>CAKLNU010000516.1:0-642505 GCA_922788865.1 Poeciliopsis turneri | reverse complement strand
CTAACCCTAGCCTAACCTAACCTAACCTAACTTCTAACCTAACCTAACCTAACCTAACCTAACCCTACTAACCTAGCCTAACCTAACCCACTAACCTAACCTAACCTAACCCTAACCCCTAACCTAACCTAACCCTAACCTAACCCTCCTAACCTAACCCTAACCCTAACCCTAACCCTAGCCTAACCCTAAAGTCCAAACCCTAAAGTCCAAACCTAAAGTCCAAACCCTAAAGTCCAAACCCCCTAAGTCCAAACCCTAAAGTCCAAACCCTAAAGTCCAAACCTAAAGTCCAAACCTAAAGTCCAAACCCTAAAGTCCAAACCCTAAAGAAAGGTTTTGCCATGCCCACCTGTTCCTTAAAAATGAATAAATTCAATGTATAAATTTTAGAAATTTGAGATTTCTAGAATTTATACATTACATATTTTAAATATATAAACCATAACTTGCATTTATGTACAGTTTAACATTAATACTTTATAAATCTGTAAACCCATTTGTCTTAAAACCCAACTATGTTTTTAGCTATTTGATTTAGAGAAAGTACATAGATATTGAACTGAACTTCCTATAAAGAGGGATCCACATCTGGCATTACTACAAAATATAAAATAGGAACTAGTGTCCAAATGTGATATTATCCTGCAAGATTACATCTAAAATTTCCAGAGGCAATTGGGCTAAGGTTTGAGAATCACTTGATCCTAAATACTTTCTGATAGGGGGAAAAAAATAATAAAATTATCAAATATTACTTCCAGATTGGTGAACAAGTTGTATATTTTTATAGTTGAACTATCTGTTTACAATGCTCCTTAAAATTTACCAATATGTAGAGATAAAGATTTACAGTTAACACTGGGAATTCTTTTTAAAAAAATGTTAGGTGTTATAAATTGCTGCTGTTCTAAATGGTTAATTTAACTCTGAATAACTTTACCTTTAAAAAATTAATTAAATTAACTAAATTTAACATTAAAATTTTAAATTAAATATTGGGATGTTAGTTTTCCATTCACTAGTATAGAGTAAACTGAAAATTTTATGAATAAATCTAGAAAGATTGTTACTACTTTTTTCCAGAGCACTTCTTTTTAAAGAGATGGAGCTACTGGGGTTAAATAGTGGCAAAAAAAAATGGATATTGAAGGTGGGAGTTAAAGATTTGGGATTAGCAAATAGTTGGCAAATGTAACACAAAGATCTGTGTGGAACATGAAGAGCATCATGCTCTTTTTACATGGAAGCAGCAAAAAAATGTTAGCTTAGCTTGATAACTGACTTAAGAGTGAAAATTTGACCCTGACATTTTACTCCAACAGAGAAAGTGTCCATTGAAGGCCAGATTCCCATATGTCAAAGGTGGAAAACTTCAACAATGCAGAGTTAAAGCACATCGCTACAAATTACATAATCCCATAAGTGGAAAATGATGTAAAGAGTAGGTTTGGAGTGAATTAAATGTCAATCTATTCAGAGATTGAAATTAACCATTTAGAACAGCAGCAATTCAATTGGCTTAGAGGATTTTTACCATTTAGGGAAATATGTCTTAGCCTACCTGCTAGCAGTGGTTTGAATGGGCCACATTGCTGAAACAGTTACAGCTATACTGTATCATTTTGTTTTGGAGATCAGAAATAACCCTAATGTGAACAGAGACTAAAGAGTTTTGGATTTCACTAATCAATTGTGAAACTGTTGTCTTTGACATTTAAAAAATGAATCTCCTGATATGTTCACATTATTTTTTCTCAGCAACTACATCATGTAAAAGAATTTTATATTTGTGCTAATTGGGACCTAATGATTGCAGAAATCAAAGGATTTAATAATACTTGCCATGCTAGAGCTCAGATCATAGGAAGTTAAAGCTATTGACCTTAACTTTAAGCTGAAGATTTTCTGAAATTAACATTCTTTCCTTCTGCATTTTAAGCTGTAGGACTGAATAGAGAATAGCAGCTGGAGTGCATGTTGCTGTGTGTGTGTGAGGCTATTCCTCATAGAAGACTGGACTGCATTTAAGACTCCCGAGTCCCGGAGTCACCTTTCCCACGTGCTGTTCCTATAGGCGGAACCTGGGAAGGCTGATACGTACCGCGCCCCTGGTTTCAAAAACACGCTGTCCGTTAACACCGCAAGGTGGAACCAGCATGCCCAGGAAGCAGAAGAGTTCTCCGATGATTCTCTTCTGGTCTGTGTTGAATCCTGGCAGCCTGCAAGTTTACTGACTGACCTTAGCTTCCCAGTGCAGAGTGAGTGCTCACCAGTAGATCTCCACCAGGTTGTTGCAGTTGTGTCCCCCCAGAAGGATGAGCAAAAGCAGCAATAGCAAGGTGTTGCTACCCAATCATCCTCCCAGGGAAGAAGAACCTGGACCAACTGCAGGGATTCAAACCACCACCCCTGAAATGAGAGAAAAGAGCAATTCTAGTGCCATCATACACCGCAAGACCTCTAGAAAGCTCAGCATATGTTGTTCAAAAGGAGTACATGATAACTTCAACAAAGTGAGGAGACTTACCCAATGCAGTAAGCAGGTGATTTTTCTGAAGAGCAGTTCAACAATGCACACCCCTTTCTGACTCATGGTGCTGATTTTTTTAATATTTAAAGGTCATCCTAACTCATCTAGTTTGACAGAAGAGTTCATCCTGATCACAACTGTATATGGTTTGTTAGGGATTGCAGGAAAAAAAAGCTGAACTAGAAGCTAAAATCTGAAGGCCCACCATGCAATGTATTGTGGGTAATGCTGACGGACATTTTAAAAGTCTTTTCTGCTGTTCACAATAGATTAACACATTTCTGGCACCTGGCAGAAACTCAGACATTACATTTGAAGCTGAGCTGTGATTCTGTCTTAAACATGGAGTTAGAAGAAAAAAATAAAATGAAATAACAGAGATTTAAAAGAGCAAATTTTTTAAAACCAAATTCCAGCCTTCAGGGCAGCATTAGGATAGAACTCCTTCATCCAAGAAATTCTCAGAGATGACATATTCTAGCTGAGCTGTGACTAATGTGAAAAAAAGGAGCTAAAAAATTTTTTATGGCTGACTGGAAAACATATGTGCACTGAGTGCCTGCAATAAGCCTTTGCATTATTTCAAGTATTTGGATGACATTTGGGGGTATAGGGTTAGTATTCAGAGGAAGACTAGCCTCCACAGAGAGGAATAAAGCAGCCAAGGAAAGCAGATGAATGATTGACCGTGTGTGCGTTCATAAAACCGTGACTTTAATGTTATTCACACAATTCTGTTTCTGTTAAACCACAAGCGTATTTAGCTGATTTATTAGTTTATCTCACTGTTTGGTATTTAAATGAAGCTTTGCATAAGCAGCAGGTGGATAACATAAAAATGTTATTACTGACGGGTTCATATGTCTCTTGTTATAATGTGGCTAATGTGATCATAAGATCAGACTAAGTTTAAGGAATTACTCAGATTTCTAATTGGTTTGTATTCTGTTTTTTTCTACAGAGACCACAAACAAACATGCTTCCATGTATGTAGATTCTGCCAATCTTTCCATATAAAGAGTAAACTTTGAATTGGAGTCCTCCTGATTTAATCTACATCCACACAAATATTTATCAGTATTCTGTGGAAGCGATTGCTGTGAGCTCAGATTCACTGCAGTGGATTTCTTTGAAACCACAACCTTTAAAGATCCAAATTTCAGCAGTACGCATAATTGGACATCAACGTTTATTTGAAACCAACTGAAACACACATTGTTATTTAAACCAAGTTTCCACCCAAAACACAACTTTTCTGGATAGTTAAGTCACAATTATTGCAGTTTAAAAGAATTTTAATCAGATTTCTCTGAAAAAACTAGGGTGCTGTTTGTGGCTTTGTCCAGCAGGGGGTGCTTTATGTTCTTCTTTAGGAGATAATTAAAATAATTTTCTGAGTGCAAATAGGCAGCTGAAACTGGAAGTTCCTTTCATCAGCACCTACTCACCTGCTTATGTTAATCTGGCACGAGATTTGAAGCTAAATTTTTATACTGTTTCAATGTATTCGTGGAAGGCTGAAAGAGAGGAGGGTCATATTTGATTTTCACAAGATGTTGCTGAAAGGTGCTATAAAAATAAAATTGGATTTGATTTCAATAGCTTAAATACGTCAATTTTCATGGATAATTTTGATGACAGTCTATAATGTCATATCAAGTTAGGCTGAAGCAGCAGAATGGAAGAAGAAATAAATACTATCACCTGCAGGTGACCAGATCGAGAAGTCATACAATTATTAGAGATTAATTTAAAAAGAAATGACTTTACATTTGATGGACAATTTTTCTTACAAATTAAGGGCACAGCCATGGGCAAGAAATTTGCACCGGCCTACGCAAATATTTTCATGGCCGAGTGGGAGGCCGAGGCCCTTATTAAGTGGAGGAAGGCTCCCCTGCACTACTACCGGGTCCTGGATGACATCTGGGGGTTCTGGACTCATTCTGAAGCAGAATTTCAGGAATTCCTCCAGAACCTAAACACACATCACCCATCTATCACTGTAAAGTCCACTACCAGCGTTAAAGCGGTCGACTTCCTGGACACCACCACTTACAAGGGAGAAAACTTTGACACGACACACAAATTGGATATTAAAGTTTTCTTCAAACCCACAGACACACATGCTCTATTATTCAAAACCAGTTACCATCCAAGGCACACTTATGCTGGCCTCATAAAATCACAACTCCTCAGATTTCACAGAATTTGTTCACAGAAAACAGACTTTGAGGAGGCAACTAGGACTCTGTTTTCTGCTTTAAGTAAGAGAGGATATTCCAGAACTTTCCTGAGAGCATGCAGAAAGAACTTCCTTGAGTCCAGACCCCCCGATTCATCTCCAATGATTCCTCTGATCACCACATTCTCCTCCTCAGCAGGACAGTTTGTGTATAACATCAAGCAGAATTTTACTAAATTCCAATCTGACACGTCTTTGCTTCCAAATTACAGAATAATTACGGCCTACAAAGAAATAAGAACTTGAGGGATTTCCTCGTCCGTGCTGAGGTACGACCTTTGAATACACCAAAGGTCAAGGGTCAGAGTGAATTCTTCAAACAGCTGCACTGGGTACAAAGTAGAACCAAAAAACACAATTTTCAAATTAGACCCATCAGGAAACCCCAAATCAAAAAATTGTGTTTATTTAATAACATGTCAAATCTGTAAAATCCAGTATGTCGGTGAGACGGGTAACAGCCTCCTTACCCGTTTCACCCAGCATAGATACAACATTCAAAAGCAAAAAAGAACCCATGTACCCTTAGTGCAGCACTTCGTCCGCCATGGCTGGGATGCACTTTCAGCCCTGGTGCTGGAATGCAACCCAGCCTGGTCCTCAGCCCAGAGGAGAAGGGCTGAGAGGCTGTGGATCCACAGGCTGGACACACAGATCCCCAAGGGTCTGAACGAGAGGTAGGTTCGGCGTGAGGACTCCCGGCGGGACGTGCCCGTGCACACGGGGGGAGGGGAAGAGAGTGAGGGGTCGAGGGAAGGGGACCTGGAGCTTTCTGGGTCTCTGACCTTTGACCCTGAACCCAAACCCTGACCCCAACCCCAACCCCAACCCTACCCCAACCCTAACCCTCTGGGGGGGTGGGGGGGGTGACAGCCGAGCCCCAGCTGTGTCGCCCCCCTCCCGTGGCTCGGGGGGGTGACTTCAGGTGGTGCTAGGCTAGGATTCCCCCCCAGCGGCCCCCGAGCGCCAGGGCGGATGGGCTGTGGCTCCGACCATACCTATCAGCCACAGCCCATCCGCCCTGGCCCTCGGGGGCCGCTGGGGGGGCAGCCGAGCCCCTTTTGCGTGTACTTACGTCAGCTCTTCCTCCTAACCCTAACATGTGTGTTGCCGAAGTTGACGTGGCCAGACCCGAGGCCAAAGTTAGAAATGAGGGCTTTGTGATCAATGTCATATTCAGAAGCAGATTTTGAGGAGCTTCGAATGACCTTGAACAATCATAATGTATCAATAAAACTAAAATCAAATATGAATAAAAAGGGTATAAAGGTCCAATTTTGCAAAAAATTAAATGTTAGATATCAAAGTATTTTTAAGCCTACTGATACACATGCTCTATTGCTTAAGAAAAGTTTCCACCCCAAACACACTTTTACTGGGCTCATTAAATCCCAGTTGTAAAGATTCCATAGGATTTGTACTGAGAAGACTGATTTTAAACAGGCCACCAAAACGTTGTTTTCCTTTTTGGCCGACAGAGGGTACTGTTGTTCTTTCCTAAGAAAATGCTTCAAATCATTTTTGAAAACCAAACCTATTTATATATCCCCTCTGTTGCCCTTTCTGACTATGTTTTCTCCACCTTCAACGAAACTGGTCAGGGTCATTAAGGAGAATTTTCAAAAGCTGACTCAGGAAACACAAATATTAAGAGATTATAGAGTTATTGGAGCTTTTAGACAGAGTGAAAATCTTAGACATTACCTAATTAAAGGTAAAATCCCACCTTTGATTAAACCTAAAATCAGAAGTCAGGGGCAGTTTTTCCAGAACCTGCGCTACCCTTAAATGGTTGCACAGCTCTTTTAATAAAGATGTCTTTTTATCTAAATGTAATCTACATTCTAAAAATTGTATCTACCTGATAACTTATAAAAAGTGTGGAATGGAATAGGTAGGAGAGAGAGGAAGTACCATTTGAGTGAGATTTGCTCAACACCAATACAATATTCTCAGGAGAAAAACACAATCCACATGGATGGTGGAGACGTGAGCAGACGCTGCCATTGAATTTAACTGAACCGACCCTAGTGTTTCTAAGCTTTTGAAGCTGACACATCAACCACAGACAACTGCCTTTATAAGGACAGTTTGCCAAGTTATTGTTTATTCCAGAAGTTCTTCTTCTTCTTCTTAGAAGACTCAGGAAACACAAATATGTGTCCCAACCAATGAGTGACTGGGGTCCATAAAAAAATGCACATTATTCTCTTTTTTTCCCCAGGTGACATTAAACCTCTCACCTTTTGTAAGAAGGGCATTAACGTCACCTGAAGTCCTGTGATTGATCCATCACTAAACATTGCCTATTACTGTTATTTTAAGATGATAAATAAAAGCAGTTTGCAGATGTATTAATCTTCTTAGTTTTCTCTTATATAAACCACTGTATGAAAACTGTAATTCCCGTCAAAAATACTGTAAGACACAGTATGTCAATTTTTGTCATTCTCCAACTATGGCCTGTCGAATCTTTGTCCTCCTCCAGGAAGAAATGAAAGCAACACCAGACCAGAGCAGGTGTAGCTTATGTGGAGAGAAAAATAACTGCGAGAAAACAAGTTATTTATAATCTATGCAAATCAGCAGCCACACCAGTACCAAACAGTATGTCCACAGATATAAAGACTAAAGCAAAAAATAGGAAAAACAGGATTATTATTTATGGGCTTGTACAATCTGCTCATAGGTTTCTTAAACTTGACTGGGAAATGTTTTGCTGCAGCTGAACTGTGTGTATCCAGTAAAAGGAATAAGGCAGTCCATAAGGCAGTGGATTAGAAATAAATCCTATAGTTTTTATTGTTTTAAGAATAGCTCCACCAGTGCTACCCTGTAAAACAAAACCTGCACCAGGATATAGACCGTAGCTGCTCCTTCTGCAATTCGGACAATGAGAGAATAATTCACTTATTCTGGAGGTGCCCCTTCACTGTCTCATTCTGGAAAGACTTTGTTTATTATACTCAATCTCATATTCTTAATAGTTTTTCACTTTTATACACAGATGTAATTTTTGGTTTCTACAATGTCTGTCCTGCTAATAAGAATCAATTTTATTTAATTAATCTATTGTTAATTCTAGTAAAGTTTAATATTCATAAATCAAACTTTCTGGCAAAAAGCCTCTATTTTGTTTGTTTTTATCTGAATTACAAAAATATGCAGTAACTATACAGACCTCTACCAATCCCAAAGCTGTGAAGACTTTTGAAGCCCTAAAGTTCTTTAACTGTATTCCCTGAAACACTGACTTATCTCTGTGCTCCTTGTATTATACTTTCTTTTGTTTTTATTCCTAGTAACACCTGGCATTTTTTTTCTTTTTTTTAATTTCTCGTGAGCCTGCTAAGACTTCCTTGGCATGAAGCCAAATCTAACATTTGACATTTATTTGATGAACGAGTGTTTATGCCACAGCAGCAGATGATCTGTTTTCATTCAGATCTCTAATGCAGCATAACAAACTTCCAAAGTCCCTCCTCTCTCGTTTTTCAATTCCCTCTGATTGCATAGGTGCAGTTACATACGGTCAATGCTGGTTTTTGCTCCGCCTTTTGAATAAAGGTAAATTCAGTACCTGCTGCTGTTGAGCTACTCTAAACACTGTCAGCTCATCACTGGTTGAACTAGATTTCATCCGTTCATTTATGTAAAAACTTTGTTTATTTATTTAGTTATTTGTCTTCAGATGTAGTGAGTTTTAGCTTGATTGATAATCAGATTATTGAAAACTTAATATTTTAGGTGACTCCTTTATGAATACATATCTTTTTCACAGGTCTTTATTTATTAGATTTTTTTTTTTTAGAGTTTTGAAGAATGAGGCCTAAAATTGTGACGTTCACCGTTGGATTGATTTTTGGATATTTGTCTCTTCGCTTGCTTCTGACCTCCATGTATTCAATAGATCAGGTCTCAGACTCAGCGAGGAATGAAAAAAATCTACTTCATGCTTACAACATACACAAAGGTATGTTTTTATTTGGTAAGTCTACCTTATAAAATGTCAGCTTAAAGTGGCCAGAGTAATTATCAGAATGTATGCATTGGCTTTATTGGTTTGTGTTTTTAACTGTGAAAGTAGAAATGATACATCTTTTAAGGATTTCATATGGTTGTCATTTTAGCTATTTCTCTATTTAGTGGAGACAAGTGTAGATGGTGCCATCTGACAATAAAATATTATAATTGTATTGGCTCAAATAAAACCCAAACCTTATAGTCATCATCACTTTTACAAAGTAACAACACGTTTAAAAATAAGCATGTTTAAAAATAAGTTGACATACAAGTTAAAGGATTTTATGTTTTTTACATTTTTATTATGGCTATTATGGTCATAAAGTAACCATAATAAAATTTACCCGCACTCAATCCAGTGGATAAGTTTTGACAACAAGGAAACTATATGCTAAAAAACATGCTGTGCAGGTTGGGTAGGTAAGCAGTTTAATAAATTGATAGACGTTTCTGACAACATTAATATTCATAGCATGAATGCACTTCAAAATTATCTCATTTATTCTTGTTACTTTGATTAGGGAGCACTTAGATGGTGGAGTATATTCTCTCTAGTAGAGGTACATTTGAACAATGAGGTTTTAAATCCATATCAGAATGGCTAAAGATTCTAGTTCTTTGCTTGTAACATTCTCCATGTTAAGTGAATCCACCCTCAACGAGTTTCCCTGGCAGAAATAATAATGTCTTCCCCCCTCTCCTTGTCCTATGTCCTGTCAGCCTACTTTCAAAAAATACAGGCCACTAGAGCCACAAAAAATAAAATTGTTCTAATTCATGTCACAAATGGATTATTATAGTGTGGAGAACATAATGCAGATGAGCTGAGCACTTCTGCATTATATGAAGTGCTGATATTTATTTTGAAGAAAATATGTTTCTTCAAAGTAATCCAAGTAAAATGAGAAAAGAAACATCAAAGTTGATCAACCAATGTATCAATGATTGATTATAAAATATCTCATCTTAATCATTTAATGTCACATTGCGCCTCTTATGATTTTTATTGACTTTCTTCTTGTGTTTCCTGGCGCTGAGCAAATGATTAATTTGTCATGTGAATCCTTAGGCATTTCTCACGGTCTTGGTTTAGCAAGTGTGAACTACATGAGCATATTTTTTGATAAAATAGATGACTCTTAAGTTGCACACATTAAAATAGAGTGTAAATCTGCATGTCCCTGATCTCTGTGGCTGTTTGATGAGGGAAAACCTTTAATGAGGTTTGATGACTGTGAGTGAAGCTGACATAGCTGCATTCACACTGTGGTGAGCTGACATGTCGCAATTTTCAGTACAAATAAAATTTTACCCAATGACACTGTGGTTAACATAATTTCATTTTCGCATTCATACAATAATATGAATTCATGTTAACATATTGAAAACAATATGTCAATATGTTGTTTGACTTTTAACTAACTGCTGAGCAAGTACAATGATTCCTGAGGTTTTGCTGAAGCTCCTTCTGATTCATTTTCAGTATTCAGCCCTCTTAAGTTCACATCCACCGTCACTTCTATTGACTCTGATGAATCTAAAATAAAGTTTTACTGTCCTAGTTTGATCTTTCTGAGTTTAACACTTCTTCAACTGTTTGGTTGAGTCGTAGTTTGAAGATGAGTTAAGAAGAATCAGACTGAGCTCATATACAAAAAGGTCTGAAAGATTCAGCAGAATTATGTACGTACTGTAAAATGAAGGCAGATGTTAATAACTGGAGAAAATGTGAAACTCATGCTGGATATTTATTTAAACTTATTGAATAGATGAGACTGAAACTGAGGAGGAAACATACATGCAAAGAGAAAACACTCCACCACTCCAGGATGTAAGATATTCTGTTAGGAAACAGTGTTCTCTCTCTGCTGGTGTGGCACGCTGGTGAGCAGGGTTGAACCGGTTCTTCCGGAACCAAGACTGAGACACATCCCCAAACCTGATGAGCATACCAGGAGTGTTAACAAAGGCCAGTCCTGTGCTGTACTTTGCATTATACTCACTCATCTGCACTGACTGTCAACAGACATGACACAGAAGATGTGCAGAGAAAAAAGAGAGCTTATGACTGGTTTTTCTGGTCAGTTATGTATTTTTAAAAGTTTTCAAATTTTGTTCCATCTTTCAAAAAGGCCTTAAGTTTTTGTTTGGTGAGTCTTTGTCAAGAAGTCCTCTGTGAACGTTGAACTTTAGTGAAATTAAGCCATGCTGAAAACACACTGGTGTGGAAACGCCTTTGGATTGCCCAAAGCTGGTTTCATGTTTTCATAAAGTATTAATACCTTCTTATATTGTATTTATTTGCTAATTAAATAAATATGATTTTATCTGTAATAAAAAAAAAAAGTTACTGACGTATGAATACGCTCTTCACACACATTATGTGTTATGTGTGTGAAGAGTATTAGAACCAAGCAAAGTTGTAAAGTTATAAGGAATAACAGATTGTTTCTATGGAATGGGAAGGCCCCTCGTATAAGTACCTAATTCTTAAAAAACTTGCCAAACTTTAGATCTTACTACTGGGCTTCAAATATTAGACTTTTTAGATAGTGGCTCCAGTCAGATGGTCTTTCTTCTCCAGCTTGGCTTGTTATGGAGGCCAACTCTGCAAAACTTGTGTCCTTGGCATCCTTACAACATCCACCATTACAGTCCCCAATTAAACCTTCTACTTCTAATATAATAGTTGATGCATCCTTAAGGCTATGGATGCAATTTAGATGGCATTTTGGCTTGCAATCTCCTTCTGTGCATGCTCCTATAGCTTGAAAACATAGCTTTCTGCCGTCTCTTTGTGAGACGGTGGAGAATAGGAATTTCAGCTTTTCACGATACGTATATCTGAGAAGTCTGATATCCATCCATTTTTTAGATACTTGCAAGTGTGCAGCTTTGTCTGCTCTACCTATTTGAATTTTCCCAACATTCCCAGGGATTCACCTTTTGACATTTTTCTAAAACCTTCTGTCAAATTGAAAGAGGTCATATCTTTTATTTACAATCAAATCACGCTTCGACGCCCACAAACCCTGAATTCCTTTAGATCAGGGGTCACCAACCCGGTGACCTGCAGGGACCTTGTCAGTCGCCCGCGGAGCTACTTCTAAAAATAGCCATTATTATTAGGGAGCACTACCAAAAAATAATTTAATTAAATGTTTTTACATTGAAGTAATGATGTTTGTTTATATTTAGAGTTCAAAAGAGGGAAATGATAAAAATGTTTAAAATAAATTGCTTTATGTATAAAACTCTTTCCTGCTGTTAAAGTTCAGAACTGCGCAGGCGCCTGCAGGAAACTATCAGAGGGCAGCAGCGCCTGCAGCTGAACTCTGCGTACCTTCACATTTTTCTTCAAGTAAAGAAAGAAAAGAATAACTTCTGGAGTTTTTATTATTTAACCCTATTTACAATTAACAAAAGTGTGAAGAAAAAATAAATAAATTGTGCCAAAACATCTTATTCGTAGCGTGCATCGCAACACCTGAATCTGGGAATCAACACCTGAACCTGGGAATCAACACCTGAACCTGGGAATCAACACCTGAACCTGGGAATCAACACCGTCCTCTTTCCGTGAACCACATGGGGAGGCTTCACTTCCATGTCTTTATTATTTAGCATCGTCTGGAAAAAAAGTCTGCTGCTCTTGTGGTTTAGGCTTGTGCTGATTTTTGCGCATTGGAGAGGTGCTTGTGCTCTTGCATGTCAGGTGCAGTGATAGTTTTGTGTTGGACCTTTATTTTTTCGACATCTGCTGGTGTCAGCCAGCGGGTGACCCGTCAGCTGTTCGGTTCGCGAAACCACGAAAAAAAAGCTAATAAACCGGCAACCCGCCAGATCCTGTCAGAAGCTCAGGCTGATCTTAGAACAACGGGAGGTTCAAACCCAACTCGTTCATTTTTAGCTTACAGAAAAACGCAAAGCCGTGAAATAAACAAAAGCAAACTGACCAATAAGACTTGGGCTTTGGGGTTCCCCACCTCAACCCTCAGACTGACACAGCTGTGTGTGTATAATATATTTTGACACAAAATATATTTTATTTAGCAAAATTTTGCTAATAGAACAGATGGTTAGATAACAAAACTATAACTCTTCTTTTCTTTTTTATTTCAAGGAACATTTCAAGGTACTCAGTGCTGTACAGCTGCAGGTGTTACTGCAACAATCCATTAGTTTATTTCAGTAACTTGCGGCCAGTTTAGAATGACAGAGAAAAGCTCCAAAAGGGAATCAAACTTAAAACTCTGTGAACTAAGGACTTCTGATCACATAATAGCAATTAACCATAGCTGCCATGGTAAATTATTACTGATAACTATTGTGAGTAGTCCTGACATTAATATGATCAGGTAGTATTATGAAATATATATATATATATATATATATATATATATATATATATATATATTATATAAAAAAAATATATACCACAAGCAAATGGCAACCTCGATGAGGCCACAAGAAAAGGAGCCACAGCTAAATACCTCCAACGAATAAGGCAAGTCCTGAGAAGCCAGCTCAATGGCAAGAACAAAATCCGTGCGATAAACAGCTACGCCTTTCCAGTAATCAGATACCCTGCTGGAATAATTAGCTGGCCAAAGGAGGAGATAAAAGCCACAGATATTAAGACTAGAAAGCTACTAACAATGCATGGAGGGTTCCATCCCAAATCCAGCACCCTGAGACTGTACACGAGCCGCAAAGAAGGAGGCAGAGGACTAGTGAGTGTGAGAACCACTGTCCAGGACGAAACAACTAAGATTCATAAATA
The DNA here is from genome assembly GCA_922788865.1 of Poeciliopsis turneri. NCBI lineage: Eukaryota > Metazoa > Chordata > Actinopteri > Cyprinodontiformes > Poeciliidae > Poeciliopsis > Poeciliopsis turneri. The sequence continues at coordinate 628,921 of CAKLNU010000516.1, read as the reverse complement.
CATCAGGGACAAAGCCTCAACAGACAATGTGCTCAGTGAATGTCTCAGACAACAGGGAACGGAGGTTGAAGTGCCAGAGATACCATCATGGGAGGACAAGCCCCTACATGGGATGTACCACCAGCAAATAACCCAAGTGGCTGATATCAGTAAATCCTACCAATGGCTGGAAAAAGCTGGGCTCAAGGACAGCACAGAGGCCCTCATCCTGGCCGCCCAGGAACAGGCCCTAAACACCAGAGCAATAGAGGCCCAGATCTACCACACCAGACAAGACCCAAGGTGTAGGTTGTGTAAGGAGGCCCCTGAGACAGTCCAGCACATAACAGCAGGGTGCAAGATACTGGCAGGGAAAGCGTACATGGAGCGACATAACCAAGTGGCAGGCATAGTGTACAGAAACATCTGTGCAGAATATGGACTGGAAACCCCGAGATCAAAGTGGGAAACACCCCCAAAGGTGGTGGAGAATGCCAGAGCTAAGATCCTGTGGGACTTCCAGATCCAGACAGACAGAATGGTAATGGCGAACCAACCAGACATTGTCATAGTGGATAAACAACAGAGGAAAGCCGTTGTGGTAGATGTAGCAATACCAAGCGATTGCAACATCAGGAAAAAGGAGCACAAGAAACTGGAGAAATACCAGGGCCTCAGGGAGGAACTGGAGAGGGCCTGGAAGGTGAAGACCACAGTGGTGCCTGTGGTCATCGGGGCCCTCGGGGCAGTCACCCCCAAACTGGAGCAGTGGCTACAACAGATCCCAAGAACACCATCAGACATCTCAGTCCAGAAATGTGCAGTCCTTGGCACAGTCAAGATACTGCAGGACCCTCAAGCTCCCAGGCCTCTGGTAGAGGACCCGAGCTCAGAGGATAAGAACCACCCGCGGTGGGTGAGAAGGGAATTTTTTATATATACTTATAAAGACTGTATCAAACAAGTGCTCTTCGTGTTGCTCTGTGCCCGTGAAGTTGCTCCCAGTCTCAAAAAGGTTGGTGACCCCTGCTTTAGATCATGCTGGGAGGAAGACCTTGGACAGGCCATTTAAGAGGACCTTTGGACACAAATCCTGTCATTAGTGCATAAGTCCTCTATTTGTGGAAGACATGATCTAATCAATGCCAACTTGTATATCGCACTTATTATATACTAAATTATGTCTGGCCAAGTTTTACACCAATGTTTCTCCTGTCTGTGATAGATGCCAGGATTCTCCAGCCAATCTGATCCACACTATCTGGCTTTGTCCTCAGCTTTCTAACTATTGGTCCAAAGTTTTTGCTATTCTGTCGGACATTTTTGACAAAAGAAATTGGAGCGTGCCCCTTGACTGCTTTGTTTGGAGTTACACCTCCACAGTCCACCCTGTCCTCCTTTCAGAAATCATTCTTGGCTTTTTTAACTTCTTTGCCATGTAGAATAATTATAATAAAACGGAAGTCGCCTCAACCTCCATCATATATCCATTGGCTTCCAGTTACACTGTATTTCATAAAACTTGAGAAAATCCATTTTTCTTTAAGAGGCTGTTCTACGAGATTTTTGGGTTTGTGGAGCCCCTTGTTAAGAACCCTCAGAAAGATTAACTTCCCTAATGTTCCAGACTGATAAAGTGGTATGTATGAAGCTGTTATTTCTTATTCTTATCAATATCTTTTTTTTCTTTCATCTTCTCTCTTTAGTTTGACTGATATATTGACAGAAGTATCCCCTGGCACCCGGATTTATTTATTTATTTTTGTCTTGTTTTGAGTGTGTTTGTATGGGTTGAGGGAAAGAAATGTACATATGCTTTTTCCTGTGCTTTTTATTTTATTTATTTTTTCACGTATGTGTTTCTGTCCGTTAGCACAGTATTTTTTTTCTCTGATTTGACCCATTTAATGTATTTCATGTAGGTATGTATATGTAGGTATAATTGAGTTTGTTCTAGAACCATTATAACAGTGCATTATAACAGTGCAGCCGGTCAGATGTGGACTGCAGTCACACTTTGAATTACACATTCAAGCCAGCTGACATTAGCTTTTCTTAAAGACAGCTTCATACATGATGCATGACTTTGTGTTTATGATGTAAAGCACTTTGAAATGCCTTGCTGCTGAAATATGCTATAGAAATAAAATTTGATTGATTGATTGATTGATTGATTACAATAGTAGTGCACCATGTACTACTATTGTAGTAGGAGGGCAGTGATAGTGTCAGGATCTCAGGATGTTTTGTAGTTTGATTTGATTCTAGTTTAATTATTATTTTGTATTAGTTTCTTATTTTGATAAATCAGTCTTGTTCCTGTTTTTCTTTTATTTCAGTCCCTTCATAGTGATAGGAACTTATATTAATTTCTTCCATCTAGTCATTTTTAGTTACTCTAGTTTAATTATGCTTAGCTTGTTTAGTCTGTTAGGTTCATTTCCTAACAGGCTAAACAACTTCATCCACTACTTCAGCAAATAAGATTATTTTAATAAAACTTCCATTTATAAGTCCTCATGAAGACAAGTGGGTTTGATTTGAATCCTTAAGTTGAGAAAAATAAACTGTAAACATAATACAAAAGTTTGAACTTGTAGTATTTTGACTGAAGTCTCAGTTCATTGTTTTTAATTAATTAAATCTTTGAAAAACTGTGATGTTTTGTTGATCGATGGCTTTATGGATGTGACTGAACACTGTTCCACTTTATCTTACAAAAACATTTCTATTATTTTGAATTTTTAGAGGCAAGTCAGAAGAACAGCTCTGCAGAGAATCACCCTAACTCTACACGGATCTTGTGTTGGATTATGACGGGACCCAGGAATCTGGAATCACGGACCAAACATGTCAGGCAAACATGGGGCAAGCATTGCCACCACATTCTGTACATGAGTTCAGTGAAGACAGACTTCCCAACTGTGGAGCTGAATGTGAGTGAAGGAAGGGAAAACCTGTACTGGAAGACCATCAGAGCACTCCAGTATATCCACCAGCACCATGAGGACAAAGCCAACTGGTTCCTGAAAGCCGATGATGATACATTTGTGGTCATAGAGAACCTGCAGTACATCTTATCCAAGCTTGACCCAGAAAAACCTTTGTACCTTGGTCGAAGGTTTAAGCCTTTCATCAGCCAAGGCTACATGAGTGGAGGAGCAGGTTATGTCCTGAGCAAAGAAGCATTGAGGAGATTCATCAAAGGGTTTCAAACAGGACAGTGTACACACTTCTCCACAATAGAAGACATGGCTCTGGGGAAATGTATGGAGACGATGAAGGTGGAGCCAGTGGACACCAGGGACGTGAAGGGCAGGCAAACATTCCACGCTTTTCCTCTAGACCACTACGTCATACGACAACTACCAAGACCTCGGCCGTGGCATATGATCTACGACTACTATGTTCCAAATGAGGTAAGGAACACAAACCGCTGGTTTGTAGGAAAGCCTATATTTTTTCTGACAGTATAATGGAAATCATAAACTGGTTTCAACTGGGGGAAATAACACACTAAATATATTTCTAATGGTAAATAACAACCCAGGTAATCCACACATAACAAACTAATCAACAAAAAATTGGTCCATATGAGAATGTATGTGCAATAAAGTGCAACATACAGTGATAAGTACTGAACACAATCGCATTACAAAAATTGATTAAATACTTATAGAAAGTCCCAGTTGGTCCCGTTTGCTGAGAAATGAGAGACGTTCATGGCTCAGCTGGGATTTTAGAAAATTCTTCACACAAACCAGCTTCTGAAGCAACTTCTATGCTCTATGAGTTTGGAGCTCCCAGCTCCACCCTGTTTGATTTCAGTCTCTGGCCAGACATTTTATTATAAACCTAAACCTACTATGCAATGTAAAAACAATGGCAAAGAAAACTAAATAGGTCTTCATTTGATTTTTGATGAAGTCCTGTCTCAGAAATCTTATGAGGACGCCTGGCTGTGGCTGGTTTATGATGAAATTATAAATATGTCCATATTATCCATCTTATGGCACTGACTGGAAGATTCAGAAGTTTAGTAATGAATCTGGTACTGTTTCTGTTGTGAAACTGTAAGATTATTTCCTCTTATCAACAGAATCAATCTATGTAAAAGTTATTGCCTGTCACTTTGTTGATACTAAAGTAACAGATATTGATCTTCAAGTAGCACATGGAAAGGTTTCTAAATCCTTACAAATTTCAACTGTTTTCTTGCTTTCCTTTGTCTTTTTCTCACATCTATTTCTTTATGTTTTGGATACTTATTCTCTGTGTAACATAATTTACATTTGAACTCTTTGCAAGATTTCATGACTTGGGTTATTGCCATCCTCTGGTGTGAAAATTCATATCAATGGAAATATGAAAAAAGAATATCAATGTGTTCAGTACCCATTTTACAGACTGTGGACTGATAAAGCACGTTGCTTTGGCCTTTCAAATCCAGATGTCTGCTTAAAGGAGAGATGTTTTACAATTGTGAATAGACATTAATCCTGTTTGGCCTATGACAGAGTGTAGGTTGGAGGCTTTTCCCCTTTCTGCAACATTATCTCATGATGAGATTCTTCTTCATACTGAGAAATATTTCTCAGTATGAAGTGTTCATACTTCTTCATACTAAAGAAGTGAGCTGGCTTAGTTAGAACTAAAACAGTTCACAAATTGCATTGAAGAAAGAACGATTGTTTCCATAAACCGAATGTTTTCAGTTGTTATATTTACATTTAAAGCTTTTTGGCAGTGCCTTTTCTTCAAAATGTCAGTTCTTATGGCTTGTGCTGTTCTTATGTATTAGATACAACTTCATTCATTGGCTCATTTATGTCGATTCCTCCATATGTGCAGATTACTTGGGTTGTTAAAGGTGTGTGAACTTTGTGTTGATGCTATGGCTGAATGAAATGAACAGAAATGATTCAAACATGTTTAAGTATTTCTACTGGATGTAGAGCTCTCTAAAGTAAAGTAAAATATATTGAATGAATGTTTTTATAAGTGGAACCTTAACTAAATAAAAAAAATAATAATCCAAAACAAGCCTCTGCGCCCAGAGGTCATTCATTCATTCTCTGCATTATATTTTCTGACTGCATTTTAAATCCTAAACCTCTCACTTCATGTTTTCAGTGAAAATGGCATGAAACATTATGAAACCCCCATTTTCAGGAAGCTACTAAATGTTTTCTTTCTCTTTTTCTATTTCCCTATTTCTACAGGGTCCAAACTGCTGCTCAGATTTTATTGTATCTTTTCACTACATTTATGCTGTTCAGCAGTATGTGCTGGAATATTTTACCTACCATCTGCGACCCTATGGATACTCATATAGATTCAGGCCTGATGAAATTGTGGAAGCGAACAACAAAACTAATGAAGGAGGATGAGAAGACGAGTGGAATGGGAACGGATCAAGAAGTAGGGTGAAGTGGATGAGTGGGGAGGAAAGAGCTTGTGATCGGGGGCTTCTGGACTCTTTTCATTAAAAAAAAAGGGTCCAGAAGCCACGTTAAGTGTGAAGTGTGAAGAGGGATGACTAGAAGCACTGGGATGACACAGAAGAGAAACTGGGGAAGAGAGAGAAGAGAGTAAAGGAGACATAAGACAGAAGGTGAGAACGGGAGCAGACAGTTTTCTGCCCAGGTGTACAATCTGGACATTTTTCTGAGCCTGAGATAACACCTTAATATGATTTACTCAAACATTAGTGGAGGAATAATTAGACAGATATCCAACCCACCCTTCTGGTAAACCACAGCAATGTTTTATAGCTTCCAGAAAAGATAGCTATAAAACAGATCAAGTCACCTGGACTCTCAGTTCTGAGCTGTCACGTCTCATTGTTTGTTTGAAAGCCGTAGCGACAAAACATCCAGGAAGTAATTCTGAAGTAAACATCCCTTTTGATCCTGGTATCTTTATGGCTCACTTATGACCAAAGAACTCTGCTATATATTCTTCTAATATCCAGAGAGACGATTACGGTCACCTGAAGTCTGACATACCAAATACAGATCAAAGGATACAGAAAATTTAACACATAATGGAAAATTTAACTTTTCAAATGCAACAGAGAGATCAAAACTGTGAAGGATGGTGCAAACCTATTGTGACTTCTCTTAATGGAAGTGGATTGTTTTTTATTTTTATTCCGTTCAGTTTCCTGTCTTGCTTTACCCAGCGTGACAATAAATGAAAATTTTGACATTCTAGGCCTGTTAATATCAGGGGAAAAAATGTTTGTATGTAAATTGTCTCTATTTTCATCTACAATAAACTAAATGAACATAAAAATGTAGGCGCACAGCTTTGAAAACGGATAACTGTTCCTGTTTGGTATGTAGTTTAACTTCTGAAACTACATGATGAATAGAATGAAGACATCGTGGATGAATAACAAGGAGATTATATTATTAATTCAATAACAGTGAGGTTATTTTGAAACCTTACATCATTTATGGAAATGAGCTTCAATCACCATAAAGTTATTCTATCAGTTGTATCAAATTCCCATGAAATAATTCCAGTTTTTCTGTTGACTCAATGAAAACAGACACTTCCTGTACAAACATGCGCTGGATGTTTGTACAGGAAGTGTCTGAACATAGTATGTAAGAAATAAATTGATTTTATTTTCCTACTGTCTGACAACAAAGTAACATTTTTCAGTTTGAGGTCAGTTAAAATGATCAAAGTTTGCTAAAACAAAGACAAGAGACAAACTGTTTTTCATTTTTAGATTTTATTTTCAACTTTCTGTACATCTTTAGGTTGTCGTTTCTGATAATGAATTCCGTAAGTTATTCTTATAGTTTACTTTAGACTGTATGACGTCAGTCAAATGTTTCATCAATGAGCTTCTCACAATAGTTTGCTGGAATTTTGGCCCATTCCTTCTGGAGGAACCAGTGCAACTGGGTCAGGTTTCCATTAGTCAACTCCACCCACTTTTTCTCTGGAACTGAGATAATCCTTTTGTGACCATGTTTGGAAAGCTTTGTAGAAGCTTTTGTAAAACGATTTTGATCTTCTTAATCCATTTTAGTATTTAATTTGATGCTATTTTTAGGGTTATTATCCCTTTTCAAACTATGGGTTATGGTTTTATCTAGATTACATAGGTCTTTAGATGTTGCTTCAATATTTCTACATCAGGTTGTTTGCCCATGATGCCTTCTGTTTTGGAAAGTGTACCAGTTTTTGTACAATGGCTGCAGCAACACAGCCATTGTACTGCTGCTCCCATATTTCACAGTCCTGACTGTCCTCATTCAGGACAATCCTGACTGAGGAGGAAACTTCACTCAGGTTTTGTAAATTACAATTGTAAATTCCTCATAATTTAAGGTTGCTCTTTATGACGGAACACTTTAATTTTATCTTCATCAGACCACAGGTTAGGATACATGTTGAAAACTAGTGATGGGTCTTACAACACCGATGTGTCTGCTCATGTGTCAAGCACAGACAAAACCCTGTGTCAGCAAGTCACGTGATTGAGACAGGAACTGCTTCGAAATGACACTGGCGTGCCAAACTGTGTTTATAAGGAAGCGAATCTGCCAAAATAATTCTTGATCTTTTACAGTACAACGTGAACTATGGAGCAGCCTCAAGGCAAATTAAAGGTTTTTTAGTTTGGCAACATTTTGGTCTTACATCAGAAAGTAAGATATTGGTTATCACTTCGTTGTTGTTTCACCTGGTTCTTTTCAGTTTCTACTTAATCTGCCTGAATCCAAATTCAGCTGAAATTGACTCTTAGTTTACTTTCATATTATGTTCTGCAGATTAAGTGTTGCATATGTTTGATAGAACTGTCTTATTTAAGTAAATCCACCTGCTCAATCCTGAGGCATTACAGGGCCAGGCATCAGAATGAAGTCTCAGATACACTTAGGATAAACTCAGGTATACAGCCATTCTACAAATTACTCAGTTGCTTTTTAGAAATTATTTCATATAAATTTATTGTTTACTTCATTTTTTTCTACAGCAGAAGTTGTGTCAAAAATCATAACAGTCTAAATTTCAAAATGTTGGAAAAACGTAATAAAAATTACTGGAAATTAACTAATGAAAATCAGACAATATTTTTGAACTGTGGTTCAACCTAATCATTAAAAAAATCTAATGAAACAAACTTGGCCAAAAATGATGCTACCTGCCTTAACATTTTGTTGTGTGACCTTTCAAGGCAATAAGATGATTTGTGTCACTGACTTCTCATAGGCAACCTGTTCTAATTGTCTCAGGTTTGAAAAGTGCCTTTTATTGACATGTCATAATTCTGCCATGGACATGTTTTTAAAGTCTGGAATGTTGAGTTTCTGATTTTTCCAGATTGAAGAGAGTAAAGGTTGTTAAAGCCAAAAGTTGCACTTTTTGGATTGAGAAAGTACAAAGTCTAGACAATATTATCACTATATAAAAAAGGTTTATTTTATTCATGTGTAAGCTATTCCTTCAGACACATACACAAGGATAAACAATAAAAGACATTTTACAAAGTACAAGAATGGATAAAAAATAATGTAAACATCTTATAGAAATACTATTACTCATACATAATCACTTTTACAACAAACCAGCTACAGACCGAAAATATTTCCCACATTGTAATTCCCTAAATACAAAATATTTTATATGCATGCAAAAATTGTATACATTGAGACTCATGTTCAAAGGGGAAGTAAAATAATCTCGACTCTGTTTTACATTTTTTAATTAGTGTAATAAATGACATAAATTTATCATGTATTTAGTAATTTCATTTTATGGAAACGGAGACCTCATCATCTGTCTGTTGCGTAGCAACTTTACAGAATTCAGTGAAGATAGTGACTTGCAAAAATATTCACAGCACTTGAAAGTTTTTACATTTTATTAAAGTACAACAACAATTATTTTTCATGGATTTCAGGTAAATGACCAACACATTGCAATGGATAATTATAATTATATATAATTATATGCATTGTGGAGCAAACTTTCAGAACCAACTTGGAAAAATGTAATGTTTCAGTTGTTGATTTTTTATGTTTTTATGAAGTAAAACACTTTGAACTGTCTTGCTGCTGAAATGTGATGTACAAATAAACTTGGATGAATTGCTTTGAACATCTACAGACTGAAAATGTTACCTTTTTTAAAAAAAAAAAAAAAAAAAAAAAAAAAAGCTCATTGTCAATCAGATTGGCTTGAGAGCAGCTTGAGAGTTCCCCACCACATGTAGCATTTTGGTTCCATAGAACAAATTTTGCTTTGTCGCCTTTATGACTTGTGGCAAACTGCAATCAAGATTTCTAACTAATGCGCTACTTTGTGTTGGTCTATTACATAAAATGCTGATCAAGGCTTGTGTCTGTAACTGACAGAATGTTAAAGACTTCAGCTTTTAAGTAAACATGTTTGTGTCCAAACTGCTATTGTCAGCATGGACTTATTTAAAATTGTTTTTGTCACTCAGTTACTCAGAAATGGCCATGAACTTATTTTATTTGTATTTCGTGAAATTTCAGTAGATCTGATCTAATATGCTGGTTTTCTTTGTTCTACACAGTCTTGCAAGCTGGCATTACATAAAAAATTGTCTACTTGAACTAGAGCAAAAACAGATAAAGATGAAGGTTAAATGAATTATTTTGTATTTAACTTGACAAGAATTCAACAGATTTTCTTTCCGTGTAATATTCCTGAGATGTCTAGTCCTGAATTTGTGCTGTATAAATATAATTGGAATTCAGTGAAATTTCTTGTAACTTACTGACCCGGCTTAACTCGGCGCCATTAGTGGTAAACTAGTGAAGCTTTAGAACCTGAACAAAGTTTTATGTTGGCCTGAATAGCAGGTAGAAGTTGAGACCAAAACAAGCTGAATTTACAGGGTGTATGAAGGCTAGTACCATGACTGATGAAAAAAAAAAACAATCTTGTGCTTAAACACAAGGTTTAAGCACAAAATCAGGTTCACTTAACTCATAATTAATAGCTAAGTCATAACTATAAGATAGCTACTTGTATCTTATAATTATATAATTCAGATTTTTTATATATTTTTTCCATTACAGTTGTGGAAATGGGCTTCCACTGGGCCGTGTTACGAGCCTGTAGAAGAACCAGTTTTTCAAACCAACAGTCAGTTAACAGCCATGAGAGAAAGGAACAAAGAAAGTTCAATGAAAACAGATTTCAGATAGCAGCAACATGTTTGACCATGACAGGTATTGCTTCAGGCACTGCTCTTTCACGTTGCTGTTATTGAAACTGATGGAATCTGCTGGGCACCAAGCCCAACATTCCACCACAGTCTTTTACAGGTAGACGCAGGCATTCCTGCAGTTAGCTTCATTCTCAAAGTTGTTTGTGTTGCCCTGACAACCGCCATACCAGAACTGTGCGCAAGCGTTGGCCTCTGGGTCGTAGTACCACCTGATCCTGTACTGCCGACACGGACCCGGTTCAAGAGGCTGGCTGCACCCCCCACCTGGAGGATGAAGAAGGGAGCTGTTTTAGTGGATCATCACCATCGCAATGTGGCAGGTTAATATACACATAAGCTAATTTGCAAATTAACTGGTAAAATGGACATTGGTCTAAATAAATTGAATTCAATAGTTGCCAATTCCCAAACCTGTGTGGTGGCATACTTACTTTATTCTGGGAGATGTAGGCAGAGGAAAGATTTTAAAGTAAAAATACATCCATTCTGACTTCAAGGAAAACTTTGAGTAAGACAAAAAATAATATACTTGTAACATTTTTGTAAAAGGATGACATTGTGACAAAAAAATAATTTTCATAGTTTGTAATTTTTAAAAATAAAAATCACAAAACAAAATAATAAAAATATGATTTCTAAACCTGAAAATAAACTGCAAAAATTAATCATTAATTATGTCTGCAGTTCAATCATCTACTGCAGTTCCTTTGAGCAAACCACAAGCACTAGTCCAGTCAAGTTTATTTGTATGAAACATTTCAGCAACATGGCAATAAAAGTGCAGTCATCAATTAGGAAAAAACAACAAATATTACATTTTGTCAAATGCATCATCAGAACCACAGGTTCTGGGAATACAGAGTAGACTTGAGAGGTCTGGAAGAAAATAACTTATTTTGGTCAAAATGGTGCCGTTGCATCTTGATCACAAATCTGCTTCAGAATATTATTTTTCAGGAATATATCTGTAACAACAGCTCTTTAATGTATTTTGGTGCCAAGTTGTGACCAGTTGTACAGCAAGCCAATGAGGAAGGAGCGCAGCGTTCACTCAGATCCAAAGCTTGCTGGTACCAAACACGACCCCTCCTCTGGAGACTGTAGAGGACGAGTCACCGACTCTGTGTTTTCATCCATCCATCCATTTTCTTCTGTTTATCCCGGATCGGGTCGGAGGGTAGCAGCTTCAGAAGGGAGGCCCAGACTTCCCTCTCCCCAGCCACTTCCTCCAGCTCCTCCGGGGGAATCCCGAGGTGTTCCCAAGCCAGCCGAGAAACATAGTTCCTCCAGCGTGTCCTGGGTCTTCCCCGGGGCCTCCTCCCGGTGGGACGTGCCCGAAACACCTCACCAGGGAGGCGTCCAGGAGGCATCCTGACCAGATGCCCGAGCCACCTCAACTGGCTCCTCTCGATGTGGAGGAGCAGCGGCTCTACTCTGAGTCCCTCCCGGATGACCGAGCTTCTCACCCTATCACTAAGGGAGAGCCCAGCCACCCTACGGAGAAAACTCATTTCGGCCGCTTGTATCCGCGATCTCGTTCTTTCGGTCATGACCCAAAGCTCATGACCATAGATGAGGGTAGGAACGTAGATCGACCGGTAAATCGAGAGCGTTGCTTTTTGACTCAGCTCTCTCTTCACCATGACGACCAATCCGTCTGTCGATCTCCCTCTCCCTTCTTCCCTCATTCGTGAACAAGATCCTGAGATACTTGAACTCCCCCACTTGGGGCAGGACATCCTTTCACTGACTTTTATTAAACTGGATCCTCATGAAAACCCAATGTAACATCTGTTCTTTCAGCTTCAGTGATTTACTCCTCCATGTATAAAGAACATAAAACTTTGTGGCCACATATGTGTCAGAGCTCAATCTGTTCAAACTTACATAAAATCTCTTTAGCTTTTCTGTTTCTTTTCAGGCATATGAATTTAACCAGTGGTGTGACATGCTAGTGCAGGGCTGGGCACTCCTAGTCCTCAAGGGCCGGCCTCCTGCAACTTTTAGATGTATCTCTACTTCAACACACCTGAGTTAAATAATGAGGTCATTAGCAGGACTCTGGAGAACTTGACTGCATTTAGGAAGTGATTAAGCTATTGGATTCAGGTGTGTTGGAGCAGGGAGACATCCAAGAGTTGCAGAACACCAGCCCTTGAGGACCAGGAGTGGCCACCCCTGTGCTAGTTTGTTGTGATTCTGCTATGTACCTGATACAGGCGACGCAGTCGGAGTTGGTGGTGGTGGGTCAAAGGTTCTATGAAAGCCCTTCACCTCACCTGGCCAGTCAGTCGGACTCTGCCGCTGCACCACAGAGTTCTGCCCTGGGCCCGGCTCTCCCTTCTCACCATGAGGGATAAATGGTAGATCTGGCTGCTTGTTGGACGGCTCCATTGTCACCTCAGGGTCAAACTGGTCCTCATGAGGCCACAGTGATTCAGTGGGTTGTGGGGCAGGTGGCTAGAGGGAAACGGATAAGCAAAAGAACAAAAGAGTCAGGTTCTGATTCACCATGTGAACCAGAACCTGTGTGTGTGGTTTAACTGTCAAACCACACACCGTGTTCCAGTGCTATCATCACTTCACTTCACCAATGCATAAAATAGAAACAGTCACAAACAGGCCCTTCTGGTTCACTAACTGAGCCCTATCTGCACGTCATCTGCTCTCCTTCTGTGCCACACAGGTAGGACAAGAACAGAGAAAGGTTTCTTGGTAAAACTTAACTTTGTTGGATTAAATCATCTGTCAGGTTTATCAAATTTCCATATGATGGAGAAAACAGGCCAACAGTGATGCTTACAGTTTTACAGATTGCAGTTTGATTGACAGTTTTCCTGGTGTATTGTGTTGACTTCACTCATCATCCAGCAAAAGCGCCATCGCAGGATGCATTTGTTGTGGTCACCTGATCACAGTTCTGTATTTGCAGAATCCCTTATTTGTGGATTTTACAGTGGACTTGAACTCCAAAGTAAGCTCATAAAATTTGCTTATTTGCATATTTTTGTGTACATGAAAAATATTCTAAAGGAAATTCAACTTGGGAAGCTGACATACCTAACCGCAATGTTACTTGCAGAGCAGCCAATCAAAGAGCCCCAGTCATTTTGCTTGGCGCTGATTGGCTGTACCCCTAAGAGCGGAGATAAGGACTATTGACGTTAGCCTGCGTGGTGCAAAGATCGTTTCCACTGGGTGTAATAATCCACATCAGAAGATATTCGGTGTCTATTTAGTAAAATAGACACCAAATATTTTTTTTATTATGCTCCGTTCTTCCTGCTTTAAATCATTTTGCAATTTTTTCCCAAAGAACATCCATGCTGTGACTGGTTTTCTGTTCAGTAAGAGTGAAGGGTATGTCAGCTAGATAGCAAATAATGATTTATATTCAATTATAGTTTAATCATACAATACATGATCATAAATGATGACTTAATGCTTTTTACAGGAGTCTACCATAATACTACATAATATGACAGCAATGTTACCCTTGTGTTTTTTGCTCCCGGGATCTTTTTAGACTCGCTGTCTTCTGGTTCGTTCAGATGGGTTTCCGCAGATGGAAACAATGATTTTGGTCTAAATGGTACCATTGCATCTCGATCACAAATCTGCTTCAGAATATTATTCTCCAGAACTATGTCAGAAATGGGAAAAAAAGTATCAAAAAAGAACACACTTTGTGAAAAGATGTACAACTCTATCGTGAAAAATAATAGACGACAACACGATGTTTTAAAAAAAATGCCAGAATTTCTTCTAAAAACAAAGCAATCATTTATAATGTAAAGCCAGAAGGCAGCAGCCCCCAACATGAACATAAAATAGATGGGGCAAGAACGAGTCCTCCTCATTCAGAACATCAATGTCTCATTCTGACTCAATTCACTCAGGACATTTACTAAATTTAAAACAAAACTTTGAAGCATTACGCGTTATTATTTCTCAGTTATGGTCTTTAATTCACAAGACTTGTGAATTCCATATAATAACAAAGACAAAATTATTAATATAATGACATTTAGGACAGCATCATCCAGCAAATCCTTGGTTTACACAGTGTTACTATAATAAAACCTCCAGAGAAGAATGCTTGAATGTTTTTAGATCAAGAAGACGAATGGGTTGAAGGAAGAGCTTTGAGTGAGAAAGACATTCAAAGTTTTGGTAGTTTTAATATACCACTATGCATGCTACTGGTAAGGTAGTTTCCATCTTATTCAATGTGAAAGCTCTTAATTATTCTTAATAACTACATTAAATCCTCAAAATACAGAAGACACAAATAAACTCCTCATACATCTTGTTGGTCTTCTGCCTGTACTTTTCTTAGCTGCACACAAAGTAAGAACTGATTTGCAGGAAAAGTTTTTAACAACTGGAACATATTCTCTTGTGAACATCTTGCAAAACAACTGATGCTTGCTATTTACATGCAGTGCTGACTGAATTGGACTTTTGTTTGAAATCTGAGCCATTGCACCTTTTACAACAACAATGAAAATGAAAACGACTGAAGTCATGTCTGTCCTATCAGACGTCCTCTGCCTGACGCATCACAGAAACAATTTTCAAAGGAGCTCATTGAATTTCACAACCTTCAAAATAAATCTGGTGCATGTATGTGATATTTTCGCTTGATTGTCTTGTTTGTATGACCCTTCTAACTAATCTCAGATATGACCTTCAGAAATTGTGTCTTCTTAATAGTCAATACACTTTAGAACAATAACAATAAACTGTTGTGTATTAACTCACCAGGCAGCAATAGGAAGTCATCAATAATGTAGACATGTTCTTCTTTAGGATCAGAGGCGACAGTCTTCATCTCACTCAGGAAGTCTTCATAAAGAGGAACAGTCTTGTTCACCACACCTATGATCAACACCTCAATCCCCTCTGCATGGCATTGTGAGGCTGCCTCTTTAAACTGCCCCAGATCGCGCTGATCTAACTGAACATCCGTTAAAACAACAGCCACTTTCCTCACATGGGGTCGAGAGTCTCTGAACATCTTCCTGGCTTGGAGCATGGCACTGCCGGTGAAGGTGCCCTCACCCAGGTAGGGCATGGCTCTGACAGCAGCCTTGATCTCCTCCCTGCTGGGCTGTTGCAGCAGGCTGATCACCACCGTGTTCAGATGGCTGTAGAGCACCACCCCAACGTGGCTGGACTCCCAGCTCACAGTGAACTGGTCAATAATTGCATTCACAAAGTCCTTAACCACCTCAAAATTTTCCACCCCCACGCTCTTAGAGCTGTCAATCACAAATACCAGTTCTAGTGGAATCTCTCTGCACATGACGCCACATCCTAGAACACAGAAAGGGAAATGGTAAGGGTTTAAAACCTTGATATACACAGAGAAGATTAGATATCAGCAGTTTGTATCGCTATGCTCTGACTTATACAAAAAACATCAAGTCATAATTTTATCTTTCCTTTCACTATACAGATTGTATTATAGATCAGTTTTAAGTACTTGAATATTTCCTGCTAACACAACAATAGTTATTTAAACATACACCCCTTCAGAGTTTTACCAAATATTTCCTTTATGATCTGGATGACTTCATCTCTCTGTGGATGGAAAACAAAAACAAAAATTTAAGAAACCCAGAAGTCCATGATTAAGCCGTTTGTCCCAGTCTGGTACTTACTGCAAGTCCTGGCTCTCCTTTTTCTCCAGGTCTCCCCTAAAGGATCAGAATATGGTTATGTACAATATCATGACTGGAATATAAGCAATCAGAAAAAAAACAAAGTTATAAATTATGTGGGAAAACACTAATACATACCAATCAGAAATTTTAGGTTGGTATAAAATGAATAAGTGTAGAAAACAATCTGATATCATAGATTGACTAGTGATTAATAAACTGGCTCTTTAAACAAACTGAACCTGTCGTGTTACCAGTTTTCCGGGAGAGCCAGGTGGTCCTAGGTCCCCTGTGTCTCCCTAACCCTAACCCAGCTCTGGAGAATGGCCTGGGTAACGTGTGGACTGATCTCTGAGAGCAGAGTGCGCAGATGTTTATAGTCCACATAGTCTCCATTCATTATCATGCCAATACAGCTGACAAACGTTAGGACATTCACTTGGAGCGTTCCTTTTATTTTGGATAGCATCCTTTGCAACACCTTGGGCATCCACAGCATGCCATGGTCCCGGTATTTTTCAAGGTTTCGAGAATAGCTGAGGGAACGGCGCTCGACCTCTGTGCACACTTGGAGGGTTGCTGTTGCGACCTTTGAAAGTTGGATGTCATGGCCCTGAGCCTCAAGGACAAAGTAATCCTTACAGTTCCAGTAGAGCTTCCGTCCACCACGCACATCTCTGAACTTAATGTGTGGGAAGAAACGGAAGCCCTCTGCCAAAAAGCCCTCAATGAGAGTTTTCTTAACATCCACGCCATTTTCAATCATGATTTCCCGTGCCCTTCCGAAAGTGAGTGGTGCTGGGAAGCTGTTCTTCACACTCAAATCTTCACAGAAGAGCTCAAGATCAATGCTTCCAGACAAACGACCTGGTGGTCGTTCAGCTTTCAGTTGGGCAACAGGGATGTCGTCATTCCTCCTAAATATGTCACGAAGGAGCAGGTGAACAGCTTGAGCACCAAGTAGAGCAGGTACAGCATCCAGAGCCTGGCAAAGAGGATAGATGCGCTCCAACCTCTTTGTTTGGAGCTCGTTTTTTGTCCAGTGGTGCAAGGGGGGCGGGACATCACTGGCACTTCCAGCTGTGTGTGGAGCCAAACCGATGAAACCTCGGGTGTGTGTCAGGCTCTTGGGGTTCACGGTGTTAGTACCCAGGCTCACACTAAGCTGGAAGTCCGATGTCGACAGAGGATGGCCATAGAACAGCTCCTCAAGTGCAAGTTCCAGCTGGAATGACCTCCAACTGGGTTCATATCTGGCCACTCCCTTGTTGTTTTCCAGAATGCTGTCCAGCTCCTTGACAAAGAGGGACAGCACCTTCTGGAGGGTTGACATCAACCCATTTTCAACGTCAGTGTCCTTAAATGGGACGACCAAGGCGTTATCCATCAGTAACGTGTGGAGGGGTTGGATGTAGAATGACTCCACAGGATTAATCTCCCCCGGTATGTTGTCACTCTCGAACCTCCGTACCTGCTCAATTCTGAGTACGAGCTGCATTTCCATTTTGTTCGTGAGGTCCTGCATGTGACCCACGTACTGCCATGCCCTTGAGAGAAGTGCACGCTGGAATTGTGGATGTGATAAACCACAGGTGACCAATGCACCACTCACTGGATGCTTATAGGGCATTGGTACGTGGACATGGGGCGAGTCAACGTAAAACTGGACAAAATTTAGCTTTCCCTCAGCATGGAAAAGATTGAGTAGTGTTGGGTGGAGGCTCAAGTCCAGGTGGTCGAGATTACTTTGAAAATTGGTGGCCTCGTGGATCCCTAAGATGGAATACAGGGATCCACGAGGGCCTACCAACTCTTGAAGACCAAACCTGGAGAACAGGAGGTGGGTTTCTGGATTTGAGGATTTAATGTTGGAAGCCGTGTGAACCGACAGACTTGCAACACCGTCAGGACAGACGATGTCCGTCAAATCGAGGGTGTCCTCATCCTTTTGCCCAAAAGCAGTGAGGTAGAGGGCGGGCTTGAGGAGGTGGCTCTCCCCAATGTTCTGCATGGCCTTGTCTAGAAGACTAAGAATGTAGAACATGTCCCTCTTTAACACATGATACTTGCTGGTGTTTGTGGATATTTGTTTGAGCAAGGTGGGCCGGATTTTGTCTTTTCCTTTTGCTGCCTGAAGGAGCTTATGGAACTCAAAGACTATGGAATCTAACATTTCACATGCATAGATTCGATATGTATGCTTGTTAGTCAGGCGTATGTCGGGATTGGTTAAGGAGACAGGTGTGAACATTATGGACAGGTGATATCCCCCGTCAACGTGAGCTATGGTATGCCCACAGCAGTTCCGTAACGCGGTGAGACCAAACGGCGTAGACTGTGTTAGGTCGACATGCTTTTTGAGAAAGACGTAACAATCTTTAAGCATGTGGCTCTGAAACTGTGGTAGGAGTAAATAGTGGAACGGCGCTAAAAGTGCCGTTGCACGTTGGAGCTCGACCACGAGACCATCAATGTCAAAACTGAATGTCAGCTCACTGTCGGTGTCTGTCACGTAGCTGGAATGGAAGTTGAGTCTAAAGTCAGCTGATAAGAAATCACTGAATGATGAGTATTGTGAAACTGCCTGACTCAATGTATTTGAATTGAGGTAGCCGACCTCCTCAGTTTCAAGAATGTAATCATCCATGTTGAGGACTTCGCGTAAAAAAACAAATGAGTGTGTGTAAATGTAGTGATTAACTGTAAATGTAGTGAAAACGTGTGAATGTCGTTAAATACAGGAGTCAGGAGTGCAAGATGTGTTGAGCTCGACTGCCAGCTCGTGAATGACAGAGAGTGGAGAGCACTTAATGATTAAAGGCAGTAAATTTGCGGAGAGAAAAAAAAAGCGGTGTGCACTACTCGGCTGCGGTTAATGGGGACAGAGCAGTTAATCATTAACAACACGTCACTAGTGCAGAGGGAAAAAACTCCGTGTGCACAGCTCTGCTGCCACGTTGTAAATAACACAGAAAACAGTTTTTAAACTGGTAAGTATGACAAATGGGGAAGTATTTACAAGAGTATTTACTGTCGTGTTACCAGTTTTCCGGGAGAGCCAGGTGGTCCTAGGTCCCCTGTGTCTCCCTTTTTCCCCATATGTCCAGGAGATCCTTGACTACCCTGTAGCATGAAAGCCTTCCTTAGCATTTTGGAGCACTGGTAAGTGAATGCAGTAGAAGTCAGGTATGAAATCATTCCCACCTGCAGCCTCAGAGTTACTGTACCTTTTGTCCTGAGAGATTCACTCCTGGAAGCCCTCTTGGTCCCATTGGACCTTGAAATCCAGACTCTCCCTGGAGATAAAGATGGATGGATTGGTCAGACTGTCCAACGCATCAGATCACATGGAAGACTGAAGGCCAATGGGCCAAACTGAAAAATTATTCTCTCAAAATGTCAAAATTCACCATCCTGATTGGGTCCAAAGTTCTGACCTTTTCCCATAACAACATGAGATACAGAAACTTATTCAGACCCCATTGATGTTTCCTTCATACCTTTGGTCCAGGTAGTCCTTCTCCTGGAGGCCCATGCATGCCAGGTGGGCCAGGCTGTCCTGTAGAACCCTGTAAATCAAAGACATTAAGGAAACTGTACAAAAGACAGTTAATCACGTGTTTCAGCCCTCTGGTTTTATTCATTGTTAAGGTGTTTTTGGATGTAGTGTTTATTTCGACCACTAGGTGGTTCTATGTGCTTGCTTGTTGTATACGATTTGGATCTGAGCATTAAGCAGTGTGGCTCTCAAAGCAGGCTTTGTCATTATTTTTTCTATCGTGTGCGTCCCTTGAAAGTGCTATTCCACAGTTGCTGGTTTATCGTAATGTTTACACATAACCAGGGTTATTCATTTGTGGACATTTGATTTATTGTACATGTAATTCTTACAATCTGTATTTGTTTTTTCTCATTGTAGGAAACCACACACACACACACACACACACACGCTCTACCCACATGTATTCACACACGCTGCTTGCACTTGCACACCTTTCTACCTGCGTGCTCAGCCACATGTGATGTGTATGTACGGAGCAATTCAAGAGCTCATTAAAGTCAAGTGGAACCAAAGTCTGGAGTTGGACATTTATTATTACATCACACATCAACTCACCCGGACATATACTTCGTCTGTTCTAACCCGGCACCCTGAAGTGATTGCTGATCTATAACTAACCGAATCAGCTTCCACCTTCGTAACAGAAACCATTCAATAGATTTCGAGAATTTTGAAAATCAAATGAAACACTTCAAAGGGACACACATTTTTATAATTCCCACTCTGACCTTTGGCCCAGGAAGTCCAGTTCCAGGAGGTCCTGAGGGTCCTGGTACTCCCGGTAAGCCTCTGTCACCCTATCAAAAACAGTAAACAAAAGAACAAAATTTGATCACATCCACCTCACAGGCAGCTCAGCTCTCCAGAATAGAAGTTTGTAAAAATACTTTCCAAACTTTATTGTAGTTTATGAATTTATAAAACCCAGCTCACCATTGCTCCCAGTAATCCTTTTCCTTCAGGACCCATTTCTCCACGTAGTCCAGTCAAACCCGGTAAACCCTGGAGATGGAGTCAAAGCTGTTTAGAGAGGAACCTCTGACACTGTAGGTCCTAAGCAAAATGTGACTTTAATACAGCCCACTGTCCTTCTTTTTACCTGAGGTCCAGCCACAGAGTCTTCCTTTGGCCCTGCTGGCCCATCAGGTCCAACACTACCTTTGTTTCCCTGGTGATGGAGTCGGAAGCAGTCAGAATACCAACATGAATCAACAGGTCTACTGCAGATGAAAGATAAGAATGCAAATGGCCTGTACTTGTAAAGCACTTCTTCAAGTCCAGAGGACTCCAAAGTGCTTCACACACACATTCACACACGGATGGTCATCAGGGCCTCGCCTGCTGGTGGTCCTCTGACCATCACCAGCAGGCGAGGCAGGCCTTACCCAAAGTCAACGTCTGAGACGGATGGAGTGTGGATCAAACCTCCGACTCCAAGACTAACTCTGCAATTCAGTTGAGCTCATCATACCAACCACTGCTCAGTCCAACGCTCATAAGAACATTTGTAAAAGGCAGAATGGGAAGGTGTTGTTGTGATAATGTGCTGATGGGGGAGTGCTGGAAAGAGCAGGAGCTTCTTAAAGAGACAGAGGCCAATTTCAAGGCATCAAACTGTGAAGCTTAATGTCTTTTAAGTTTGATATTTACAGTATTTTTCCCTGATGTTGACATATACACAGTAATATATACGATATTTCCCCCATTAATGAAAAAAAAAATCTAAAAACAAACTTAGACAAAACACACAGGAAACCAGGCAGAACCCAGAGTGAAAGCGACAGTGGAGTTCAGTAGAATGAAATTCAGACACCTAAATAAGTGTTGTTAGTAGAGTTTGCTTAAGCTGGATTTGCTTACCATCCCAGTGAACCCAATTAATTCTGCTCCTTAATCTACAAATGCATTTTCCTTTCAAATTAGGCTCTGATTAACAGAATGAATGTTTGCTATGAGAAAAAACATATAGAGGTGACTGAGTTAAGCTGAAGAAAATCCAAGAAAATATTCTTGTTTGGGACATTGCTAATTCAAGTATAAATATGCAGGCTTTAGGCAGCTCTGTACATACAGGATGGTCATGGTTTTTTCTTTTTTTCACCAGTTAGCCAGTCAGTCAGTGGATGAGCAGGTGAGGAAACCAAACTGTTTGCCAGGCAGAACCAGAGCAGGACAAGCAAAAGACCCCCTGTGAACAGGCACCTCGATGTTTGCCTGCCACTGGTGAATAAATCCTCCACAGAACTGCATTTTGAAAGTTTTGGACCTCTTTTATACTGAATAAACTACAAACGCATGATGGATAAATTGAGTTACATCACACTTAATTTTTTTTTGTTTTGCATGGGTAAATAATCTCTGCGAATATATTACTTTGGGTCCAATTATTCCCACTCCAGGCTCTCCAATAGGTCCCGATGGTCCCACAGGGCCTGGCTCTCCCTGCAGGAACAACAAAGCCAAAAGGATTCATGACAGAAAAAAACACATGTACAAAAACCACCAATATAAAGGTTGGTAATTCTATAGAAATGCAGAAATTACCATTTCAGTGTTATGACTGGGAAGGTTGGCAAATCTTTAAAATATATCTAGTTATATTTATATCGATTTATATTTTAAAAAATCAACAATTTGGTCAGGGTGTTAGACATTTGAAGTAAATGAGACTGTCACTGGTTCTGTGTTATGATTATATGGCCTTTCACCTCTAAAAATTCATACTCTTACCATTTGGAGCCAAATTAAATTTTTTTCCAACACTGAAAAAAAAGAAATCCTAACACTCCTCTTGTTAAGTCAGTGATGGTTGAGATAAGTTCACAATGTATCAGTGACCTTCCTGTTGTGCATAACATTAAACTTACATCAGAGGGAGCAAAGTTAATAGTTTCTTTTGACAAGCATTAGAAGTAATAATAACTAATATGGATCTTATATTGAATGAAAAAAGCATTTCTATACTGTCATAGTTTGGTGAAATAGGAAATATGCTACACATTTGTTTGAAATCATGTAGAAAAACAAATAAGGTTTTTACTTATGACATTTTTCTGATGCCCAGAAAGTTTCCTAGAACCTATGAGTAGAGTGGGGATCTCAGCTTCAACACACCTGAGTCAAATAATCAGGTCACTAGCAGAACTCTGGAGGGCCTGACTGCACTGAGGAGGTAATGCAGCCATTTGAGGTGTGTTGAACCAGGGACATACTGAAAAGCTGCAGGGTACTCGCTTTGGAGGCCTGAATGTGAGGATGCCTGCTTTAGAGCAGGGTTTCCCGACCCTGGTCTTGAAGCCACACTACCCTGCATCTTTTAGGTGTTTTCTCGCTTCTGCCCAGATTCAGATGTTTGCTGAATTGTAATTACCTGAATCAGGCACGTAGTAAAGAAGGGAACCGTCTAAAACATGCAGGGCAGTGAGCCTGAAGGACCAGGGTTGGGAGACACTGCTCTAGAGCAGGGGTCCCCAAAGTCGGTCCTGGAGGGCTGGCATCCTGCATGTTTTAGTTCTCTCCCTAACTTAACACACCTGGATCAAATGATGGCTTCTGAAAAGGTTGTCACTACCACCAAGGAGGGAACTAAAACATGCAGGATGCCGGCCCTCGAGGACTGACTTTGGGGACCCCTGTTCTAGAGTATTCTGACGTGATCAGACATGTGATCAACGCATCTGAGTGCAAAATGCTGTGGATGGATGTTGGAGCTAGGGTTAGGGTTAGAGAGGATTTTTTGCTTACCATCACAGTAAATCCAATTAATTCTGCTCCTTAATCTACAAATGCATTTTCCTTTCAAACGTGTCACCACTACAAGGGAAATAAACAGGCTTTAATGTATAAAAGAATTTAATGCCAAAGATGTATTGTTTCAACAATCAACATTAATGGCCAGAACTCATCAATTAAGTATGTGAAATGTTTGTATTTCTCATTAGTAATCTTTGCAGGATCACATTTAGAGCTATCAGCTGATAGAAAAACAGGCAGACAGCCGGTGGTGGAATTCATCCACTTTTGCTCAGATTGACTCCTTAAATAATTCCTTCAATTCCATTACATACATCTGTATGTGTCTGGTTTTCTTCTACCTTTGTTCCTGGGTAGCTCCGTCCAGGAGGTCCAGGTCGGCCCATCGTTCCTGAGCTGCCAGGCTCTCCCTGAGCCAGGAAAACATCAAACAGACAGGCTTTAGTTAAAAGCATTCAAGCACAACCATTTAAACCATGTGGAAAAAAGAAAAAATGTGATCATCTCGATAAATAAATGAATGAATATGAAATAAACACCACTGCTATTCATAGCCATCAAACGTTAGAGCTCGTGTTAAAGGAAATCTCAAATGGCCTCCTGTGAAGAATCTTGGCTCTTCAGAGAACATTTAGCTCTTTGCTGTACTGGCTTTTTCTGCATTTCCCTCATCACTTTGTTTCTTATTACCACTGACTCCAACCAGTTTATATTAACTTTGATAATAACTGCATTGCTACATCAACATTAGTTAGTTGTTTGGGATAAAATGTCGACTGCATAAACATAAACACAAGTGTGCTTCAACTTCAGGTGAATGACAAAGTCCATGGTTCCAGCTACTTTGGCAATCCTTTCAAGTCTTAACAAGAAGAAGGTGCTTCAGACTTTCCCACTATCACCATTATGTCATTTTTCCTAATTTCTTTTAGTTTCTGTGCAGATGTAACTGGTGGGACACCAGCTAAAACAATCCACTTTGGTCTCACCAGTCCAAACAGCAATTCATGAACAAGCAGGTGGTCGGTTGTTAAAAGGCTGAAGTTGTGGGGAAACGTAACAAAATTCAGTTAAACTAAGGAAATCTTGACAAGGTGAGGAAGAACAGAAACCAGAGAACTAAACAGTCCTTAAACAGAAAATAACAAAAGACTCCCAGTGCCAGAAAATAACAATCCACAAGGTGAGAAAGTCACTGAGAAACAGGAGGAGCTGGAAAATGAAAAATACATAGAAGCAAGTGAATAAATGGAAAACAGATGATCGAAGTGGGAACTCTATAAAGAAAGAAAACTAATACACAATAAACAGAACATAACTCACCTGGAAGGTACATACAAGAGAAACTAATGTTACAAAAACAACTATAAACAAAAGTAAATGAACAAAATATAACTAAGACTGTAAGAATCAAACTGATGAATTAAAAACTTCAGATAAAGAAGAGAACTTTGGAGTCCAAAGGATGATGACAGGATGAGCACCAAGCCCAGATTAATTTCATCTGGTTTTCTGAGTAACTGCAGCCTACAGTTGGAAAACCTGCAGGTTCCCTACTACACTTATGAACCAGTGTCAACTGTAGAGAATTAGGAGTGAAGGATTATTGTGAGTAACTTTCCTTCAGCCAGCAGACCAACAGGGCAATGCAACGTGGGGGAGGGGCAGCACCACTGCTTCAAACTTCAACCAGGAACAGGAAGCATTTTTTATTCTGTCATTTCTGTCACATCTCAGTAGATAAATTAACAAACATTATAAATGCAAATCATTTTTGTAGTTTTGAAACCAAAACATTTACAAACATTGATACACCTAAACAAAACCCATATCTACTGAACGCTTTTGGTAATAATATCACTGATACTGTGGAGCTGAATACAGATTGGTTCTGTAAAAAAAAAAATAAATAAATAAAAATAATAATAATAATAATTGGTACTGTTCTCCATACCTTAGCTCCAGCAGGTCCAACCGGGCCAGGAGAGCCTGACAGTCCCCTGGAACCTCGGTCACCTCTATCACCCTGAGACATTAGACATCTTATCAGAGACCATACTGTACATTGATGTCTGTGTGTCTGCATGTGTGTGTCTCGTATGAAACATCAATCAACTGTAAATGTTAGCTTATTAGAAAGAAACAAAGACAAGAAGAGAACATGAAAGAAAACTGTCTTTTCATACACCAGAGAATCTGACAAACTTTACTTTCTGACCCTCCATTGCTGCCTTACTTAAAGCTTGAGCTGTAGCTCAACAGCTGATGATCAGAATGTTACCTTTTCTCCAGATGTGCCTCTTCCTGGTGCTCCCTCTGGGCCTTGGGGTCCTGGCAAACCCATCTCTCCCTTGTGTCATTAAGAAACAAATAATACATAAAGCTATTCAATATTATGAAAAAAGTAAAGCATTCAACTTGTTACTGTTTTATTTGCTGTGTTTTTTAGTAAATAAAAAATATATTCTAGATATCCAGATGTGACACAAATGAAGTTAGACTGAGAGCTGACCAGTCTGGAAATGACAAGGTTTCATCTAAAACACTAAAACTGTTGTTAAAACCAGGTGAACAACAGCTGAGTTATATTTCTATTTTGCTGTTATTTGTCTTATCCTGACAGTAATTGTTGATTGTGATGTGAATTTCATGTCAAACTTCATTTCAACTCTGACAGTAACAGATTAATGTCATTCAGCAAGATTAAGATTCATTTGGGATTTGGACTGTGTTTTAACTACTGCTGTGTGTTTTTCAAGAGAAATACACTTTCTCGCAAATTTAGAACTTGAATGTTCTAAATTTGGTCACATGATGAAGTTTTTGCTCAAAACTTCATATTAGCAAACAACATTGAAGCAAGAGGTTAAAAATACATTGCTCATATATTTACTGACTGTTGTGTTCCAATCTCAATCTGAAAACTGTGTTCAGGCACCAACAGCTTATCAATTAAGTAATTTGATCAGCTATTGTGTTTTTGGCTTAGGGTTAGGGTTGACACAGACAGTCAAGGAGGAAGATGTGGAGAAGCTTAAAGCAGGGTTTGGTTCATCACCAGCACTGGACATCTCCCAGAGAGAGGATGAACCAACTGCAGACCTACTAACAGTGTAACATCACTGGTCAAAGTATTTGGACTGTAAAACAACTGACAAAAAATCCCAATTGTGAAACATGGTGGTGGCAACGCCATGCTGTGGGGATTCTTTCTTCAACTGAGACAGGAAGGCTATAATATGACAGGTACCATTAAGAGGTGGATATGGTAAAATGGGGAAATTAATGAAAAAAATGGTACTACTGTAGAATAAGTCAGTGTTAGTATTATACTAAATTTCCATTTTATGTAAATTCAATGGACAATAAAGGAGTCTAAAGTCTAAAGTCTACTACTACTACTACTACTATTAATAATAATAATAATAATCTAGATTTCCCATGGCTGCTCTTATAAAGAATTCTAATATTTGTCAGGGGCTTGACAAATATTTGAAATTGAGTCTAGAATGTTGATAAACATTGTAATATTACTGTTATTGAACTATTTTAGGTATTGTTGTGTCATTTCATCTGGGCACATTGCAAGTTGCAGTGGGTGTTGAATCACTATAAATTCAACAAAATATTCATTTTTGTTTTATTTAATTTAGTCTCATGTTAATTTGGCACCACTGTGATTATATATTGAATTACACACAACCAGCATTTCATCTTCTTACTTCTTTTTGTCTCAAAATATTCGATGCCACCAGATGACCTTATACAATAACTAGATTTAAAACTTATGAAATGGACTTTGAATCTTTATATGATTGTCTTTTATGGACTGATCTGAATGATTATTATGAATCATATGAATCTGATCTGTCTGTCCAGTTTAGTGTTTTGAGAAGATCCATTTCCATGTTGTTCATTATGACACATTCATAATAATCATTAAAAAGGGAAATTTACCTGTACAAAAAACATTGGAAAATGAGCATCATCCAGTCTGAATGTCAACTTAAAGGAACTGTCAGGGTCCAGGGTTGTTAGGTTCTCGCTGTAGGGGTTTTGGGTGTGTGCACCACCTCTGTTTAACTCACCAAACCAAACCTCTCCACCTGATAATATCCGGCAATCACACTGAGTTTATTTCATTTTTTGTGTTTCCGACCTCCAACTCTCCCATGGTTCTCGGTTTTCAGTGGCTTCAGCAACATAACCCTCAGATTGATTGGTCAGCTAAGCATATCACCTCCTGGTCCACTGGTTGCCACTCTTATTGTCTCCGTGCGGCGGTGCCTCCAGGACTACCACCCATTCAGCAGCAGGAGACTGACCCCGTAGACCTGTCCACCATACCTACAGATTACCATGACCTCTCGGCCGTTTTCAGTAAGTCTAAAGCGCTGTCTTTACCCCTGCACCGTCCCTACGATTGCTCCATTGATCTGCTCCCCGGAGCCCCATTGCCGTCCAGTCGCCTTTACAACATTTCTCGTCCAGAGAGAGAGACACTGGAGAAATGTATTAAAGAATCCCTGGCTGCCGGAATAATTCGCCCATCTTCATCCCCCTTAGGAGTGGGGTTCTTCTTTGTTGGGAAAAAGGACGGGACACTTAGGCCCTGCATTGATTACCGGGGCTTAAACAACATCACAGTGAAAAACAAATACCCGCTGCCTTTATTATCGTCAGCGTTCGAACCCGTTCATGAGGCCACCATCTTTTCAAAGTTGGATTTAAGGAATGCCTACCATTTGCTTCGGATCCGTGAGGGGGATGAGTGGAAAACTGCCTTCAAAACTCCTATTGGCCATTTTGAGTATTTAGTGATGCCGTTTGGACTGTCTAACGCCCCTGCTTTTTTTCAGGCCCTGGTCAATGATGTTCTCCGAGATTTCCTGAATGTGTTTGTGTTTGTGTACCTTGATGATATTTTGATTTTTTCCAAGTCCTTAGAAGAACACAAACATCATGTCCGGCAAGTGCTGCAGCGGTTACTCAAGAACAGATTATATGTAAAGGCTGAAAAATGTGAATTTCACCAGACCTCTGTGTCATTTCTGGGATTCATATTAGGGGGTGGACAGGTGAGGCCCACGGAGGAGAAGATCCGGGTGGTGCTGGAATAGCCGATCCCTGAGACCCACAAGCAGTTACAGCGCTTTCTTGGCTTTGCCAACTTTTACCGGAGATTCATTCGAAATTATAGTCAAACTGCTGCACCCCTTACAGCTCTGACCTCTTCTAAGATCTCGTTTCGTTGGACCTGCCTTCACTTGTCTCAAGCACCTCTTTGCTAACGCACCAGTTCTCATTCAGCCGGATCCAGCCAGACAATTCATCGTAGAGGTCGACGCATCGGATATGGGAGTAGGAGCAGTCTTGTCTCAGATTTCACCTCTCGACAATAAAACTCATCCCTGTGCCTTTTTTTCACGTAGGTTAACTTCCCCCGAGAGAAACTACGATGTGGGGGACCGAGAGCTGCTTGCCATAAAGCTGGCCTTGGAGGAATGGAGACGTTGGCTGGAGGGTGCGGAACTCCCAGTGCTGGTCTGGACGGATCACAAGAACCTTTCCTACCTGCAGTCGGCCAAAAGGTTAAATCCCCGACAGTCACGCTGGTCACTTTTTTTCTCCCGTTTCAACTTATCCATATCCTATCGTCCTTGTTCCCGTAATATAAAACCGGATGCCCTGTCACGTCTCTATCTTCTGATGATTCCGATAACCTCCCTGCCACTATTCTGCCACCCAGCTGTACCGTGGGAACTGTAACTTGGGAGATCGAGGACATCATCAAGCAAGCACAACAGATCGAACCGACACCAGACTCTTGTCCACCCAACAAAATATTTGTTCCGTCCTCCGTCCGCACCCGTTTCCTTCAATGGATCCACACCTCCAAGTTTTCAGGTCACCCTGGGGTGAGCCGGACTATTGCCTTAGTCAACAGAAGGTTCTGGTGGCCGTCTGTCCACAAGGATGTCCATGAGTATGTCCTGGCCTGCACTACCTGCTCACGCAACAAGTCCTCCATCAGCTTCCGTCTGGTCTTCTCCAACCTCTTCCCATTCCTAAACGCCCCTGGTCACACATCGCCATAGACTTTGTTAGCGGTTTACCTCCATCTAAGGGCATGACAACCATCCTCTCCATAGTCGACCGGTTCTCCAAGGCCTGCCATTTTGTTCCTCTCCGCAAACTCCCTTCTGCCTTCCAAACTGCTCAACTTCTAGTGGAACATGTGTTCCGGCTTCACGGCATCCCCTTGGACATACTGTCGGACAGAGGTCCACAATTCACCTCACAGGTTTGGCGCAATTTTTGTTCAGCGCTAAATGCCAAAGTTTCGCTAACTTCAGGTTTTCATCCCCAGTCAAACGGTCAAACTGAACGCCTCAACCAGGACCTTGAAGCCACTCTCCGCTGTTTCACGTCCTCCAACCCCTCTGACTGGTTCCAGTATCTTCCTTGGGTAGAGTATGCTCACAATTATCACGTCTCGTCCGCCACAGGCTTATCACCATTCGAAGCATCCATTGGCTACCAACCACCCCTGTTGCCGTCCGATGAGGAAAACATTTCAGTCACCTCTGTCCGTCACCAAATCCGTCGCTGCCACAAGGTTTGGAATTCCACCATCCACAATCTCAACCGCAAGGCAGAACAAATCAAGCGGCAGGCGGATCGTAAGAGACGTTCCGCTCCCGTTTGCTCACCCGGTCAACAAGTCTGGTTGTCATCCCAGGACATCCCACTCAAATCTATGTCTAAGAAACTCTCTCCCCGGTACGTTGGTCCTTTTGAAATTGAAACGATCATCAACCCATCCGCTGTTCGCCTCCGTCTACCCACTTCCCTCCGCATCCATCCCACCTTCCACGTATCCAAGATAAAGCCCGTCCAGACCAGCCCGCTCTGCCCTCCAGCCGAACCCCCTCTGCCTCCCCGTGACATTGATGGCCATCCCGCCTACTCAGTCCACCAGATCGTGGACTCGCGTCGACGAGGTCGGGGTTGGCAATATCTTGTTGACTGGGAGGGCTACGGTCCGGAGGACCGTTCTTGGGTTCCGGGTTTGTTTATATTGGACCCATCACTTATCTCAGATTATCATTCTTCGCTGCCCTCCAGCTTGTCTAGGCCGCCAGGTGGCGACCGTGGGGGGGGGCCCTCAGGGTCCAGGGTTGTTAGGTTCTCGCTGTAGGGGTTTTGGGTGCGTGCACCACCTCTATTTCCCCCACCAGTTTGACGGAGTGCGTGGATGACGTCACCCACCACACCGGCCTTGGATTAGCTCATCAGCGACAGGTTTTGAGGAGCGGTCTGCCAGTCCTTCGGCGCCTGAGTGTTGCCCAGTTTATGGTGATATCCTGTGTCGCATTGGCTCCTCACAGCATCGATCCCTCCGGGCATTTCAACCAGCGCTCTCCTCGTGACGCCGTGGAGGTTACCCACGTGACGCCCGAGTTCCAGACTCACCTTCTCCGTGTGATTATCAGTCTCCCCTTGGATTCCCTCGACTGGAAGACGCGCCGCTCCTCGCTGATCTCAAGCCTACCTGCCGCCCTCCCACGCAGCCAGCACGCACACACTCCTCCCTGATTCCCAGAGAGGCCGGACCCTGGACCTCGCAGCTACCCGCCCCAAGCCCTAACCTGGACTACACAAGTAAGATCGGTCCAGCGTTAACTACACTCCACTTTCCTACGACCCTCGAACTCACCATCCTGCTCTGTTCTTCTAGTGAACCCGTTGCTACCTGACCTTTTCCCAGCTCCTGTGTTTCGCTCTTTTCCCAATAAATTCATTTCATTTTCACTCACCGCGTCCAAGTGTTGTGTTCTGCATATGGGCTTGAATCAAACCCTCCCAATATGACAGGAACACAGAATTACCTTAGGCCCTACGGTTCCATCTTCACCAGGAATGCCGGGTATCCCAGGGGCCCCATCAGGTCCTGTCTGACCCTGAAGATCATTAGTCCATCTGTAGAGTCTGTTCCCATCAACTGGTATTTAAACAAGCTCTGGCTCTTTTACCTTGGGCCCTGTTTCACCTGTGCCTCTTTCTCCTTGATGACCTGGCTCTCCAGGAAAACCTTGGTCACCCTGGAAAAGAAAAGAAATCGGAATACCAGCAATTGACAGATATAATGAGCATAAATGTATTTATATTCTGGTTTTAAAACATGAAAGAAGCTAAAAAGAATGCAACATTTTTGTTGCTTGTTGGCAGTTTCATCTTTCAGTTGCAGCACAGAAACTAGAGATCATATTCAAAATGATAAGCTGCATAAAATCAGGTTTTGTTAAAAGCTTTTAACAGATTCACATCAAAGATGAGATTTAATTTGTGCTTTAAACAAATGTTTGCCCGGTTTTCTTTTCAGAGAAACTGTTTCAATAGATGGATACCACCTGGAAACATTTATTTATTTAGATCTGGGTCTGGACTTTGACTGAACCATTCTCGTGCATGAATTTGAGTTAATCTAAACTATTCTGCATGTTCAGGGTCGTTGTCGTTTTCAGCAGCTGTTGCTGCTAATAAAAACATGCAAAGGTCTAACTGTTAGATAAAATCCTGCCAGAATACATTAAACTTTGTGGTTGCACGGGGGCAAAATGCTGAAATAAAGGAATGAATAAGTTTGCAAAAGACCAGTTACTCTGGTAAAATTCCTTGAGGTTTGTTTTAGACAATTGAAATAAACTGAACTGAATTGATATGTGATCTTGAAGCCCTCAGGTAGTTTATGATGTCCATAAAGCAATAACCTGGCTGCTCTTTGGCAGCTTATTGTCAACGACGTGTGTTCTGCAGTTACCTTGCATTTACACACAAGGTGTGTCTAGTAAATGTGCACAGATAAAATACAGAGGTCACCAGAATCTCATTTTGTTAATCTAGAGCAGAAAACTTAATAAATCATCCCTGAGCCAGTTTGTTTGGTTAATTCAACTCGACGTCGGGGGTGTTAGTTGTTTTTGCTCATTGCCTTAACTTGTTAGTCTGTGAAGCTCTTTGTCATTTTATTCATGAGAGGTGCTGTTTGAACAAAGTTGACTTACATATTTATGCAGGCAGCCAGAAAGGTGTGAAGGCAGACGTTATGATTATGACTACTGAAAAACCTTTAGATAAAATTCTGACACTGACCTTTGACCCAGCTGTTGCCAGTCCTGGAGGTCCTCTAGGACCAGAGGGGCCAACGGGTCCTTGTTCCCCCTAAATACCAGTGAATAATGTTTACACTTAAAATGTTCAAATCCAAATGTACAGAGGTGAAGAATGTACAGTTTTTGTTGGTCTTGCCTTTTCTCCTTGGACCCCTGCACCTGGCACCCCGGTCAAACCAGGAACCCCAGGTGCACCTGCATTTCCCTGTCAGTCAGAATGGTAAACTGTGGCGCTTTTCAGTTTTATACAACATGAGCGGCGAGTTCAGCCACAGCTAATTATACCTTATCACCTTTGTGCCCATGTCCAGGGGGTCCCAGGCTGCCTTTGGGGCCTTCATACCCTCTGTCACCCTGTAACACACAGAAAAACTGAGTTGCATCAGACACTTGTGTTGTTTGTTAAAGGTCAGGTTGACTCAACAAATTCCAGAGAACTTGCCTTTGGTCCTACTAGACCGTCACCAGGGAAACCACGAGGCCCTTGTATTCCCATAGGCCCTGTCGGACCCTGAACATTAGAACCACAAAAAACAAAACCAGACATTATTCTCCTGTGGAAGTTTACTGTTACACACAGTTTGTAACCGGTCACCAAGCTTAGTTAACATGAATGTTTCATCAGAGTAGTAAAACTCCAAGAAATAGCACCCTCAGCAGAAAAAACTGAAGTGTGTACCGATATGTGTGTTCAGTCAATTAAGAGGCAAAAAAAGTTTATTTGAATAATAGTAATAATAATGATAGGTTTTATTAATGTCCTTTATATCTTTAGTTCTCATAGGGCTTCAAAAGTAAGTAGAACTAAAAATAATTAAATGAATGAAGAAATAAATTAGATAAAAAAAAATATCTCAGAAAGTGATCCAAACATTTTGTTAAAACAAATGTCTGAAGACCTTTTTTAAAACAGTCAGTAGATTGGTCAGTGGTGGAGCAGATCAGCTCTCTGTTTGGTTTTGGGTGAGTGAAGAAGGTTTGACTGAGTATAGTTCTGTGAGTTAATCAAATCCAGATTGTGTACAAATTTAATTTAAAGGGACAATATTCAACCCTCAATTTCAGTTTTTATCATTATAGTTTCTAAACCTCTGCAGGCTTCAATGTCTCAGCGAAGGTCAGAGGTCATACGTTATGTTCCGGGGTCCTGGGTTTCTTTGTGGAGGTTTTGTGCGTGCACTCGCTTTTCTCCACCACCAGATGGCGCCTAGTCCATTCCATCAGAGGGCGTGGATCACAGCACTCCACACCTGATGCGAGTTTTGGCTCATCAGCGAGAGTTCAAGAGGAGCTGACTGCCAGTCCTTCGGCGCCTGAGTGTTAGCCAGTCACGGTACCTCTGAGCCCCTAGAAGCTTGCTTCTGGTTTCCATGTTTAATCTGCTCCTAGTGAAAGTTTCTTTGTTGCCTCTCCTGCCTCTAGGTTCTTCCTCCTGGC
Organism: Poeciliopsis turneri; assembly: GCA_922788865.1. NCBI lineage: Eukaryota > Metazoa > Chordata > Actinopteri > Cyprinodontiformes > Poeciliidae > Poeciliopsis > Poeciliopsis turneri. The sequence goes on along the minus strand of CAKLNU010000516.1, from coordinate 595,123 downwards.
TCCTTGCTTCTCCAGTCCCTCCTCGTGACGCCTGTCTCACATTGACCAAAAAATGCGTTGATGATCCCAAAGACTTTGGGGAACTACTCTGTGGACTGATGATGGTGTGGCGATCTGGTGCTGTTTTCCTGGAGAGCTGACTCAAGCAGACTGCAGCAGAACAATGATCCAAAATTTATCTCTGAATATCCCAACAAATACAACAAAGACCTTATCAACATCCACACTGAAGGTCAAGAAACCCTCAGACAAGTCTGAATTAAAGCAGTTCTGCAAAGAATAATGGAACAGAGCTCCTTCACATGGTGCAGCAGACTCAGCAGCAGCTTCCACCAACACTGGAGGGAAGTGGTACTTCCATGTGGCTCACACATTTATACGGTTTGAGGGTCAACGGCATTTTCACAAACACTCAAGATGCTTTTTTCTTGTGGCAAACAAAATTAGAATTTGAAAACAGAATTTGCTTTTTCCTCAGGTTATATGTGCCTAATATTAAAAATGGTTTAAAAATTTGAAGTATTATACAATAACTGTGACAACAAAGGAAACTGGCTGTACCAAATAACCTTTCACAGAACAGTCATGTGTTAACAGTATAACGCTGAGAACAAATACGAACATTGGAGAGAAGTAATGGTCTCTTTAGCTGTTGTCAGAGTTTGGTTTATTTTTGCCAACTGACCTGACTTCCCGGCTCACCAGAACCCATCGGACCAAGTGGACCTGGTCTTCCTTGGCTTCCTTTGTCACCCTGAAAGAGCCATTAATTATAGGTAGGAGATATTTCAATGCATGCCTTGTCTTCCCAGCCTTCATAACTAAGTGATTTCAAAGAATCCATGAAATACCTTGGGACCCGGGAAGCCAACACCACTTTCGCCTGGAGGTCCAGGTGCCCCCCTTGTTCCTGGATCGCCCTTTTCAAACACAAAACAGGAAGATCTGAATCGTATCTTAGCCTGTGAACAAAATAACAAATGCAGCATATCCAAGACTTTTTGAACAATTTTCCTACTTTAGGCCCCGATGGTCCCTCCTGCCCCGGGTCTCCTGGTGGCCCTCTGTCTCCCTGGAAAACAGAACAAGCAAAGATTTAAAAATGAGCTACTGCATGATGAAATGCTTTCTTTGCAAATTGCAGCAAATTAAGTCACCTTTTTTTCTTAATTTAATTTATTTACTCATTTAATATTTCAGGCGCAAACACAAATGACCATCATAATTACACATAACAAACAATCAGTAAATGTGATCATAAAGTGCAGAAGCGTACTATGACTGTTGTTTTCCTTCTTGTGCATTTGATCAGGTTCAGTTAGGTTTGGGTGTTTTTTTGTCTAGTATTTGTTTTTCACATCTTTAAAATGGTTTCTAATATCCTGACACACATTCAGTAGCTTATCGTAGTTCACATGCAACATCCTCACACTGCAACATGAGTCAGCTTTATTTCTATAGCACCATGAGACATTCTACACTGTATTATTAAATGTCCCTTTGGGATCAATAAAGTTTTTTTGAATTTGAGGAATGCTTTGAGGGTGCCTTTTGAACAAGCTGTCCCTATAAACATTCATTAGACCAATAAAATGTTCTCATTCTACCATGTTGCTGATTTTATTGGCCTTGGCTGCTTTCCTGTGTAACAGATGAAGCTATAAAGTGAGCCATTACTGCCACCTGGAGGATTTAGAGAGGTATAACTCCACACAAGAGATGAACAATTTCTGTCCTCCAGGATCAGACAGCCACAAAATATTAGTTCATAAATTACTTATTTTGTGTTTTATATTATAGCTAAACTAATTTGAATCATACTATTTTTTTTTTATTTTACTGCATATAAACATTTGTTGGAGTCAGTGACATAATTGTCAGTCTGTCTGTGTTTGACTCACTTTTAAATTAGGCCAGTTTGGAACGTCTAGTGAAACAGCAGACGGATCAGACATACAATGTGAAAACTCCGCAGAAAGACCAAAGCCAGAATTACAAAGAAAATCACAAAACAAAGTCCCATTAATAAATGGAAAAGCATTTTCTTCACCATAACCAATGATCACCAATATCTAGTTTTAAGAGTTCATTAGCAGAAACAAACTTTTATAGTGATGATAGACGTTCATCACTGACTGTATTAAGCAAAGTAAAGTCGTATGAGTGGGAAGAGGTTTTATTTGAACAATTGGCGATCTTTATATTCTTTAATTTCTTATTTAATGTATTTTTTTAATTACTATGAAAATAATTTCAATCCTTGAAAGTATTAATGCGTTTCTGAGGGGATTTTGGATCCACACTTTTTCACATCTTTTTGTGGAAACAGAGGTCTGGTGTTTATTGGTCATCTGTTCTGCTCTGCCTCTTTCCCTCTGTTAGAGCAGACCAGCAGAAACAAAGTTTACATCTGGTTTTCACTGAGACAAATCAAACTCTCAGAATTCCGCCATAGATGTCTACTAGACTTGATACTTAATGAACATCAAACCAAAACACCTAAATAAAGCTTTGGCGGCAGATGTAAGTGACTGTCCTGGGAACTAGAGGCAGACTATATTAACACAGAACATTGTGGAACTGTGATGAAGAATCCTGTTGTTTCAGTGACCTTGAAAGGGGCAACAACCATTTAAAAAGACAGGGAGAGGATAATATGTCCAAATCCTCATCCTCTCAAACAAAGTCTGCTCAAAGACCCCAACTAAACATTGGAAGCTTGGATTCCCTGCTTTAGAAAGGCTACATTGGGAACAGGATAAGACCTAATCCACATCTCACATTCCATAAGTGCAAAGCAGGAGATGAACTGAGAATCTGCAGCGCACATGGCAGACAGGAATCTTTCAATTACTCCACACAACCAAATGAGTCTGTTTCCTGCTGCCAGAGAAAGTTCAGGTGCCGCTTGCTGAGGAACAAACATGCTTTATGGAGAAAGTCTTCACTTTAGCACCTTGTCTGCATGAACATAAGGAAAAATGACATAGCAACATCCTTACTCACTCTGGTTGGGGACATTTTTGCTGACCCAGTTTCATTTGACCTTGGAATATTTTTAGTACAGAGATCAATTCATGGTTGCTTCAATGACTGCCAGGAGTCCAGGAAGTCATGTCTTATACTCTAACTTTTAACATGCTGAGTTTTAATAATAATAATAATAATAATAATAATACATTTTATTTGTACTGCATGCTAAATGTTCAAAATCTCAAAATGTTTACAGGCAGGTCTTAAAAATCTTTTAAAAGACTGACATGTTTTGCTATAAAAAGGACTAATGAAATGTGTTTAGTCTTTTTTCTAAAGCGCTCTGTGGGTTGTGGTGCTTTCAACATATCAAGAAGGTCATTCCACAGACGAGAACCTGCGGGATGGAAAGCTCTGTCCCCATGGGGCACAGTCAGGTTTTGGATGGACGCAGTGGTGTGTTTTGTAGGGGGGAGAAGTTCTTAGAGGTGAGGCAGCATTTCCATACATACATGATGAGTTTGGAGAGAGATGCAAAGCCAGTGAAATGAGTGAAGGACAGGAGTAATGTGTTCACATGTTCACACACTAACTGCAGAGTTTTGGACATATTGGAGCCTCTGTAGACTGTTGGTACACATGGTAAGGAGCTGTGCATTACAACAATGCAGTCTAATGAACCCAAAGGCATGCTACAGTTTGATCTGGTAGGATGAGAGTGGAGCCTAGTTTGGCAACATTATGAAGTTATGAAAGGAGATTTAGCAAAGATTCACAGGTGAGATGGGAGTTCACTGGAACTGGAAAATGTAGAAACCAGAGAAGATGATGCTAGTTAGAGATAACGCTAGTTGAGAAGAATGCCGCTACTCAGACAACTGGTGCAGGCCAGGAAACTCAGGTTTTTTAATACTTCAAGTGGGATCTCGAACGGACACAGGCTCAACAACAAATAGCTCTGGTAACTCAAATGACAGTCAGCATCGACAAGGAACCTGCAACTCAGGATAAGGAACTAAAAGACTAAATACCTACAGAACATGATTGGAGAATGAGGCACAGTTGGTACCATCAAGAAGAGTATAGTGGAATCAATTAACCAATAAATGGGAAAATACAACACACAAGAGGGCTAAAAGTAACTTACAAGCAACACAAAATCCAAATCCCCACTGACTGGATATGGCGGGTGGAGGGACCAGACTCATGGAGACGTTAAGGCTCCACATAAAGCAGGTATTGGTACTGAAGCTAATAAACAATTTGGTCTTTAGTTTTACAAAAAAACACACTATCAGATAAAAATATGAAATGATGAAATGTGGTGTTCCTATTACAGCTGACAAAGGTGAATAATTTAGCTGCTTCATTCTGAACCCAGTGCTGCTGTCTTCATCTTAATCATTTATATGAATCATAATGATTTAAATTTGACATAAATACATTTTGGTTGTATTGTCCAGCAATGATGAAGAGCTGATGGATGTGCTGCCTCTCAGTGTGGAAGGCCCTGCACAGGATGGTGAGAGGATTTAAGGGGGTCTTGCAGCAGTTTTAGAACTATTGCAAGAACAAAGACTTTAATCTGAGTTCATGTCACAGAAGTACGACAAAACAAAAAATACTCTTTTTAACTGTACGTACATGTCACTGTTAATCTAGATATGATCATAAGTCTGTTTTTTTACTGTGCTCAGCTGAAACTTGTTGGTTGACAAAAAATTATCCAAAACATCTGAGCAAATCATAGAACAGTGATCTAGGGCTTTGTTTAGATAACAATGATACAAGTCAATTCTAAAGAAAGTATTAGCTTTATTTTTATTAAGTTCATTTAAATCCAAAGGTTGTTAATTATTAAGTACATCAACAAACCCAACAAACAACATCCAGGAGTCGATGTTGAATTTAAGCAACAATGTACTGGATTGTTTATTAATTTGCAATCTTCAAATTTGCAATTTGAAGATTGTTAATCAAAGTAATATTATTTAGACATCACCTCCTCTCCTTTACGGCCTGCTAATCCAGCAGGTCCAGCCACACCCTGTGGAGAAACAAAACAATATCTCAGCTTTTCCTAGCCCTTCAGCGAGCCTTCATCATAACATTTTATTGATGTAATACAACAGTAATCCCTACTTTTCTTCCTTTGGCACCAAAAGCTCCAAATTCACCTCGTTCCCCCTGGAACATGAACACAGACAGAGGAGGAGCGAAAACATCTGTTGAACCCAGACACTGAGTCAAGTCAAACCGACTGAAACCAAAGCTGCACTGACTGCTTTTTGGTTTCGACTGTCTACATGTGGAACTTATGATGGGAAGTCATTGGTTAAAACATGACATAGCTGCAAACAAATGAACAAAAATGTGCTCTTTGTGTTTGTGATGAAAAAATCTGCATCACAAAATTCCGGTTGAAATTTTCCATAAATATGTTATTTAGAAATGCATACCTTTTCACCTTTCCTGCCAGGTCTCCCCTGCCAAAAGAACCAGCTTACATTATTCTTTTACCATATTGTGCAAGCCACATTATCATTAAACATTACAGAATTTCAGATTTCCTGAAGTAATGTCCTTTAATGTTACTACCAGCTCCTTGAACTGTAGTGGACACATATCACTGAGTTTGCTTGAAAATAAGCGAGTTTTCAGACTTGTGAAAGGCTAACAATGGCTCAGAACATTTGAACAAGTTTTACACATTCTAAATTCAACCTAAAAGTGTTTAAATGTTTATATTGGGGGAATATTTGTGTACATTGTAATCTAATCTTTCAAAAGAAACCACATAACTACTGAGTTATTGCTGCTCTCTTAGCCAGGTTTGTCTCAGTCTTGGATTGTACTAAGAGGACTGAAGGGTTGACTGGATTTAAACTTAATATTGTTTTAATGCAGTTCCAATTCCTCCAAAAAAGAAGCCATGGTTCTTTCCACCCGCTACCTCAAAGAGGGATGAATGAAGGTATGAATATGTTCTGCTAACCTCATAAGAAGAACTTTGCCTTTCCTGACACTGCTGCAACAGAAGATGTCCTCTATTACATTTGATATAGTTCAGTTGGACATGTCAGAGTAGGAGGCGGACAAGAACCAAGCCTTTTGTGGCTCAGAGTTTAACTTGAGTCAGGAGGAGTTGTGCAATCCCCAGAGCTATGAGCTCCGGTCAGGAGCAGGCAGATTCCCAGAATGGCTCCGGGCCAACAGTTGGGTCATCCAAATCCTTATTTTGGTCTGGTGTTTCCTACCAGCTACTGTCAATGCCTGAGTTCTGCTGGACAAGCTGGCAGTCACACAGATATTCTGCTTTGCAAACTTTGTAGCTTCAGTTTTTTGCTGAAAGTTTTCACTGCTTTTCATCAGTTAGATTCATCTTCATTCATTCAGAGCTTCATTACTGTCCAGCAAAACAATATTGTCCCTGGACAAAACCGGATCCTGCAAAAGTGCTTTGAATCTGCTTCCATTATAATATATATTGGGATGACTTCTGTTGTGAATTATTGATATATAAATAAATAGAAGAGAATTTGAAAATGAATAGGAATAAATGTGCTTCAAACAATTGCCTACTTGTGTTAACAAAAAAAAATCCTGCTAATGTTATTTCACCTGAAATCCTGGATCATCAGGAACTTCAGGATGAGGGTTTAATTGATGTGCACATGACTTTGAATGTCCCAAAGTCTCTGAAGAGCATCTGAATGTTCTGTTCTTGAAGAATGCCCAATCCAACATTGTTGCCACCAGTGCAGAGCTTGCTTAAGAAGTGGTAATTGGTCATTAAGACATCACAAAACATGGAAACTTTTTGAACAGTCCAGGAACAACTGGATGAGCATCATGTAACAAGACAAAAGAAACATCATGGGTCAACTGTGGCTTAGTTGGAAGAGCGGTAGTCTTGCAGTCTGAAGTTGATTTTGCTTTAAGCTACAGTTAGCATGCTCCTGGTCAAGGCACTTAACATTTGGTTGCCTACTGACCTGTGGATTGGTGTGTGAGTGTGTGTTTTTTGTTAGTGTTATTCGTTAAAAGCCCTGAGTAGTCAGCAGGAAAAGAAAAAACCACTAAATAAATTCAATTCATTTACCATGTGTCATTCAAGAACAGCAACATTGACATTACAACCAATGAACATTACACCTCCTCGCTAGTTATGCCATCATAGGAAAGTAGCAGGAGAAGATTGAAATATTTTGAAATACCTGAAGGCCTGCCATTCCTGGACGTCCATTAGTACCAGGTTCACCCTGAATTCCATGAATTCAAACAAAACAACCAGTCAAACAACTCTTTATCGAATGTTCCAACTAATAAACAACAGAACATGATGACAAATCTCTCACCTGAGATCCCTTTGGACCGGGAGCACCATCCGACCCTGTCTTCCCTGGTTTCCCCTGAATCAAAGAGAAAGAATAAGAATCAGTTATGCAGCCAAGAACTCAGACTGCGATACATACTGATCATTTGACCTGGTATTATTGCAACATAGCAGCATTGAAAATAGAAGATGTCTACCAATGACATACAGGCAAAGGAAAAAAAAAACACACTGGGATCACTGTAGTCTGTAATATTAGAACCATCCGACAGGGAGTGTCTTTGGAATGAAGGTTTCTCATGGTTGTTGGAAATTTGATGAGATCCCTAATGTAGAGCGTGCCTTGCCATTTAAGCATTGGTATGTGATGAGGAGAGAGTTTGTATTGAGTCCTCATGTGTTACAGGAGCCAGTGGATGGAGTGGTGGATGGCGGTGGTTTGGTCATCTGTGTTCCCTGGTCAACATCCTGGTGGTACTGCTGGGGATATGCTGGACCCTCTGAATGCTCCTACCACCAAGGACAGCATCGCAGTAGTCCACCATGGAGGAGAGGACTGTAGCATGCCTTGAATAGATGGCACTACAATAAGCAGAGTACACCTGCACTTGGGAACCGAATCTGTGGGAACCACACTGTGGAGCAGTAGACAGCAGTGGAAAGCAGTCAGGTGTCTCTGTTGTGGGCTGCCATTATTAAATGTATCATTTTTAAAACAAATCAGACACTGCCAATGTATGTAAGCTGACTTCTGCACCAGGAGGACAGATACTCGACATTCCTGTTATCCTCCGAACCGTTACCATAAAACCTAAGAAACCATGCTTGCTAAGCAAACACCATCTCAGTTCTGTTAGCAAATCCATAAATAAATAAGTGAATGAGATGACATTATGCCTCCAATGTGACACTTGAGTAAAGGGATATTTCACTGCTTTTCATTAGTAATCTCAACTTATGTTCAGCTTCAGTTCACATGTGGGCTGGTCAAACCTGGACTGAATTGTTCTACATATGTATATTTGGCTCCACACATTACAAAGTACAGTAGCAAAAGTATATGTACCAGTACTGAGAACAGAAACTAACAAAGCAGGGTGAATTAAAATATTAACAGCATGACAAGAAGAATTGTGACCAATTTGCCAACAATGGAAACAGTCAATACCTGCAGGTCTAATGTACACATGCCAAAAAGTACTCTTAAATCAGTGACCTGTCTGTGATTTATCTCCAACACAAGCTGGAGCTTTGCTCATGGTTTATCCTCCATCACTGAACTTTCTTTCCAAACATTTCTCTTCAGCACTGCCTCTGATAAATTCAACCCAGTAACAACCTGCTACACTTGCAGTCTGGAAATAATGCTCCATTATTTAACATCATTCACTTCAATTGTACTAAACAACTGCACCTGCAATGAAGCCACCAGAATTGCTGTTGAGGATGAGATAATATCTTACTGTACCCTTTTGTAAAGAACATGAAGGACACCTGCATTCTGGGCCGTAAAGCTGCTACAGATCTAGTTGCATTCTTATGTTTGTTTTTAAATCACTACATAATCTTGCCCCAGTTTACCTCACTGAGCTTCTTCACCCTTACATACCTTATCGGTCTCTCAGGTCTGCAGATCAGTTGCTCTTGGAGGAACCGAGATCTAGAAGGAAGCTCAGAGGGGACAGGGCTTTCTCTGTCGTGGGTCCTAAGTTATGGAATGACCTGCCTTTGCAGGTTAGAGGCCCCTTCACTGTCCACTTTTAAAGCTCGTCTTAAAACACATCTATTTTACTTGGCTTTCAACTCCAGCGAGATCTAGTTTTACATTGTATGTTTGTTTTAAACTGTAAGAGTTTTTATTTGTTTTTATTGTGTACAGCACTTTGTATCAGCTGTGGTTGTCTTAAAGTGCTTTATAAATCAAGTATGGTATGGTATGGTATGGTATGGTAAAAGCATCAGTCAGGCCAACAGACTCAATCTCTGGAATCCTAATAGAACCTAACAGGATTTTGGAGCTCATGGCACATTGATTGTCATTTATTCATGTTGCAGTTCAATTTGAGGCTCAAACAATCAATCAATCAAGCAATCAATCAAATACCATTTTTCAATCTGTTATTATCCAGTTTTTGGTGAGCTTGTAGGAATTGTAACAGTGCTCAGGTGACAGGAGTGGTACCCAGTGTGGTCCGCTTTTGCTGTAACCCAACTGCTTCGTGAGTGAACAGGTTAGATGGTATTTGCCATATTTTGGAAGTAGTGGGCAGTTTTTGAGCAATGTGCCTATCCATCGTCCTGCACCAGTGTCTTTATTCTCATCTGACACCAACAAGGCCCCAGACCTTCTTTGTGGAAATTTTCTCTGTGAACTGAGAAACTGCTGCGTGTGAAAATCCCTGCAGCTCACCAGTCTCTGGAACCCTCAGACCAGCTGGTCTGGCCCCATATATATGTAACCCATGTTATTTTAGCGAACATGATTTATCGCCTGTAGTACACCATATTGCCATTAGGTGGCGGTAAGTGGCTTCAAAGTAGTCTAAAGCTACAGTGATAGGCAACAGAATATGAGCGAGAGTTAACCAGAAGAAGAAGCAAAAAAACGTTGTGATCACTTTATTAGTAAAAATCTGTTTTCTTTTCGATATTTTTCAAGAATTAGTTTTCATCTGTGTTTAATTTTTGATTCCTGTGTATCGGGATCTGGGAGAAGTTGTTTTTGAGATCTAATTTCTTTCTTTCTCTTGCTGCGAATCTCCGGTGAGTTCTGTGCTATAATTAGCTTCGTTAGCTATCGATTAGCCACAAGCTAATGTTTTGCTGTTATGTATTGAAGGTTGGATTGTACTGTAATTTTATAGTTTAATGTTAAAAAAGGAAAAAAACAATCGGAGATACTTGTTTATGTGTAAGAATGCATGTTTTCTACATGATGTTTGTGCTGCCTTTGTAAGTAAAGCTGGACCAGTACAGTGAAAACCGCACTAGAGCACCCCCTGGTGGATATTTTGTTCTATTGTTTAGTGACGCTAAGCCAAAAAGAAAATAGATCCAAGATGGCGGAACGCAGCACTGAGCGGTTCATAGTGAAGCTGTTTGCTCTTCTTGTGCGTTGTATGTGTGTGTCGGACAAGATTTGTTCGTAAGTATCGGTTAATTGTTTCTTTGTTTTATGTAACTTTGGTGTAAATGTTTTATTTTAGCTCGCATCAAAAAGGGCTTTTGCTAATACGTTTGCTAGTTCGTTTGCTAATACGCAGTTTTGTATGTTTCAGTTTACGATGGCTAAAGTGATGGCAGTGGTCAGAGGCCACTCTTCAATAAACCACTAAAAAAGGAAAGAAGTTTGGTTATTGGAGCGTCGTTATCTAGCTGTCTAGCTGCTGAAGAAATTGAGAACTCAGGGCGAGGACAGCATAATGTTTGTAAGTGAATTAGAAAGGTGTATCGCTAACTCACAAAGGCTATTCTGCTAATATTGCACCTTTTCTTTTTGAAATGCTGATACTGATGAGGTATATAGTGACAGTGAGTTATTTATTCCACTGTATGGAATTTAAGAGTGCTAAAAAAGAAGATATTGATGTCAATTCAGTGAATATTCATCACAGATACGAATAATTTTATCTACACGGAGAAGAGATACGATTTCACTGAGGTGACTTAGAGTTGCATATAACACTATAGTGAAAGATATTTCTGCTACATGCAGGTTGTTTTTTTTGTGTCGGGATCAACACATGAAGAACGGCGAGCCAGGATCCACAAGATCGGATTCACATTGTGTCCACTTTGATGCCAAAGAAGAACCTTCTTCTGTTCCACTAGATCGGTGGGATTGCACATATTCACACTACCGGGGTAGCTACAACATAACATTCAGATCTGAAAACTGAACTGAGCTGGAAACAAATCAAAGGAAAAGAAACTCTTGAACTTGACTGACTTGACTTAGGACTCCTAGAGGAAAACATTGACTATTTTGTTCTGTTTGTGTTATGGTCAAAATGTGTAATAAATGTGTTTTGTTCAACCCTTCATTTCACTTGCTCCTCCTGAGATTAACCTAGTTTCTTCTGATAGGTTAATTGATCATAAAGATTCATAGTTACTGATCCCCTGGTCGCAAGTGACTTACCAGGTTAGTAGACCTTACATATATATATGCTATATATATATATTAGCATACATGCTAATATATGACAGCTTAGACACCATGGAACATAGCTGAACCAATACGTTTTATGAAACAGCTGAGCTGGACTGACAGAACCATCTTTACCCACTCAGCCTGTCAGGCTCTGTGTTTTTCTGTGTGTATATTTTGAGTTTTTGTGTTTTCTGAGTCTCCTTGTTGTCCTTTCTCCCCTTGATTGTTCCCAGGTGTTTCTCGTCCCCTGATTACCCTCAGTGTATTTAACTCCACTGTGTTCTTTGTTCCTCGTCGGGTCCTTGTTGTATGCGTCTATTCAGTGTCGTTTGTCCATACGTTGCCTCCAGTTGCTACCGGCGTTGAGCCCTGGCTTTCCGCTTAGCTATGCTGCCTGGTTGTTGGACTGTTTTTGCTGGACTTATTTCATCATTAAATCATCATTGTTCATCTCATCTGGGTCTGCCTCACCACCATTCCACCACAACTTATGAGAAAATGCTATCTGTCATGGGTCCTGTTACACCAATCAATAAATCAACCAATCAACGTGGAAGATGTTATTGATAGAACATCTTACAAATCTAGTGACCAAAGTGCTGAACAGAAAACATGAACTACAATCCATGAGTCAAAAGACAAAAAATAAATACAGCATTAATGAAAAGCACAACCTGACAATATTTGCTTAGCTGGAATAAAAAGCTACCTTGAAAAAAATCAGGATTAAAAATTCTTAAAAACATTCAAAGTGTCATAATTTGTAGTATTTTCGAATAGCAGTACCACTCAGATCAAGAGTGATGTCGAAAAACTTCCTTCTATATTGTCAAACTATGAGCAGGATCTGACACAATGTGTTGAGAAAAGGTAGCACAGAAAACTTGAATGTCCAAGACTCAGATCATGACTGTTAAGGACCCAGCAAGGACACAGCACAACACTAGAGGTCAAAAACACGCAGGAACAACGAAGGAACACGACAGAGCTGGGTACAATCAAAGGTACAACACAATAACACAGGGATTAGTTAAGCAATAACGGGAAAACATGACACAAGAGGACTGAATTTATCAATCAACCTATACTAGAAAACCATAATCTTCACACAAAGTACTAGACATTCAAAGTATTAGAGAACTCTGTAACTCTAGATAGTTACAGAGTTCTAGAGCAACAGCACAACAACACACTCTGGTCACAAGATGAGTCCTGTCCAGAAGCCACTGGTGTGTCTTCTTCTGGAACCATGCTTGTTTATAAGTTGTATTAAATAAAAAAAAAAGTCTGGTCATTTATAAGCTTAAAGATCAAAATGAAAAATCTTACAATCCAATGTACAGGGTGCAGAGCAGACAATCTCAGGGTAATATGGTTTAGTATGGAATACCAAAACATAACTAGGCCGTGGTTCTCTATATATGAATTTACAAAGCCCTTAAGATCATGCAGAAATGCCCCTAACCTACTTGGTGTGGTACATGTCAACGACAGCATACTTACTAGACTGCCAGGGCGACCCCTCTCGCCCTTCTCACATCTGCAGTTCTTTGGCTGTGGGCACTGAAATAAAGATACAGAAAACACATCTTAACTGACACATTGCAAATATAGTAAATATAGAAATCAAAGATGCAAAGAGTCTCTGATTCAAAAATACTTATAATCTAAGAGCTAATGTTACTTACCCCTGTCGTAACAACTGAATTCTGCAAGAAGGAAAAAAAATCAGCCTCTAAATATTTTCCTTTAAAAAATGGAAATATGAATAAAACCATAATACTTGAGATGGAACAACTTTGCTGTTCTTCAGCACAGCATATTTACTCACTATTTCACTGAAGAGTTTTTCATCAAGCTGGGTGTCAGAGAGACTGAGCACATGCTGCTGTGGCGGGCCACTGGCAATGGATCGTAGCTGTGTTCCCATGACATCTGGGTTGGGCAGCCCAGACAGCCTGATGGTGAACACCCTGATGTTGTGCTGTTTGGCCTCTGCAGCTGCTGTGATGGCACTGGGGCTCCGTGGGTGGTCTCTTCCGTCCGTCATGAGCACCACCACCTTGAGGCCACTGGGGGACGTCTCCTCCCTGAATATCTTGGTGGCATTGGTGATGGCATAGGCAGAGTACGACCCATGGCCAATGAAAGTCATTGAGGCCACCCGACTCTGGAAGACATCCAGGTCCTGCCAGTCTCTGAAGTTATGCTCTACTGATACTTTGCTGCTGTACTGCAGGACAGCGAGGCGCAGGCGCAGACGCCAGCCTGCAGGGTGAAGCTGCATGAGCTTGGTGCTGAAGCGCAGGATGAACATCTTCTGCTGCTCAAACAGCACAGGTTGGGCATTCTCTGTACTGTCCACCAAGAACATGAGTTCCACTGGGCAGACCAAGGCTATCCAGAGAGAAAACAGTTTTATTACATTTGAATAGTACTGAAACAATAACATTTAACTGCGGCTCCACCGGTCAAATATGATTGAATTCCTTTGAGTCACTCTTTGCTACTTCTGAGAGTATCATTTAGTGAAACAATGCCAACAGATTTGCTTCAACAGTCAGCAGCCTCTTAAAGCAGGTGACCACTCCTTTTAGAGCAATATGGTTTCATCAGTTTACAAAAAGGTCTACAATCAAAAATAACTACACTTTTTTTTTTATCTAGCACCATGCACTGCTATTGCTGGCCATAAATCTGAAATGGCCATATCTAAACAATTTCAGGTTCATGACAATTATACACCAATGGAAAACATTTAAAACAGCTGCTGATCATCTAGGAGTGGACATTCCAGTAAGTTTCACTCAAGGTCACACTGTGAAATACTCTGAGATTAAGGAGCTTCATCCTTGCTTCTACAAGCCTCAGTTAGGAGTTTAAATATTAAAGTGTGACTTTAAAAGCACAAAACTACCACTAAAGCAGTTTGATGTGTGTGGAAGGGTTGCCAGGAATAATATGTTTTGGTTAAAAAAAGAAAATGGCAACATCACTTACAACGTTACAACCCAATCATCTTCAACCTCTGGAACATTTCCCTTCGGCGGATGAAACCAGGATTTGGAAAAGATCCAAAAATCTTACACCAAACAATGTGGAACCTACTGGCTACTGGTAACATGTGAAGCACATAACCACAGTAGAGAAACAGAATTATATTTCTCTGGAAAAGTTTGCAAAATCTTTTTTTTTTTTTTGCTGTCAGTTCAAAACACTGATTGAGACTGTAAAACATAGCCACCCAAATGAGATGGTGAGAGAAAGGAAATGCTGTCACACACAAACTCCAATAACATTTCTGATAGATCCCAGCTTCACAAAATCATTCCATTTATGGGCCAAATATTACAATTTGGACCAATAAATAAGGCTTTTCTTTTTCTGCAACAAAAACCTTCTGTCTGTCTTTTGCTCCATTGCAAGGCTGCATTCAAAGTGTGGAAAATGTGTGTGATCGAATGGTACCGTGTGAAGCATTTCATAATTTCTCATTATTAATCTAAGAAAAGAGATATGTTTGTGTTTCCTCAAGTCTGTTTTTGAGCGTTTGTTCAATGTCTATGCTCCATTTAGCTCAAAATATTACAGCGTCTTCTATGTAAACACTTGGACAAAGATGCTGGTGGCCCTCTGTTAATGACTGAAAAACCTACAATAGTCACTGAAATAACTTTAAATTGAATAAATAAATAAAAGTATACTGAAAATTAACCAACGGAAATCAGACACTGTGGTTCAACAAAATCTTTTGTAAAAAAAAAACTAGTAAAACAGGCCTGGGCAAAAGTGATGGCACTGCTTGAAAAGATAGAAATCAATTTCACCATAGGAACATGTTAAACTAAAGTGTGTCAACTATTAGCATTCCAGGTGTCATTAAACCTGTAACCAGTCAGTCTACCCATTACATGGCTGATACATAGTGATTGTGCTGCTTGGTGACAGGGAATGTACTAAAGTGAAAATCAACCACATGAAGGGAAGGAGATTGGAAAGACAATGACAGAGCAGCATCTTAAAGGTAAAGACTAGAAGACTCTTTCCAAGCAGGTTGGTGCTCATCTGACCACAGTTGTACATATTAATCAGAGGTTTGAGGTCTACAGGATTATAGCCAACCTCCCTAACGTTGGGAGGAAAATTGAAGTGAAGAGAAGAGAAGGGTAATAAGAAAACAGCTCAGAACAATCTCCAAAAACATCAAAGGTGAACTTCAAGATGTAGTACATCAGTGGAGAAGTCTCAGTCACAGAAATCATTTGAATGCAGTGATTGCCTCAAAAGGTCGCAGAATAAAATAGTAAACTACAGGTGCCATCATTTTTTTATGAGTTTGTTTTTTTAATGAATCTGTTGAACAATAAAGACTGTTTCTAAATCTGCTGCCAACATCATAAATACATTTCAATATGAAAGGTTTTCCTCACAGAAAAACTGGTGCATATTTATAATTATTATGTAAAAAAAAACAACCAATTTTATCTTATCTCAATTTTAGCTTCCTGACTACAAGGATAAATGTTAAAATGTTGTTGATGGTCCATAAAGTACTAGGTCAATACTCTCCATAGTTTCTTGTCAGGTATGAAATATGTAGACCCTTTAGGTCATCAAAGATATTTTCCTTCTCGGTTACCAAGACTAGAACTAAACAAGGTGATGCCTCTCAGAGTTGGAACAAACTCTGCAAACCTAAAATTTGGAAAAACCTCCTTTAAGTTGGGACTGAAACCCAGCTTTTTACTAGAGTTTCCAAACAAAGAATAAACACTGCTTGTCACTTCATTTTTCCATCTGTCCATTAGATGGACAGATCTAATGGACAGATGGAACCCTGGGTATAGGTTAAAACCCTATACCCAGGGTTTTAACCTATACCCAGGTTTTAACCCTGGGTATAGCTCCCAGGGTTAAAACCAGACCTCCCACTTCCAATCAATGCGTTCCAGCAATCACAACGTGCTCAGTGGGTGTTCAGTCTATCTCTGTTTTCTGGTTCTTCCCAGGGAACTCCCCCAGTAGGAAATGATCAATAAAAGTGTTCAGAAAGTAGCCTGATCAGATGCACAAACCACATTAATGGAATCCTTTGAATGCAGATAAGCAACACATTTTCAGGCGTCTCTGGATGATTCATCTTATTTATAAGGCTGAATTATAAATTACTCTATGAACTACTCTATAGAGGACGGCCATTTCATGTGGGATCTCAGTCTTGTAGTCATAGTCCTTATGTTACGGACATTTATAACGAGATGCTAAGATACCCGAACTCTCCTGTTTGAGGTGAAGGCTTAACCCGGATCTAGATAAAGCAATTAAATTCCTTCCATTATTGAATACAGAGTTAGACTCAGGACACCTGGCTACTTCACACTTGGATGTGGACTAAACCAGTGCACACGGAAGGTCCTCATCTCAATTCACCAAAAGAACTACATAATGTGCAAAAACAAAGATGAAACTGAGGCTTCCAAACCAGATGCTCTTCTATCCCAGGAACAACACAAGTCGTAACAGCCATAACTGTGTGACATCTCTTTAAGACAGCCTCAACTATGGTTGGTGATGTTATTTGTATGCGCCACTACTCCACTGTCAAGAGCAATGTGCTGCAGATGGACTCATGGTCTGAGACTGACCTTTACATTTTATTTCCCTAACTCTGAGTGACATTACAGATTGTTTGGACTCTGCTTATTCCATGTCTGACAGTACAGCAGCCATTCAACCAGGCTTTTTAAGGTTGCTGAAGAGCGTGTTTATTAAAGGACAAACACTGTGGAATTCCTATTACCAGTGTTGTTGTGAGTTTTTGACTATCCTGATAATTGTCTGCTTCCTCTTCACCACCACTGAACATAACCCAAGAGGTGCAGTAACCTGAGGGGATCCTCATCGGAATCCAGCGTTCACTGAGAACAACATCCACTAGAATGTGAACTCAGCTCTTGCTTTGGGATCAAATCAAGGACCAGGTAGTGCTTTAAAGCCACCTAGTACTCCATACTCCCTCAACACTCCACATAGATTACCTCAAGGGACATGGTCACAAACATTTTCTAGATGCATAAAAACACATGTAGACCACACTATCCAACCTCCTAGCCTTAAGCACTCAAATAATCTTGCACTGCCTGCACAAAGAGATACTCTTAAAAGATCAGTTGCACAACACTCACGTTTGGCCTTGTATGTGAAGACCTGGTTGTCTCTCTGAGCTTTCCTCCTTCTGTTTTGGCATTTGATTGGACATAACAGCAGTAGAATGAGTGCAAAAATCTTCACAAGCTCCACCACATTCATTGTAAAGTGAGCTGCAGAGAGAAAAATGCAGAGATGTATTTAGTGAGAATCTGTGGCAGGTAGCAAAGCTGCAGTAATTTGGCGTGAACACATGAGGGAGACCTGAGTATCCAAACTGCTTCCAGATTTACCGCTGGATATCATTTCACGCCCTCATAGTTATCCTATGTCTATGAAACAGTGACGTGCGGTGAACCCGATGAACCTGTCATCATGGAAAAATAATATATAATGATAAAATAATTGATATTGCTTTTTCACCCTGTGGTTTGTACTCTAAAGTATTTACTTTTTTTATTTAGCTTAACAAATTCTAATTATTTTTTCTTCAAAATTGCGGAATGTTCGTATTTTCCATTCAAATGCTGAGAAGTGAAGCCGATGAGGCAGCAGAGAGCTGAGCCTCATCTAGCATTGCGCAACCTCTCACTAACTGCACTGGCTGCCATTCTATGAGAGCATGCTCCTCCTGTCTGCACGTAGCCAATAAAATGGTTAAAAAACATTTAATATATGAACTGATTTTTCATAATAGAGCTTATGTACATAATCTACAGTGTTTTTTGTATCCAACTGTGTGTAACGTGTTTCGTGTGCTGAGGATACAGCAGAGAACAGATTCGTGGTGAGGCAGGTAGTTCTCTGGCCTCATGGCAGGGGGCGCTCATGATCCCAGACGTTGTGACTCCACAACTGCAGAGTAAGAGACAGTAACAGCGAGCTAGCCATACAGTAAAGTCAAGTGTATTTATATTAAATGTATTTATAGTTTTCTCCTCTTACCACAGCAATCACTTATTAATAATCGCAAAATAAGCATTAAGTCTAAAACCATACTACTGCAATAGATTGAATATTATGCTCTTTGTGTGGGAAATATTTCAGTGTTTTTTGAGGGGTGGGGGGCTTTGTTGCGTGTTGTCAGTTGCTGTGGCAACGAGTCTGTCCGTTGCTGCGCTGATACAGAGCGTGAGAAAGAAGTGGTTTTGAGTTGTACTTTAGCGGTTTTTTCCTTTGCTGTGGAGCACAAAACGAAATTAATAATATCTAACATGTTCAAGTTTGATGGAGTTAACGGAATTATTCTACAGCAGCAGCGCGCCTGTGCGTGACATGTACAATAGTCTTTTTGCCCTCCAGCGTTGTCCGCATGCGCGAAATTTCCATATGTAAACAATAACATACAGGGGGTCTATACTTAAAATCTGATTATGATTTAGTCAATGGCTCACCAGCTATGACTCTCACCGCACGTCTCTGATATGAAACTATAGACTTTAAGCTCACTTTTTCCACAGTGTGTGTTGAGTTAGAACAGTGAATTCAAAGCTGCGTTCCAGTACATTCACATTTGCAGAATTTTTTTCTGGTCTTGATTTTTATGAAACAACTAAATTGCTCTGCTGTTACTTTATGATGCATAACTCCATGGAGTCTTCTTGCCCTCTATCACAACCAGAATTCCCAATAATACTGTTATTGGGAATTCTGTATCTCTCCAATTGTTATTATTTGATTATTATATGAATTATTGTCTGCTTTGTGGAACATAGTTCCTCTCCATGTGCGACTGTGTATTCTAGTCATTTCTGTCTTGTTCTCTGTGTTAGCCTTGCTTATATGTTCATATAAAAGTAAAATTAAAATAAAAAATAAAAGTGTCTTGGTTTTACAACAGTGAAATAAAAATCTCTAACTGCAAATATAGAGCATGAAAAGTGATAGAAAATAAATACACTTTTACCTGTTTGTTCATAAAAAGAAGCACCAGGTTAATCCATGAGTGAGATGAAGCAGCAGTTCTGACCAGGAGGGACTAGGAGCAGTGACTGGGTGAGATTTGGATTCAGAATCCAACCAGAGGCAAGACTCAAAGTTACTTCCTGTTGTTGCCTTCACAATAAAGCTGTAGTTGCTTAATTTTTGTGTGTGTTAATTTTGAATTTATTTTAAATCAAATCAAATTTTATTTCTATATCACATTTCAGCAACAAGGCATTTCAAAGTGCTTTACATCATAAACACAAAAATACAAAGTCATGCAACATAGAATAAACAATACATTGTTCCATCATTACATTTTTAATTGATTACGTTTCAAATAAAACTCTAAACAGGTGTGTTTTTATTTGAGATTTAAAGGAAGTCAGGATTTCAGCTGTTTTACAGTTTTCTGGAAGTTTGTTCCAAATTTTTGGTCCATAGATGCTGAAAGCTGCTTCTCCTCTTTTGGTTCTGGTTCTGGGGATGCAGAGCAGAACCAGAACCAGAACCTGAGAGTCTGGAAGGTTGATACAACAACAGCAGATCTTTAATGTATTGTGGTGCTAAACCGTTCAGTGATTTGTAAACTAACAACAGTATTTTAAAGTCTATTCTTTGAGCTCCAGGGAGCCAGTGGAGGGACTTTAAACTGGTGTTATGTCTCTATCTTCCTGGTTCTAGTGAGAACATGAGCAGCAGCTTCTGGATCAGCTGCAGCAGCTTCTGGATCAGCTGCAGCTGCTTCTGGATCAGCTGCAGCTGCTTCTGGATCAGCTGCAGCTGCTTCTGGATCAGCTGCAGCTGCTTCTGGATCAGCTGCAGCTGCTTCTGGATCAGCTGCAGCTGGGGATTGATTTGTTGGACAGGCCTGTGAAGACGCTGTTACAATAATCAATTTTACAGCAAGTTCTTTATTTCAACGTCAAACTGTATTTCTTTTTCTATTATATATATGATTGTATGCCCAGACTTACACAGACATGTTTCTTTCTAACAAAAAAAACACAAAGATGTGTAGCTCACAATGTTGATCTTATAAAGAGCTAACCACTGGTCAGCTAGGCTCACTGTGTGAACACATCACACAATGTGTGAGGGAAATAGGATAACTCCTGTCACATTGTATGACTGAATATGCTAGCCTGCACTGACTAGGTTGGAGAGGTGCAGCAAACAGTAATCCAATAATGAGTGGATAGTAAATTAAGCTTCTTTTTAGATTCAGATACTGAAAACAGGGAGAGAACGTCGGGAGAGAGACTGTACAGGAAGAATACATGGCAAGACAAGAATCATGTCTGTCACAGTAGCTGTCAAACTGCACAAGGTTTTCAGAAAATTAAGAAAACAGATTGATTATTATTTATATTCTACTAAAACACACAACTAAAAACATTCAAGAATGTCTCAGAGCAAAACACTGTACTGAGTATCGGAGTTCCCCGAAAATTTCCCCCTGAGGTTTTAGCAAGCAAATTACCTGAGGTCAACATCTATCTCTTCCAAGTCTGTTTTCCTCTACTTGACCACTGCTTGGAAATGATGTCTATTGAAGGGCTTTCTTTGGATTTGGGCTTCACTGAATAGGATAAATAAATCAATGCTTAGAAATAAACCAAATACAAACATGTATATTAGGAGTCTCTCTAACCGGGCTCACCTCTAAATTAAGCTACCGGAAAATAACGTTTTTCGGACATATGAGGTCTTAAAAATGAACTCCCCCCTTTACAAAGTTTTTCTCAAACTCAGAATTATTAGTTTAGTCTAAAACCCATCTGATAACCCGAGATGAGTAACAAGGTCTCAGAAAGCAATGTGCACCAATGGAAAGACATTCACAACAGATAAGCAACAACATCAGCTCCTGGTCAGATTTAGATCTTTGTAATCTTTTGATTTTACTAAAATGTTTGTTCTGACTGCAAGTTACATTAACTTTTCTTAATGTCAAAGTCTGTCAAAGTCCTAACTTGAAACTGATAGAGAATGTATTGTATGAGCTAAATACAAGGGTGAAGAAATTGAAGCTTTAAACCTTGGAGATTAGTTTAAATTGGAGATGAGTATTCAGTATACCATTGGAATGATTTATCCTATGTCTCTCAGGCTTTTCCATCGATTATTGAGAAAAGTACAAATGTTTATTGTATCCTGCATCATTTTCAGTCAGGAACAAACTAGTCTAAAGACAACAAGTTAATCTGAATGCACTATGATGAGTAACTTTAGGTTTAATTTTATTAGTTGGGAAAGGTTTATAGAGTTATTCCCATGGCTTCAGTCTTCCAGCAAACAAATGACAGCCATTATCAACAAAAGGATAAAACATGGAACAATGAAGAACATTTCCAGAAGTGGCTGGCACACTAAAATTACTCTAAGAGCTCACCGCTGACTCATCCAGGAATACCCAGAACAAAAGTCTGGTTCAACTGTGTGAGTGGTGGCCATCTTGTACAACCAGTTATTAAGTTAGGAAAAATTACATTTCACATAGGGCCAGGTTGATGTGGATGCTCTTTTTTTCTTTTGCTAGGCAGAATGAACCTTAAAAACAACTTTTATATTCATATTTGTCTGATTCTAATACTAGTTTCATAATGTGAAATAATTTAAGTGTGGCAGAAAAAAAGAAGAAATCTTGGACCAGTTTTCCTCCCATCTGTCTGAGATAACATTCTGCATCGAGACAGATTCTCTTCTGACTCTGTTCCTCTAACCCATGAATATTATCTTCTAATATCCTTCATCTTCCTAGAATGATCAAGTATTTTCTGATATTTCCTGTTACATATATGCTGATGACATCCAACTGTATTTATCTTTAAAACAGCATCAGGTGGACAGGCTGTTCTTTGTCCTATGTTTATCTCAGATCAGTCATTGGCTCTGGCAGCTGTTGCTGTACACTCTATACAGGCTCTAAGTGGATGTCAGAATTACAGTTTTTGTTCTCACCTACAAGACTACGAATGGGCAGATTTTAAACAAACATTTTGCTGTTCATGGCCTTCCATCCCAAACCCAGAGTCTTCTCATTGTTCCATAGTTAAAAACTACGGGGGCAGGCTTACTTTCTGATATTGTTTTTAAGTTAAGACATTAGTTTCTGTGAAAAGTGCTTCAGAAATAAATCTGAACTACTTACTTTAAAAATAAGACCCTTCTCTTGAACACTTGAACAAATGTATTGATTGACTGAACAGTGCAGACTGAATGTTGACCAGTGTCCTTGGGTATAGTGAAACATGCTTGATTCCTGGCTAGGAGGAAGAACAGGTCGACTTTAGGTGTTTTGAATCTAATCTTAATGTAGTCGTGTTCGGAGAGGCAACTCCAGAGGCAACTTGAGGCAACTGGAGAGGCAATTGGAGAATGCTGAGCTGCTGTACGCAGCTGTACCTGGGGGATGCCGGTATGCACAGTTTGTATTAGCTACTCCCATATTTCAAACAGACAGGCTCAGTTAGGACTCATGCCCAACTTCTGACATAAATCAATGCTCTGTCTGTGAACTGCCTTAGAAACTCCTGAGGAAATCATATCAAATGAAATCAAAATTTTAAAGATTATTAGGGAAAAAAGAAAAAAAAAACTGTTGAATCCTGCTCAGCTTTCGTTTTAAAAGAACTTATCAATATGCTCTGATTGAGGAAAAAACTGAACTCAAACACGCTGGTCAGGGTAAAATTCAGGATTTCATTCAAGGATTTGCAAGGAAACATTTGTTTAATACTTAAGATCAGGCAGATTTGCCAGTTGAACTGTCAGATTGCCTCACTTGAGCCAATCAGATCACACCTTACTGCCACTTACAGTTGTAACCCATTTTTAATGGGCTATCTGTTCCTTGTTCAGTAATTTAAATCTCTGGCTTATGCTCAGCCACACCTTGCTGGTTCCTCTTGTGTTTCTCCTGGAGTTATGGTTTTGCTCTGGTTTGGCTCCCTGCCTTAATTTTTCACTAAACTTGAAGAATCTACTTGACATCTCCACCTGCTGAATTTGGATCCATTTTGATTATTTTAAGTTGACCATTTGGGGATTTTAAATTTTGAGAGCTCTGGTAGAAGAGACAGACAGCTTCCTGTTTTACATCAAGCACTGTATTCATCAGAGTGCAGCTGGATGACTCTGCGCATTAGAAACCATCCATCCATCCATCCATCCATCCATCCATCCATCCATCCATCCATCCATCCATCCATCCATCCATCCATTTTCTTCCGCTTTATCCGGGGTCGGGTCACGGGGATTGCAGTTTCAGAAGGAAGTCCCAGATTTCCCTCTTCCCAGCCACTTGTTCCAGCTCTTCTGGGGGAATCCCAAAGTGTTCCCAGGCCAGTTGAGAAATATAGTCCCTCCAGATACAAGGGCCTATATTGGCCGCTTGTATCCGTGACCTCGTTCTTTCGGTCATGACCCAAAGCTCATGCCCATAGATGAGGGTAAGAACGTAGATCAACCAGTAAATCGAGAGCCTCGCTTTTTGGCTCAGCTCTCTTTTCACCACGACAGACCGGTTCAGTGCCCGCTTCACAGCAGACACTGCCAATCCGCCTATTGATTTCCCGTTGCCTTCTTCCCTCATTCGTGAACAAGATCCCGAGACACTTGACTCCTTCACTTGGGGCAGGACACCCCTCACCCCCCAGCCCAGAGAAGGCACTCTACCCTTTTCTGGCTCAAGACCATGGCCTCGGATTAGGAGGCACTGATCCTCATCCCGGCTGCTTCACACTCAGGTGCGAACCACTCCAGCGAGCGCTGCAGATCACAAACTGATGAAGCCAATAGAACCTCTTCATCCGCAAAAAGCAGAGATGCAATCCTAAGACCACCAAAACGGATCCCCTCAACACCTTGGCTGTGCCTAGAAATTCTGCCCATGAAAGTAATGAACAGAATCAGTGACAAAGGGCAGCCCTGGCGGAGTCTAACCCTCACTGGAAACGAGCCCGACTTACTGCCAGCAATGTGGACCAGACTCTGAGACCGGTCATACAATCCAGGGGAACTGCCCCTGATATCCATGCGATTTTGCAGAGTCGCGTCAGCCAACACAACCCTACAACATCCAGAGCTTTAAGGAACTCTGGGCGAATCTCATCCACCCCCGGAGCCCGGACCACCGAAGAGCTTTTTCACCACCTTGGCGACCTCATCCCTAGAGATTGGAAAGCCCAACCCAGAGTCCCCAGGTTCAGCTTCCTCAATGGAAGGCATGTTGGTGGGATTGAAGAGGTCTTCGAAGTATTCTTCCCACAACATCCCGAGTTGAGGTCAGCAGCACACCATCCCCACTATAAACAGTGCTGGTGTTGTACTGCTTCCCCCTCCTGAGACGCTGGATGGTGGACCAGAATTGCCTTAAAGTCATGCGAAAGTCTTTCTCCATGGCCTCTCCGAACTCCTCCCATGCCAGAGTTATTGCCTCAGCAACCACCCGAGCAACATGCCGCTTCACCCGCCGGTACCCATCAGCTGCTTCCGGAGTCCCACAGGCCAAAAAGGCCCAATAGGACTCCTTCTTCAGCCTGACAGCATCCCTCACCGAAGGTGTCCACCAACGGGTTCGAGGGTTGCCGCCATGACAGGCGCCGACAACCTTGCGGCCACAGCTCTGGTGAGCCGCCTCGACAATGGAGGCACGGAACATGGTCCACTCAAACTCAATGTACTCAACCCTAATGACCCCCCTCACAGGTGGATCCATGTCTGCTCTTTGAACTGAGCCTGCCTGCGCTCCCTTGGGGAAAGCCCAGCCACCAGGCGCTCACCATCGTGCCCCCTCCAGGCCTGGCTCCAGAGTGACCCATGTCCTGGCAAGGGAACACCAAATCCAAAGCTCTCATCCATAAAAGGGGTCTTCGGGCTGTGCTTTGTCTGGTCCCTCATCTAGGACCTGCTTGCCTTGGTAGGGTTCTACCAAGGGCATAAAGTTCCAGACAGCATAGCTCCTAGGATCATTGGGGCACGATAAGGCGGCAGCCCAAGGAGAGGCCATTTTAGAAACATTGTTTTCTGAGCTTTCTGAACATTTGTAATGCTTAACTCAGCCAGACTGTTAAAAAGGCCTTCAACATTACATCACATACACATCAGTAGATTGTTCCCACATGTCCTTTTGCAATCGTTTTGAAACTGTTAGTTTTTATTTCATGTCAAAGTATTTCAATCAAAATATTGAAATGTTAATTTATTTCAGGAACTCCATCACAGTAAAACACATTATATAGATTGATTACAAAGACTGGTGATTTTAAGGCTTTTTTACTGTTAATTATGGTGATTTTCCACAACAACAACAAAAAAAAAATCACTTGGGATGGAATGAGGACCTAGCACTTTGCTAGAGCAAGTCTTCTAGATCCCTTGAAGTTCAGCTCTCCCCTGATTTGTTTACACCACTGCCATGGCAAAAAGAGCATACTGGATATCTGTCACAGGCGTATTTTTCTGCATTAAGTGTCTACTGAAGTCATAAATATACTTCAAGATGGAAGATGTAGAATGAAAAGTCAAAAGAGGAAGGCTGGTACTGAAAAGCTAAGTAAAAGAAAGCATGAATATAAACAACAAAAAAACTTAAAACAGACATTAACTGTGGCTCAAATTAACTACATCACATACAAACAACGCTTTATTTTTAACGTTGAAATAAATAGAATTAGAGAGAAATCCCTTTCATGTAGTTACTAACACCAAGACAACCAACAGACTAAATAACATTTGTTAGAACTAAAAAAAAGTGCAATTTTTATTTATTTGACAGGGAATTTTCCTGTATGTATATATAAAGATCTATTATTTATGTTTTAGTTTGAGCAAATTACATCACATCCATTTCATAAAGATTGACACAACTCTTATATAAAATCTAAAAGTTAGCACAGATATGGAGTCTTTATGAACTCACTGAAATCATGAGCTGCCATTCCCCGAGGCCCTTCAGCTTCTTGTCCATCCAACAGCCTCACTAACAGGTTCCCATGTGTTAGACATGTAGTTGATTTTTGGACTGGCGAGTTCATGTCCTGTTAGGATAACCAGAAACTCAGTGTGGAGAATGATATGCTGATCCTGAACTAATCAGGAATAGTAATAAGCTAAAGACAGACAGATTTACAGGATCCCCTATAAATCTTGTACAGGCGATCCTGTGCAGTTATTGAAGTCATAATGAAGGTCTATGAGGAGAAGTGAACTGAAGCTAGACTATCCAGTGCATCAAAGTGAAGGAACTTCATAATGACTGATGATGAGTTCAACCCCTGACAAGTGAAACCGATAAACTCATAGATGTGGTGATGGATTGGAAAGATAATTGCTCTTAAATCCTGAACAGGATTTTGTCCAGTGAGATTGAGGTCATCAATGCATCAAGATAATTCTTTTTTGACAGTTTCAGGAGTGGCAGTTCCTAAAGCCTGCTATAAAACATGCCTCATTCTGCCCTAAAGAATTTCACTTCACAGATTTTAAATGAACAACCTTAGTAAAAAATAAAAAAATAAGCTCAACAAAAACTCTAAGCATAAATTTCTCTAGTCCTAAACCCCAATTTCATTTTTTAAATAAATAAAAGGATTTTAAGTTCAGAAATTAGGACCGAATGAACAGTATATTCATATCTGCTCCAGTACTTGGTAGCATGTCCTTCCAGACTTGGGACTTTGGATCTGCTGAGGTGTCATGGTGATCTCCATCTCATCTGTTGTTGGGTCTGTTTGTTTTTAATCGTCCTCTGACAATATCCTACAAATGTTGCAAAGACGATGTGAGGCCAATTTGCTAATGACGTCATGGTCCTTAAAACTGGTCCTTTTGCCTGCCTGTCCTGGTACCACATTCTGAAAGAAACTCATCATGGCCTTGAAGACTAGCAGCAGAGGGAAGCACTAGCAGAGGGCTGCTCTCACTTTGGATTTGATAAATTACAGAGGAGCAACATCCATCGGCAACATAAATCTCACTAGCTCATGTTGGATAATATACCTCTCCACTCGCCCGTCATACTCTTGGACCACTGAGTAACACCTCAGTCTCTTTACTCATTGGCCCCAGTAAGTCACTTCTGATGTTTCTGGCCAAATGTTGCTTTATCCAGATGAACTGAGAACTGCTCAGGAAGCCGAGATGTTTCCATGACACACCATGGTAGATGGAGGTCATAGCTTCTGTGAATGGAGGCAGATGGAGCAACATAAACAGCAATGTCTCAACGTGCAGAAACACAGCAGCTGCCTTCCTCCAGGCTACAGCTCTCCCACCCAGTCCACCACACCAGCAGGGACAGACTCAAGGCTTTGACAGCAGTTGACATTCTCACCTGACTGTTCAAAAAATACATCCACACAGCCATACGTTAGGGAACGCTAAAGCTTTATGTCATTCCCAGCTTGATTTGTGTCAGCATTATAAATTTAACTGTCAAGATAAAATGAGTAACATTTAGAAAATTGCAGCAAAATATCCATCGATATTCAGTTCATTTATTTTCAGTGCTTTGCAGAAGTATTCATACCTTCAGCCTTTTTTCATTCTTTTGGTTAAAAACTTTTGAGTGTATTTTAGGACATTAATGTGATAGAGCAACACAAAACGAATGAATGAGTCAATCAATCAACCAATGAGTGAATCAATCAGTCAATGAAAATGATCATCATTCTTTGAATAATAGATCAGTATCAGTCAGGTTAGGTATTGCCTGTTATAACGGTCAAAGGTAAACGTAATTTTATTCATATAGCACATTTTCAGCAACAAGGCAATACAAAGTGCTTTACAGAAATTAAAAGAAAATACGAACAAAATAACAAACCAAAAGAAAGAGCAAAAGAAGAAAAAGCTAATAATGTTGATCCAAAGTAAATAAACTAGATACTCCTATTCAGGGTTGGTAGATAAGTATAAGTAAGTAATCTCTGGTCTAATTCCTTTTTTGGGGTTGAATATAGCCAGTTTTCAAGTATTCAACTGAAAACCAGAGGTTTTCAATTGAATTTAAGTCTGAACTTTGACTGGGCCATTCTGACAGATGAATATACTTTGAGTCAAACCATTCCATTGCCGTTCTGGCTATATGTTTGGGGTCATCCTCCTGGAAGGAGAACCTCTTCCCCAGGGCCTCCTGGCTGCTTCTGTGATTTATGCTCCTCCATTTATCTGCTTCCTTCCTCTTTTGTTGTGCACTGCTTTGACTTGATAAATTACTTATAAAACCCCCAATAAAATACAAAGAATTTTGTGGTTGAAACACAAAATGTGTAAATGTTCAAGAGAAATAACTTCATTTGCAAATGATTGTGTCTAAGCTGTGACAGAGCAGGGCTGTGTAATGTGTGGAACGGGTTGCTTGTTGTGAAAAACATCATGTATTCTAAACCCGATAGACCAAGAACGTGCAAGTACACAAGCAGCAAATCAGCCAACACAAAGCAATCAGACTTTACTTTTTAAATTCTTTTTTAGCACTAAAAAAGTGACGCTTACCATCACAAACTAGAAGTGAAACAAGTCTAAACAGAATATCATTAAAAACGGGAAGATTCGTTGCTTATGATCTAAGAACACGCCCAGTGGTCATCAGATGTCCTGCGTCACCTCAATCTCTATTTCCTTGGTGATGGGAGTGAGGCGATGATTGAGTTTCTGTATCTGTTACAAATACAAAGGCCTTTGTGTGAAAGTATGAGAGTGTAATGTGTGTAGAAGCATATGTGTGTACTTGCCCTTGGCAAGCACCTCAACACTTTGTAGCAACAGATTCAAAAACCAGCAACTTTCCTAACTGTTTTATGGATGATTATGTGAAAAGTATTTACAGAATGTTGTTGTTCTGTCAGTGCATCATTTTAAAGCATACATGGAACATTTTAATGCAGCATAATGCGAGTTTACAGAGTCTTGCTGTATACTGGACCAGATAAAGCGAACAGTGACCCCAGCTGGCCGAACTTGAAGGTCAATCTTCAGGCTTGATCTTCACATTTCTGTGTTCCAAATAATGGAGAGGCTCTTCTGTTATTTCCCTCCATTTCCTTGTTTCCATTTTCAAATATTATCACCATCAAGTCAGGAAGCTCTGATGAAGTGTTCTGTTCTTATCTTAGCGATGGTGGTAGAAGTTTGTCCAGCAATTGGGGGGTTGCCTGTTTGATCCATACTCCATCCTTGGGGCAAGACCCTTCACCTACTGAAGGCAACTTTGTTTACAGACTTTCGTGCCTATTTTATTTGTTTCATTTATTTTGTATGTTTAAAATGTCCTTCCGTTCCAGTGTTAATGTTGATTAAAAATGAAACTTATCGGGGTGCTGTGGTGGTACAGGGTCAAAGCACTTAGGTCCTTGTGGCAGTAGTTGCAGGTTTGATTACCGGCCTGGCAACATTTACCACACGTCTTCCCCTTCTCTCCTTACTCTTTCCTGTCAAGACTATTTTCAAATAACGGCCACTAGATCTAACAAAACCTTAAAAAATAAATTAAACTTATTGATCTTTGAGAGGGTTAGGGTTAATACTTGCATTTTATACCACTATATTCCTTGAAAATGGTCTCAAAACAACATCATTGTTTATCCAGCAAAATGTTATATTGTGACAGGCCTAATGATAATGTAATAATGCAAGTAATATTCCAAAATATAATTCACATATTTTGCAGTTATACAAATAATAGAAAATATTGCCATTATAATATTTCTATATTAAAATAGTTAGTTTTATCCTAACCATTATACAGTATGTCTGTTCTTACTATGATGTAGATGTATTTAAAACAGACTTTACAGTTCATGATAAAATTAGCATCAATTTGTTGCGATACACTGGCACCCTGTACACAATGGGCAGATCTGTGCTGGTGAGAGCAGTTCTGGGTCTGCAGGTGGTCCATGCTATCTTTACATAGAGATAATGAACTGATCAGGGCTCAGAGATGTTTTTCTAGAACATATTTAAACTTCTCCACCACTTGACCACCTGACCTGAATGCTGGGTTTCCATGATGCCATTTGTTTTCTAATAAAATTCATATTCAAGGACTTAAATACTAAATCACACCACTTTTCAGACTACTTTGGATAAAATTAATGTTATACTTCATTTTCATACTGACACAGCACATTGTGCTCCACCATCACATCAAACACATCGTTTGACAGAACAAAATGTGAAAACGCCCAAGTGGTATACACACTCTACATAGGTTAGCTACTTCACAAATAATCCAAACTGTCACCATTTGTTGCATTTGTATACATTTTACTGCAGAAGGTTTTGTACAATCACAATCTTCCAATACAAAAGACAAAACAGAAAAATTATTTTCTCATACACTCGTCTTCATCCACTTGCAGCCACCTGGAAAGGGTAATGCTGGGGGAAGTCATGAATGACCTTCAGTGCTTCGTTGTACAGCTCTAAATCTGTCAGACAGAAACATCGGGTCATTAGTAAGTATTGCTCAGACACGCTGCAGTATAGCTGTGCTCTTCAGTCAGATGGGCCGTACCAAAGGGAACCCCCTTGTCCTCTCTCAGCAGGTTGTATGTGCTGGCCATTATTTCTCCTTTGTTTGACACCATTCCTATAACCTCCACAATTCCACTCAGTTCCTCTTCAAGCTGAAAAAGAAATGAATATTAAGACTAAAGTGCAACACATTCTTCGACCATTCATTTGACACCTTGTTGTAAAACAAACCATTTGATATCCATATACCTAACCATTAGGTATTGGTTGAATATTTAGGCTTTTATAATAATAATAAGTGATTAAATATTCACAAAATATTTCTATCTATTCTGGAATTGATTCTTGATTAAAATCAATACCGACTCTTGAAAAAGTGAGATTGTAACCCCTGATCTACCCAGTGTAACCCTGAGGGGCTGCCTGCTGGTAGATGTTAGTTTTTTATTAGTCATAGTCAAATTATTTCCATACATAGAATGTCACTTTAAATCATTACTTGTCAGCAGTGGTAACCCTCTGGAGTGCGGAGGTAAAGCACATCAGGGAAAGAAACATTTTTCTCTGGTGGCATTGAGAAGCACTAGTTTTATCCAATAAAGGTGACGCAATAATAGAATTTACTGCTTTTCCTGCAGAACACCAGCAAAGCGTCATTGTCTCATACAGACTTCTGACTAAGAATCTGAACTGTCTTTCTCAAAAATGCATTTTTTTTTTGTTTGAGCCTTGCGCCAGTATGTCTGGTTGTATTTATCAGATTTACTGTAGATTAGGGGGAAAACAAGCTATCCCTTTTATTACACATTCGACTTTACTGAAATATTTATAAGACAAAGCAAATCTGGTTCGAGCAGCAGATTAGACAGCCCACAACAGTAATGAACAGACAAAGAAC
This sequence comes from Poeciliopsis turneri, assembly GCA_922788865.1. Lineage (NCBI taxonomy): Eukaryota > Metazoa > Chordata > Actinopteri > Cyprinodontiformes > Poeciliidae > Poeciliopsis > Poeciliopsis turneri. The sequence continues at coordinate 563,209 of CAKLNU010000516.1, read as the reverse complement.
AGGAGAAAAATAAAACCCCCATACACCATAAACACCAACTGCTAGATTGTTCATTCGCCATATTTTATTACAGTGTTAATTTAAAATAAGTAATAAGCAGTGAAATGACAATACTTAACAACTTATTACAGATGTATTTAAAATATGTCACTTCAGTTTACATTATGGCCCCTGCATTTAAACAGCACGAGTGTTTGAGATGTACTTACAGGATCGTTCAGTTCCACTGTCGCAGTCTTTCCCTCTCCATCCATCACAGTGAACATTTTCCCATTAGGGTGAACCTAAAGCAGAAAGCAGCCTCGGTGTTAGACATGAAAATGCATGAATGTTTCACTCATTGTCTTGCACACCACTCTGACCTTTTCAACACGCCCAACGAAGCAGACGGCTCGGTTGATGAACTGCGAAAGCATGGAGCAGTTTATTCTCGGTTTTGGGACTTCCAGTATGCCAGCCATTTTCGCGGGTTGCTGCTGCGACGTTGCTCAATGAGCAGATGAGACGAGAAGTCGCGGGAAGCTTCGTGTTGCTTGTATTTTATATACGTTAGCCCGCGCGGGCGGTGAGTCTACTTTCAGCATTGAGTGCCCTGAAGAGGCTTGTAGAAAACGTCTACATGTTGATAAAAACGAGCGCCTCCAACCACTTTTACGACACATCCGTTGTGTTCCAGGATCGGAATCCCTAGAAACAATAAACAGTTCCGCTGAATGTGTCGGGCAGATTCATTTGTAACAGAACTACAGGTGTAATTAGTTTCCTTCGAGAAAAAGGAGCAGGTAGAAGTTAGCCATAGAAGCAAAATAACACGTCACGGAGGTTATTGCAGAAAGTGCTAACGGAAGCTAATTTGATCTGTAGAGTCTGTAGCTTCACGTGAAGGAAGAACAATATTAGAGCTCTTAAAGAAGCTAACGTTCAGAGGAGCCATGATGAATTGACTGTCAGCGCTCAATAGTAAGGGCGACATTACGAAAACATTAAAACGACCGGGAGAAGTTAAGCCTTTATAATAACTGTGTAAAGCTTCGGTTGATGTCGCGTTTAAAACGAAATTCTTCTAATTTTTGTCGATGAAAGGAAACCATGCTTCAGTTTTTGGGACTACGGAAGGACGGCAAGAAGGCAACATCTGACAAGGAAACGGATGGAGGCTTCGTCATTGTTGGTAAGAAAAAATTGTGGTGAAGGCTTACAGCAGCTCCTATGACAGAATCCAGGCAGGGTTTTTGGTCAGTCACAATCGGTGTTGTATTTATTATAGAAGTTCTGTTCGGCTTATTCATACAGGATAAAATTACAACAAAAGTTCAGATCTGATGACCTTACAGTCCGTGTGTCAAAACATATTTCATAGGACAGATAAACTCTAGAAAGAGAGCAAGACGGGAGCATTTTGTAATCAAATTTCAGGATGAGTTTTCTCCCTGGAGTTCACATTAAAGTCTGTTAAAAGTTGATTCTTATCAAACATGTAATATTTTTTTTTTATAAAACGTTGACTGAAAACGTCCAGCAACAGCCCCTCACGAATGCTCTGTCTTGCAGTGGTTATATTATGAGTTCCATGATGAGACCATACAATGACTCTTACTTCATCTAAAGGTCATGTTTATTGCTGCACAATATTAAATCATCATTAAAAGCAACTAGAGAATTTATTGTAGCTTAAAGCAAAAATACATGGGAGAGGAACCCGACCATAGAGAAGTACATATAATTTTCAAAAGCCTGACTTTTGTGTTTAAAACATCTGTTTTTGATATTCTGTCGTTTTGACATAATGAATTTGGAAATATTTTACTCTGTGTAACAAATCTTTATAAAATAATTGTTTCACTTTCTCAGATAGATGTCAAGAAATACTGTACTTTTTTTAGATCAGGGCTACTAGGAAAATGAGAATGTTAGCCAACTAGGTCACTGGTATGTCCAGCTGGTCTCAGGTGTTTTCTAAGGAGGTAGTTAAAAATAAAAACTCCATAAATTTTCCTTTGAGAAAATCTGTGGGTTTTAGTCATGTATGAGTACTTTGAACTGTTAATGATCCATTTTAGCGCTAAGACTGTTGTTGATGTAACACCTTTTTGTTCTTGTTAAACCTCTGAGGAAGGCTCTCTTCTGGCTCACCCAGTGCCATGTCACACTACCTGGAATGGAAAGGTCCAGCACTCTGCTCAACCTAAGAATAGACAGAGCACATCATATTGCAGACAATTAAATGGGACTTTTTAGATATCTGTCGACGATATCTGTCGCTCATGAATTCACTGCCTGGCCAAGAACTGAGGAGAATCAGTTGCAATATTCTTCTCTGATCTGGTGCTACAATGTAACAGCAGCTTAAAAATGAGTTGTTCTCTGAATTCACATTGTTCTCGGTATCATAATGAAAGGCCAAAGGTCGGTTGGATTGGGCCAAAACTGAAATTCACCAATTAAAACATTTTCAGTTAGTTTCACTGGGAAACACGAGCATGTAATAGCTGTAAGTCAGAGGAGTGTTTTATCAAACAGTCAGAATGTTCCAGGTTTTTCTTTTGCTTCGATTATTCTTTTTTTTCTTCCTTTGCCGTTATTCTTTCCAAAAGAGGAGCTCAATCAGGAGAACATATGTGACCTTACATAATGGAAATACATTTATTCCACTGTTTTTTCTGCATCTCATCTTTGCTCTGCAGGAGAGACGACTGACGAACGAAGGCAGAGGGTTAAGACTGTAAACAGTGGACAGCCCTCAACAAATGTCATAGTCCAGCCATCAAAGGTGAGCTTGTGGAGGTTTGTGCTTCTGTTCAGTTGTTCCTCTGAGACTCAGGCCAGGTTTGCATCTCAGTTTTACAGTTACAGTAAAGTCATTTTGGACAGTTTGTCACTATTATGGTAACTTTGTGATTTTGACAGCAGTTATTTGAGGGACCATGACATCTTCATTTGCGATGGAGACGATTCCTTTGTTCCACTTGCACAGCTGATCACGTTCTGTGGTTCTGCCACCTGTTTATCTCAGGCTCTGTGTAAGCCTGAGATAAACAGGCTTACACAGGTTGATGCAGTCAGTTGTGTGGTGGAAGGAGTAACTGGGTTTTTCTAGGTTAACTGAATCATAAAATAACTTTTCTGAGCCTGTCTGCTGATGCTCTGGATTTGTGAGCAGATGTGAAGATGTGCAGGCTGCATTATGATAATCTCTATAGTTATCATGCTGTAGATAGCATTGAGATCTATGTCAACCCTTTATAAAGGACTGTTATAAAATAATGAATTTATCTTCATCTAACAAGCAGAGTATTATTTTTGTTGTGTTAACTGTAATTGCACCAAACTGGGGTGCAAATACAGGTTTTGGATCATTTGATGTCTGCCTGACTTTTCTGTACATTGGATGTGAATAGAAAAGTAAACAAGCTCGTTTTACCTCACAGTTACCCCATCCAGCTATGCCTCAAACAGCTGATGCTTTACTTGATGTGGGACCAGCAGGTGGCCTTCAGTCTGTGGAAGTCACTTCAGCGCTGCCGGATCTTCTCGGAGACGTCCCCTTCACATTAGCTCCTCATGTCCTGGCCATGCAGGCCGGGTCCAGCGTGGTCCCAGATGTCCTGCTGTCCAGAGATGTAAACTACAACCTGGCTAGTTTCCAGTATGACTTCACCTTAGAAAATTCTGTGCTCCACAACAGTTAGTGTGTTCGTCATTAGGAGCTGCCACTCTAGAAAAGTGGGCCCATTGCCTGATTTTGATAGTTCACAATTAATCTAAAATTGTAAAAGGAAACTGATTAAACAGCTGCAGGGAACGGTATAGCATTATCATTCTCTAGTTGGCTCCTTTTTTTCTTCCTTTTTAATCTAAAATGGGAAATAATTGATTCAGATTTCACACCATGTTACAGGAGAAAAGCCCAGTTTCCTTCAAAAGTTAAGTTACCTGGTAGTTCAGTGAAGAATAATTTATCATCTGGTCCTATTGTTAAGACACATCACTGCCACTTTGTACAGCATATATCAGTGCTGCTGTCAGTTATTAGTTCCAGAAAAAGTCCCATTTAATCTTCCTTGGCAGGACAAGTTCAAGGAAATTTTACAAGAAATGAGTTCAAGGTTGTGTTTGTATGTAGGTTAATTTTTAAGAATTGGATGAATAATATTGATGTGAAAGCTTTACTAATCTTCCGATACCTTCTACATCTATGACTTTGAAATGCTGCAAACAGACAAACGGCTCAGAATCAGCCTTTTGTCCACATCTTTGAACTGTGGTAGGAAGATCAGCAAAACTATATCAGAGCTTAGCTGCAGTTAGATTCACTTCAAAATAATCACTACTATTGATGTTTCAAAATTTATTTTTAAATAGATTCATTTACCTAAGAAACAGATAATAAACTGACAAAAAACAAATGTATAAATGGTTATATATTGAAAAAATGAGTAAAAATCCTGGTAACAAAAACTTTACATTGACAGTGACAAATGGAAAAATGAAGGTTTGTTTTCCATTAACTACTGTCTTCATCCCTTTTTATTGCTCTCAGTCAACATTTTTTCCTTCTATTCCATAATTTTCCATAATTTAGAGCCACTTGCAAGTTTGTCTGTGTATTTTTCTAGTGTATTTTTGTGACCTACCTATTTTTAATAGAGGCGAGTCAAATACACATGCCATTAGTTCAGATTTTATGTAGGAGGCATGTGTTTTATCCCTGCATAAGCTGCGATTCATGGCAGGATGGCATGGAGTCCCACAGTGGAACTGTGGAACAATATCATGATTTGATCCTCCCTCACATCTCAGCGCTTTTAACTTCAAGGTTCTTCTGCTTAAACTTTTTTTTTTTTTTTTTTAGATCCTTTTAATTGCTAGGTAATTTCATTTAAAGCAGAGATACATTATAAAGCTCTTTTGGTCTTCCTCTTTCTAATGTTATTCACAAATGGAAAACAGGGGAAGCAAATGTGCAATACATAAAAATGAGGTGAATTTGTGTACTAGCTTTAATAGCAGTTGTGGCTAATTTACCAAAAGGAGAAAATGACATGGCTAATAACCTGCTTAAATGTGTGGTTTTTCCAATGCATTGTGAGCACCATGTGGATCTGTTTGTGTTGGTTTCTATCTGAGTATTCACATTTGTTTGAATTAATCATAAATTTCAAGGTACATGCTAAAATACCAATGTTCCTCAGTTGGAAACACTGTAGATGTAATGATAATGTAATTTTTTTTCTTAGCCTTTGTTGTGTTCAGTGCAGTTAATCTTCTACATTTAGACATCGTTACCAAGCTTTTGTTTTTTTAATTACTCCTCTACCACCTGTGCCTTTATCATACAGACCACCCAATAAAGTCTTTCTCATGTATCAATTTACGTTGTATGTATGTATTAAAATAATGCCCGTTTTTGCAGAAACTATGGCTGGCAAATTCTATTCCACTTATATGGCAAAGCACCAGCATAAAATTACTTAACAAGGACAGAACCTTAATCAGATCCAGAGGATAGGTAGAATACCCAAAACTTATACTTGGTTAAGAATACCACTACTTCAATATATTTCTACTCGGAAAGACGTCCATTTTATGATGACATAAAATAGTAATAATGATGGCAACCTGGCAATAGAAGACCCTCTACTCCAGTGTATCTGTGCTCAGCTGACTGAACAGCCAGAGATTTAAGGAAAAATATCAAAAGCAAATAAGGTGGATTAGGAGAGCAGCCAACAACTGCTGGTTCCATCCAGGACATGTTACTGTGGAAAATTGTCTCTGTTCCTAGTTAGTGAGCTGTTGGCATGTCTTGACTGTCATGAGACAGTGTCTTCAATCAGAGGTTTCTTCAGATTTGTTGCAGAACTGACTGGAAGTGGAGATCCTTTTCACCAACATCCATGTAGACTCTTCCACAGATATCAGTTACAAGAACATTTAATTTCCCTTTGGAATGAAAATACAGTATTTTTACTTGAACTTAAAAACAATGTGATTGAGGTGCAACGTTTTGGTTTTTTTTACATTTAACAAAAATAGTGAGGATATATGTAGTATATTTGATATGGTATGTAACATTTTGACACTGAAATACTGAATGAAACAACTTGTGTCAAACCTGTGGCCAGGTGATCATTTAAATTGTATGGAGGTTGAGATCATATTGACACCAGCATGAACAAGAATTGCTCGAATTCATCCTTTAAAATATCTAATTTAGGTTTAAACTGTTAATAGCACCTGTAGGATAACTTAAAGATTAAACTGTTATTTTGTGCATCGTTGAACAGGATCCTGTAATTGTACCTTTATTTTACACTCAAATTGATCTGCAACAACTGAAGGTGGATGGACCTCTCAGCATCCACAAGCTCATCCCAGCAGGTGGTAAACGCGGTGGAACCCTTCCAGCCTCCTGCGCTTTAGTAGCGACACCTCCACAGTGCTACGGTGTCGTATCAGCTTGTGCTTGGAAATCATCACAGCCCAACCTGCCGTGCTCCCTCCTCCTTCCTTAAGCCTTGGACCGACTACATCCCGTTGCTCGAGTCCCGCCAACCGAAGTGCAAGCGGCTCGGACGGGAGGCTGGAGCTTGCCGCTGGATGACACGAGCTCCTTACACTTGTCCACGTCCCCGCACAGGTAACTTGGTTCATTGCAATTCAAACATGTTATTTTATAACCATACATTTAACATTTAGGTACTCCGGTGGTATGCTAAGTACGGTCTGTTTTCCACAGCGACTCCTACGCCAGTCTAGCTCAAAAACAAAGTAACTGAAGGCTTTGGCATGCAAATCAGTCAATATTGAGTTTATGAAACAAAACACAACACATTAAATATTAAGTAAACCATAAGCTAATATTCGTCGTGTGTATCTCCTGCTGTTAGATATTATTTCACCAAGAAAGTAAAACTTTTGATTCTGTTTTCACCATTCTCTACTAAACGCCACGTTGTGTTTTGGTGCGTCGGGCTAATGGAGCTGAACTGCGAAGCAGCTAAAAATTCTAGATTTTCATGCATATGTTTGTGGTTATACGAATAACACTGTGGCCGAATTGTAAGGTTGGCTCTCTCTAATTATATACAGATAGCATCATCGTTTGAAACGTCAATTAGAAATTCCTAAAAAGACTGACAACTCAAAATTGTGCAAATTTTTAAGCTGGATTTGGCCGGCCGAAGTCCTCTGCCTGTAGCTGCTGTAGGGCTTCACGCGCGCTAGGCTAGTTGGCTAGCTGTCTAATTAGGTCAGAACACATCAGGATCTGATGCTTGACGTTAAAAACATCGAGGCCGAGCCTCCGCCTCGTATTTATTCCTAACCGCCATACTCTTGTTTTATTCATTTGGCTTTTTATGTTTATTTTCGCGCATCTTATTTGAGATTATGTTTTCCGTCTGTTCGGCTTACGGAATGGATCTGGACGAATTAAAGTGATGACAACTATTACTACAACAGTATAACAATAAGCTGCTACTGATGAGGTAGATATTGTTGGTTATGGTTGAGTTTTGCGTGATGATGCAGCTTCTGTCGTTCATAAACAAGCCTTACAGATCTACATAGCTAATATGACAGATTTTCACAGCAAGCAATGAAATCTGATCCAGTGTCATTACTGCGTGCCATTAAGATTATTTCCTGTTGAGAAACATATCTGAAGACCCAAATATTCTTGATAGCAGGTAGTCAGCTGACAGGTTTGTGGCTCCTGTGGTCACATTCTGGCCTAGCGGTTCCTGAGACATAAACGGAGCCTTCTGCGCAACCAGGCCAGGCTATGAAAATAAGTATGTACACACATTATCTAGAACAGAAAAGTCTGAGTTACAGTATATATACATGACAATAAAGGTCACAGTGGCCCATATTGTTGATGTTTTTGAAAGCAATCCTCTTGACTGACTGACTTGATCCTCTGACTGACACATTTTCAGCAGGGCTGTAAACATCAGAGTCCTCCTGATCAGGAGGTGAATGTTGCTATATGCAATGGACTCTGCATCGGCACTCTTTTGGTTTTATTGTTTGCTGCTTAGAAAGAACCAGGTTGTTTTAATGCTAACATGTATCAAACCTCAGTTGTTCGTATACCTTTGAAGTGCATCTAAGAATGACATCACATCTGACTTAACCTTCTATTCCACTTGGAAAATCAATGGGATGTGCTAACTTTTGCTACATGAGCAGACTAACTACTGTTAGCAGCCAAAGTGTGTATGCAATATTTCTTTGCATTTTATCCAGTCATGCACTGAAGCAGCAAATACTCTCTATAACGTGCCCTTCGTTTAGACACCAACTGTTAGCAGGAGCAACTATTACTACATGGTATGCACACATCAACTTTATTAGATGTTGAGGTCAGAGGTTATGAAATACCAGCAATTTTCCAAGTCGGAAATCTGATTTTCTTTTCCTAATTTCAACTTTCCTAATTTCACTGTGATTCTTTATAGCAAAATGGGCGTGCATGCTGCCTCTAAGACCACATCTATTGTCTGTCTTTTTTTATTTTAAAATTCACCTTTTATTGTTATTGACATTTTGTGATTCTCCATAAATTATTGTTATTATTTTATTGCCCTACTCTTAAGACAAACAGAGTTAAAGAACTGAGTCAGCTATTATAATGTTCCATAGTCTCCTCCCCGAGTTCCTGACAAAGGTGTTTCTTTCCTCTGGTCCAACAGAAAACTGAGGCTGGGACAACTTTGGTTTTGAGGTCTTGGGTCTGGGTTTGTCTTGGTGCCAACATAAAGAACTGCTGCACCAACATGCACTGGAACCTGTTCAGTGGATAAGGCCCCTATGTTAAATCAGCTTCAGAATTCCTGAGCTGAGCTTTGAACTAGTTGTTATACAAATGTCAAAAGCACAAAATAGTTAAGAGTTTTGGCTTTGATTGCCCTTGGGAGTTACTTGAGATGTCATCCAGACATCCTAGTTCTGCAGAAATGCCTTTTCAGCTAAAACCACATAACTTGAAGCTGAGGTGCTGTGTTCTGCTCCAGCTGCTCCTCAGTGTTTCCAGGGAGGAGCAAATGAACAGAAATGGAAAAGACATGATCATCATGGGGTACAAGTCCTTACTACCTTGTTGATGATATTAACAGAAGATCACAACCCAACTCTAATTGAGTCTCCAGAGTTCACCTGTTATCCCATGGATTTGTACCAACTGTAGCACTGTCTGTGCAGTGATTATTAGGGGCAGAGATTGAAGTGGACAGGTCACTAGAAGAGCTTTAACCCTTTGTGGAGTGAACTTTCAGCATAATTTATTAGATCAGGTGTTATTATTGTTACCTCACAGCAAAAACATTCCCAGAAAGAATCCTCCACCAGTTAGGCTGAAGTTCTACCTGTGGCTCTATGGCTTTTCATACACTCACTGTAAAAACATACTTCTGAATAATAAGTTTGTTAACTTTGACTATATATTGCTGTACCCCAGCTTGCAACAGACATGCAAAGTATAACACAACTTTGAAACACCTCAGTGTGTTTTCTTTCTACAGCCCCATTGGGCAGCTATTGAGAATCAGAAGAAAGATGCAAAAGACTTCCTGTTTACCAGAGTTCCAGTAGTGTTCTGGTCTGTGGCCATTAGGTGGCATAACAACATCTTGTTTTCACACCTTGTAGTCCTGTGGTCTCTGTTCAATTGGGGTCCAAAGTTGTAACGTTTGTTACATTTTCAGCTTCACACTGCATTGTAGTAATAAAAACAAACCCTTTGAAAAATCTCTTCACTTTTTTCAAAAGAAAAGAAGAAAACATGACACTAGGGCCAAAGAGAATATAGCGACCACTTTAGTTCCAGGGTACAATGGTGCTATTTCCAAATGTGGTACAGATCTGATGCTAAGCGCACCCCCGTTGATGGCTGGTTTCTGCACCCAGGTGTACTTTGCTTGAGCTTGTATGGCTGGTGCTATCTGCAGCGATCAGAGGCGGGCTTCAAACTGGACATGTTGAGACTCCACCACAGGGAGAAGCAGAGACACACAGCACAACAGCCACTCACACAGTCAGAGACAAATGAACCTAACATTCATGTTTTCTACTGTGGGAAGAAGCTGGATTAATTGGTGAGAACCAATGCATTCTGGGAGAATATGGAAACTCCAGGCAGAAAGATCCCTAGCTGGGATTCCAACCCAGAACCTTCTTGCTGCTATGCAAGAAGGTTGGATAGAAAATTATTCTATCCAACAGTCCTAAGAATTAGGACTGAAATTATTGTAGAATAATTTCTATATAATTTTATATAGAAATAAAATTATATAACTATTCTAATTTCTAGCAGAAATTAGAATAATTTTATGCATTTCGAAGCCTGTAAGACAAATATGAGTAAGAGTCTCTGGAAGAATTGCAAACCTCTTTTTGGGAGAAGTGTAATGTTATTGTTTTTCTTCATGGTAGTTTATCTTACTGTTTTGTATCTACATCTTCTTGTTTACATGTGTGTTGAAGTAAATTTGTGCATATTTTGCTTCATTCAATGAAAAATGACATGTCATTTTTCATTGATTGAAAAGAGAGAAAAAGAGTGTGGCTCTCTCTTTAAGAAAAAAAACAGGCGTTCATGCACTTGGCTATGAATAGGCTCACTGATTGGCCCTGGTCTCTTGGTTGAAGTCTTACCAAACAGCAGAGAATAAAGCTTCAGGTGGAGGATGTCAAGCTAATTCTGCCTCTGCTGCTGGTTTGTTACTGTTGCAGTGAAAGGAAGAACATAGCAGCTGGTGTGGAGCTGGTGGTCTTCTCCTCAGATCAGTGTTGATGGGACTCTCCTCCCAGGCTGCCAGCTTCATCACACCAATGTGCATCGCTCCTGTTGTTTGAAAGAGACACTTACACAGGTGAGCAGAGCCCACATTCAGCCATGTTCTCCTGGGTGTTGCAGTGACAATACAAATGTAGACAATTTTTAAAAGCAGAGATGACATATTTCTTATTATGTTGATGTTCCCAAAAGGAATGTGGGGAATACATTGAGCTGAAGAAATGCCTTTGCTGATTAATTTTCCATTAACCACCCAGTTCCCTTCACAAGTGAATAAATAGACTAAAAACACATTACATCTATATCTGCATTAATGAATAGAATGCATTCTCCCAGAACGTTAGCTGGAGATAGGCATCAGCACCCCTCCCACCCCACTAGGGACAAGGGTGTTAGAAAATGGATGGATGTGTGTGTGTGTGCGTGTGCGTGTGCGTGCGCGTGCGTGTGTGTGTGTATTTACAGTACAGACCAAAAGTTTGGACACAACCTTCTCATTCAATGGGTTTCCTTTATTTTCATGACTATTTATAAGGCAAGAAAGCCACTTATTAACTTGACAGGGCACACCTGTGAAGTGAAAATCATTTCAGGTGACGACCTCTTGAAGCTCAACAAGAGAATGTAGAGTGTGTGCAGAGCAGTGATCACAGCAAAAGGTTGCTACTTTGAAGAAACTACAATATAAGGCATATTTTCAGTTGTTTTACACTTTTTTGTTTAGTACATATTTCCACATGTGTCAATTCATAGTTTGATGCCTTCAGTGTGAATCTACAATGTCAATAGTCATGAAAATATAATAAACTCATTGAATGAAAAGGTGTGTCCAAACGTTTGGTCTGTACTATAAAAAAAAAAAAAAAAAAAAATTCCCTTCTCACCCACCGCGGGTGGTTCTTATCCTCTGAGCTCGGGTCCTCTACCAGAGGCCTGGGAGCTTGAGGGTCCTGCGCAGTATCTTGGCTGTGCCAAGGACTGCACATTTCTGGACTGAGATGTCTGATGTTGTTCCTGGGATCTGTTGTAGCCACTGCTCCAGTTTGGGGGTACTGCCCCGAGGGCCCCGATGACCACAGGCACCACTGTGGTCTTCACCTTCCAGGCCCTCTCCAGTTCCTCCCTGAGGCCCTGGTATTTCTCCAGTTTCTCGTGCTCCTTTTTTCCTGATGTTGCAATCGCTTGGTATTGCTACATCTACCACAACGACTTTCCTCTGTTGTTTATCCACTATGACAATGTCTGGTCGGTTCGCCATTACCATTCTGTCTGTCTGGATCTGGAAGTCCCACAGGATCTTAGCTCTGGCATTCTCCACCACCTTTGGGGGGTGTTTCCCACTTTGATCTCGGGGTTTCCAGTCCATATTCTGCACAGATGTTTCTGTACACTATGCCTGCCACTTGGTTATGTCGTTCCATGTATGCTTTCCCTGCCAGTATCTTGCACCCTGCTGTTATGTGCTGGACTGTCTCAGGGGCCTCCTTACACAACCTACACCTTGGGTCTTGTCTGGTGTGGTAGATCTGGGCCTCTATTGCTCTGGTGTTTAGGGCCTGTTCCTGGGCGGCCATGATGAGGGCCTCTGTGCTGTCCTTGAGCCCAGCTTTTTCCCAGCCATTGGTAGGATTTACTGATATCAGCCACTTCGGTTATTTGCTGGTGGTACATCCCATGTAGGGGCTTGTCCTCCCATGATGGTATCTCTGGCACTTCAACCTCCGTTCCCTGTTGTCTGAGACATTCACTGAGCACATTGTCTGTTGAGGCTTTGTCCCTGATGTATTTATGGATCTTAGTTGTTTCGTCCTGGACAGTGGTTCTCACACTCACTAGTCCTCTGCCTCCTTCTTTGCGGCTCATGTACAGTCTCAGGGTGCTGGATTTGGGATGGAACCCTCCATGCATTGTTAGTAGCTTTCTAGTCTTAATATCTGTGGCTTTTATCTCCTCCTTTGGCCAGCTAATTATTCCAGCAGGGTATCTGATTACTGGCAGGGCATAGCTATTTATCGCACGGATTTTGTTCTTCCCATTGAGCTGGCTTCTCAGGACTTGCCTTATTCGTTGGAGGTATTTAGCTGTGGCTCCTTTCCTTGTGGCCTCATCGAGGTTGCCATTTGCTTGTGGTATACCTAGGTACTTGTAACTGTCCTCTATGTCTGCTATTGTTCCTTCAGGGAGTGAGACCCCTTCTGTGCGGATCACCTTCCCCCTCTTTGTAATCAGCCGACCACACTTCTCTAGTCCGAATGACATCCCAATGTCCGTGCTGTAGATCCTGGTGGTGTGGATCAGTGAGTCGATGTCTCGCTCACTCTTGGCGTACAGCTTTATGTCATCCATGTAGAGAAGGTGACTGATGTTGGCCCCATTTTTGAGTCAGTATCCGTAGCCAGTCTTGTTGATAATTTGGCTGAGGGGGTTCAGGCCTATGCAGAACAGTAGCGGGGACAGAGCATCTCCTTGGTATATGCCACATTTGATGGACACTTGTGCAAGTGGTTTGCAGTTGGCTTCCAGGGTGGTTTTCCACAGCCTCATTGAGTTTGCAATGAAGGCTCTCAGAGTCCTGTTGATGTTATACATCTCTAAGCATTCAATGATCCAAGTATGCGGCATTGAGTCATAGGCTTTCTTGTAATCAATCCAAGCCATCCACAGGTTGGTGTGTCGGGTTTTGCAGTCTCGGGCAACTGTGCGGTCTACGAGGAGTTGGTGTTTGGCTCCTCTGCTATTTACACCAATACCTTTCTGTGCTCATGTGCTTATCCATGTGTTTGCTTATCTTGGCCGCTATGATGCTTGACATGAGCTTCCAGGTTGTGGAGAGGCAGGTTATTGGTCGGTAGTTGGGTGGGACTGGACCCTTTGATGGATCCTTCAGGATTAGGATTGTCCGCCCTTCAGTTAACCATTCAGGGTGAGTCCCACTTTGTAGCAGCTGGTTCATTTGGCCTGTCAGTCGCTCATGGAGGGCAGTAAGTTTCTTTAGCCAGTAGGCATGGATCATGTCAGGCCCTGGTGCTGTCCAGTTTTTCATACTTGAGACTCTTTCTTGGACATCTGTCACAGTGATGGTTACCGGGGCTTGCTCAGGGAGGTTGCTATGGTCCTCTCGTAGAGAGATCAACCACTGTGCATTGCTGTTGTGGGACGCCTCCCTTTCCCATATGCCTTTCCAGTATTGTTCAGTCTCCAGCCTTGGTGGGTCTGCTCTGTTGTTATTACCCTGCCATTGAGAGTACACCTTAGCTGGTTGAGTGGAGAAGAGCCGGTTAATCCTTCTGGATTCATTCTCCCTTGTGTATCTCTTTAGGCGGCTGGCCAAGGCTTGGAGCCTCTGTTTGGCAGTTTCGAGTGCTTCAGGTATGGGCATCTGCCTGTACTTTCTGGGTACTTGTCTTTTCATTGTACCCTTGTGGAGCTCTGATAGTTGGCTCACTTCCCTCCTTGTTACCTTGATTTTAGCCTCTAACCGTCTTTTCCATGGTGGGTATTGGGTCTCATGGTTGCTCTTATAGCCAAGTATCTCAAGGATCACTGATGCTGAGTTGTAGATCAGCTCATTGGTTTCTATATATATATATATAATTTACTCAGCTTACAAGGGCAGAAATTAAAACAATAAAACAGACATCGCCTAAGCTCAGAGAGAAAATGTACTAAAACTCTTTCCCAGTTCAAACTTGAGAAACTTTCAAAGAAAAAAAAAAAAGTTTTTCCTCAGTAAAAAAAATCCATCATTATGGAAGTCTCATAATGATGTGCTGCATGAAGTGAGCATGTTCTCGGTGTGTGTGTGTGGGTTCTCTCTGGACCTCCCAGGATATTCCAGAACCACAACCCACCCGGCAGGCCCAGGAGTACAGGTTGTAGGGTAAAACACATCATGAATTGTAAGTCGATGTTTTTAGTTGCTTTTAAAATGCCGAGGGAGCAGATAGAGACAAATATGACCAACTACTTAAATAGCATCTGAAATACAGCAGTGGACATATTATTCCTCATTGACAAAGCGTGATATGAAAGAACTTCCTTACAGAAATAATGCTGTTGCAATTGTTTCTTTGTAGAAAGATTGAACTTGTGATGGCAATCCTACCAGTCTCGCTCGGCTACAGAACCCTGATACCTAGTAGCAACACAGAAGTGGCAGATAACACTTCTGTGTTATCTCACTCCTAAGCATCCACTTCCCCTCCTTTCAGTGGCCTGAGCAGCTGCAGTTTATGGCAAGCTGTGCCTGAGCTGGCTCTTCTTTGCCTCCTGCAGCAAATGAAACAATGCGACTGTGCCAGATGGCAGCTCAGTCCATGTGTGGACATGCATGTTATGGCGTTACAGAGCTGCAGGGAGGAGCAGAGCTGCCACAGTGGTTTACTGATGTGGAGCAGGAGATACAGCACAGAAAAGGTTAGATAACAGAAAGTTAGCAGTGTCATTAGCTGAACATTTGATACCATAGCAGGTGGTGTACTTGGTAAGCATGACTAATAAAAGAGAAATACGTAGGCTACATTCACACAGCAGGTCTTGATGCTTAATTCAGCTTTTTTACTGGAATTAGATTTTTTTTCCGTGGTCATTCATATGCCTGAACCATGCGACCACAGTCAGACATTTATGTGAAAGGTTTTCATAAAATTGGATAAAATGTGACATGACCGTTTAGACTGCAGACACTTTGAAATTTGAAAACAATTGGATATACCGTATGTCTGATGAAGCTCAGGAAATGAAAATACACAGATTGGATATTTTGAGATAAAAATTGGAATCGGGTCATTCAGACTAGTTTTGGGTCTGAATGACCCGATTTGCCTGCTGTGTGAATGTAGCGTTAGCTGTGTTGATAACATTTTCCATACAAGAAGATACAAAATGTAATCCTAACACATTACAAAACGTGTCCATCTATGTCAGCTCCATTTCCTGGAGGGCAACATTTTAACCATACTTGAACTGCTATAGGAGGGCCGAACACAAATTGTATGGGCCCGGCCATACTTTGGGCACCTGCCGCTGTGACAGACCATGACAACCTTGCGGCCACAGCTCCGATAAGTTGCCTCGACAATGGAGGCACGGAACATGGTCCACTCAGACAAACAAACAACAGTCAGGACCCTTACCCCTCCACACGTAGGTGGAGGGAGGCTACCCTCTCATTCACCAGTGTAAACCCCAACATGCAGGCGCCAAGATGGGGAACAACAAGTATGCCCACTCCTCCCCAGCGCCTCTCACCGTGGTGAACTCCAGAGTGGAAGTATGTCCAGCCCCTCTCAAAGAGACTGGTTCCAGAACCAGAGCCATGTGTCGAGGAGATACCTCACACACTAGCTCCGGCTAGTGTGTGATCCTTATTGATCCTTATTGGGATCAATAAGGATCCTTTGGGATCCTTATTGGATCACCAGCTCGGAGCTACCTCACACGGCCGAGCTCCGAGGATCGGACCGCCAGTACCCCCTCCCTTGGCCGCCACCCATCACACACTGCACCCGACCCCTTTGGGCCCTCTCATAGGGGGTGGGCCAATGGGAGGGTGGACCCATGTCTCCTCTTTGGGCTGAGTCCGGCCGAGCTCCATGAGTAAAAGCCCGGCCACCAGATGCTCGCCATCGTGCCCCCCCCCTACAGGCATGGCTCCAGAGTGGGGCCCCGCTGACCCGTGACGGGGGAGGGAACACCAAGTCCAAAGTTTTCTTCCATCAAAGGGGTTTTCGGGCTACGCTTTGTCAGGTCTGGTCCCTCCTGTTGATATGGTTTACATTGAAAATCTCCAATTTCTGTCCTACCAAGTCCAATTTTCAATTTTGATATTTCTTTGCTTTCTTTTCTAAAAAAGAAATCAGAAATGACAGAAAATATTTTTAAAAACAGTGTTTTTATTTAATTTATCCCTTCCGTGAGTGGACTTGAATTCAAAGATTTAGAAGACATTAATAAAAAAGTCTTTAACAGATTCTTTCTCTCATTATTGTGGCCTTTATCACATATAAATAATGTGGGTAATTCTAACTGACCTAAAACAAGAAACATTTTCTCAGATTTAACTCCTTGAGAAAAAAAGATGGATGCCTTTTTATTCCCTGTATGTAAACGTCTGCTTTCAGCTGTTCCTTTATTGTACTGATTGTGTTTTCTAGCAATGTATCAAAACAAATTCCAAACCTTTTGTTGTTTTCACCAAAAAATATTGACTTGACTTGATGTTTTCCTCTAAAATTATAGGTAATGTGACTTGTTTAGAATGAAGGGCTTAAAAAATACTTCTTGTGCAGAGTGGTGCATCGTTTGTGAACATTTTGTGGTATATTTGGGACCAAATCATCTAAAGTTGGATTCTCTTTGTCAGGTCTCTGGGAAAGCTACGAAACTGATCTGGTTGACGTGTCAGGTAGATTTCTGGTTCTTTTACCTGCTCAATTAGTAGGCTTTAGTCTCAGCAGTCATTACACCAGTCAGTGATAGTACCCATTCTGTTAAGCTGTTATTTACCCCATTTATTGCTGTCCATCAAAATGTGTTCCTGGGATGAAACGTCAAGGATCTGACAGAAAGTGAAGGGACAGATCTTCAATCTGAGCCAGTAATCTGAAACGTGAGTAGCAGCAGTGGGTGCAGTGCAGGCAGTGGAACTGGTTCTGTGGCCCACATCCACAGATCATCTTACAACCGCTACACACTCTGCCTTTATTGATAAATTCTGCATGTGTTCCGTTTCTGGAGAGAAGAGGGTCAGTGTCAGGATTGAGGAGGAGGGCAGGTCTGAACACGTTGCCTGGTACAGATGTTTTGTGGGAGTTCCTGCAGACAGAAACACACAGACAGCTAGGATGAGAACTGGCCTCTAGAGCAGCGGGTTATTGGTACCGGGCCGCACAAGAGAAAGTGAAATGTTTTCGTTTTATGTATTATTTGAGTCTGGAGGATCTTTTATTTTGAAAGTATTTGAACCGGATTCTCTCGGTTACGTCCTGCGCGCCAACATTGAGCCACAAGCAGCAAAATGAGTAAGAAATATATCAGATTCTTTGGAAAGTTTCTTTGCGACGGGAAAAGGACCAGAGAAGAGACAGGAGAATGGATTTATCCCGGTAGGTGATTCCCACATTCCAAGCTGCTCTCCATGATGTGGTGACCGGATGTTTATGAGGCAATGAAGCTTCAAACCGCATCGCCACATAGAGACCAAGTAGTGTAACCTTTTTAAGTTGTGATCGTTCAGAATCAGTTCTGCGTTGTGTGAATAAGGGCCAGGAGACGGGATGAGATGAAAGATGGTTTATCTGTTTGAAACAGAATGAGGACTAATCAGGAACCAGGTTCATCACGGCGGGGTGCTCATGAGGAGCAGTATTTCATGTTAGCATCAAGCTAACAGAACATTTTACCGGAGCGTTAAACTCAGTGAATGTACCTCGCGGCCATCTCTCATGAACTGGCAACGAGACACTATATTGCAGTGTTAAATATGCCCATTTACCACTGCCAACCACCAGGAGGGGGTGCTGTTTCACCTATTACACAGGAACCCAAACTTGGAAGTAATGACAATTCTATACAACATTAACTATGTTCCAGTAGCTCCCTGTGCATTAGCAACACTTCGGGTGTCATTGTATCTCATCACTCCCAGATGGGACTGTCTCGTTGCAAAGAAACAAGCTCCAGGCTCCCATTAGTCGTTATCGTGAGTTAAAATTTTCACGAAAGTAAAATGTTCATTTTTGTTGCCCATCTGCATCTCATTTTGAAGGGATATGTAAACGTTACCATAGCTACCAGAGTCAGAGAGATGAGATGAGAGAAGTGGAGCTCATGAGTCTTAATTCTGGTTCACAAAGCACGATT
The DNA here is from genome assembly GCA_922788865.1 of Poeciliopsis turneri. Classification (NCBI taxonomy): domain Eukaryota; kingdom Metazoa; phylum Chordata; class Actinopteri; order Cyprinodontiformes; family Poeciliidae; genus Poeciliopsis; species Poeciliopsis turneri. Next base: position 544,545 of record CAKLNU010000516.1, on the reverse strand, counting down.
TAAGGATTATCGGCTGGTTTCCAAACCTCTGTGACCTCACGCGACACAAGCCGATAAAAGTCCAACAGGATCGATCGGTTTGTGTGTCCAGACACACGGCAGGAGCAACGCACCCCACATGAACCGATTCCACTCCCAAACATCCCGATTCCAGAAGAAAATCCAGTAAAACCTCCAACATACCATCTGTGAATTTAGAATAATCAAACACGATGATGATGTAGAAGCAGTAGTACAGTAGTATTGAATTAAATTGTATTTAATTCAAAAATACCTTATTGATCCCAAAGGAAAATTAAATAAAAAAATAAATGAGTTAATTAAACTTGGGTCCATTTTAGGATCAGTCCCCTGTACGTTCCGAATCTGATAATTCTCTAATAATTTCATCATGTTTTTTGTTTTTTTCAAAAATATTTATCATAGCTCTTTTCATTTAATTAATGTTTACTTAGATTTGGTGATGTTTTTATATCTAAAAAAATGCTTACAAAATATTTTTGTCTTAGTTTTACTCAGTGTAATGAACACTGGTCCATAAGGTTTGGTTTTTGTCCCCCAAGTACCTGAGTAATAGTGAAGCATCTATAAGAAAGAACAGAGCAGACTGGACTTCTTAAGGAAGCTAAAATCCTTCAAGGTTTGCGGTAAGTTGTTGCAGATCTTCTATCAGTCTGTTGAGAGTTTCATCTTTTCTGCCATTTTCTGTTGGGGCAGCAACATCAGAACCATGGACCTAAAACGGCTCAACAGCCTGATAAAGAAGGCTGGTTCTGTTCTGGTTCTGTTATGAGGATGACTTTGGAACCTCTGGATATGATGGTGCAGAAAATGATTCTTCATAAAATCAAGAACATTATGAAATACCCTGGCCATCCTCTTCATGAGACTGTTTTGGGGAAAACAGAGTCTTCAATCAGAAGCTTCTTCAAATTCAATGTAATACAGACTGCTACAGTAGATCTAGGCCTGTCACGATAACAGATTTTGCTGGGCGATAAATTGTCTCAAAAATTATTGCGATAAACGATAATATTGTTTGAAGACCTTTTTACATTGACTTAATGTAAATTACATAATAATACATGCGATTTCCTGCCAAAGATAGATACACTTTACTTTCAAAAGAACTCTAACACTGGGACTGATACACAAAATAAATAAAACAACCAAACCCAAAATTAAAATAGATTCTTAGTCTCCATTAACAATAAATGTACTTGAATAAAAACTAAACAACATAAAGCCAAAGTGGAAATAAATACTGCATTCAACCAAAAGAGTGCAGATTATGAAGTCTGTATAGTACATTGGCCTTCAGTAATCATTAGATTTAAATAGAGAAGACATCCGACTGCCTGATGCAATAGTTCAAACTACAGGATTTTTTTACCCCTAACGACAATCTTAGAACGTTCTTCGTTCTGAGATCGTCACTAGTGTTGTGTGTTACGGTAGATCGTTGTGCCGCTCCGATCTAAATCAAGGATTTATCCAGACTGGGAGAGTGACGCAGCCTGTTGAATGTGACCGGTAGCCAATCAGAAAGCGCGGATTCTCCTCCTAGCCACATGCATTGCAGGTAGATTGTAGTAAGGAATTGATTAATGCCTGGTTTCAAAATTAGTGAACTGAACTTATTATTTTGTGTCTTGTTGGACACAACACGGTTTCGATCGAACCGTTATACTGAGGATTTCTGTCGGCTAATGTGTCTCTCAGGTTTTGATAATGGGCCGACAATCCGCGACATAAGATCGTGCAGCGCGCTGGGCATTACACTAAGGAAGTAAGGAAGGGAGGAAGTGGAGAGAAACGGAGTTGAGCCTTTTTTCATTCAGTGTCATCAATAGTAAGAGAAAAAGGCAGGAAGAAACGATATAGCCGATAATTAAAATGAGGTCGATAGTTTTAATTTATCGTGTGATTAATTGATTTATCGTTTATCGGGACAGGCCTAAGTAGATTTGAATTGAATTTGAATTGATCCGAGTTAAAACTACAGTTATTTCTCTTTGAGATCAATAAAGTAGAAAAGGTTTTGTCTGATTCAATGTCAGAGACAAAAGGTTCTACATGTTGTAAGTGTATGTTAATTTACACTGCATATGCCAAAAGTTCCAAACCAAACTTCTATAAATGCATTATGTTGTTCAGTGTAGTAGTCCATAATAAGCAGGTGGGCCTGTCAAGTCAGACCATTGATTTGTCCAAACATCTGATTTTTATTTGTTCTGCTTACAGGATCAGCAGCTGGAACCCAGGAGACAGGAAGGTGATCCAGAGGAAGAAGAGCAGCCTTCCTCCCTCAGTGGAAGAACAGCTTCCTTCCTGTCCAGCTGTAAGAGCCACACCTGCACAGCAGCCAGCTACATTCAGGTACCTGCACCAACACCTGGACCTTCACTTCAATCACTTTGTTTATTGTGCTGCATAGGACTGAAATCATTAATCAGATATCATGATGTTTCAATTATGGTCTCTCTCTCTCTCTCTCTCTCTCTCTCTATATATATATATATAATTCCCTTCTCACCCACCGTGGGTGGTTCTTATCCTCTGAGCTCAGGTCCTCTACCAGAGGCCTGGGAGCTTGAGGGTCCTGCAGTATCTTGGCTGTGCCAAGGACTGCACATTTCTGGACTGAGATGTCTGATGTTGTTCCTGGGATCTGTTGTAGCCACTGCTCCAGTTTGGGGGTGACTGCCCCGAGGGCCCCGATGACCACAGGCACCACTGTGGTCTTCACCTTCCAGGCCCTCTCCAGTTCCTCCTTGAGGCCCTGGTATTTCTCCAGTTTCTCATGCTCCTTTTTCCTGATGTTGCAATCGCTTGGTATTGCTACATCTACCACAACGGCTTTCCTCTGTTGTTTATCCACTATGACAATGTCTGGTTGGTTCGCCATTACCATTCTGTCTGTCTGGATCTGGAAGTCCCACAGGATCTTAGCTCTGGCATTCTCCACCACCTTTGGGGGTGTTTCCCACTTTGATCTCGGGGTTTCCAGTCCATATTCTGCACAGATGTTTCTGTACACTATGCCTGCCACTTGGTTATGTCGTTCCACAAATGCTACGGCAAAAAGGAGGAACCTGGATGTCAGAAGTGTGGGGACTTAACTACAAGTCCCCACCCAGTGAGGGGATACACGGCCCCATTGAGCAAATCAGAGCTGAACGAGACAGCTGTTGACCTGAGAGAGAGAATCATGACCCGAATAACAACCAGGCCTCCTCGGCGCCAATTACAACGGCTGAGTGAAGTACCATCAGAAAGTCTCATTGAGAATGTGAATGCAGCATTGAGAACGATCCCTACCAACACCATATATATATATATACATGTCAATGAAGAATGCATTTACTCAACAATATCAGGAGTTTTACTTAAAATATCAAAGGAACAACACGTGTGTGTGTGTGTGTGTGTGCGCGTGTGTGTGCGCGTGTGTGTGTGTGTGTGTGTGTGTGTGTGTGTGTGTGTGTGTGTGTGTGCGTGCGTGTCCATTTGCTGCAGCAGTTTTCCATGTCGAAGTCGGCACAGATGCCGCTGTCCAACATCACAGTGCCAAAGCCCTCCATCTCCAGGGTGCCCAGCAGCATGGAGGGCATCAACCATGAGCTGGAGAAAGTCTTCATCAAAGACAACGGAGAGAAGGATGAGCTCAAGGTTCGTCCCCGTTGAGTTGCTTCTGACCTGTGTGTCTGCCAGATCGTTGTGTCTCAGACCTCATTCACTTTCTGTTTCCATCCTCTGCTGCTTTGCAGTCTCTGGAGGTTCCGGACGGGCGTCGGGCACCATTCCCTCCCCAGCAGCGGAGCAGCAGTTCTCGCAGCGTGGACACCCAGACTCCTTCAGCTCCTGGGCGGTCCAGCAGCTGCTCCAGCCTGTCTCCTTGTCCCTCACCAGCCTGTCCTCCTGGGTCACATGATGGCAGTCCTTACTCCACAGAGGATCTGCTGTATGACCGGGATAAAGGTCAGGAACAGCAGCATTAAAAACATTAATGTCTCAGTTCAAACCCAGGCCTGACGTGAAGCCTTGAGGAACCACTGAATTAGAACCAAACAGGGTCAGATTTTATTCTCACTTCTGTGCATTTTTATATTTTCCAATACGTGTTGAACAATTACAATTAGACTATGGAGTCTGATTTCGTTCAGCTAAAAATATTTAGACTTTATTGATCAAAAATGCCAGCTAGTAAAAATTAGGTCCGCACAGCAGTCCATGCCGCTGAGCGCTGCCTCGTGCGTTGTGGTTGTTCTGTAGTTTACCTCGGCCTTTCCTTTAAGTCAAGCTGGACCATTTGGAAGACGTGCTTGCAGAGCAGGTTCACCTCTACCAGTATTTATATGAACTCACTGAGGCTCATTTCCAGAGTACTGCTCAGAGGTAGGCGTCAAAAATAAAAGCTAATCGGCTTGATCGACTCACAGCCACCCAAATATGATTTATCATGTTATCATGAATGCACAGTGAGGCTGATGTGAGTGCGCAAATATTTGTAGGCAATGAATCGTGTAGTGTTGACATCTGACACATGCTCCCTCACGACTAAACCATTACCTCAAACTTAAGAGCAAATTAACAATAAAAATTCTAGATCTATGATCAGTGTTAAAATGTCAGCAATTCTGCAGCTGCTTAGTTTGCTTATGTTTTGGGTCGACCAGCAATAAATATCTTGTTTTAAGATAACTTAACTGATTACTACTGCAAAAAATGTATTCATTTTTTTCAATCTGACATTTTTGTATTTGCTTTTTAAAGACTTTGTGTGTGTGTGTGTGTGTGTGCTTAATTATTGTCAACAATATCTTCCTAGGAAATATAATTACCTAGTCATACAACTTTTAACGTGTTTCAACACAGAAACAGCTGTTAATTCTAGAATTGACCCGGTCATCCATTGCTTTCTTTCTTAGTTCCTTCCAGTTTTTGTTCAATATTTTATATGGAATGAAATATATATGTATATATTTTCTAAATACATATCTAAAGAAACAAATAAACAGATATTTATAAACGTATATAAATGGAATAGGATGTGAATTAAAATCGTATTAACCTTACATGCGTCTAAGTTAAGTTCATAGTAAATCTTGGAATCTGGACCTTTTAAATCTTCTCTGAACCTTCCTACCCTTGACATCTAAAGTGTTGAAGTGTGGGATCATGAAGGCCTCTTCTTTGTGTGTGTGTGCGTGTGCGTGTGTGCGTGTTCAGACAGTGGCAGCAGCTCTCCTCTCCCAAAGTTTGCCTCCTCACCTAAACCAAACAACAGCTACATGTTCAAGCGCGAGCCGCCGGAAGGCTGTGAGAAGATCAAAGCCTTCGAGGAGATGAGGTGCAGACCGATTCACGGCCGTATTCATCAGCCTCATGAATGCTGCCCCTTCAGTCACTGTGCTTGTTCCCCTGCAGCTCTCGGCAGCCGGCGGCGGCAGCGGCCCCCCTCTTCTCCTGCCCTGACAAAAACAAGGTCAACTTCATCCCGACGGGCTCGGCGTTCTGCCCCGTCAAGCTGCCTGGCTCCCTGCAGCTGGCACCCGCCTCAGGCCCGGAGGAGGACGACAGCAATGCCGGGGCTGGCCAGGGTGCCGCCTCGCTCTACGGGACCCCCACTCAGGTTTCCACCAGCACCAGCACAGACGACCCACCGGAGGAGCCAGGGACCCCGTCAGAGACTGCAGACACCCAGACAGACAGCTAGAGCTGGGCGGGGCCTCCATCACCACCACTGACTGTCCCACCAAGAGGGCCTTGTCTCTCTGTGCTGACCCCCTCCACCCCCTTCCTATCACTGCATGACGTACAATGTCCCTTCATTTCCACCCAGACAGACGCTCGGAGCCGTGTGCAGGGAGCCGCCGGGGGAGGGGCCCCGGCCAGGTGTCCCCGGGAACACCCCAGCACCATGGAGGGGGGGAGGGGCATGCATTTTAAACTGGTAGTAGAGTTCTGATTAAATTATGTGTTGTGTTCTGTTTCAACATTCACAGTATGAATAAGCTGTAATCGTATCCACAGATATATCCAGACACACATAGCTCTATGAAATACAGGAACAGCTTGGAACTGGTTTACTGTGACGGAACGAAACGGATCAATCCGCCGCACTTAAGGATTCTGTTTACACTATCAGCTCACAGGAAGTCCTGACTCCAACAGAACACAATTAGAGCCTAGACCACAGAAAACTGTTACCATGGCCACAGCCACTGCACAGTGTGTGCATCTGGTCGTGGTTTCAGGTGTTTCACAATCAGATTCTATACTCAGGTAAATTGGAATGTGTGTCCATACAAAGTATCTGCATCTCCACAAAGCAGAACTCAGAACTGTCATGTCATTCCTAGATTCTCTCCATTCCCACACGGATCGCTCCGAGCGTCCCAGGACCCGCTCTGGGGCCGGACTGGTTCCCAGCCCGCAGCTGGAGCACTGTAGGGACCACACACACTGTGTGCAGAGGTGTGTGTGCTGATGAAAGCGTTTCCGTCAGGATTTGGAAAATGCAGCAGGGATGGTTTTTGTGTCTCGGAGCGGAGCGGACCTCCTGCTGACGGTGGGCTGTCACATCAAACTCAGACAGTTGGTCCTGCAGGAATGCAGACTGGATGTGTAAATATACAAACATTTATTCTGATTTATAGCTTAATATTTATAGCTTTATAACCTTTTGAGGTGGGTGAGAATATCTTAAAGTTGGATAAATGAGGAATTCCCACTTGTATGTATGGAAAGCCTTTTTGTCAATCGAATCCAAGACCAAGTCGATCAAGATTCCACAAAATGGCCTCTGTGTCTTAACCAGGCAAGCAGCCATCAGTGTGACAGAGATCAGAATCAGACAAGTTTCAGTTACTCAGCAGGTCAAGCAGAAAAATCAGACTCCAAAAAATTGTTCATGAAATGCATTAAACATAAGACCTCCTGCTATTTTCAATCTACATTCCCACCTATTACAGCCCAGACCTTTGATGATCATTTTAAAGTTAGAAACAGATAAAGTTCAGGGAACTGAGCTGTGATGTTTGTATCAGAGAGAAGCTTGTATTTCCTCTGTATTTATAGATAAGAAAACTGCAACACACATTTTTCTCTTAAGATGAAAAAAAGCATGAAAAACTGTCCAGGAAGATTCTGATTAGTATGAATAAAGACATTAAATAAAAATTTACATGGAACTTTTAATTCCATGCAAATTTTCCTTTATTTACAATAATAAAGGGGAAAAAAGTAAAGCAGATCATGTTTGTGCTCCTCACAGTGGGAAAATGGTTGATTTTCCTGGCAGAAATAATTTTTATTGATTTGTTATTCTCTTTTATCCATTCGTCATTGTTTCCATTGTTTCAGACAACAATACAAACCATGAAGATGTTTGTTTTTAGCATTTCATGGAATTCCAACATCATATCACAGCAGTCACAGACCGCCTGCTCATTTCTGTCTGATTTCAGACCAAGTCAATCATGATCTGTGTTAAAATCCTTTTTAAGCAAATAGTTCAGTTAAGATCTGAGTGACTGCTGGCCTTAGGGAACTGATCCCAAACCATTTTTTTACCGCTAAGAAAAACTAGGCATAATAAAGTAAATGTTTGTACTGAGCATACCTCCAGCCTTCATTCTATTTCCAGAACAATCCTGATCCATGAGTGACATTCCTGAGATTTGACCATCCCAAATACAGATGATTAATTCCTGAAGTTCCATCGCTGTGAGAGCGTAACAAACATAAGAGATGTGAGAGATGATTGGCTGCAGATGCCGCAGCGCCTTCATCAGATTAAAGGAACCCGCTGGCCTGCCTCCCTCTCACCGTCCGTCTGTTACCGCAGTGACGCTGCCGCCAAGCAACCAAACCCTGTCAGCATCTTATTTATTCTGTACAAGAGTGAATCATAACCTGCATTTATTTTACTATCTGGTATGCTTGTTGCATTGACGTTCCATTTCTATTTTGTATATATGTGGCTTTTGAAGAGGCTCAATGCAATGTTGTGGTTTCTAAGGACATTTCAGCACCTTACCAAGAGCTTTAGCTTTCCCAGTATCCCACGTATGCTTGACATGGGTAAACAAGTGTGTGCAATAATTTGAGGAAAGAACTAAGAAAAACAGAGGTGTTGTCATCCAGGATGTTGCCCGTTCTTTGACATGTTGCATTGCTTTGGTGTTGAGTTCGGAGGCTGGATCAGCAAGCAGCTTGTTGCTAAAGCCATCTCCTCCAAGACCAGCACTGCGAATGACCAGAGCACATCACTGGCAGGCAAGGGTATTCCTCAATTCACTACATGATACTTCCTTGTGTAACCTGCAGTGTCAAAGTTCATGCACAATGGCAATAAAATCTTGGTTGTTTTGCCCAACTTTGTTGTGTGTGTGTGTGTGTTGAGGGCTTTGATCCGCCGGTAAATAAAACAGCAAAGTGATCCGAATGCAGCAAAAGTCAATAAAAACCACGGAGTTGCTTCCTCCAGATTCAGTTTACAGTAATATAAATGTTAGGCAAATGAATATTTAGTATGACTTTTAACAACACTGATAATTAATTCGACATCAGTTTCAAGAGGAAGTCCAGCATGTCCTGCTGTTAGTAAAGGCCTGCTGTCTGTCACCTTGACTTTAAGTTGCTCTCAGACGTTTCCCCTGCACGGCTCTTCAGCTTCCTGTCATCATCTCCTCACAGGACACTTCAGCTCTGGTTCCTTCTGAACATACATGCAGCCCTGCATTCACAGAGAGTAAAGAGTATTATGACCTGCCTTGCCAGGAGGAGGACTTTGATCAGCCATTTCACTGAATAGCAAATTCCCGTTCTTTGTCACATGAAGTATCCACCTTCATCAGCAATCAGGAGAGAAATCCACAAACATCCCACTGCCTCTGTGGCTGACACCTCAAGGTTATTAGAATATGATAATAACCTAATATTACACCTAAGAGGAGTAATATTAAAATTTGACATCTGCAACTCAGCTGATGTGTATTTCCCTTCCTTTTCACTAAGTTAAGTTGGCATGTCAAAGCTAGCAACTTGTTTTAATCTTTTTGTTTGTACCATTTGTGTTTTATTAAGGCCTTACTCATTATGAATAACATTATGAATATTATGAATATGAGCAAATCAAATTCCAGCAGGGGTTGGATAAGGTGTCAAAACTTGTAGAATAAGGGATTGTTTCATGACTTTGTGGTTGGTTCTGCTTCAACAGCTGAAACATTTAAACTGGAGAAACATAGATGGAAATGTTCTCAGAATAGATTTTCATTTTTCAATAACAACAATTCCAGCACTGCAATATGTTTCATTAGGAGATTGGCCATATTTAACTTTTTGTCTACACAAAAAGTTGATTACTTAAACGCCTCAAGTTCCGAACTTCTGTTCATTTTTCAACATCTGATTAACTCTGGAATAAATCTTAAATGTTACTGCGATGTTCTAGTGTTTTCTTTTTTAATGATATGAAAACAATAACCATGTCATGCTCTTATACTGTTTTAAAATGGATAGCGATATTTGGAAAACCTCCTTGAAAACTGCATCGGTATTAACTGTGAAAGGTCAGAGCCACTGCTCTCAGCCTGTCATATGTCAGGATAACTCCTGAGGATGCTGTGTTATCACATTTGGTTTACAAAAGATGTGTAGCAAATGAGAAACATTTCATGGAAACTAAACTTTCCACATGAGGATGAAAAGCCGGAGGGATTCTGGTAGACATCAAGTTTCACGAGGCCAAATTCAGCTTCCCACCCAAACACTAACTGCCGGCCCACCTCTTTTACAATCTAGTTTCAATTCTTTCTTCCACTGCAAATTGGAAAATGCAAAGAACACGTTGGATGACATCACTTGTGAAACTGAGTGCTACAAGTGTCCAGCAGATGGCAGTAGACAACCATGAGAACTGAGCCAGAGGCAGAACTCCTTCTGATGAAGCTGTCCTCTCCATCCTGTAGGATGTGGAAATGGACAACATGGTTGTTTGTGTCTCATCATGACCTGTCCCATGATCTGACCGGTCTGCTCCGCATGTTCCAGAGGTAAACCATAACAAGACGTCAGTTTGCTGCCCTTTTCAGATTTTGCCACGAAACTGGAGCAGGAAATGAAAACAGTCTGCCGCTTGCCAGGAAAAATGCTGATTTTCTAACAAGAAAAGCATTGTTGGCCCTGTTTCAACTGCTAATCGGCTTTGTGACAAACTCTATTCTCTGAGCTAATCTCAACCTCCCAGCACACCCTAACTGGGCCCACAGAACAAAGGTAAGACTTTTATTTTAAATGAAATTACAGCACAAAAAGCCTCTTGTAATCCTCTGCCTTCTTAGAAATGCTCCTGCTCTTCCATTCAAACACGGTTCAGAGCTAAGTGCTAATCCTAATTCATCAAAGAAGAAAGATAATGGAACACCTCAGATGAGCGCTGATTGCTAAAAATGCGTGAGAGTGACAAGTGGCTGTGTGAGGACACACAGTTCAGAGAGCTGTCACACAGGTTGCTTTGCCCTTCACTCTGAATTCACACTCTGATCAATCAAGCATAGAAATTAGCAGCTTGTTAGTGAGAGTTGTCCCCAATCAGAGCTCTCTGGTCCCGCTGACACCGAGGCGCCGCTCAGAGGTTAGGCTCCATCACTTCCTCCCATCTGACTGAAAACATGGCCAGCTTGGTGTGAGCCACTTACCAGCAGCAAGATAAACTGAAGCTGCAGGGATTCATGTTGAGGACCATTTTATTACCACAACATATCTGCATGATTTAGCCATTATTGATTTAATTCATTTGAATTTTCATATGCCTTGTATGTTGTAATATGTTGGTGCTGTGATCAGGCTTTGCCAGGTGTTTGTCTGCAGCTCAGCCTGCAGAGTGATGATGTGGCACCAGACTATCGTCACTGTTCAAAGCTGATCACTAAAGCTGTTACACACACCACTCAGCGTTGTTGATTTAAGATTATATAAAGTCTGTAAGAGTTAAAAAGCACAGTGTTCTGTAAAAATGTCGAAGTTTAGTTAAATGTTTGCAGTGACTCAGTGTCTCGCCTCTCCTCCGGCTCCATCACTTCCTCCCATGTGTAGAACTGAGCATTTTAAGTGAACGACTTGACTCTCCACTGCCGTTCAGTTAGCATCAGAACCGACTGCACCGTATTTCAACTAAAATGACATCACAATATGTGTAACTGATTTAGGATATGTCTGCAGAATGTGCAGGGATTGTACTGAAATTATTACATTTTTTATCTTTATGAAATGGATCTGCTGCATGATCTAATATTGCTACATGGAAAATATTTCAACATTTTAATTTTATCATCTGAAGATACTTTCAGTTTCATCTTATTTTCAATGTGTGATCTGCAAACAGAAGCGTTATGCAAGAAGCCAAACATTAAAATTAATTTGCATCAGAGGAAATTGACAGCTGGTGACTGAAGGTGTCAAATACTTTGATTTTTAAAAAATATCTTTTATTTAACGAGGTAAAAACCAATGAGGTCCAGATCTCAGTTTCAAGAGAGACCTGGGTCACACTGAGCAAAACAAAATGTTTGTCTGAAATGATGTGCAATGATAATAAAACATGCTAAAATGTAGTAAAACCATAAAGTTAATCTTGATGTGGTTAGAATTTGCATAAATTCTGCATCATGACGTGATGTTGGCATAAATCAATCAATTATAGCTGGTTGATGAAGAACCAGAATAAATGCAAATGAGTGAAAACTGATCATATCTGCCTTGAGCTCACATGCATAGAAATAATTAAAGATACAGAAATAAATGCAGCTTTTATTGTAATTCAACCTTAACCAAAACTTTGGTTATAAATGAGCTTTACTTAAGAAATGACAGATCAGTTTAATTTTATTTTTACAATTTTATTAAGGTTAAACAAACACTGATTGCACACACGCACACACATGCACACACACACACACACACACACACACACTCCTTACTCCTTCATGTGTAAGGAGTGAGGAGCAGGAAGAAAAATCACAAACACACAGGTGGTAACTATTGAAGTCATAAGATAAAAAAGTAGCAAAGGAAGTGAGGTGAAAACAGGAAGAGGCCTGAGTGGATCCTCGTGGTGTATAAACTGGGAGGATAGTTACTGGAATAGGAATCTGGTGTGTGATAACAGATGGGCTGTGGCTGACGGACATGAATGGAAGGGAAACGAAGCAGAAGGAAACAGGAGTCCACTCCAACAGGAGAAAGCAACATGTAAACGTTCTAAACCCTCTAAACTCTGGAAGCTCAAGTTTGCTTCATCAAAGATCTGGCTAGAAGAAGGTCTTTCATTTGAACAAAATGCTTCGGTTTTTTCTACAATTTTGATTGTACAAGATTGTAGAAGCACAAGAAAACAGGGGAGAGGAAGAACTTGCTTTTAACAGAACAAGGATCAGGGTGGAGAAGACTGGATCACAGAGGACTAAAACAGGAAGTCAAGCTAACAACTATTTATGTTTTATTCCTTCCTTTGCTTCCTCCTAACAGCTCACAGTTCAGTTATTTGCCTTGTTTTCTTTAGGAAGACTTGCATAACAAATTCCCTTTAGTTGCTGAGACAAAGACTGCAGTGCCTCATTGTTGAGCTTCGTCTGCTGCAGCAATAGTAGATGACTGTGAAGAGGCAGGGGATAAACTACTGTATCACGGTAAGAATGAAAGAAAAACACTTTTTGTAAAGCATTCAAACGTGTTTTGGTCAGCCCTAAAATGTGAGAAGTAGACGTTTACAAGATGTTTTACGTGTTGGACGAAGCTTGAAGAAAACCCAGGAAGACCCAAGGAAACGCTCTTGAAGTTTCTCTCCTTTTTTATTTCAATGGGTTTATTCCCAGTGAGTGTTTGGTTCTTTGAACTGAGTCTAATATGTCAAATCTGTCAAACGTTCAGTACAATGCTGAAGGAGGCTTTTGTGAAGGTGGAGGAGGCAGCAGCCAGCCACCGTCTCTGGAGACGGTGGCTGGCCGGCCGGCTGGACAGACTGTCACATTCCGGTCCTTTGTGTGTCCATCTCATCTTGTGGGTCCATTGTGAAGGCTGGACAGCCTGATCCCACCTCGGGAATCCAGCCGTCCTCCCTGCCTTGTATGCATGTCAGCTTCCTCCTTCGCGCTGCAAGGGATTTCATTGTCCCGTCCCCTCCCCCTTCTCAGACCAGGCCCTCTGAATGCTACATTGATCAAGGAAAAATAATCATCTGCCCTTTTGTTTCAGCAACCAGTTCGACAGGAGAAAATAAACTTATGGTAATGAATCCTTATCATTAGTGGTTCAGACGCAGGGTGAGCGTGTGGCGTGGAGCCGTCCAGCGGAGGCCCCCCCGCAGCGAGCGAGGGCCCCGCGCCAGCTGACGGAGCTCCAGCACATTCTAATGCTCAGCTGCTGCTGCTGCTGCTGCTGCTGCTGCTGCTGCTGCTGCTGCTGCTGCTGCTGCTGCTGCTGCTCTGGTTTAAAATGGCTCCTACTAATAGCTAATCACTCACAATGTTGAGTGATTAGGAGGAACTATAATATTAAACGTTTCAGTCTGTGGTGCAGGAGCCTGTCATCACTTTCATTTAAGTGCACAAGAATAAATATTTGCATTCAAATAAAAATCAGAATTTCTACAGGAATCTGACTTCAGTTTTTTAATAAAGGCTCAGTTTGTCAAAAGGTTGTTTTTGTCAGCTGTGACAACAGACTGCATTCCTTCAAGCATTTTAGAACCATCCTAAGCCAATCATTTTAAGAAGTAATAATTCAGGAAAATCAAACATCTGGACATGCTGCTGGCAGAACTGGATGGAATTCAACTTGAATATGGAAAATATGGTTTTTTTCTGCACCAACTTCCAACCGCTTCAGTCGTAATTTGTTCCCATCCAGCCAAGTTTTCATGCACATTTTGAGTGAAATCTTGGCAAAGTTGAAAAAAAAAACAATTGAAAATGTGTATTAGGCTGTTGGAGAAAATTAGCCAGAGTAGGCAAAACCTAAAGACCAGGTCCTTGACCTTCACCATGTGTGACTCTTCACCCTTCCAGAACATGGAAGGGTGAAGAGTCACCCTTCCATGTGAAGGTGACTCTTCACATGGAAGAGTCACCTTCCATGTGAAGGAAGGTGACTCTTCCTTCACATGGAAGAGTCACCTTCCAGAACATGAAGAGTCTTCCATGTTCCATGTTCCATGTTCTGGAAGACTCTTCACCCTTCCAGAACATGGAAGGGTGAAGAGTCACACATTGTGACTCTCAGCTAATGAAAAAGGTTTGTGTTGTTCATTTTGTCTCTGTGCTCCACCAGGTCTATTAATCAGTTTCAGAACCCGACCACAACCCTGCAGGGTAAATTACCTTGAAAAATAGTGAGATTTGGTTATATATAAAAATATAAAAATTTATACATATAAACAGGCTATCATGCTGAAAAATGATCAAATTTTACAAGCCATAAATGTCATACTATGGCAGCGATACAGAGTTACATTCACTGTCCAAAGCTGGGCCACACTGAGCTCAGCCAAGTGAAACCAAGTGAGTCAAAGACTGCAGCACAAATTCAGCTTTTTATTCTTCTCTGCAATCTGCACCCTCCCTAAAAAGACTAATCAGTTTCAGTCTTTTTATGTATGACTGCTGACAGTCACACATAAACATGGTTATGTAAGCTGCAGTGTGTGCATGTAAGCAGATAAAAGAGGCAAAAAAAGATAGAGGAAAAGACAGAATCCATATGATTGGTTGCTGGAGGCATTGACTCTGTTGAAGTTTTAGTTTTTACCCAGTTGTTAACGTTTGCCTGTAATGCATCAGCATGATGCTAAGAAGTTTTCCAGAAACCGTCTGTGCTGTAAACAACCATCCTGCACTGTGAAAAGAGACGTGCTGATCGGAATGAGGCAGCTGTTAATGTTGCTTTAACATCTGGAAGTGTGGTCAACATGGACTGACCGGTTTTGTTCTCTTCCTCCGTTGCCTTTGCTGAAGCAACAGGAAGACTACAATTCTAAAACGTTACAGGTAAATACTCTGCTGGAGGAAAGTCAGTAAGTGATAGGAAGCCCAGACTGTGAATTGTTTGGAAGTGCACAGAAAGGCTGAGCACACGTCTCAGAGAAGAGGAGGAAGTCGTCTCCTCCGTGCCGGAGCGTCGGGCTTACATTTCTTTCTAGGTTTTGTGCCTGAGGAAGTTGTTTCAAATCTTGCAGTTTCCATCAAACTTTTTTAATGACCGCTTTTATGCATATTAAAATCCTTGAGGGAAGCACACTTAGTGTGACATAGCGCCACCACAGGCGAGACACAGCACTGCACCCTTCCATGTATTTGAACAATCTGTGTGCATTCAGAAACTTTGACCACCCATTCATTCATTAATTAATTCATTCATTCATTCATTCATTCATTCATTCATCCATCATCCATCCATCCATATCCATCCATCCATCCATCCATCCATCCATCCATCTACGCACAGGGAGAACATGCAAACTCCGTGCAGAAAGACCCCAGGCCAGGAATCAAACCCAGGACCTTCTTGTTGCAAAGCAACAGTGCGGCCCTGTGCAACCCCAACTTTGACCATAAATGTAGAAATCATACAGAACATTAATTTATAGAACAGTTTAGTGGATGAACTGCTTTCTCTTCTGCCAACTAGTTGTGTTTCAAATACTTATTTTCCCCACTCTAAGTGCCATTCACACTAAAAAACAACACTCTTCAGAGTGAACACAGAGGCAGAGGGTTGACTTGGAGCGAGCTCATCATGTGTTGGTGCCAGAGGAAGTAGATATAAGAAGCTAATAAAAACAAACTGTAACTAATGGATCATCCTGTATATTCACTGACAATTTTCAGCATCTATTTCTTTTTCTCTCCAGTACAAAGCTGCGTGTGTTTGTGTGTGTGAACAGATTGACAGCATTATCCCCACTGGAACTGTGGAGTGTGTGTGAGGGCCCTGCTAGGTTACAGCCCTGACTTCCCCTTTTGAGGGGCATGCTTGAGCAAAAGCATAAAAATGGCCCTATTTAAATGAAGCCGCCACACAATGTGAGATTACACTGTGAGGTGTGTCGGACATGCTCTGCGCATACAGAGCCAAAGCAGCCGAGGAGATAAAGATGAGAAAACGCTGGAAAATTACATCACACCTTGGTGCTATCTGCCTTCTGCAGAGCTGGGGGTGAGAGATAGAACTGTACTAAAAACGCTGGGCAAAGAAGAACGACCTCTCACAATATTATACAGCGGCAGCAGGCTGAGCATCGGTATCTGTCCTCGGCACTGCGTTCTGCTTAAGTGGCTGTTTTTCCCCAGTGACAGCTCAGAGAGACGCGCTGCAAACAAAATAAACTGCACTTTGGTTATTAGTAAATATGGAGGAGAGGATATCATCTTACTGTGAAGGAATGCAGATTTTATTGGACAAATCTCACTTTATTACCATTTTGTTAGGATGGGGATCTCTTTAAGAGACAAGTTCTTATTCCCAAAACATCTTGTTTCAGTAGCATAGAGATGAGACAGTGTGTGTGTGTGTGTGAGTGTGTGTGTGTGTGCGTGAGTGCGTGTGTGTGTGTGTGTGTGCGTGGGTGTGTGTGTGTGTGCGTGAGTGTGCGTGTGTGTGTGTGTGTGTGTGTGTTCATAGGGTAAAACTGGAGATATCAGAGCTACTTTCTGTGTCTAACATCAAAACACAGAATTACTGAATTTAATGCATTTATTCCTATTTTGTCATATTGAAATCACAAACCTCAGTATATTTTATTAGGATTTTAGATAATTAACCAACAAATTATTTTCAGATGAAATACTTGATGAACGTTGCAGTCAGTGCTGCGACTCTGGCTTTTTTAGAAGCTCCTCTAGCTGCTGGCTGAGGTTTCCGTCTGCGTTCAGACGATGGATTAAATGCAGCTGCATTCAACCTGATTTTCCAGTTTTCCATTTAGTGTTGACTAAATGGACTAAATCTTATTTCTATTGAAATTAGATTTAAATAGAAATAAGATTTTGTGGCAAAGGAGAACAACATAACGCTCCTTCCAATTCACTAACATCCACTACTTAGCTTTAATTAATGTGGCAAAATTTAAAAATGCTGAATTATTTATACATTTTGCCTTTACATTTACAATTTGGAAGATCTATTTTTAACAAAAACTAGCAGGGATGAAACCGTAAGACATTCAATACTTAAACTGCAGCACTTAAGCTGAGAGCAGTGAAGCATTCAGCTTTTAAAAGGTCTCTGCTTCTAGGGGAGTAAGTGGAGAGCAAAATAAAAAAATTTGAATAAAAAAACTATGTTAAACGAATTACAAATGTGGAAAGCATGAAAACAAAATCCTAAAAATTTAGAGTGACATTTTTGATTCCGGATTTGCTTTAACTAACCTTCAGCTCTGTTTCTGGAAGCATAGAGAACAGAGTCTGTATTGTTGGTGAAGTTTCATTCTGTTCTCAAGGCTCAGGATTTAGTTCTGTATGGAACAAGTTAGAATGAAAGATGTTAGTGGTTTGGATTGAAGGGAATAAACATTCTCTATCCTCCAGGCCTAGTTGAACATTTGGAGGAAAGGTTGAAATAGGAGGAGTGATTTCCAAAGCAAAAATATTTAAAGTATAAATTTCAGAAAATGTATCACAATGAAAAAACCTGACTTGTAAAAACAGAAATAAATATTTCTGTGCAGTTTGTTCTTTCTGTAAACATGAATGTACTTCAGATTGTAAACAATGAGTCATAAAAGATGCAAATTCAACAAATACCTGCTTGAGACCTTCAGACAACTCACCACACCGTCAACAAGGAAATGTTCATGATGGAGCAAAGGAGCCTCAGAGTAATTCACTTTTAACAATACGTCTGTGAATGAATGAAAACACTCTGCGCTCACTGAATCAATTGAAACTGACAATAATGATAGAAAACTTACTGAAAATGAACAATGAATTCATCAGATTCATTAAAAAATGAACTTATAAAATCGACAGTAGAGAACAGTCCAATGTTTTGCTGTCAGTCGAGCTTCAGAAGAGGATCAAGCCTCCTGGAGACGCTCTAACACTTTCCATTAACACGCTGCTCTATCTGAGACGACTTTGTCCTTCCCTTCCTGTGGTCCATGACCAGTGTGGAAAACACCATGTCACCAAAAGAGACTAATGATCCCCAGCTTAAACACACTGGCATGTTAACTAGTTTAACATGTTCCTGTGCTCAAATTAGTTTCTATCTTTCATGGACGTATTATCATTTTTGCCCAGGCCTCTTTTATTAGTTACAAAAGAAAAGATTCTATTGAACCAGAATTTAAAAGCAATGTTTGATTTTCATTACTGTCAGCAATAAGATATCATTTTATAGTTAATCTGATGGAGCAGAAACTCTTTCCAAAGCTGACAGATTCTCAAAGCAAAGACAGACAAGCTGTGGTGACAGCAAGTCCACATGGACATACTCAACCTGAACGCCTCAGAATACAGGCTTTGACTGGGACGTTTTCATTAACCAGCAACATTTGGATGGTTAATGAAGACTTTCAAATCAGTTGAATTTATTTCCAAAATATAATTTAGTGAGCTCAGTTTAGACTTGTCTACCGCTCACAGTTCCTGTTAACTGTACGTGTAACAGATTTTGTATTATTAGTGCCATTAATAATAAAGGATTTTGAATGATTTATGTTTAGAGTGTTTAAAGTGTCTTGGTCCTTTATGGTTCTACTGGATACTTCTCTGGGGTTTTATTAAATGTTTGTGAATATTATAAACTTTCTGACTTTGAAGTGATTCTAATCCAGTTTCACAGTATAAACGCTCTGAAATGCTCACAAGTCGGCTAAACTGGCATGTTTTATCCCACGCTGCTGAAATCTCCTCCTGTAACTGATGACACAAACATCAGTTCTGGTTTCCAGCCTGAAAACCCAGCCTTCACATTTCAACGCTTCTTCATGTCTTCAACTACTTGGTTGGTTATCATCATAACCAACTTGAAGCTGTTCATGATGCTAACACGTTTCTGTCATGTTGTAGCTAGAATATTCAAAGTTGAACTAAATTGCTTTATGTGCATTGATCAAGTTGCACAAGTCAAGTCAAATCTGCCAGTATTAAAAGTTTTCATTCCCTCAACTCTGCATTAAGGAAAAATTCAAGAAATGCCCCCCTAAATTTTATTTTCCACTAATGAAATCATTTCAATGTGACAATAACCATAGCAACCTGTTGTGACGTTCTGCTGGTTAATAACATGTAAAGTGATGGGAGCAGCTCACCGTCCCATCAGGAAGTTAAAACCAGTCTTCAGCTCTCTAATGGACTGCAGGAGGCCGTCTGCTGCTCACATGCTGCAATAATCGCTCATGGCTGCACCTGGATCAGTGTTCAGGCAGCAGCTTGGAGGGCACTGTCAGCATCCCACTAATTCAGTGATGAATCGGGGCAATTGTGTATTTTATGGCAGCTGAAATGAGCACCGTGGCAAGAAAGAAGCACAGAGAGGAACAAACCAGTCATAAACAAGCCCTCAGTGACAGATCAGCCAATTCATGGAAATGTAGGAACACCATTACCTCCACTTGTAAAACCACCAGTGACCTTTAAATATGTGCCGAGCTGAAGATATGGGCTCTGGCTCTGCAAGATTATTATAGTTTCGTCTGCGTGCTTTATATGAGCCGCTTTATCTGCAGAACTGAAAATGTTCTGCTCCTCACAAGCATTTTCAAGTAGCAGTTAATGGTAACACCCCACCCACCTTCTGAACACAGCGGTGAGCGTGTCAGCCTCATCAGAATATAAAACTGCAATGTTGATGTTGTGTTTAATATTGGGTCAAAGGAGAAAGAAGGAAAGAAGTTTGAAGAAAAACCTGAATGTCATTTCCACATTTGAAAGGCTGTTAGCCTCTGAAATGATTTCTGTTCCCAAACATCAAGCGTCTGACAGCTGCTGCTGTTAAAACACTCGCTGTGCAGACACTAAGAGGCTCATCAGCCGCAGCGCACTGAACACACTCAACCAAAACAAAGTACAGCTTTCAGCTTTTAACACTGTGTTCCATGTAGGAGGGACTAACAAGCCTCTGTTCCATGAGCTCCGAGTTTTAAAATCTTCATAACTTATTATTGATCAGCTGATGATGTTCCAGATACTCCGGCTGGTAAAGACATGCAGAAGGGAATAAAAATGAGATTTATTGTAGCATAATCTCACCATGAAAACTTGAGTTGAAGAACATTTGTTAAGTAAGAAAAAAAATGTATGTCAAAAGTTTAATAAAATGAATCATTTTATTTTCTTTACATACAAAAGTCCAGAACCTTTGTATTGGTGTGTTTCTGGCATGCCTGTATCTCTGAAGCACAGCAGTGATGCTAATGATGATGCTGCTCCTCTTGGGCCAATGGGGATTCATTTTTCCTCCAAAAACCAACCTGATTGGTTGCTCCAAAAGACTATTGTTGTCTTTAACTTGTGCTAAAATGAATTAGTTTATTAGTAAAGATATTCCAGCCTAAAACAGCATCTCAGTGCTAAGCCTCCAGCAGTAACAACGTTGCTAATGGGTTAGGGTTAGGGTTGGGGTCGTCTCCACAGGCCACATTTCTCAACACGTTCATGAATTACAGGAGTTCCTGAAACTGAACGGACAGAATGACACTGATCCAATCTGATGATTGAAGAACCTGAATAATACATTAAGAACTACAAATATTGTTGTTGAGCTACTATTTCTTTATTTATTTACTTCTAAATTATTTGTTCAATAAGTTGGGTTTTGAATTGAAAATGTTACAACATGAAGACAAAACTTGGTAAAGGGAAAGTAAGTTCAGTTAGTTGGTGCTTCAAAAACAGCAAAGCTAAACTAAAAAGATTATGTTGACTCACTTTATAGACACTCAACCTACGCAGAATCCATAATATTTATACGGATCAATCTGTCAATAATTGACCAATATGGTTTCAAAATTATCGGGTATTTTATTATTTTTGCTGATTTAACTAATCAGTAAAGAGTCTTGAAACCCTACACAGGTCCATGCAGCTGTCCCTCTGCACTTTTCCTTCCAGCACCAAAACCTGGAAGAGCTCTTACTTTCCAGCTGCTAAATCCAGGTACCATCATTAACAAGAAACCTTTCTGATGCTTTATTGAACTGGAAAAATTGGAAAAACACAAGAAATCACAGGAAGTCTGTATCCTTCAGATGGCTCTGCTACTATGACCAGCCACAGCTCTGACCCCCTCCGGTTCCCCACGGGCCCCCACAGGCCCCCACAGGCCCCCACAGGCCCCCCCTTCAGGCCCAGACCTGGACTGGTGAAGAAAAGGCATTGACCATTTGACCATTTGCATCTGTTGTGGGTTTCATCACTGCTGAATGTAGGAACACCTACATGTCTGGAGCATGTATGTCCAGACATGTAGACTGGACCTGATTAGCTCTAATTCTGACGGCTTTAAAGACCCTTCAGCGCAGACTGACAAAGACTGCACTGACTGACCCAGGTCTTTGTGTTTCTGATGGGTGTTTTCATTATAAATTGCCCTTTGAGCCAGTATAAAAAGGCAGGATATCTAGGAAGAGGCTTGCCCTTGGCACATCATGCCAGATTTACACCCACATAAAAAGGTAAATACTCTGGAAGGCTGCACAGATACAAGCTGCTGATTGTCCTTCCTATTACAGCTTTATGGAAGGTATAATTCATACAGACATCACCCACCAGTGAGCCTTAACTGAGAATTGTCTCCCCTCAGAAAACAATCAGCCCATAGACAGTAACCTCCACGATACCTCAACCAGTAAAACTCCCTGCAGTGGGAGGAGGATGATGGAAAATGATCAGCTTTCCAAGTTATCTGTGGCTAAAAATGGACACTTTTTTCTGATCATGTCTTATGAAGGATAAAGATTAGGTCATCAACAAAATCTTCGATCTCTTTTTTTCTTTCAAGAAAACATTCCTGCTCATAATTTTTCACAAAGGAGAATTTGACACGTTCATTGTGAAGATGATGACAGCAGAACATCTTAGGTTCATTTCTAACTGAGCGACCCGGCCTTCAAAAGTCTCCATCAGGATTTTCTTTCAGAAATATTGAGTGGAGCCAGGAGCTTTGGTCTGAGTTATTTGACTCATCCTGGACATGAACGTGGTTAGTAATGGGGTTTCAGTCATGCTTTTCATCTGTTCCATTTCCAGAAGACTTTTACTGTGGAAAACTAAGACTTTAATTGTGAAACTTATTTACTGTGTATGTTTCGCTTTTTCTGCCACCTAACTTTTGCTTCTCATTTTGACAAAAAGCCCCAGGGCTGGGGCCTGTGAGAGCTTGCTTTCACTGGCTAGCACATTTTTGAGGGACACCTCAGTTCCCTGGTGGTGT
This sequence comes from Poeciliopsis turneri, assembly GCA_922788865.1. Taxonomy (NCBI): domain Eukaryota; kingdom Metazoa; phylum Chordata; class Actinopteri; order Cyprinodontiformes; family Poeciliidae; genus Poeciliopsis; species Poeciliopsis turneri. Next base: position 522,102 of record CAKLNU010000516.1, on the reverse strand, counting down.
TCCTTGAAGAAGGTCAAAAGGTTAGACGTGTTTTTGACCGTTCTTTGGTCTCGCCAATGATGGAAGTGTTGGAGTCTGACTGAGTTTGTGGACTGGCGTCTTATACATTAACTGAGTTCTAAAAGGTGTAGTTAATTCACTTAGTGAGTGGAGGACAGTGAAACTTGTTCAAAAATGATGGGTGTGTGAGAGCCAGAGTTATTTCTGCATGAAATGCTTCTTTCATGTATTAAAATGCAAGTTAATTATTTAAGAATCATACCATGTTTCTCTGGATTTTGTTAGCACTCGTCTCTCACAGCTGTGGTGAACCTATGAGGAAAATCACAGACCTCTCTATTCTTTGTCAGTGGGAAGTTTTGAAAAAAATTGGTGGTGTATGCAATACTTTTTTTCCCTCTGTAATAGCCTCCTTTCACAGTTGAAGTAAGTTATACCAAAAGAGGAGAAGCAGCTTTCAGCATCTATGCACCAAAAATTTGAAAAAAACTTTCAGAAAACTGTAAAACAGCAGAAACCCTGACTTCCTTTAAATCTCAACTAAAAACACACCTGTTTAGAACTGTATTTGAAATGTAATATGTAACAATGTACTTTTTTTAATTCTATGTTGCATGGCTTTGTGTTTTTGTGTTTATGATGTAAAGCACTTTGACATGCCTTGTTGCTGAAATGTGATATACAAATAAAATTTTATTGATTGATTGACTGATTGATTATAAAGTGTCTTCAGGTAACTATTAAAACTGGGACTTTGAATGAATGTGTTGGGAGTCCTTTAAAGTCTCAGATTGTTCGAACAACCTGGAACATAAGTGAACAACAATACCTCCACTAGCCTCTGAATGAAATAATGTGACTGTGGCGGTCCGACCAGCAAACCCAAGGACAAAGGTTTAAAAAAAACAACTATTTAATTTTTCAACAAAGCTTAACAAAAATTTTACAACCAATCTCAAAAGAAAAAATCAACTAAGGCATACCAACTCAACAAACAAACTAACTAACTTCTTCACAGAACACACAGGGGAATTTATATACAAAGGCTAGCCTACACACACACAAGGAGGGGCGGGGAAGAAGACAAAAAACAAACAATACATAAACCTAAATAACAGATTCAAATCACAACATTTTACTTCAACACAACTATAAAACAAAAAACAACCTAACACCATAAATGTTTTAACAGTAGCGAGAGGAAGAATATCAATAGGGCGAGAGGAGGAATCTTCCACATCAAACTCCCCGCTTCCAGCAGCCTGATGGTTCGTTCCATTTACTGGTTTGACCCAAGGCAATCAACTCCTCTCAGCCAGTCCTTCAATTCAACAAAAAACACAAAGTAGTTAATATTCTAAATAAACAAAGTGTTTACTAAAATGTGTGCACCCAATCCAGTAAACACTTAATACAAAAATCCACCACCAAAGAAGAAAGAAAAAAAAAGAAATATTAAGTATAAAACATTAACTAAATACTAACACGATGAAGATGGAGGAACCTCCACAGTGACGTAATTAAAATGTTGTAACAACTTTATGTGATGCCCAGACTAACTGACAGCATTAGACTTTGGCTCTCCAAATAAACTGCAGGAGAGCCAAATGACTGATAACCTATGTCACATAAACGAATGTCTGGCTGGAGAGGAGAAGCTCCGTAAGGCTGACTGACTAACAGTGTTGCTGACAGTGTGGCAGGGCACAGGCTGGCTGTGGCTCAGCGCCACCGTTTCCAAAGCGTCCATGTGAGAAGACATGCCTGCAGGGGGCGTAAGATCTCCTCCTCCTGCCACCGAACACTTCATCGCTCCTGTTTCTGCTGCAACTGGACAGTTGCTTTAGTTTAAACCAACTTCCCCAATGAAGGAGTTCCACAGACGTTCACACAACAAGATTCTCCTGCCGTAGTTAAAATGTTAAAATGCAACGTGAGAGACTGTGATTCAGTTCATATCTTCTGGAAATTTTTTTGTATTTCTTTATGTTTCTTTACAATAAAATGTCTTTTATTGGTATGTATTTTTGTTTTTGAATATCTTTAAATTTTGGACTTTATTCCGATTTCTCTGAGAAATCTACATGGGAATCCTAAACAGTCTTCAGTTTCCCTGCTTTTTCCATGTAAATTTTTTAGGTAACATTACATCAGGAATTCTCCCAGCCAGTTGTGTTCACATAAAATATTAGTGTGCAGCACAAATTATTAAGTTTTTTATTTTAAGGTTACCATAAGTCTGAAACTTAGTGTTGTAAATACATTAGCTCATTTTTGTTACATTTAAATGTTTCGGATCATTATAATTTTAATCAGTCTTTGATAACCTTAGAAAACATAAACAATAAATTATGATTTATTCATTTAAAAAAACAAAGCTATACAAACTGGGGTTGTTTTCATGTCAAACTTAACACAAATAAAATATTTGATATTTGATAGTTGCAACTCTTCAATGGAATCTTCTTTTTTATGACCTGTTGCAGTGGTTTGGGCCGGGTTTGGAGTAGGCCACAGTTCAACACTTTCTCCAGTTGTGGTTCAATAGATTCATAAAACCCAGAAAATGGCTTTGTAACCATTTTCAGATTGATACATTTCATACATTGAAACATACCTTTGTTGTTCATTGTCTCTTTCATTTCTTTAGATCAGGAAATGATTTGCTGCTTTGGAAAATATTCTCACCTGTTTCATGGAGCCACATACACTCTGATTAAGAGAAGTTTTGGATTCTACAGTTCTGCCAGTAATAAAGTCTGGATGTAGCAAGAGAAATTGAAATTTTAGACTTCGGTGGTGATATACATCGGGTTGGATTTTTTATTGTTTTTTACCTTAGTAAATAACATAATGATTTGGAAACTTTTATATTTAAAAGTTTGGGTTAGGGTTAAAATTTTATGAAATTTTATTTCATAAAATTTGTTTATTTATGAAACAAATTTTATTTGTTTCATAAATAAAATTTGCCTCATGATCTAAAAAAAATGTTGGAGGAAAAGAGCAAAGGCGAAATCTGTGATGGTATAAACACTTTTCAAAGCACTGTGTATGAAACACTGAAGACATTTTCCTGTATTAAAACATTTAGTCAGACAAATGTGAAATTTGACACATACTTCCTGACATATGCTTCTGCAGCTGATTTACAAATGAGAACATTTTACTTTTATTACATATTATGCATTTGTTGTACAACAATATTTGTCAACATCACATCTCTCTATAACAGTGTAAAAATCATTTCATAAGAAAAACAGATGAGGACAAAACAAGAGCAACTCTATGTTGCTCATAGAGTTGCATGAGCAACAGTCTGGTGGCTTTGTTGATGTTTTGGTATCAGTTGCCCAACGGCAGCAGCTCAAATGTTCAGAGAGGCTGCAACATGTCTCTGTTCCTGCATTGGTTCTAAAACAGACCACAACACACAATCCTGAGGTGACCCAGTGAAGGTCAGAGTTCAGGCCAAGAAGGTTCTGGTGAATAATCAAACATGGAGGAAAAATCAATACAAAGTATTTATGATTATTCAGATGATGGAGTAGTCTTTGCAGAGTGGCTGATGCTGCCAACCAGTTGGCTCTAGTGGTTCCGGTGAAGAGATGCAGGAAGGGTTAGGGTCAGTATAAGGATCAGAGCATCAGACATTAGATGATTTAAAGTTTTGTTTTAGAACAAACTATTTATCAGCATGAGTAAAATATTGTACTTGACACTAAAAACTGAAATATCTAGACATTGTTGTGCTGGCAGGATGGCATGTCATAACCTTCAAAGACATTTTCTGCTTAAAATCGTGTTCAATATTTGTTCCAATTCAAGACCAAGTGACATTTTTCAACTTTGAGGAGAACTCAAATCAATAACCTGCACGCTCCTTCAAATAAAGCCCATAAAAACAACAAAAAACAAGATACAAATGTTTTGCAGATCAAAATATATCCAGTATCTGTTTGCTGTCCTTCACACTCTGTTTGACGGCCTTCCTTCTATCTTTGCTATATGTTAACCGAACACTTTGGAGAGTTTTCCAGTCTGCTCTATAAATCAGAAGACCCACATCTCATCTCTTCAGACTTAACAAGTTGGTTGCTTCAGGGCTTTTCCGAGCCATGCTGAGATTACTTTATCTCACTTACGTCTTGTCCTACCACAGTTTGTTCCAATGCTCTTATTAACTTGCCAGACTGTTGTAGCTCTCTCCATGACCTGCCAAAGTTAAAAAATCTGTTTACTGTAAATTGCCCCGCACTCTCTCTAAGTTACCATCTGCTGCCCAAATGGCTGCTGTAGAAGCTGCTAAAAATAGACTTCCTGATTGGCTCCTGAGGAGACAGGGGTCCACATCAGCCTGAACCCCCACAGCATTAGTTCATAAATCTGCATATGAGATAGAGTTGTTTTAATCTTCAGCATTGCACATTAAGGAGCTTCCAGACTATGCAGCAGTTTGAAGTTTCTTCTTGTCAATTTTTACAAATATTATTCTGAGATATGATATGATTCAGAATATAAGGAGAATCTTTTGAATCATGTGTGTCTTTCGCTGACCTTCCCAAAACTCTGCACCACCTCCTCCCTGCTGACGGAGGGGTCAGCTTGTCGGACTGATGGATGGATGGCTGTACTAGCAGAAAACACCCAGCCAATGAGATGAATAATCAGACAAAAGGTTGGCATTCGGACTTATGTTTTCATTGAACACAAATTGAAAGTAACATCTTTCCTTAGAGTCTCTTCTATAACACTGTGTTTCAGTTTATTGACATTTGTTGTCATTTCATTTTGATCTCTTGTAAATTTCTGTACAAAATTAACTGGTTCTGCCTGAATTTAATTTAGTTATATAGAGGTTTTATTTAGCTGTAAGACAGAAATAAATGAATAAATCATGTTAGGAAACTGGTCTTTCCAATGTATCAAATGCCAGGGTGCACACACGCTCCTCCATGAACTGCTGGAGGAAACCAGGCCCTGATGTGTTGCTTTTCAGAGTGTTTTAGCTTTTTCTCCAGGCAAGGTCTTTTTCTTTTTTCCCTCCAGGGCTTTTTTGTGGGCTCTAATGTCCCTTATATGAAAGTAGACTGAAAGTAGAGGGGGCAAGACATGCAGCAAATATCGTCAGGTCCGGGAATCGAACCTGTGACGGCTGTGTCAAGGTCTCAAGGCCTCCAAATGTGGGTTGCGCTGTCCCATACGCCACCACAGCACACCCCCAGGGCAGGTTTTAACTGGTTCCCCCCCGACAGCCTCAGACAGACTGAGCTCTGTTGGCTTTAGGGTTAGGGTTAGGTGAACCAACTCATGACTTGTCAGTCTCGTTGTATTGCGTGAAAGCAACTTGACTGACAGCAGACTGCTTTCATTGATTTGCCCATCATTTTACATCTCTGGATGAGCAAAGGCGGGACTTGCAGACTCCTCAAACAACAGCAACCTCTCACCTACCAGTTTCAATCCACGACGAGGCTGTAGCAGTCGACCAATTTTGACCAGAAATTGGTCAAACACTGAGGTCAAAAGCTTTTTATCATGACAGAATGAACACACCTCGCCAGCTGGAAGGGGCAAATGCACAGAGAAATTTTTGGAGAACTTGGCTGGCTGAGTAAATGTGTAAAATGACATCATCAGAGTGGCGAGCCCAAATCCAGCGTGCTCACAGCCCGCTCAGGTGTTACTGTCCATGATGGTTTGGTTCCATCTTGGCAGAGCCTAACCAAACATTAATGGGCTGAACTGAGACATGACAATAGAGCCAGGACTGGAGTTTACTTCTACCTGTCAAAAAAGTGATGTTTAATGGAGCTCTTGATTCTGCAGGTGTGGCAGTCAGTGTGTGTCTGGTCAGGCTGCTCAGGTTATTTATTCAAAGGTAATTCAGGAAGAAACCAGGAGAGGAGAGGAGCAAATAAATTGGCTGGTTTAGAAAGTTTTTTTCTCCTAACCAATGAAATTATGAAAGAGTTTTTTTTTTTTTTTTTTGCATTTCTTCAGATTTTGTCACAAATTAAATTTTATTTGATGATCTAACACATTTCTTTGTGACCACATAAGAAACAAAGGTGGAACTTTGTTGCTCCACCTGTTCATCCATCTGAACATCCTGGTTGTCTTACAGGTTTGGTTTGCGTAATAAACCTAACAGAGACGGTTTAGGTATGAAAACTGCTCCCATGTTCAGCGAAAGATCATGTTTTGGACAATCTGGAAAACATCTTGTTCCATTTTACTTAGTAGATTTGACCTTCACCAACAAACACTTCAGGTTGCATAGCATCAAAAATGACAAACATGTAAAATCTCCATTAACACACAATGATGCTTGGTGTTATTTTGGTGGAAAAGGAGCTGCAGTGACATGATAATAATTTAGTAACAGTAAAACAATAATTAAGTAAAGGTAAAAATAATTAGAACACAGAACAATAAAATGGTGTACATAAAAATGCATTCTGTTGTCATTTCTTTGAGAATCCCCTCCATCTGATTTGATTAGGATAGAAATATTGTGATGTTACAGACATCAGAAGTACATGTGATAAAGACAGACTCAGCAGTGTTTCCTTTGTTGATGTGAAAGATGGAGTGTTCGCCTCATCATCAGGAGCTGTTTAGTATTCTGTGGGTGTAAATAGGAGTTTGGCGGGGCACTGGGTGGCAGAGCGGACCACTTTGTCATTAATGTGCCCATTGGTGTTATAATGTGCCTAATGACATCGCTCTCAGATGGCATGCTGCGAGCTCGACCACAGGGAGCCCGGCTCAAACGTCTGCAGGCTCTGACGCCCCCCGTCATCAATCCCACATGTCTTTCCACCAAAATCTGAAGCCTCCAGATAATGTCTTTCACGGTTCAGCAGTCTTACAGGGTTTTCCCTCCTGCCTGGCCTTGAAATGGGCAAATTAATAGTTCCTTTGAAACAAATTGGAATTACACCCCTCGATGCCTTAATGTCAGAATGTGTGAGCACTGACGTCCCAGGTCTCACTGCTGATGGAATGTGAAGATCTGAGAAATACAGAGTATAGAGGGAGGGGGTGTGAAGATATGCAGGACCCCCCCATGCACAGAGATTGAAGCCTGTGCTCAGCATGGAGAGCAGCAGCTATTGTCTGAGCAAAGGGAAAATTGGAAGTGTTCCATCTTTCAGCATTAAGGGGGAAATCTGGGAGCTCAGAGATATGAGACTGAATGATGGCCTGAACACCAACATGGTGTTAGTCTGTCACACAAAAACAAACATTTTAATTCTGCTTACTAATAGCAGAATGTCACCTGCCATTGTACTGTACATACCAGAAAAACAGTTTTATTTGTACATTTCATGTATAAATGGGATTTTAGCTCTACACATGAGATGACTCTTTGCATTTTTTAAAAGTTATAAAGCTATAATTTTCTGTCATACCATCCCTGCAATATAAAATCTTTTTATTGATATGCTGCTGTTTTCAGTGCTTTCTCTGCCTGTTTCAACATTGAGTATTGCAACAGTGCTCATGTCCAATGTGTGGCTGTGCACTGCTTGTTGGGTGGCTTAAACAATGCTCCTCAGCTTTCCCTTTGCTTTAAACAAACACAGAGGCAACACTGTGTTAAAGCTACAGCTGGCAAGAGCTGGCAAGAGTTTGTGACTGCAGGCTGGTTAGCTTGAACCAGTTAATCAGATTGTTATGTTGTCACTCCTTCCACCTTATAACAGCAAAAAGGTTTGATTTTCTACCAAATAATCACCTTTACTGGAACAGACATGTGCAGAGAGGGGTGGGGGGCTTAAACCCCTGCCCCTTTTATTCTTGATGCCCCTAGTGCCCTTTTTGATTTTTTTTAAAAACTTTTTTTTCTATTTATTTTTTACCTGCATGTCAGAAGGCCTACTTGTGCCCCGCAGCAATAATGTTTGGCTAAATATAATAATTTAGCAAAATAAACTAGTCTGGCTGCTCTCAGCCTAATAATGACTGAGTTTCTCTTCCTCCATGTTGTTCAGGTCCATGGTGGAGGCTGTGCCCTCTAATTATCAAATTCGTTATGTTGTTATATATGTATATATATATATATAAAAAAATTCCCTTCTCACCCACCGCGGGTGGTTCTTATCCTCTGAGCTCGGGTCCTCTACCAGAGGCCTGGGAGCTTGAGGGTCCTGCGCAGTATCTTGGCTGCGCAGGACCCTAACCCTAATCGCTTGGTATTGCTACATCTACCACAACGGCTTTCCTCTGTTGTTTATCCACTACGACAATGTCTGGTTGGTTTGCCATTACCATTCTGTCTGTCTGGATCTGGAAGTCCCACAGGATCTTAGCTCTGGCATTCTCCACCACCTTTGGGGGTGTTTCCCACTTTGATCTCGGGGTTTCCAGTCCATATTCTGCAAAGATGTTTCTGTACACTATGCCTGCCACTTGGTTATGTCGTTCCATGTACGCTTTCCCTGCCAGTATCTTGCACCCTGCTGTTATGTGCTGGACTGTCTCAGGGGCCTCCTTACACAACCTACACCTTGGGTCTTGTCTGGTGTGGTAGATCTGGGCCTCTATTGCTCTGGTGTTTAGGGCCTGTTCCTGGGCGGCCATGATGAGGGCCTCTGTGCCCAGCTTTTTCCAGCCATTGGTAGGATTTACTGATATCAGCCACTTGGGTTATTTGCTGGTGGTACATCCCATGTAGGGGCTTGTCCTCCCATGATGGTATCTCTGGCACTTCAACCTCCGTTCCCTGTTGTCTGAGACATTCACTGAGCACATTGTCTGTTGAGGCTTTGTCCCTGATGTATTTATGGATCTTAGTTGTTTCGTCCTGGACAGTGGTTCTCACACTCACTAGTCCTCTGCCTCCTTCTTTGCAGCTCGTGTACAGTCTCAGGGTGCTGGATTTGGGATGGAACCCTCCATGCATTGTTAGTAGCTTTCTAGTCTTAATATCTGTGGCTTTTATCTCCTCCTTTGGCCAGCTAATTATTCCAGCAGGGTATCTGATTACTGGCAGGGCATAGCTGTTTATCTGCACGGATTTTGTTCTTGCCATTGAGCTGGCTTCTCAGGACTTGCCTTATTCGTTGGAGGTATTTAGCTGTTGCTCCTTTCCTTGTGGCCTCATCGAGGTTGCCATTTGCTTGTGGTATACCTAGGTACTTGTAACTGTCCTCTATGTCTGCTATTGTTCCTTCTGGGAGTGAGACCCCTTCTGTGCGGATCACCTTCCCCCTCTTTGTAATCAGCCGACCACACTTCTCTAGTCCGAATGACATCCCAATGGCCGTGCTGTAGATCCTGGTGGTGTGGATCAGTGAGTCGATGTCTCGCTCACTCTTGGCATACAGCTTGATGTCATCCATGTAGAGAAGGTGACTGATGTTGGCCCCATTTTTGAGTCGGTATCCGTAGCCAGTCTTGTTGATAATTTGGCTGAGGGGGTTCAGGCCTATGCAGAACAGTAGCGGAGACAGAGCATCTCCTTGGTATATGCCACATTTGATGGACACTTGTGCAAGTGGTTTGCAGTTGGCTTCAAGGGTGGTTTTCCACAGCCTCATTGAGTTTGCAATAAAGGCTCTCAAAGTCCTGTTGATGTTATACATCTCTAAGCATTCAATGATCCAAGTATGCGGCATTGAGTCATAGGCTTTCTTGTAATCAATCCAAGCCATGCACAGGTTGGTGTGTCGGGTTTTGCAGTCTCGGGCAACTGTGCGGTCTACGAGGAGTTGGTGTTTGGCTCCTCTGCTATTTACACCGATACCTTTCTGTGCCATGCTCATGTGTTTATCCATGTGTTTGCTTATCTTGGCCGCTATGATATATATATGATATATATATATTCATCCATCCATCCATCCATCCATTTTCCGTCACCCTTCTCCCTAACGGGGTCGGGAGTTGCTGGTGCCTATCTCCAGCTGCGTTCCAGGCGAGAGGCGGGGTACACCCTGGACAGGTCGCCAGTCTGTCGCAGGGCAACACAGAGAGACAAACAGGACAAACAACCACGCACACACACACTCACACCTAAGGAGAATTTGGGAAGGCCAATCAACCTGACAGTCATGTTTTTGGACTGTGGGAGGAAGCCGGAGAACCCGGAGAGAACCCACGCACGCACTGGGAGAACATGCAAACTCCGTGCAGAAAAACCCCGGGCCGGGAATCGAACCCAGGACCTTCTTGCTGCAAGGCAACAGCGCTACCCACTGCGCCACTGTGCAGCCCTATATATATATTTAAAAAAAAATTCCCTTCTCACCCACCGCGGGTGGTTCTTATCCTCTGAGCTCGGGTCCTCTACCAGAGGCCTGGGAGCTTGAGGGTCCTGCGCAGTATCTTGGCTGTGCTAAGGACTGCACATTTCTGGACTGAGATGTCTGATGTTGTTCCTGGGATCTGTTGTAGCCACTGCTCCAGTTTGGGGGTGACTGCCCCGAGGGCCCCGATGACCACAGGCACCACTGTGGTCTTCACCTTCCAGGCCCTCTCCAGTTCCTCCCTGAGGCCCTGGTATTTCTCCAGTTTCTCGTGCTCCTTTTTTCCTGATGTTGCAATCGCTTGGTATTGCTACATCTACCACAACGGCTTTCCTCTGTTGTTTATCCACTATGACAATGTCTGGTTGGTTCGCCATTACCATTCTGTCTGTCTGGATCTGGAAGTCCCACAGGATCTTAGCTCTGGCATTCTCCACCACCTTTGGGGGTGTTTCCCACTTTGATCTCGGGGTTTCCAGTCCATATTCTGCACAGATGTTTCTGTACACTATGCCTGCCACTTGGTTATGTCGTTCCATGTACGCTTTCCCTGCCAGTATCTTGCACCCTGCTGTTATGTGCTGGACTGTCTCAGGGGCCTCCTTACACAACCTACACCTTGGGTCTTGTCTGGTGTGGTAGATCTGGGCCTCTATTGCTCTGGTGTTTAGGGCCTGTTCCTGGGCGGCCATGATGAGGGCCTCTGTGCTGTCCTTGAGCCCAGCTTTTTCCAGCCATTGGTAGGATTTACTGATATCAGCTACTTGGGTTATTTGCTGGTGGTACATCCCATGTAGGGGCTTGTCCTCCCATGATGGTATCTCTGGCACTTCAACCTCTGTTCCCTGTTGTCTGAGACATTCACTGAGCACATTGTCTGTTGAGGCTTTGTCCCTGATGTATTTATGGATCTTAGTTGTTTCGTCCTGGACAGTGGTTCTCACACTCACTAGTCCTCTGCCTCCTTCTTTGCGGCTCGTGTACAGTCTCAGGGTGCTGGATTTGGGATTGAACCCTCCATGCATTGTTAGTAGCTTTCTAGTCTTAATATCTGTGGCTTTTATCTCCTCCTTTGGCCAGCTAATTATTCCAGCAGGGTATCTGATTACTGGCAGGGCATAGCTGTTTATCGCACGGATTTTGTTCTTGCCATTGAGCTGGCTTCTCAGGACTTGCCTTATTCGTTGGAGGTATTTAGCTGTTGCTCCTTTCCTTGTGGCCTCATCGAGGTTGCCATTTGCTTGTGGTATTCCTAGGTACTTGTAACTGTCCTCTATGTCTGCTATTGTTCCTTCTGGGAGTGAGACCCCTTCTGTGCAGATCACCTTCCCCCTCTTTGTAATCAGCCGACCACACTTCTCTAATCCGAATGACATCCCAATGGCTGTGCTGTAGATCCTGGTGGTGTGGATCAGTGAGTCGATGTCTCGCTCACTCTTGGCGTACAGCTTGATGTCATCCATGTAGAGAAGGTGACTGATGTTGGCCCCATTTTTGAGTCGGTATCCGTAGCCAGTCTTGTTGATAATTTGGCTGAGGGGGTTCAGGCCTATGCAGAACAGTAGCGGGGACAGAGCATCTCCTTGGTATATGCCACATTTGATGGACACTTGTGCAAGTGGTTTGCAGTTGGCTTCAAGGGTGGTTTTCCACAGCCTCATTGAGTTTGCAATGAAGGCTCTCAGAGTCCTGTTGATGTTATACATCTCTAAGCATTCAATGATCCAAGTATGCGGCATTGAGTCATAGGCTTTCTTGTAATCAATCCAAGCCATGCACAGGTTGGTGTGTCGGGTTTTGCAGTCTCGGGCAACTGTGCGGTCTACGAGGAGTTGGTGTTTGGCTCCTCTGCTATTTACACCGATACCTTTCTGTGCCATGCTCATGTGCTTATCCATGTGTTTGCTTATCTTGGCCGCTATGATGCCTGACATGAGCTTCTAGGTTGTGGAGAGGCAGGTTATTGGTCGGTAGTTGGGTGGGACTGGACCCTTTGATGGATCCTTCTGGATTAGGATTGTCCGCCCTTCAGTTAACCATTCAGGGTGAGTCCCACTTTGTAGCAGCTGGTTTATTTGGCCTGCCAGTCGCTCATGGAGGGCCGTGAGTGTCTTTAGCCAGTAGGCATGGATCATGTCAGGCCCTGGTGCTGTCCAGTTTTTCATACCTGAGACTCTTTCTTGGACATCTCTCACAGTGATGGTTACCGGGGCTTGCTCAGGGAGGTTGCTATGGTCCTCTCGTAGAGAGATCAACCACTGTGCATTGCTGTTGTGGGGCGCCTCCCTTTCCAGTATTGTTCAGTCTCCAGCCTTGGTGGGTCTGCTCTGTTGTTAGCTGGTTGAGTGGAGAAGAGCCGGTTAATCCTTCTGGATTCATTCTCCCTTGTGTATCTCTTTAGGCGGCTGGCCAAGGCTTGGAGCCTCTGTTTGGCAGTTTTGAGTGCTTCAGGTATGGGCATCTGCCTGTACTTTCTGGGTACTTGTCTTTTCATTGTGGAGCTCTGATAGTTGGCTCACTTCCCTCCTTGTTAACTTGATTTTAGCCTCTAACCGTCTTTTACATATATATATATATATATATATATATATATATATATATATATATATATATTTTTCCATTCAAATGCTGAGAAGTGAAGCTGGTGAGGCAGCAGAGAGCTGAGCCTCATCTAGCATTGCGCAACCTCTCACTAACTGCACTGGCTGCCATTCTATGAGAGCATGCTCCTCCTGTCTGCACGTAGCCAATAAAATGGTTAAAAAACATTTAATATATGAACTGATTTTTCATAATATAGCTTATGTACATAATCTACAGTGTTTTTTGTATCCAACTGTGTGTAACGTGTTTCGTGTGCTGAGGATACAGCAGAGAACAGATTCGTGGTGAGGCAGGTAGTTCTCTGGCCTCATGGCAGGGGGCGCTCATGATCCCAGACGTTGTGACTCCACAACTGCAGAGTAAGAGACAGTAACAGCGAGCTAGCCATACAGTAAAGTCAAGTGTATTTATATTAAATGTATTTATAGTTTTCTCCTCTTACCACAGCAATCACTTATTAATAATCGCAAAATAAGCATTAAGTCTAAAACCATACTACTGCAATAGATTGAATATTATGCTCTTTGTGTGGGAAATATTTCAGTGTTTTTTGAGGGGTGGGGGGCTTTGTTGCGTGTTGTCAGTTGCTGTGGCAACGAGTCTGTCCGTTGCTGCGCTGATACAGAGCGTGAGAAAGAAGTGGTTTTGAGTTGTACTTTAGCGGTTTTTTCCTTTGCTGTGGAGCACAAAACGAAATTAATAATATCTAACATGTTCAAGTTTGATGGAGTTAACGGAATTATTCTACAGCAGCAGCGCGCCTGTGCGTGACATGTACAATAGTCTTTTTGCCCTCCAGCGTTGTCCGCATGCGCGAAATTTCCATATGTAAACAATAACATACAGGGGGTCTATACTTAAAATCTGATTATGATTTAGTCAATGGCTCACCAGCTATGACTCTCACCGCACGTCTCTGGTGTTTAAATATCCATAAGGTGAATCTGTGAGAGGAGATCAGGTTTATTGGCAGAGTTTAAAATCAATCACTGATTATTGGTCATTTGCTGCGATGTATTTGTAAACAAAACCAACTCAAAGACAAAGATTACGCCATATTGTAGCCATGGTAACAACAATCAAACTATCAAGATGATTCTTTAAACACTTACAAAGTAAACGTCCTAATTAAATCCTTAATGTACTTTTTTTCTCAACTGAATGCATTAAATACAATTTAATAACATTGTCATTCCCTATAAATGATGCTACAGGTTTAGATTTATGGTCTGTTTCACAATTCAACCATTTCTAGAGAACCCTGAATGTCTGGAGCCCTGAATGTCTGGAGGGCCCTGAATGTCTGGAGCCCTGAATGTCTGGAGCCCTGAATGTCTGGAGGGCCCTGAATGTCTGGAGCCCTGAATGTCTGGAGCCCTGAATGTCTGGAGGGCCCTGAATGTCTGGAGCCCTGAATGTCTGGAGGGCCCTGAATGTCTGGAGGGCCCTGAATGTCTGGAGGGCCCTACCACCAGCTACTGGGTTTTCTTTGTCTTATAATTCTAGGTCTCAGAGATGCTAACATCAAAAAATTATATATAGTTAACCCCTTTGAGCTTTTTTTTTTTTAATTCATAATCAGTCTGCAGCCAAGTTGTTCTAGAGGTTAACTAGATATTATTAGGGCTTAATTAGTAAAATAGCAGCAATTTTGCTTATTTCATAGCTTCATAACCTTTGACCTTTTCTCCTCTGGTCTGTTTAACAGCTACAGTCTCAGATCAACTCAGCCCTCCAAGACTGTCAGCAGCAGAAACAGCAACTTTATACCTGTTAGGGAAAATACAGACGACATTTTCTTTGCATTTCCCTACATGATGGCAATAATATAGCAGGATCCAATAACATTCTTGCTTAATATGGGTTGTTGCTGTGTTGTTGTACAATGGCTTCACTGATCTTGTTCAATGTACCCTTTTTTAAACTTTGAGCCCCTGACCCTCCAAAGGTTTCTACACGGCCGTGGAGATATCTATAAAGCAGTAAGACCATAGACATCTACCAAAGACACATAGCAACAACATAGACCAACAACATCTACACATATGACTTCTACTTATTTTTGACACAAATGGAACCCCATAGTCCTGTGCAGTTGTGGATCTTTTGCTTTTATGAATCTTGTTCTGTGCATTTAGGAATTATGGGACAGTTTCAGCTCAATAGATGTCGACTTGTTCCAAACATGCAGAATGGAACAGACGATTGGGAAAATTGAAGAATACTGGTATTTGTTTTTTCTTGTTCTGATAAAGGTTGGTAACTGGATGTCTCCTCAGGATGTGTCAACAGTACTAACATGTAATCTCACACATTTCATCCTTTGTGAGATGTGTGAGATAACTTCAGAAGGGAGACTTGATAAATGAGGAGCATTACAAGCAAGCAAAGTAGTAAAAAACAAAGAACAGTTCTCACAACTGAGACTCGTTCACTGTCTAGAGCCGTTCAAAAATTGCTGGTGAACGACTCATCAAAACTCACAGCAGTCATCCTAGAGTTTTCCTGTTTATCTTCAGGATAAACTCAGTTTTAAGCCACTGATCAATTTTTCTTTTCAAACTGAATCCTGCATGCATCGCACCTTGAGCTCATGAGAATTCAGGGTGGCAGTAGCAGTTGGAACCTGAACACCTTTGCAGCGAGACCCTCTGAAACACAGACAGTCCCTGGGCCACTGGGGCAGAATGCTGTGGAGTGATGACTGGTGATGGACTTACCTTGGTGATGGAGAGCTGATTAGAGGTATTCTGCTTATTTTCTAAACCAGAAGAAAACAAGAGAACATGAAATAAATCTGTACTGACTGTTTGTCCAAAAATTAAAATTCCAAAATCAAAAAAACTCAAGTCTCCAAAGTGATCAAAGCAAAGTGAAATAAACTCAAATAGTGAGTACAGTGCACCGTGGGTTCTGGTTTACGCGGTCCAAAACAAAAAGGTCAAAACAGTCAAAATGCAGCTCTTTGTTTGCTTTATTCAATTTTAGCTAAAAACAAGTTACAGTCTTCAGATAAACCTGCCCTGTGATCCCTGCTCCTGTTCTCACTGATAAAACTGACTGACTGACTGATGACAGGTAAAAAACCACAAGACCACCACGTGACTAAGGACTCATCAAACCCTACATATTTATACTGTGAAACACACACACTTCCCAAACTGAAATTAATGAACTAATTAAGTGAATTACTAACCAAAAAACTTATTTAGAAACAACAAAATAAAATAAACATTCTAATTGTAAATCAGTTAGAAAATAAGCAAATAAAAATAAACTAAATAATCTACATTCTAAACTTTAACTGAAAAAATGGAGAAATAGCTCCTACAAAGTCTATAACTAACACAAAGGGAATAAAATCAGAGAACATGAAGCTTTATGAAGCCTCATTCAGTCTGGAAGACTGCAGCCTCACCTGCATTGTCCAATCACTGTGTCAGACATCACCTCATCATAGCCAATCATTGAGACAGTCTACATTCATAAAGACCTCCATCCATGGCTCCCTCTGCTCCCATTGAGCTTCAACTCATCTCCATCCCTCCTTCACCCTTGTTCTCATGCCTCCCTCATGCTTCCATCGTCTCTTAAGCCTCCACCACCAGGGCCAGGCCCCGGGAAGAAGACGTCTCTAATCTTCATCCTAAGATGCTCATCCACGTTTTTCACATTTCGCAGCGCCTTCGTCTTCTGCCGGGGTCCAAGCCCCAAAACTTCAATTTGTTCATTTCAAATATAACTTCCTCATCACAGCTTTTTTTTTTGTGAGTCTTTCCAGGTTGGATTGAAAATTTGTGACTGAAATGTCATGAATTAAATTTCTTTCATTTGCTATAAATTGAAATACATAATATTTGTGAAACTGTCTGAGGAGACAGAACCTTTATGCATTAGACTGTAATGCTGACTGTGCTTCCACTATGAATTGTGATGAAAGATATTTCTGCATATTTCTGTAAGTGAAGCTTAGATGGCTGTAGGGGTGAGAATCAATCAGCCAGTAAATGCAGCTGAAAGCAACAAAGATCTCAGTCTGATGTGCCACTTAGTCAGTTATTGAATTTCTGATCGGATGCAGGCCAGACAAAAACCCAAATATTTACACTACTGTGGTCTCAAGTCAAACACAAGAAATGGCGACTGCACAATCACAGCTGCATCTTAACACATGTAATTTATTTTGGTAATTCAATCCAAAGATCTCAATTTCTATATCCAGTTTTTATTTGTTTGAACTTTGACGAGTTTGGCTCAGAGCTAATGAAAGCCACAACTGTGTTCCTAAGAGAATTACAAAATACACATTTTTCATCCACTTGCTGAGCATATGTTCTCAGCACTTCCCCTGAATCAAATATGTATCTGAAAATCCAGCAATTCATTTATCACAATAATTTGAAAAAGCGATGCTTTCTACATGCAATATTCATTTTATCTTGGGGCGGATTTCACAGTCATCTCCCGCTTCCTGCCAACCGGTCCAGCTCAGATGAGCAGAAATTCACAAAGTAAACACAAACATGGAAATGGGCTTTTGAACACAAAGATATTCAAATTCAAAAGTTATTTGTGGGTACTAAGTGGACACACAAGTCACAAGTCCTTCCAACTCTGAAACCAGCTGCACAGTATGCCAGACCACAGGTAAAAGGGTTGGAAAAAACAACTTTCCAACCAGAAAAAGTAGGAAGGAAATTTTAAAAAGAATAAAGGAGAAGAAATGTAACAGTGGTACATTCTAGTTTCCAGAATTTCCCACTTCTGTGAACCCCAAAATGCAGGAGTCAAATGAGCTATTTTTCCATCTGTCTTCTTTTCTATTAAATCCTAGATGGCCTTCATTATTGATAGGCAGGGTGAGAATTTTTAAATGAGTCACTTTTATCTGTAATTACGCTGCTGTTATTTCTCAGGTAGATAAAACATATTCTCTATGTGAATGTTGATCAGTCTGGTAGTTGCTGTGAAAGAGAAAAAAAGGGATGTAGAACACGTCCTGCAATGCAAAATTCAAGATTCACAAAGAAAAAATACGATTTTTAGACAGGTTTTACCTTTCCACATATTAATAACTTCATCATGTTGTCATAGCAGTGGTCTGCTCCATGGAGATGCTGTTTATTACGCTGGACTTGTTAAGTTCAGTGTAGTTGTTAGGTTTCTTCTTCCTTATTATTTGGTGTGACTTTAGCATTCGCTCGCTTTGGTCACAGCTCTGCAACCAAAGAGACGTTTGCATCCTCAAGCAAGCAAAATAAAACTCACTTAAAGCTGCAAAAGTTACATTATCTGGAGAGAATAACAAAAAAATTACACATTTTTGATAAATATATGTTATATGAAATCTGCTGTCATTTTAATTGGGCAATAAATAAATAAAAAATAAAAAAACATTTGCAAAAAAAGGATGGATCCATTTTTTTTTGGATGCTGATGTTTGTGGGAAGTCATGAAAACAAAAGAATTTATCTTTCAACATAATGACAAGAAAAAAGGACTAGCAATATAATTTTGTTGTGGAAATTCAATGCAGGACATATTCCACAATTAAAAAGATAAAATAATTCCTACACCTGCATTTGTTGTTGTGTCTAAATGAAAAATGACTGGGTTTGCATGATCTTAGTCAAATTGTTTTGAGCCATTGTAGAAATTTCACTGGATGAAGCCATGATCTATTCTTACTTTCCCATCATACTGTCCTACACACACCATCAATCTCTCCTAATATGTTCTCTCTCTTTCGCTTTCTGTTTCTTGCTGTGTCCACAACCTTTACACAGTAGAGAAAACTCAACAATCTATAGTTTCATATATTTATTTTGCATTGGTATCTATCACATATAAGAAAGCATTTCTACCCATCGAATCCATTGGCACTTTGAAGGACTGACGTTCTGACAGGTTTTCAGTTAGACAGTGGATCTGGTCAGACTGAAGGACATAATGAGGGTAACAGTTTCGAAAATAAACTCTTCATTTCTGATTCCCTTTGCATTAGTTGAAAAACAGTGTAGAAAGAGGAAGTGATCTGAGGTCTGACCACTGCTCCTGGAAAACATTCAGCTGCACAACGTGAATGTGAGATGATGACATGAAGCCCAAATATGAAGCCAGTCTGAGCCTCAGACCGCTGGCTAGATTTACTTTTTAATAGTTAATTAATAAAGTTTTTAAAAACGTTTTTAAAAAAGTAAGATTCCAGATTAGTTTTAGAGGTGACAAGAGAAGCCAGTACAAGAAAAGAAAGGAAGAATTTATGAATAAAATAAGAGAATAAAAATCAAGTGAAATGTCAAAAGAAATGCATCTGAAGGAAGTTCTGCCATGCTGTGCTCGCACTTTGTTCTGTAAACGGGACACTCTGCAGGAACACATCATTAAACTATGAAAATAGACTGTTTGGAAAGAGGTGCAACTGCTGCAGGTGTCTGTCTGTCTGTCTGTCTGACTGATATAATGGGAGTGACTCTGCTGTTTGTGCTCTGCTGGCTCACTTCCTTCAGACTCTCCTCCAGAAGAGGACTTTCAGTAGCCCATCTGTGCAGCTCCTGCAATAAGAAGTACAAACTCCACCCATGAAACATACAAAAACAATCACAGCTCATCAGTTTTCTTCAGGAATACTAAATGTTGAGGAGCAGAAGCTAACTGAAATGGCTGAGTGGAAACTTTGGGAGGCTAGTAAAAAATTCACATATGCTGCAGTGTGAACACAAAAGGCGAAGGCTGGATGTGAAGTTGGGGAGCGTCTGACCCGGGATTAATTTGGACTGTCCGGCGCTGCTGCTTCCTGTTTGACAGAGTCATCTTCCTGTGGCTGCTCTTCGTCCTCCTGCAGAGACATCGCAACACACATTAGGTCCTTCAGAGAAAACATTCTCTGGCAATAACCACAAAATGAATGCTGGGCGGCGCGTGCTGCAGCGGGAGAGCAGGTGGGCCGTAAACCAGACCCCCATGCAGCAGTGGAGGAACCAGTTCCCAACCTTGGGGACCCAGTTAACTCTCTGATTACAGGAAATAAAGGACACTAGTGCCACAAAACCTTAAAAAGTCATTCAAATGCATAATAAGAGCACAATAAAATCAGAACCCCATTCCAGAGGCTCATTTGTCAGACTGAAAGTACCTTTTAAAAATATCAACACTTAAGCAGGTACTAAAAATTCTTTTCATGAAGCAAAATTGTAAAATAGTTTTTCTTTATTGGCCAGATGTAATATTCTAATCCTAAATGTCGTAATTAGCTGTAAGCAGAGTCATAATTAACAGAAACAAACTATCCGTCTGTATGAAATGACTGTAAATGATGTTTCACCGAGTGAACTGAGTGAGTAAAATAATGAACTTTTCAATATTTTAATTTGTTGAAGGTCTGTATAACAACTATTATTTAAGACATAATTAAACATATTTCAGTTTATTTTCTTATATGAAAACATTTGGGGAACAAATGACTGTTATTATATGAGGGAAGGATTTCTTATATTTGAGTTGTCAAAGAAAGTTTGCCTCACTTCTTATCCTGAATCCACATAACATCCTGCTGCCACCTTTCCAAACATTGGCTCCAACTAACTTGATTTTACACATTATTACTTACATTATAAATGCTTTTCCAGTAAATATTTAGGAGTTCAGCTATCAGTGTATAACTCAACAACCAGACAATAATAAAACAGAGTTAGATAAATCTATAAAAGCAGAAAATGCAGAAAATTGTTTACTGTGAGCAAAGCAAAAGCTTTGAGTTTTGACAAATTGACTCTCTGAGGGAAAAGGCCCGGCCTGTAATTTGCCACAGTGATGCACGGCTGCTTGTGAAAACAGTTCTAGTTAAAAAGAAGAGCGTTGCTACTCTGATGTGCAAAAGCGAGTCCTTTTCTTCTGATGACTGTCCCCAGAATACTTGGTATCAGTGACCCATGCAGTGGTTCAATTCAATTTCAATTTAGTTTATCTACATAGTGCAGACTTGGAACGAATGGTGTCTCAAGGCAATTTACTAAACAAAAAACAAATGAAATACACTCATTTTAATCCACATATATACATAAATTCAGTCAACTGCAATTTGATCCTGATGGTAAAACAATGCAGTAGAGTTCAGTTTACTGTGGCACCTGGTGAAAAAGGTTCTGTGGAAGAAACTCCAGCCAACTGCAGTCAGTCAGATCCATCCTGCTCCTGTGGGCAGCAGACTGCATGGTGCTATGACCTCCAGAGGACACAGGGACTCCCCCTGGACGAGTCCCCCGCTCGCCATGGGCTGACTGGGGCCGACTGGGGCCGACTGGGGCGACTGGGGCCGACTGGGACTGACTGGGGCTGACTGGGGCTGACTGGGTCCGACTAGGGTTTACTGGGGCCTACTGGGGTTTACTGGGGCTGACTGGGTTCACAAGCAGCTGAACTGAACTGGGGTTTTTTCACAGTACCTGTAGGCAGCTTTGATTCAGATACTGAGGAACAAATTAGTGCTGCAAATAATTATTGAAGGTTCAACCAAACAGTGAAAATGTTTAGATGGAGCCTTGGACAACAGCAGTGAGTTGTGTGGTGGAACTGTTAATCGTGTTGTCATGGTGACAGCTTTCGCTATGGGGTGGATCCTGTCTATCAGGCTTGGGTTCCTAAGGCTTGTTTCATAATCCGTTTCAAGAAGTGTTTTACACAGACACACATTGTTTTTGGTGCTTAAGTTTCACTTTCAGAATCTTCTCCCACTTTCCCTCCAAAGTTTGCTCCTTGGGTTACATATAAGACAAGTTTATTTGAACAGCACATTTCAGCAACAAGGCCACTCAGAGTGCTGTACATCCATCCATCCATCCATCCATCCATCCATCCATCCATCCATCCATCCATTTTCTGACCACCCTTCTCCCTAACGGGGCCGGGAGTTGCTGGTGCCTATCTGCAGCTGCGTTCCGGGCGAGAGGCGGGGTACACCCTGGACAGGTCGCCAGTCTGTCGCAGGAGTGCTGTACACAATAAAACATAATACAGTTTTAGTCCTCTAGTCCTGTAAATGTTCTTCAGGTGATAGAAGCCAGACTTTGTAATTATCTTTGTGTGACTGTAGGTTCAAGTCTGAGTCCATCACTATCAGACTTCAAGCTTGACCATAAGAACTCCATCCTTCCTTTATCATGGTTTTAAAGAGCAGCCAGACGTTGTTCTGCATGTTTTCTGAAATGATCTATCTTTGTAGGAATCTAAAAAAGCGTTATGGCCATGCATGTTGCTAGTACATAATCACTCCATATAGAGTCATCGCCCAGTGAAACGCCCACTGGTGATAACAGGTTATTGGTGCGCCAGGGAGGTTTATTTTACAATAATTGATCTTTTTCAGGAAAAAAGGGAAAAGAACCAAGTATCATTTATTTATGTCAGTATTATCTGTTGATTGGTTTGCCGTTGAATTACTTCACAGTGAAATGCTTGGCTAGTGCATCCAGACGGTGACACTGTAAATGTAAATGCGAGTTTTAAATGCAACAAAGAAGAATGTGAAATGGAGAGAGCAGGAGCCAGCTGATTTAGAAAAGCAGCCAAAGTGAAAGTGACAGAGCTACAGCGGTGATTAAACAGCTCTGACAGATACAATTACCCCCCCTCCAGAGGTTAATAGACACATCTACACACCAGAATGTGTGATCACCAGGTTAGGATCTGCAGCCCACGGCGCCCTATGAATCGCTGGCAGCTAGAAGAGAGCAGACAATAGTTGGGGGCTAATTTTCTGTCAGTCAAGGAGGGCCTGACTCCCATGAGTAGTTTTGTTCTACTTACATATAAAGACACTTCTCTGAAATTTCACATTTTACTTAATCATGCTGTGAACTGTGAATAAAAATATACTGGATGTTAAATGTCCCATAATGGCGTTTATTGCATCATGTCCTCATTGTGTTAAAGAAAACATTTCATCAGACATGTTTCAGAGTTATTTACTAACAGCAAATCATGATTTCCATTTCTACTGATTTACTAATTAAATATAGAATGTTTGTCTCTTTTCTGCTCACAAGTTTTCAAATAACTAATCTTTAAAACACAGACATTTCCCAAATTTGAGATTTGGGAAATTCTTCAGTTACTTGTGATTCTATGGGTGCGGTCACACCAGCCCTGTTCAGTTCGCTTTAATCCAACTCTAGGTGGTTTGTCTAGAAAGTCCGGTTCATTTGGGAAAGTGTGAATGTGTACTCGAGCTCTGAGGCGGAGCAAAGTTTGAACTCTGGTTCTCCTTTAAACTTGGGTCTGGGTTCGGTTGAAGTGAACTCTGTTAGAAAGCATCTATGAACACCAAGCGAACCAGAGCGCGCTCCAAATGGAGGAAGGGGATTTATCATATTCTAAACATAAGAGGAGTAAACCTGACCCTGTGGTGTAAATCTGACATCTATTGCTTTAGGTCAGAGTGGAGCACATGGAAACAGCTAATGGAAACAGACTCTTTAGGAATTTAATAGAAAACACCTTATTGGTCACATGCCACTACATAACTATATAACTATATAACAAACTGTCATAGCAAAAGGCAATATCAATCTGGAGAGTTTGGTATAATTACCTCCTGCTGCACTCATTGCACAATGACAACTTTTATTGGATATTGGCAAATTGTCCCAGAAATAAAAAAGGGAAAACTAAAAGAAAGAAAAAGTACACACCATAAATATTATGATCTCACTGTAAACAAAATTGCCCTTCAGAAAATATTAATCATCAGAATGGAAATAATCAAACTCATTATTAATGAATTGTTTATTGCGACAGGCCTAGTAGGTGGTGGACAATGACAATAAAAAAATTACTTCTGCTTTGTCAGCAAACTTATTTAGTCTAATTAGTAAATTACACTAATATATTCAAGCAGTGAATCAAAAGCAAGTTTCAATCATCATAGCACATATTTTTATAATCTAACAGTGTTATTCCAGTTTTAAGTTGAACGGTAGGCATGTTGCAGATAAAGATGAGCCAAAAGGTGCCCGTCATATTTTTTGCCAGCAGGGTTCTAAGGCCACGTCTTGAACCCGTAAATTAGTGTCAGAGTAAATGCAAAGACTGGCCTGTAAATCTTCTCTCACTAAAAGAACCTTGGCGGTGCTTCTGGAACAGTCTTGATATGTGTCCTCCCTCAAGAAAAATGTGCCATTTTTTTCTGAACTCTGTTGCTTTGTGGTGTCGGTCCGTGGGGCCGATATAAATTTGAGTGCAGGATGACGCATCGTGAACTCCCCCATCGTATACACTTGTACCATCTACCAAATCTCCCAGACAAGTCTGCCAATTTTCCAATTACCTGTGGTGCCATTCATTATCAGAGGGCCAGTCACTTCTTAAATGGGAAACAAGAGGAGAGGAGGGGCTTAGCCATGCTAACTACCTCATAAACCCAGAGAAATGCCTCCCGTGCCTCCTTTTGTTCTGATTTAGTGGGTGTCCCTGGGGGAAGAGTGACGGAGGTACGTGTGGCCCCTGAAGGCCTTCGCTGGATTTCTCTTGTGCTCTTTATCCTTGCCACTCCAACCCCTCAGCCACCTATCATTCCTGCCTGTGCCTGAGGGAAAGCAGGCAAGTGTCAGCGCTGCACTGCTTCACTGGTGCTGGTATTATCCTGCTGTCTGGTTGTCTACAGAACCCACCCCCTCCCCCTCCCCCTCCCCCTCCACCCTCTATCCCCTCCCTCCACCCCCACCCTCCTGTCTGGGAATGAAGAGTCGCACAGTCCTAATCTTTGTGTCTCTTCGAATCTCAGTAAAGCACCAGGCTGAAAGAGAAACCGCATCTGAAAATTGCATCCAGATAAAGGCCACTGTTTACCTTTCTTTACTTATGGTTAGGCTTTTATGGCGACTCTGCAGAAATTGCCTCTGTAACATGCATATCTGAAAAGTGCAAGAGATGGAGAAGATGAGCAATTATATTTTAAATGCAGCCATCATCCAGCAAGTATGAAAAGCTTTCTGAGTAGGAGTACTTGCTGTTTGAGGGCACAAGATATACACAAAATCTTTACTCTGACAGTATTATTAGAGCATATGGAACAGCCAGACATTGTTACCACAGACACAGCACAGGTGAAGTTCCTCAACGCTGCACTTCTCAAGTCAAACGATTCCTATTTGTAGCAGCGCCTTGTTTGGTTTAGTTCAATCTTTGAAGAAAGAAAAGTCTAGCTCTTCAGCAGTAAAAAGCATGAGACTGACTATGAACCTGGATGTTTGGAACCTGGAAACTAATTCCTAGTGCTCATCAATCCATTATAAGTTCTGGAAGAGTTGTCGATATTAGTGTAGAAAGTGAGTACATTTCTTCTAAGAAGTTTCTTCTTTTCACTCTTGTTCAAATCACATCCAGAGATTTTCACTTATATATACATAAATATATATTCATATAGGTGCATCTCTACTTTGGCTACAGAAATCTTCATGTAAGGTGCTAAGTTCCTGTAAGATGTTTAATTGTGCTGAATAAGGACGACCTGCGGTCCAGATGGAGCCCGGCCCTCTCTACTGCTGTTTAACACAGCATCACAATTTTGATTCATTTATCTTTACAAAAATACATGACATATTTTCACTCTTACTAAGGCAAATAAAAAAACTCAGAAGACCCACAATAACAACAAAAACAAACAAGTTTTAAAAAGAAGTATTTGGTCTTGACAGTTTGTCTTTGTAATTTGCTGCATTTTTTTAAAACAACCTGTTTAACCTCTGCAATCAGGCAGACTGTCATCACATCAACGCTCAATAACAAATCTAATGATTTTCAAGAGACCCGATATAATTACTGGTCTGAAGCTTGCCGTTCTTCATGGGTGTGAGCATGAGGCACCTGGCGCAGCCAGAGCGGCTCGTCCAGGGAAACAGCTGACTTGAAGCAGCAGCGCTCAGCCTCCTCCTGCTACAGCACAGTTAAGGCACTGAGTTGTGCATCAGTAGCCCGTACTACAGAGATATGCATTCTGGGGAAAAGGCGCGAGAGACGCTGCCTCTCTGAAGAGCCTGCAGCTGCTGATGGGCTGTGACATTGTGGGATATCTCCATCCCTCTGAGCAGATAAAGGAGAGGAGACGAGGAGAGCAGAGAGAGGAGGAGGGCAGCACATTCCTATAGGCTGCCAGAGCCGCTGGCACTAACACATACATATATGATAATGAAATGCTACGTTTTTCATTGGAGGTAGACACTTTAAAGGGCACTAGCAGAGAGTAGTTCCTGTTCTGTGAAGCACAAGGAGAGAAAGAGAGCTCAGCCTGGGCTCTAGGTGGCATCAAAGACCAGGACAGCCAAACCCATGACTGCTGCTACTCCAACACGGCTAACAGAACCGGCCGAAAACACACACACACACACGCACACACGCACACACATGCATACACACACCCACCCCAGCAAATCTTCAGAAACTTGGATTAAAATTCAGCTGTAAAGGAATCATAATATATAACACAGTGTGCACTTCAGTAAGCTTCCTTGCCTTTATCAAGGCCGTACAGTCCTCAGAAGAATTAGAAGTTAATTAGTGCGACTTGCTTTCTTATCATGTTTTCTGCTTCCATTGTGTTTATTTGTGTCAGTGTCTTACACTGCAAAATGTGCATAAAAAAGAAGCCGTGCTGCATGGACCCCTCTAACCTTTACCAGCCAACAGTTTAATAAATCCAGCCCAAAACAGAAAACCCGAGCTTTCAGCTGAGCTCTGGAGAGCTGCTGGGTAATCCTGGCTTTAGCAGCTAAGAAACTAAATTACTTACAACTGGGCCTTTAAAATGTTTATTTAAAATCCAATATGCATAATAATTGAACTATTGCTAGTAGTACTGCAGTTAAATAAAAACTAATGCTAACTAAAGCTTTGGAACAATTTATAAATAACACTAAAGCCAAAGAATTTATAGTATTAAAAAATCACAGTGACACATATTCAACTTTTGCATGGTGTGAAATACATACATATATATATATAATTCCCTTCTCCCCCACCGCGGGTGGTTCTTATCCTCTGAGCTCGGGTCCTCTACCAGAGGATATATATATCTATATATATATAGATATATATATATCCTCTGAGCTCAGGTCCTCTACCAGGGGATATATATATCTATCTATATATATAGATATATATAGATAGATATATATATCCTCTGAGCTCAGGTCCTCTACCAGAGGCCTGGGAGCTTGAGGGTCCTGCAGTATCTTTGCTGTGCCAAGGACTGCACATTTCTGGACTGAGATGTCTGATGTTGTTACTGGGATCTGTTGTAGCCATTGATCCAGTTTGGGGGTGACAGCCCCGAGGGCTGCCACTCGGGGCTGTCACCCCCGAGTGGCAGCCCTCGGGGGTGACCCTGGATCCTGAGGCCCTGGAGAAATACCAGGGCCTCAGGGAGGAACTGGAGAGGGCCTGGAAGGTGAAGACCACAGGCACCACGGTCCCTCCCTGAGGCCCTGGTATTTCTCCAGTTTCTCGTGCTCCCTTTTTCCTGATGTTGAAATCGCTTGGTATTGCTACATCTACCACAAGGGCTTTCCTCTGTTGTTTATCCACTATGACAATGTCTGGTTGGTTCGCCATTACCATTCTGTCTGTCTGGATCTGGAAGTCCCACAGGATCTTACCTGATTTATATATATATAAATCAGGTAAGATTTATATACCTGATTTTTTTATATACATATAAAAAATTAAAAATTCCCTTCTCACCCACCGCGGATGGTTCTTATCCTCTGAGCTCGGGTCCTCTACCAGAGGCCTGGGAGCTTGAGGGTCCTACGCAGTATCTTGGCTGTGCCAAGGGCTGCACATTTCTGGACTGAGATGTCTGATGTTGTTCCTGGGATCTGTTGTAGCCACTGCTCCAGTTTGGGGGTGACTGCCCCGAGGGCCCCGATGACCACAGGCACCACTGTGGTCTTCACCTTCGAGGCCCTCTCCAGTTCCTCCCTGAGGCCCTGGTATTTCTCCAGTTTCTCGTGCTCCTTTTTCCTGATGTTGCAATCGCTTGGTATTGCTACATCTACCACAACGGCTTTCCTCTGTTGTTTATCCACTATGACAATGTCTGGTTGGTTCGCCATTACCATTCTGTCTGTCTGGATCTGGAAGTCCCACAGGATCTTAGCTCTGGCATTCTCCACCACCTTTGGGGGGTGTTTCCCACTTTGATCTCGGGTTTCCAGTCCATATTCTGCACAGATGTTTCTGTACACTATGCCTGCCACTTGGTTATGTCGCTCCATGTACGCTTTCCTGCCAGTATCTTGCACCCTGCTGTTATGTGCTGGACTGTCTCAGGGGCCTCCTTACACAACCTACACCTTTGGGTCTTGTCTGGTGTGGTAGATCTGGGCCTCTATTGCTCTGAGTGTTTAGGGCCTGTTCCTGGGCGGCCATGATGAGGGCCTCTGTGCTGTCCTTGAGCCCAGCTTTTTTCCAGCCATTGGTAGGATTTACTGATATCAGCCACTTGGGTTATTTGCTGGTGGTACATCCCATGTAGGGGCTTGTCCTCCCATGATGGTATCTCTGGCACTTCAACCTCCGTTCCCTGTTGTCTGAGACATTCACTGAGCACATTGTCTGTTGAGGCTTTGTCCCTGATGTATTTATGGATCTTAGTTGTTTCGTCCTGGACAGTGGTTCTCACACTCACTAGTTCTCTGCCTCCTTCTTTGCGGCTCGTGTACAGTCTCAGGGTGCTGGATTTGGGATGGAACCCTCCATGCATTGTTAGTAGCTTTCTAGTCTTAATATCTGTGGCTTTTATCTCCTCCTTTGGCCAGCTAATTATTCCAGCAGGGTATCTGATTACTGGCAGGGCATTGCTGTTTATCGCACGGATTTTGTTCTTGCCATTGAGCTGGCTTCCCAGGACTTGCCTTATTCGTTGGAGGTATTTAGCTGTTGCTCCTTTCCTTGTGGCCTCATCGAGGTTGCCATTTGCTTGTGGTATTCCTAGGTACTTGTAACTGTCCTCTATGTCTGCTATTGTTCCTTCTGGGAGTGAGACCCCTTCTGTGCAGATCACCTTCCCCCTCTTTGTAATCAGCCGTTCGCCACTTCTCTAGTCTGAATGACATCCGTGCTGTAGATCCTGGTGGTGTGGATCAGTGAGTCGATGTCTCGCTCACTCTTGGCGTACAGCTTGATGTCATCCATGTAGAGAAGGTGACTGATGTTGGCCCCATTTTTGAGTCGGTATCCGTAGCCAGTCTTGTTGATAATTTGGCTGAGGGGGTTCAGGCCTATGCAGAACAGTAGCGGGGACAGAGCATCTCCTTGGTATATGCCACATTTGATGGACACTTGTGCAAGTGGTTTGCAGTTGGCTTCAAGGGTGGTTTTCCACAGCCTCATTGAGTTTGCAATGAAGGCTCTCAGAGTCCTGTTGATGTTATACATCTCTAAGCATTCAATGATCCAAGTATGCGGCATTGAGTCATAGGCTTTCTTGTAATCAATCCAAGCCATGCACAGGTTGGTGTGTCGGGTTTTTGCAGTCTCGGGCAACTGTGCGGTCTACGAGGAGTTGGTGTTTGGCTCCTCTGCTATTTACACCGATACCTTTCTGTGCCATGCTCATGTGCTTATCCATGTGTTTGCTTATCTTGGCCGCTATGATGCCTGACATGAGCTTCCAGGTTGTGGAGAGGCAGGTTATTGGTCGGTAGTTGGGTGGGACTGGACCCTTTGATGGATCCTTCTGGATTAGGATTGTCCGCCCTTCAGTTAACCATTCAGGGTGAGTCCCACTTTGTAGCAGCTGGTTCATTTGGCCTGCCAGTCGCTCATGGAGGGCAGTGAGTTTCTTTAGCCAGTAGGCATGGATCATGTCAGGCCCTGGTGCTGTCCAGTTTTTCATACCTGAGACTCTTTCTTGGACATCTGTCACAGTGATGGTTACCGGGGCTTGCTCAGGAGGTTGCTATGGTCCTCTCGTAGAGAGATCAACCACTGTGCATTGCTGTTGTGGGACGCCTCCCTTTCCCATATGCCTTTCCAGTATTGTTCAGTCTCCAGCCTTGGTGGGTCTGCTCTGTTGTTATTACCCTGCCATTGAGAGTACACCTTAGCTGGTTGAGTGGAGAAGAGCCGGTTAATCCTTCTGGATTCATTCTCCCTTGTGTATCTCTTCAGGCGGCTGGCCAAGGCTTGGAGCCTCTGTTTGGCAGTTTCGAGTGCTTCAGGTATGGGCATCTGCCTGTACTTTCTGGGTACTTGTATTTTCATTGTACCCTTGTGGAGCTCTGATAGTTGGCTCACTTCCCTCCTTGTTACCTTGATTTTAGCCTCTAACCGTCTTTTCCATGGTGGGTAATGGGTCTCATGGTTGCTCTTATAGCCAAGTATCTCAAGGATCACTGATGCTGAGTTGTAGATCAGCTCATTGGTTTCTGTTATGGTATTGGTAGGGATCGTTCTCAATCATGATTCTCTCTCTCAGGTCAGCTCTGATTCACTCACTGGGGCTGTGTATCCCCTCACTGGGTGGGGACTTGTAGTTAAGTCCCCACAGTTCTGACATCCGGGTTCCTCCCTTTTGCCGTAGCATTTGTGTTGTATCTCGTCAATCTCAAGTTGTGATAGCAGTTGCCGTTTGCGGATGTTGGAACACTGAGCTACTAGTTGTTTAGCACTTAGTGTTGACTGGGGATGTCGAAGTAACCATTCCTTCCCCAGTCTTTGCATGTAACCTCTCTGACTAGGGTTACTTGAGTAGTAGCATTCCAACAGATCCACATTTTCATCTCTCGCCCATCTCCGTCTTGTTCCAGTAGCCCATTTGTCATCAAGGTGCTCTGGTTCCCCAACACCTGACGCAGACCTTGTTTGGCCGGGCGACGTCTGAGCCGCCATGTTACCAACTTGGAATCTCTCATGGTATGAGGTAGGCAGTAGCTTGAAGGGTCTTGCCTAAGGACCCAGACTGGATTCGAACCCCGCCCTCTCGGGTGATATACTGATGCCTTATCTATTGAGCTATCCAGTCAGCTGGATTTATATATATATATATAAAATAAAAAATTCCCTTCTCACCCACCGCGGGTGGTTCTTATCCTCTGAGCTCGGGTCCTCTACCAGAGGCCTGGGAGCTTGAGGGTCCTGCGCAGTATCTTGGCTGTGCCAAGGACTGCACATTTCTGGACTGAGATGTCTGATGTTGTTCCTGGGATCTGTTGTAGCCACTGCTCCAGTTTGGGGGTGACTGCCCCGAGGGGCCCCGATGACCACAGGCACCACTGTGGTCTTCACCTTCCAGGCCCTCTCCAGTTCCTCCCTGAGGCCCTGGTATTTCTCCAGTTTCTCGTGCTCCTTTTTCCTGATGTTGCAATCGCTTGGTATTGCTACATCTACCACAACGGCTTTCCTCTGTTGTTTATCCACTATGACAATGTCTGGTTGGTTCGCCATTACCATTCTGTCTGTCTGGATCTGGAAGTCCCACAGGATCTTAGCTCTGGCATTCTCCACCACCTTTGGGGGTGTTTCCCACTTTGATCTCAGGGTTTCCAGTCCATATTCTGCACAGATGTTTCTGTACACTATGCCTGCCACTTGGTTATGTCGTTTCATGTATGCTTTCCCTGCCAGTATCTTGCACCCTGCTGTTATGTGCTGGACTGTCTCAGGGGCCTCCTTACACAACCTACACCTTGGGTCTTGTCTGGTGTGCATAAAGCATGTAAAATAATTTTTACATTAATTTCAGGATTTAATTTGTATTTTTCATGAACATGAATACATATATTATTTTACTATCTAATAAATATCCATCACTTTGGTAGAGATTTCCTCTGGTTAAGTTCTCATCTTGAAGTCTTTAAAGTATTTCAGAAAATACTGTATTATATGTCTCCATATAATACAGTGAGGAATATATGTATTTGAACACTCTGAGACTTTGCAAGTTCTCCCACTTAGAAATCATGGACAGTCTGAAATTTTTATCTCTGGGGCATGTCCACTGTGAAATACCTTTAAGTATTGCACATAAGCAAATAAGTATTGTCAGCCAAGGAAAACAGCAGCAGTTGATGACAGAAATATGGTGAGAGCTGTGAAGAAAAATCCCAAAGCATCAGTAGTGACATCAATAACAACCCCACTGTGCAGGGTGAAGGTATCACAATACGCTGTTTGAAGCCCCCGAGAGCAGAAATATAGAGGCAAACCACTCATCAGTAGTAAGAATCACAAGGACAGATTGCAATTTGCAAAGAAGTATAGCGATGAGACACAAAAGTTCTGGAACACAATCTTATGGACTGATGAGGCCAAGAAGAATGAAAAGTGGTGGAAAGGCCAAAGTGTGGGGAAAGAAAAGAACTGCTTTGGATCTGAAGCACACAAGCTCATCTGTGAAGCTTGGTGGAGGTAATGTCATGGCTGGGCATACATGGCTGTTTCTGAAAAGGCACATTTTTTTTATTAATGATATAAGTGATGATGGTAGCAGCAGAATGAATTCAGAAGTGTACATAAACAATTTACAGAGAAATGGACCTCAAGTAATCAGGAGAAATATTATCATACAGCAGGACAACGACCCAAAACACTCATAAGGACTTCATCAGGGAAAAAAGTGAAAGGTTTTAGACTGAACAAATCAGTCACCTGACCTTAACCCAGACAATGCCTTTCACCTCCTTAAGAGGAGACTAAAGGGAGAAATCCCCCAAAAAACAACTGAAAGAATCTGTGGTAAGAGCCCGGAAAAGCATCACAAATGAAGAATGCAACAATTTGGGAACAATGATGGGTCACAGGCTTGAGCCAGTCACTACAAGCAAGGGTTATGCCACCAACTATTAAATACTACTCAGTTTAAGATGATTTGTTCTTTTAAATCTGCTCACCTAAAAATGCTGTGGTGTCACTCAAATGGTGAAATATGCTAATCTACTTCCTGATATTTACATGTAAATATCAGGAAGCTGACAAAAGCTGACATTCACAGCTCTTTTTTCATAAGACCAATCAATCTATTGATCTTTTACAATCAGACTTCAACTGGTGCGACAAAAAGCTGCTGTTGCTTATTCCTCAAAATCAGCTGTGAAAACACAGAAAGATGTTTCCTTGGAAACCAGTTTGAGCTGCAAATCTACCCTTGCTGTAAATCTACACTTTTATGAAGTGGATAAGTGTACAAACTCTGATCTTCAGTTATGCAACACAAAGAGGAATATGAATATCATAATAATCATCTAATTCAGACCTCTCTGCTCTTACCGCTCTTGTTAAGTTTCATAAAATGCTTTGAGTTCTAGTCTACTGATTAAGATGGAGTAATTTCCTTTTTCAACACTTTTTTCTAGCATGACACAGTAGCACACTTTCTGTTTTTATTTCTTAAAACACACAAAATAATTACCCAACTTACAAATGTGAGCACATTTTCCTCGTGTTTTGATTGTTTTTGGTTCCTCCATGTATCAGAAATCTTTTTGCCATTCCGGGGATGACACCGTTTTCATGGATCATAAACAGCAGCTTCATGAGTCTGTTCAGGCAGTGTATTACTCGCTACATTTACCCACTTCTGTCCTCAACCACATTCCCACACCTTTGCTCCTCAACCCCCACAAAGCAGCCACCAGAGAGAACATTTAAAGTTGATGACTGCTCATATTTGCAATTCCGGTTACATTTATTACGAAGGGCACTGTTTAATGCTCCCTTTTCCCCGCAAGAAACAAATTTCCATTTCAGTGAGGCATGACTGATACTGAGATGGTCTTACCAGGCGATGGCTAATTTAATAAGAGATGGAATGCAAAAGCAGGTTTCCCTTTTATCGCCTTGCCTGATAACTACAAATATCCCTGAAAGAAATGTAGAGTTGGAAAGAGAAGGACGTCTCTATTTCTGAACTACAGCCTTTAAAAACACCAGAAAAATATGTAGACCAAACTAAAAATGTTTATTTGTTTTGTGTTAAGAAAGGTTTGAGAACGCCCTCGTCCCAACGATTCCCTCTGAGGTCAGACTGTGACTGAATACTCACCGAAAACACTCTGCCAGCATAGAATAAATATAAGAATGTATAATATTATTCTTCAAAAATACTGAGCTTGTAATCACCTTGACAATGGTTGACTATGAATCACAGTATTTTACTGTTAAACTTTAGAGAAGCTAGTCTGTAATTGGGTAACCCAATAATAAAATGAAAAGCTCAAGGAGAAAAGCTTCAGTCAAGGTATGGAAATGGTCAAAGCTCAGATGCTAACACAACTGAAATGTTATGGTGGGATCTTAAATAAATTCCTGCACATTTCAAAGAGCTAATACCACAAAATCTTAAAAAAAAAAAAATCAGCTTTCTCTAAGCAATATCCATCCACTCATTCACTGACGTAGGAATGCACGATATGAACAGTAGAAACCATAGATATTTGGCCTAACAATAAAGATCTGTAGTCTCCTGGCCAGCTGATGTTTGCTGATGATGTAACCGACCAGCATCAAAACAGAGCAAACAAGAAGCAGCGTGGCTGAGAGCACAAGGGAAGAGCTCGTTCAAAAGGCAGGTGCAAAGACATTCATTTTCTGAACCTGGTTGGGGTGTGACCTCCAGGTCTCACGCAGTAAATATGACAGTCAGACAGCAGGAAAGTGAGAAGTAAAAATGCAGGGAAGTCAGTGTGAAACAGCCAGCATGAGGATTACAAACAAAATAATCTGCCAATTGAACTAGTACGTTTTATTCACTATTAAAGAATTATTGACTTAAAACAAGCTCCTATTTTTTGCTGAAAGTTAGTTTTATCTCATTTCAAGTGTGCTAAGATATTTGCACAAGAAACAAGACCAAAAGTACTTGGTAAGACTTTGTGTTTTTGCAGTGAATGTCTTGCTAATGGCTTCATGCCTAATGTCACTGTTTTCATTCTTAAACTAGTTGACTTATGAAAGTTGGTCAACTATTCAAATGAGAGCTGAAGAAAACGTATTGAATGTAGTAGTTATAAGAAAGTGAAATTTGGGTTACTAATCTACAGAACTATCAGGAACTATTTGTTTATTGGGTCATAAATAAAAGAACTGACCAGCTTTTAATCGTCAATGTCAATATTATGTGGGGACATTTAAGAACTGCTGTGGTGAAAAAGATGCTGCAAGGCAAAGTATAGCAACCATAACCATAAACATGCTATAATTCAAATATTATCAGAAAAATAGGTAAACATCTCATGCATGATTATCACATATTTTAAATTGTAACTAATAAATAAAAAAAGTCTCTGTGGTTTCTATGGTGAGGTGCTGACTTTGTGCTGCTGATAATTGTAGGTTTAAATCAGTCAGAGATGTGAATCATTTTGGGCTCAACCTTATTTAGAACCAGAAGCAGTTTAGTGTTTTTGCCCCACAGTGTGAGTAGAGCACACGTTCAGCTGCAGGTGATCCTGGCTGATCTGAGTTCACTTCAGCCGTTCCTGCTCCTGTTCAAATTAAAGCACACTGACACTTAACTGTCCTTCTGTGTGTGTGATTGTATAAACATGTTAACATCAGGAACACGTGATAAACTTCTATCCTAAATGAATGTTCTCTATCCAACCCTAAAGTTTCACGTTTGACCTTCTGCTGCAGATAAAGTCCAATGTTTTAATAAGTATGAACAAATCTACTGCACAGAGAGGCTGGCATCATGGCTGACGTTTAGTGACTCGGATCATTTCTACATTTCAATTTGAGTCCTTTGTACAGTTTTGTTTACTTCCTTGGTTTGCGTGAACTTGCTTAAGACAACCAAAGATACAAAAAAAGAAGTAAAGAAACATTCAGCTGTGGTGGGTTAACAAAAATCACAAAAAAGAGAAGATCATTATGAATATTTATGGAGAGCAGGAGTTGCTCCTGACTGCAGAATGCCATTGAACTGAAACATGCTTTCAACCTGCCCAGCAAGAGCCGGGGACTGGGAGAGCTGTTACCCTAACGAAGGCTGCGCAGCCGTTTCTCAGAGTCTGCTCAACGCTTTATGGTCAGATAATACCGGGGAGTCTGACAAGTGGCCTTATGTACGTTCTCTGCTAAAAGGGTTATTAGAACAGAGCTGGGTTCAGAGAAATGGGCCACTCAAGCCACTGGGGACCCCAACAGCAATCACACACTTCAGTTTATTTCACAAATTAGGCCCTGAGAGGGGCATGCACGTCTGTAGTGCCTAGTTAAAGTGATGGAGGTGACTCCCAGGCATTGATTTTTCTCTTCGCCTCTGGCATCCCGCAAAGCCACAACTGTGCTCCCTCTGGGCTGGTCTAGTTGGCCCTGCTCGCCTTTAAATCACATTAAACTGTGGCTACGCTTTAGCTATGTCTGCGAGACAAGCATCAATAATGCAGTTATCAAACTGTAATCGCCTCATACACTTCAGCAGAGCTTTTACTGCTGGACTTTTTCAATGCATTGTTCCCCAACCGAGACATTAGGATTAAACTTGAACACGTAGGAAAAAATAGAGGACAACAAATTCAAATCAGGCGATTTATCTTCATTTCATAAATGCACCAATGCAACAGATTAATCCAATCAAACTGCTAATGAAAAATGCCTCATACGGAAAATGAAAATAGGTTAAAGGTTATATTTCTCCTCTGAGACAGATACTTACAGGATGAGGAGCTGACAGTTTTTTTTTGCCCCCCCCCTCTCTGAAGACCACAGCAGCTGATGAGTAATGATGCCTATTTTTCTTTCAATTTACTCCATATAGTAAAGGCAGCAGACTGTGACACTTCATTACGGTAATTAGGCTAATTTAATTACAGTCTTTCACAGGTCAGGCAGGAAGCCACTGATTGATGGCACAGCTTGTGAATGCAAAATTCTTTACAGAAAAACAGAGCCAGAATACCTCAGCTACAGAACACTGAGCTCGTGAACACTGTAGTCAAAATCAGCAGCGTTAACCGGGAAAAAGCGCTACGAGACATAAACAGAGCCCAATAATCTGAGGTCAGAACCCAACTTCAAGTTTATATCGTTAGCAGAGTAGGAGTTGGCCTGTGGCTGTGGTGGCAGTCAAGCAAATGGAACTTTTATGGATGTTCATTTCAGCAGTTGCCAACCTTTTGATAACAACGAGGCTGTGAGCAGCCTGAGTGGTGCATCCCACACAAGTTCACAGTTGAGCACTTTAAACACTGTCTGAACAACTTTAAGAGCTTTTGGCATTTCAAACCTTTTATCAGAATCTCCTCTCCTGACTCACCATGAAGCCCAGCATGCCAGGCACTGCTGCCAGGGTATAAATAAAGCCTTAAACAAGAGCCCCTTGGCACAGCAACAAGCCTGAATTAAAGGCCATCTGTATATTACGGCAAGACTGTCACTTTATTGCTGAAATCAATTTAGCAAGGCCCTGAAGCGGGAGGGATATGGCCTTGGTCAGAGTGAGGTTTATCTAAACGGAGCAGGCTGAGAGAAACACAGCGTCTATAATGAACTCCAGGGTGTCCAATAAAGCCTTTTATTTCCCCTTTTGTACAGCTGAAACACGCGTGTGTGGTGGCAACATTCAGCTTCACAGTTGCAGTGTCACAAGCGACCAGCGGCTCCTCTGTATTTACACCTGCCTGCAGACACCTCAACAATGCAAGCAAACCACAAAGACAAATCATCATTAAAATGCTATTTTCTTCTGAAACATCAACCAAATCTAATTTATTCTGACCTTTAAAAGAAAATAAGAAAACCATCTTACAGAACTAAACAAGCTATCAGATGCGTTCAAAAATAACCAAGATAATATAAGACAATATAACGACACAATCTAAAATGACAAAGGGCAAATATTTTACATCTAATATTTTCAAATTAACTTGAAAAAAAAAAATCTTTTTTTGAAGACAATTTTCTAAAACTATACTTGAGAAGCCACTGTTCCAAAGGCGAGAACCCCCCCCCCCAAAAAAACACTTTGCTTCTCCTGAGTTCAGAGTTGATTTGGACCTTCGGTTTCAACAAGTCAAAGGAAACTTTCTGTAGTGCACTAAACTGGGTGTTCATGGACAGAAACTGTGGAGAGGACCATAGACATAATGAAGAGTAGACGCCCCATTGGCTGCTCAGGCGCAGGAAATACGGCAGCCATCTTGGAGAGGTCGTCCCCCCTACTTGGCTAAACCAGTACAGGAGAAGAATGCTCAGCTCTGCACGTGGAGGATTTTGTACTCCTCCATGTGCAGTTAAATAAAGACAAACAAACAGAAAAGGAAATAAAAGCATTTCCGGGTGTTTTAGGTGGTTTAAGGGATGAAACTATGCTGAGTGTGTTTCACTCGCAGAGGTTGAAGATGTTTTAATTTCACCAGCTGGACAGTTCTTTGGAACAAAGTTAAACTGGTAGTCTGACTGAAAAAAGTAGAGTAATTAAATATTAAAAAAGTGCCTCCTTATTTATTTAAAAGAAGAAACATTTTACTGAATTATATTCATATTGATGAGAATCTCCGCCTGTCTGGCTGAATTTGTACTGAATTTTTTAACATATATTTGACAACAAACAGGCTCTTTAGTGTCCTGAGATTACCTTTATTATGGGGTGGGAAGAAATAAAAATGAAATGACTCATTTTAATCACTGTGTAAAAAACCACATTTTTCTTAATACTGTGGACTAAAAATAACATCCACATATAGTGACTGTTTTTTAAGACGTTTTCTGTTTAAATCTGAAGAAGATCTAATATTTTGTGCTCTATAGCAGCTCAAAATTGAATAGCTGTTGTGGAACAAAGTGACCTTTGCATCAGCATTTGGGTGACACTTAAAATATAATGTTTGGAACTACTTGGGAATCTATGGTGTTTGTGACAAAGTTAAATTAAAACTCATTTATCTTCTGTTTATTTCTTCCCTTAGATGTGCCACTCCTTCTGAGATAACGTCAGTGGCAGGAGGGAGGTCTGGCAAATTACTTCCTGCATTAGTCTGTGTAGAAGACAGTCAGCCATAAGTTGACCATCCCACTATCTCGGCCAGATGAATCTCAAATGCACAGATCAGGTAATATTCTGCACTTAAAGCTGGCATTTAAGAAACATTCCTCCACCACAGGCAAAAATGGTGCATGGCTTGGCATTTAGAGGCGGATAATAAAACTTTCCTTAAATACAGCTCTCATCTCAGAGTGCTTTTTAGATGCCCTTAGTGGAGTCAATTATCTCCCCACACTTGCTATTACTGAGACACTCTGAGCACCTCGCGCCTTAAAAGGTCCGTGAATCATGCTTTCTGAAAAATGTCACATTCTTAACTGCCTCTCAAAATGCAGACCCTGCCATGTAAGTGGTGGCGAACACGTGTTGGCTTCTTTCATCCATTTTTACTTACCTGTGCCTTCTTAATATGGTAGATGAATTTAAAGCAAATAAAATTCTTCTTATTTAGAAAACAATTCAATATGCACGTAACAATGTGTTATATTCCACTGCTGAAATACGAAATGATCAAAAGTAATGCACTGAAAAGTTATTGAACAATTTTTTTTTTTCTGATTCTTGACTGGCTAAATAAAGTTGAGATTTATGTTTATTTAACCAATGAAACATCCTGTTGCTGTGAGGCAGAGCCCTGCAGCTTCACCTGTGAATAAGTGGGAGGGCAGCTAGCAAGCTGCAACATTCACTACACGCTACATACATAGAAGGAGAAACAGCATCTGAGGGAACAGACTGAATGTTTTCAGGTGTTGTGTCTTTACTCCAACATAGTACATTTAAATAAAGGATTCAACTCAGATGTACAAATGAACGTGACTTTACTTGAGTCTCAATGTTACATATCAATGCACTGGCGGATAACCTCAAGGTAAACTCAGTAACTAGGGGAGTGGTTCCGCTGAAGTAAATAGATCCACTTTATATACTACACTCCTCCCCTTTTAGATTAATGCCAAATAACTAAAGTAACATATAACATTGCCGATGCATGAAACACAATTTGTTATTCAGTTAACACATATTGACATTTTTTTTATTTTTATTTTTTTTAGTCCATAAGTCCCATAAGTGAAACTCATAACTTCATCTTTTAGGGGGCGCCCTGAGTCGTTCAAGGTTACGCCTGGGAACCTGTGGACTGCTCTCGGTAGGTGGGACTTCCTCAGCAACTGTGGGTGTCACTGTACTGGTTTCAGAGTTGGTTTCAGGATCAGGTGGACGTGCTGGTTGCTCTGGTGTCTTTGGTTGAGCATTCAACAGCTGATCCACATGACGTCTCCAGGTATGCTCTCCAGTGTCCACCTCGTACATCAGAGGGTCGCTCCTAGTGATTATCTTTCCAGGCGTCCACTTTTCCCCTCGGGAGTCACGTACCAGGACCTGCTGACCCACATCGAAGCTCCTTGGCGGTTCACTCGAAAAGCTGAACTGTTTTTCTGCACTTCTCTCCTCAGGTCCGGCTTTATAAGGTCAATGCGAGATCTGAGCTGTCTGTTCATAAACAGCATTGCAGGTGTCTGATTAGTTGTTGCATGGACAGAATTGCGGTACACCAGGAGGAAATTGTCAATTTTGTGTTGAAGAGAGATGTCTTCTTTTGTCATTGCTTTTATGGACTTTTTGAATGTTTGTATGAACCGTTCAGCTAACCCATTTGTTGCTGGATGGTGAGGTGCTGACTTGAAATGCTTGATACCATTCTTTTTCATGAAGTCTTGGAATCCTTCAGAAGTATACTGTGGGCCATTGTCACTCACAATTTCCTCAGGCAGGCCATTCCTGGCGAAGATGGTTCTCAGAACAGAGATAGTCTTTTCTGATGTTGTTGATTTCATTTGGACTACTTCTGGCCATTTTGAGTGAGCGTCCACAGCTATGAGAAACATAGAGTTCATGAATGGACCAGCAAAATCAATGTGCACTCTACCAGGGTGCAGACGGCCATTCCCTCGAATGTAGAGGAGCCTGTGGTGTTGCATTTTGAACGCTCAGGCATCCTGGCCAGGTTTTGGTGATGTCCTCAATCTGTTTATCTATCCCTGGCCACCATACATAGCTACGGGCCAGACTTTTCATCTTCACCGTACCTACATGACCCTCATGCAGACTGTCCAACACTCTGGTGCGAAGCTTGGAGGGCACTACCACACTACTTGATGTGTGGATCATCAGGGAACCTTGATGATCCACACATCAAGGTTCCCTGCCAGACTGACAGCTGATGACGTCTTGCTGAAAACTCAGGAAAGCATGGATTCCCATGGGCAGGCCAGCCTTGTACTGTGATGTCATACACCTTGGAAAGTGTTGGGTCATTCCGCGTTTCTTTTCTTATCATAGCATTTGTAACTGGCAGCTGGTCTGCCAATGTTCTGCCGGGTCACCTTTTGATGGTGGTTCCTCCACAGATGTTGACAGTGGGAGGCATGACAACCCATCAGCATTGCAGTGTTGTTTAGTCCCCTTGAACTCGATGTCATACGAGTGTGTTCCTAAGAACAGGGCTCATCGCTGTAGTCGCACAGCTGACATCACTGGAACTCCTTTTCGTGGATTGAATATTGACACTAGGGGCTGATGATCCGTCACTAAGGTAAACCTTCGGCCATAGAGGTAATGATGGAACTTTTTGATACCCCATAATAGGCTAAGGGCCTCCCTGTCTATCTGTGCATAATTGCGTTCGGCACTTGACAGGGACCTTGAAGCGAATGCAATTTGGGCTTTCAAGTCCATTATCCATCGTGTGTGACAGGACTGCACCAATGCCGTACGGGGACACGTCAATGCTAGACGGATGGGTCTGGATGGATCATAGTGGGTAAGTAGCTCGTCAGATGTAATTAGTCTTTTTGTTTCTGTGAATACCTTTTCACGTTTTTCTGACCAATGCCATTCCACTCCTGTCTGTAGCAGCGCATTTAGTGGATACAGCACTGAGGTAAGGTTTGGTAGAAACTTGTGGTAATAGTTGACAAGACCCTGGTACGATCTGAGTTGTGACACATTTTCAGGCTTAGGTGCTTTCAGCACTGCCTCAATTTTCTCTTGTGACCTGTGCAAGCCGTGCTTGTCAATGACATGTCCGCAGTATGAGATTTCACTTTTGAAAAACTCACATTTCTCTCTCTTTGCCCGTAGGCCATACTCATCCAGCCTGATGAGTATTTTGCTCAGGTTTTGGAAGTGATCATCATCATCTTTTCTTGTTATGATAATATAATCAAGGCAGCATTGTGTTCCAGGTATGTCCTGGAGCACCTGATCCATGGCTCTTTGCCAGATGGCTGGGGCTGAAGCAACACCAAATACAAGACGGTACTCATAAGGTAAAGTCCCTTATGAGTGTTGATGGTTAGAAACCTTTTGCTTGACTCCTTCACTTTCATCTGGAGATAGGCCTGTGGAGAAGTCAATCTTTGAAAACTTCTCCACCAGCCAATGATGAGAAGATGTCCTCTATTTGTGGCAGGGGGTACTGCATCGCACGCAGCACCAGGTTGATGCTCACTTTGAAGTCCCCACATATACGCACTTCACTTTTTCCTTTCTTCATTACCGGGACAATGGGCGTAGCCCAGTCACTCCAGTCAACTTTTGAGAGAATGCCGGATGCCTCCAAGCTTTGCAGTTCGGCGTCTATCTTGGGACGTAGGGCATACGGCACCGGGCGCGCCTTGTGGAATCTTGGGTTGGGATCTTTGTCAAGTTCAATTTTTGCTTTTATGTGTTTTAGTTTACCGATGCCTTTCTCGAACATGTGTGCATTAGCCTCCAATAACTGTGGCATTCTTTGCTCAGGCCTACAGGTGGAGCTCTTGAGGCCTGTTGAGATATTCAGGGCTTTTATTGCATGCCAGTCAAGCTGAATTCTTCTCAGCCATTCACGCCCTAGTAGTGCTGGGCCTGTGGTTTTCAGGACATAGAGCTCCAGTTTGTGTGTTTGGTCACCATAGACCACATTCACTTTAAGTTTCCCTTTTGGTGACACTTTTTCACCTGTGTAGGTTTTTAACGTCACTGATGTCTTTTTCAGTGGTAAGTGGGAGAACAGCCTGTCATAATCGGTTTCGGAGATCGCTGTGTCCAGTTCCATCTTTAGTTTCACTCCAGACACTGTAGTCGTGACCCATATTATTTTTCTGTCGTCTTCGGTTATGCTATGCAGCTCTAAGCATGACAGGTCATCGTCTTCACTGCTTTTTGTCTTGTCAGAATGTTCTGTAACTTTGTGCATTTCATTTGCTTTGGCCTTTGATTTAGGTTTAAACCCTTTGTTCTTTCCAGATTTTTCTTTTTGGGTATTTGTTTGGTCTGATTTGCATGCTCTTTCTATGTGGCCTTGTTTGTGGCATTTCCTTCATGTCTTTTCTTTGAACCAGCAGTCGTTTGCATTGTGTGAGGATTTACCACACCTGTAGCATTTTTGCTTTTTCCCATTCAAGGACATTTGATGCACTTCGTTTTCTAAGCTTTTCTTCTGTAGCTCTGATGCACCCTACTGCTGTTTCCATTGAATGCTAGTTCGAGTGCTTTCTTCAAATCTAGCTCTTTTTCAGACAGTAGCCTTTTTTATGTGCTTGTACAGTGCATGCCACATACCAGTCGATCTCTCAAGGCATCATCAAGTCCCGTTTTAAAGTCACAATGCTGCGAGAGTTTGCGCAGTTCAGCCATATACTCAGATATGCTTTCATCTTTCGTTTGATTCCTCTTATGAAATCTGAATCTTTCCGCTATCACTATTGGTGCAAGATTCAAGTGCTTCTGCAACGTATCAACAATGTCTTTATACGACTTGCTCGACGGTTTGGCAGGGCTCAGAAGGTTACGGAGTAGGCTGTAAGTTTTAGCTCCAATTAGACTGAGGAGGACGGAACTTTTTTCTCGTCCTCGATATCATTAGCGTTGCAGTACAACTCCACTCGCTCTATGTATGATTCCCAGTCTCCACTTGCGCTATCAAACTCCTCTACTTTTCCAATGTAAGCCATTTTGGACATGAAATCCAGATATTGTCCGTTTATCCTTTCACTGTGTGCTATGCACTGTTACTCACGGATGCTTTGCTAGGTTTCGTTTTGTCTTCTGCTTTATTTCGTCCTTTTCTCCTTCCCTCCGGAGTAAATGTTTTTCATTTCGTGCAGTTGTTTAGGGACCAGATTAGTCGTCGCCAACTTGTTGTGTCTTTACTCCAACATAGTACATTTAAATAAAGGATTCAACTCAGATGTACAAATGAACGTGACTTTACTTGAGCCTCAATGTTACATATCAATGCACTGGCGGATAACCTCAAGGTAAACTCAGTAACTAGGGGAATGGCTCCGCTGAAGTAAATAGATCCACTTTATATACTACATCAGGTGCTCATGTTTAACATGGCTTGTTGTTGTGTACCATGCACATTTATTGCAGAAACAT
This sequence comes from Poeciliopsis turneri, assembly GCA_922788865.1. Lineage (NCBI taxonomy): Eukaryota > Metazoa > Chordata > Actinopteri > Cyprinodontiformes > Poeciliidae > Poeciliopsis > Poeciliopsis turneri. The sequence goes on along the minus strand of CAKLNU010000516.1, from coordinate 477,837 downwards.
AATCTCATCATTTACAAAACTCCAGCGTTTTACTTGAGGGCATATATTCAACCCCATAAGAAACACTTATGGTATTTCTTACGGGGTCTGAGGTTAGGGTTTTTGTAAACCCTAACCTCCTACAATTTCAAACAATTAAAGTAAACTTAGGCTTTTAATACTGAAATGGACTTCCGGTTAAAGGAGCGCCATGTGAGGACATGGGTTTGTCCACACCTGAACTATTTCATTGATGATACGGCTCTTATAAAATAACGCAATATGGCCTCACACAGGCAGATGTGTGTGTTTTAGACAACAACCAACCATTCAAGTATGCCGAGAAAATCTCAAAGCAACAAGTTCGGATAGGACACGAGGGCCTCCGAGGCGGAAGCTAGCTCAGCTAGCCTAGCTTGCTCAAATGCAACAATGACTCCAGCAGGCAACCGGAATGTCATTATGGAGGAATTACAGTCAATGAGGCAAGAGTTGTTGAAGAAAATGGACGAAAAGGCTATAGAAATCCAAACGGAGCTGCGCAACGTCACGATAAACTTAGTAAAATACTGGACAAACTGAGAGTCACACATCTGAGCTGGAAAATGGAGTGACCGCTAATGCTGACTCTATTGAGACTATGGAGTCTGATTTGTCTGGGATGAATAAGAATTTACCCTGCTCAGAGCCCGGTATGAGGACCTGGAGGCCAGATCACAGCGTTGCAACGTCTGCATTACTGGAGTGAAAGAGGGGCGAGAGTGGGGAAAACATCCATCGGTTTACGTAGCTGGTGTGCTGAAAGAAGCCCTTGGATTGGACAAGGTGCCGACTCTGGACAGAGTGCACCGGACCCTCCGAACAAAGCCGGAACAAGATGATTTGCCACCAAAGGCGTTTGTGGTTAAATGTCACTACTTCATGGAAAAAGAATTACTTGTCTAAAAGGCAGCAGAGGCTGGGGTGATAACAACCGCTGATGTTGACAATATCCGTGTCCTGTCGGACTTCACCCAAGCTGCGAATAAACAACACGCCGCTTTTACCGAAGTAAGGAAACTGCTCCACAGCTGCACTGGAGTCCGCTACGGCCTCAGATATCCAGCAATGTTAAGGATTACTATGCCGGATGGACAAGAAACGACCTTCAAGGATCCAAAGCGGACGAAGAAGTTTGTTCTGAAGGGCCCCACTGAACATGAATTTTCGCAAAAGAGCGTGTGCTGGAGTTATTAGGAGTGGACGGCGTCATCGCAGGACAATAAGGAACATTAGTACTGAACAATTGAATCTTACAGGTAATGCATGCGAGTATTCAGCCTTATAGTTTTCCTAAGATAAAACACATATCATAATCTCCAATAACTTCTAATTATATGTTTGGACTTTTTTGATACCTTCATTTTTTGTCAATGGAGCCTAGAGACGCTATATTTGGAATATGTGTTATTGCTGTAGAAATTATAGATTGAGTCTATCAAAAAGTATTATATTCCCAATCAACGAAAAGGCACATCAACTGACCTTTCTTAATCTCCCCTTTATAGTCAGTAAAGATAGTTTTGATCACTTGGGCATCCGCATAACATATGACTACAGTTGCTTGTTTAACAAAAATTTTACTAAAGTACTGAATAAGGCTAAATTAAACATGGAGAAGTGGTCAAAACTCCTATCTCTTGTAGGAAGAATAAACTCAGTCAAGATGACAATCATGCCAAGGTTCTTATATCCGTTTCAAACCATACCAGTCTTTATTCCTAAGAAGTTTTTCAAAGAATTAAAGAAACATATCTGTGTTCATCTGGAATAAAAACATTCCGAGAATTAGAAAGGAATATCTGGAGAGACAGAGAGAGGAGGGTGGATTATCCCTACCTAATTTCCTTTACTATTACTTGGCAACCAATATCCATAAGTTTTTGTACTTGTTTATGGATGCGTCAGATGTTGAATCTCCAAATTGGGTCCCCATGGAACAGCATTCTTGCAAACCAGTTTTGCTTAGCTCATTAATATGCAGCTCTTTACCATTGAGTGAATGTCTCAGGACAAACAACCCAGTTGTTGAGGGCTATCTAAAGATATGGTCCCAATTTAGGACTCATTTTAAATGCAGAAATGCACTAACTGCTTCTCCTGTGCGAGGCAATGTCCAAGGAATCATGGGAAAGAAGAGTTAGGGGAACTATTTTCTGATACAGCCTGGCAGGCTGCAATCTCAAGAATCCACTCTTCTTCAATTTGCATTAGACACAGTGTGCTACAGTTTAAGGTGCTGCACAGGTTGTACCTGTCCCCTAATAAACTATCCAGAATGTACAGTTTATTACATACACAAGATGAGTCTGGCTCAGACTCATCTTGTGTTAAGTGTGGGCACAGCCCTGCTGATCTCAGTCATATGTTCTGGCTTTGCCCCAGGCTCTTCCCCATTGGGAGTCAATCTTCAGGACGATTACATTTATATACAAGAGGAATATTGATCAAAGTGCTCTAACTGCCTTATTTGGGGTTGTCCCTCCAACTACACCAATAACAACGCAGCAGGCCAATGCCACAGCATTTGTGACATTACTTGCAAGACGTCTAATATTATTCAATTGGAATAATATTCAATTATTCCAATTGGAATTCCAATTGGAATTATCCAATTCCAATTAAAACAGTTTAAACAGAGCCTTTAAACAGAAGGCTGTTTATTCCAATTGGAATTACTAGTAATTCCAATTGGAATAAACAGAAGGATTTAAACAGAGCCTTCTGTTTAAAGGCCCCTCCGTCTCATAAACAATGGATGGAAGATGTTATGTTACATCTGAAGCTTGAGCATCTGAAACATACAGTTAATATAACATCGCCTGGCAGCCAATTCTTTTGTATTTTGAGACAAAGTCCTCCTGAGCATATAGCCCTTCCACCTGCTCTCCCCTCCATCCTTTTCCCTTCCCCTCCTTCCTGTTACATATATGATGACAGCACCTGTTGCCATTTTGTTTTTATTTCATTGTTTAAAACAAATGGAAAGATTTGAATAATTTTTATATTGAAATTTCAGTATTACAATTTTGAGTTCGAAGTTTCTAGGAACTTCCAATATGTAATCCATGACATCCTCTTTCCTTCGAATATAATAATCATGATGTGAGAAAGCTTGCTGTTATAAGGACTGTGAAGATTTATACCTGAGGCAACCAGGTCTCCAAATCAACCATCAGACAGCATCTACATGATAACATGTAGCCATTTTATGACTTTTCTGCTCCAAGTAAGGAGAGATCCCTGGTCACACCATCAGAAAAAAGCTTAGAAAACCTTCAGCTTGTTCTGGTAATCACTGCTGACATGAAGCAATGCAGCACCACAATGCAGAAACCAGTTCTAATCCCACTGGCCAAGTGAAACACATCACTGTCTCCAAAGCATTTTAGATCTGAATCGGGTTCAGTGGTTTGTGAACCTGGTGATCTTCTAACTGCCTGCAGAACGAGGAACACTGGTATGTTTTGATAAACAGCCTTTTTTTTATCCATTTTTCTTTGACTGTACCGCTGAATATTAAAAGTCATATGAAAAATTCATTTGAAAAGAAATTTTAATTTAATGGATTGTTATCCAGGGACCACTTAACATTTACAGAGAGCTATAACCTTTCAATTTTGCTAATAATTGAATGTTTCATTTTTGTCACTCAGCGTTTGAAACATATTTCTTGTAATTTATTTCCTCTGCTCCAGCATCAATCAGCCTTTAACTCCACAAAGAGCAGGCAGAGCAAGAAAGAGTGCAGTCTTCTGATGACAAATAAAAGAAGAAAACAATTTTCATTTCAACAGAGAGGCTTCAACTAGTTATCATATACTGCTATTTAAAACAGAAACAACCAAAAAGGAGACAGAATCCTCATGGCAGGATTACCTGCAACCCTCATAGTTGCATGTAAACAAAGTTATTTCAGGGAGCCAATTAGATCCCTCTTCTCACATGTACAACTGTTTGCACTGAATGTGTTTGCTGTCCTTTGAAACACCAAAAAGATACAAGGAGTGCCATCAAGAAGAGTCAATGAAGCCCAAAGCATTAACCTCCACCACCATGCCTGCTGTTTGTAAGTCTGCAATAATGCACGCTGTCCTCAGCACTATTGTCAAACTAGATATCTTCTGTTTAAAGGACATTATTTCAGAAGTACTGAGGTTCATACAAAGACAAACCAAGTATTTTTTTTTTTATAAAGAAGAGACTTTCTTTGTGCATATCAGGAGAAATACTCAGTAAACGACACTGAACAAGAGTGAAAAGCTTTCATCTTTCACTATCTTTTGAAGGATTCAGTCATTAACATACTAATGTTGTCAGTAGAGTCTGAGATGGAGTTCTTCAGTTTTATGAAACCTGGGAGTGAAAGTTGCTGAAACAGCTGAGATCGGCTTTTGTTATCACTTAGGAACAATCCCTTTCCCTGAACAACTAAGTAATGTATTTGGAAATAGTCTTCCATCCATCCCCCCAAGACTGAGGAAATTGTTTTATTTTATTTGAGGTTAACTTAAAATTATTTAACAAACCTTGTACAGTGTGTTAATCCATAAATTGTAGAAGTAAAGCTGCATTTTCTTTTGTTTCCAAAGACTGTACATCTTTTTACCAGAAGATACTGATATAATGTAGTTACACTTTCAGTAGCTAATACTTCAGTGTTCCCAACTCCACCTCTGGAAATAACTGCTTCTTTTCAAGAAAGAAATCAGAAAATCAAACCTCCTATAATATGCATAAATATACAAAACAAAGTTAAACTTGGTTGAAATGAAGTCCATTGTCTGCCAGACAGTCCCACTACATTTGCCTAATATACATCAAGAAGACAGAAAAATATTGTATACTCAAACGACCTATGTGAACAACTGAGGCGTGACAACATGTGCGCATATACAATTTTATACGTGTAAAGGTATTAGTAAGATTACCTTACTTGTGAACAGTTTAACCCACATTCAAAAACCTTGGCTTAACTCTTGCAGATTACTTGACACAAAAACAAAAACTGGGATTAAAAACACTTATTTGTTGGTGTTGTTTTAACCTTTTAAAAGTTCCTTAATGCTGTGGCAGTTAGCACGCCCACCACATGTCTGCACATGCAGACCGCTTCCACTCACCTTGGATGATGATGTGTCACACTCCTGGCAGATCCAGCCATATCCAGTCTGCTTGGGGGATTTCTTTAGCGGGGGGTCCAGGCACCCGAAGTGATAACAGAGCTGGCACTCATCACACCTGAGGCACAGGACAGGAAGGGCCTGTGTTATGTGTCACATAAATAATGCTGCTGTCCTCCTTCAATCAAACCAGCAGTTCTGGAGAGATGATGGATGATAACAAGACAGCAAGCTGTCACCCATGAGACTTTGCTAATGTATTTCTACCCCTCTTTAATCACTGTACTCACTTGACTTTACACAGCCATGTACTGTTCAGTGGTTTTTCTAAGTGCCCTGATAAATACAGGTCTTGTTAGTGTCAGAGAAATGCTTGCTATGTCTCCCAAGGCTGGACTGTTTCTTCAAGCTCATGAGAAGCAACAGCACTCCAGCAGCACAACATGAAAAACCAGCTATAAATAAAAAAAAAACAAATATGGCACAGAAACTTTAGCCCATCTATTTCTATAAATGTTAAAAGGGAAGGTAAGAATTATGGATCTTTGTGGTGGTCATTTTTTATTTTGTAAAGAACTTTGAACTGCTTTGCTGCTGAAATGTGCTATAAAATAAACTTGATTGATAACTTCCTTTATTTGCTCTGATCCATCATTAGTCAGCCATTATAATAATTCAGATGCGTTATGTTTTTACTAACCTACTTTTGGAGAAAAAAAATAATGGATCCAAAATTTATGGTTTTGGAAGGACTTCTTCCTTTCAGTTGCTTTTTTCTCTAAGTCAGCACTATACAAGTGGAGTTTCTTTGACAAAATCTCTGCTTGTAAAATACAGTTGGTATGACAGTTTTCTGATGACAGAAGGAAGTACTTCAGATGGCTTAAAAAAGGGTTGCCAGACCTGTTAAACGTGATTTTCTGTGAACTGATGATTGATAGAGTTTTGGGGAATAAACTCCAACTCTTTTCTCATTCAGTATTTAGATGAAAAACTGTAAATTTGAAAAGAAAAATAAACTGGTTGCTAAATCATATTTACTAAAACACAAAAATGTTTTTTTTTAAAGGGAGATATTGTTACATTTTAGAGTGCTGAGACCTATAAATATGAAATAAAACATAAATCATTAGCAAATAAAAACAACTTTTAAAACCCTTTTTGACAACTAAAAGGTCTTTGCTGAAATAGGAAGTGATTACCATATTTAGATGATGATATGTCATCTGGATCCATTATATAGAATAGATTATTTGTGTATAAAGGATACAGACTTATTCTTGATAAAACAAGATTCCTTTTTAACAGGAATATGTCAAACAGATGTACAGATAGTTATTGAAGATGAAGAAATGGACGTTGTAAAAACTTGATACAAACGTCATCACCCAGGGAACAGGTAGGAAAACTCTCCTTTGCAGTTTTTTTCTTTTTCTTTTTGTTCCCCAACACAAAACATTTGTGAATGTCTGCAGATTGTGTGAAGTCAGTATCTGTTGTCTCTAAATGTTCCTCCACACAGGATTAGTGTGATCATTAGCTTTAGCTGCAACTGTTATTTTCTCTACATTTTCTGATATTTATGTTTAAGCAAATGAATGAAGGAGGTAAACTGCAGCTGCAGTCTGGTTCTATCAGTATTTGATCTTTTCTTCCATCTATTAGATGTGAGGTCTGAATTTCTGAATAGAGTTTTACTTTTGGGTCACAGAGCTGACCGCAGCAGAAGGTCCAGCTCTCTGCTGGTGATCTGTTATTGGGAATGCTGGGGTAAACCCTCTCTTATCGAACACTTTGATCTTTGGAAATTTATGATATCAAACACAAATAACTGCATTGCACATACTCTAGGCTTCACATCGTCTGCACCAAGGCCTGGGTCTTTCATGCTTTTTCTGTTTTTTTTTGTTTTTTTTAAATCTCTTCATTTCTGTCACAAGAATAAATACACAGAAACTATTGTGAGCCTAAAACAATCAGAAAAAGATTAAACATTATGATTTATACCTATTAAAGATGAAATGGTAATTCATGATTTCAGACATTTACCTTCAATATAACTCCACATGGGGCAGAAAATCTGCCCAGACTCAATTATCCCTGTGAATTGTCCACTGTTTTTCTTTTTGCCCTTAAATCCCTTATGCTGCCCTTCTGTCTGCTATAATGAAGATGAATGGAGTTTGTGGTTGACCTCCCTGGCTGTTCCTGTTATCAGATTTTCATTGAAGATTGTGAACCTCCTACATTGATTAGAACATAATTGGCTCTAATTGTAAAGTGAGTGTTCACTAGTCTGATGGAGGTTATTGAGAGATGGTCAGCATCATGAATGAGAAGAAGAAAATGTCTGCTCTCTTTGGGATTCAGCTGAATCTTGTTAAAGACTCCAAGCCTTTTAAAGGTGGATTTTGTGTGGGAAATAAACTGTTGTTCAGTTGTTGGTAATTATTTCACTGGTCCACCAAACAATGGACTTTTTTTTTCAAACCAAGTGCAGCCATAAAAATAAAGCCAAGTAGTTTGCTTCAAGCTGACTCTTCGTCCACACGAACTATGAAGCCTTCATCTAAACCAGGGGTGTCAACATCCAGACCTCGAGGCCCGCCGTCCTGCAACTTTTAGATGAGCCTCTGCTGCACCACCTGAGTAGAATAATTAGGTCATTAAGGCTCTGGAGATCTGATCGACACAAGGAGGAGGTAATGAAGCCATTTCATTCCTGTGTTTTATACCTGTGGCACATCAAAAAACTGCAGGACAGCGGCCCTCCAGGACTGGAGTTTGACACCCCTGATCTAAACGGAACCTTTGAGAAGCTTTTACGTCATAGTGTTGTGACGTGATCACAACAGAGTAAAAAATCCGTTGTGATCACAGGTTGAGTAGACTTTCAGAACATGCAACTAGGATTGTGGAACACAGCAGCTCTGACATGACAATTTACAGAAAATGTGAGCAGGGTGTTTCCCCTTTAACTAATACCAGCTGACTCATTTCTATCACAAGTCCTCTGCTGGTTGTCCAAATGCATCCAACACAGTTGAAACTGTTGTGCTCTATCTGCGGGAAACATGGGATTTGCAATATTCCTCTTGAGAACCATTTTTTGGACATGCAGAATGATTTCATTCCAAATGAATTTACAAATATATCTATTAAGTTCTTCAAAATGTTATTTGGGAATAAAAGTGGGGATTGTTTGAAATAGATAAAAGCCTTATGGCAAAAAAAGTTTATGTACTGTAAAATCAAAAGTGTGTTGTGTGGGCACCATGACAAAAAACCCCTGACATCTTCTGTTTATTATTTAAGGCCAGACGAGTGTCTGGTAATCGGTGCACTGTGGAGCATTGCCCTCTGGCAGCAGTCTGGTGATACCTGTGAAATAGATGGGATAATACAGTGTGGTATTTACAGACTAAGCATGGCTGATTTAGTAAAACCAGAGTAAAAATTTAATTGGCATGGATAATTGGCATTTTATGAGTTGTAAGGGCATAACAGCTGCTGCACATTAGTACACATACACCATTGCAGGTGCATTTCTCTCTCGCTCTCTGTCTCACACCCACACACCGTTAGCTGATGTGTGTGATGGGTTGAGCAGGCATATCTAGCTGAGAACCAATGGGAATTTAAAGTGCCCTCTAGCCACCTAGTGAATTGAAGACAAATCACCAAAGTGCGTGTGCTCTGCTAATGAGCACACTCCTATTGTTGCTCACGAACTTCCAATTGATTTTACATGAATCTCCAACTGAGGCAAAAAGAAAAGACCAAAGTTTTCTGTTTCCCAGCTGGAGACCATTGAATAACTTCCAAATTCACAGGACTGCTCTTTCCATTAGCCAGACTGTAGTGACTTCCTAATGACTTTAGCAAAGAATTTAACACATATGAGCAGATCTGTGCCCTGATGGTGCAGACATGACATTTCAGGGTGTAAGGCGCATTCCAAATACTTTCACTTTATACCCAGACATATCCTCCCAATAGTGACAGCCAAGAAGCAAGTGAACCTACTTCTGTATGCATTTAAAGAAGTACAGGGCAGATTTGCTGCCTAGTATGTGGGGGCTTGGAAGGATGGACGGACAGATGAATGGACAGACAGAAGGAAGGAGGAAAGGAAACTAACATGTCACCAGCCAGATCAGGCATCATCAAGTAAACATAAACTTTGTTTTGAAAAGGAATTATACTTTTAACCTTTGTACGGAGATATTGTTCATCAGAGAATTACTGGATTGATTGTTTAATATTACTGATCCTATCAATGAGTTCAAATTGATTATGTTTGCAAACTCCCAAAAACGGTGGACCGCAGGAACATGTTGGTTTGAAGAATTTCTTCCTCTTATCAAATGAAATCATCTGAAAACCTGTTTTGGTAACACTTTATTTGACGGGTTGTGAATAAAACTGAGATGACAATGTCATAACCATGAGATGACACCTGGCATGAACATGAGTATGAATATTTATGACTGTTGTCATAAAGCGTTATTCGGTAAATAATGACATTTTTAATACAAAGTTAACATTATTCAAAATGTCTTTGTTAAGACAACTTGACATTAACCTAGAAATCATGATCTTATTGATTAAACTTTAAAAATGATGTAGCTTTATCTGGTAATATTATCTTGCTTTGCCATTTTGTTTAGTCTTAAATTTCTAATTGATCTAATTGATCTGAAGTTTTACAGAAAGTTGTCTACAAAGCACTTATGAACTTTGCAATTGAAACATTATTTAAGGCTGTTTTAACTATTACAATACACCATCTCCACCAGTGAGAGGCAGCAGTGCACGAACAGGCGTGCAGTGTGTTGATGAAGAAATCTTCCATCTTGTGGTGCCAACCCAACACAAGTTATAACGGCTAGACCTGTTTAAAAAGAAACTGAAGTTTGTCACTTAATAGATATGAATTATGTGTCTTATTAACTTTACATTATCTTTGAGAAAATTACATTGACTATGTTGTCTTTCTTTGTAATGTTAGCTATGAGCAATTCAAGCCAGTGCTACCTTGCTGAAAGTTAATGTTAGCTAAAGTTATTAACCTCCATTACTGTAAGGTTAGCCTTTAATTTTAAACATATTTTTAAGACAGGCAAATAGATTAAAATCTATTTGGAGGGGAACAAACCTAACAAATTAAAACCTAATATGTTAGTCAAAGTTATCCTTTGTGCACATTATTTTTCAACTTGTGACGTGCTTGAGTTCTTTGCTTTGGTAACTTTAGCCACATGAAGACGCATTTTAGCCTAAGGAAACATGGTGGGGATGGGGGCGACAAAGGTGGCTAATGAAGATGAGCTGCAGGTGTGGAGGACGGTAATGAGGTCCAGCCACCAGAGAAAGAAGTCCCTGTTTGACCAAAGAGAAAGCAGCAGATGAAATATTCCCCAAGAAAATGAAGTAAGTCACTTTGTGTTACTGTTTTCTCCGGGTGAAGGGTGGAGGGCGGGGACAGGTAAGTGGGGAAGAGGAGCAGGAATCAATATCCACCAGTTAACAAGTTAAGTTTTAGACAACTTATTGTTGTTAAATGTAAAACTGGTGTTTAATCTATTTGTTTTTTAATGAACTTCTTAAGCCATAAGCCAGAGTATCTGGTTGGAAATAATTTTGAATGCTCATTAAGTGAAAAGATACACTCATGTGCATAAAACTGTACATAAAATGATGCATGCTGAATAACAGGCTCTATGTACTTTTGACAAACAAATATTTGATCAGAATAATTTGTTCAGTTCTAGTCATTATACTACTTGTATTAAGAAATAATTGTATTGCACTTCATAACAACCAGTCAAGTTACCTAGACATTTTTGTGCCAGTCTACCATTCTGACAGTGTGCAGCAAGGGACATTTTTGGAATGGTATTTAAATAAATAAGATCACATTACATTTTTTGATTGTTTCTTTTTGCTCCTTTTTTGAAGTGACCACAGTGAGTCATCACCCACTATGGGAATGTCCAGAATAGATTCAACAAGTTTGAATTTATGAAAAGGCTTTCATCATGATTAACACTGACCACAATCATTGCAAGAACAGCTATAATGTCTGAGCATTTCCAGACACCTTTAAAGTTCTGCTTCCAGGAAATGAAGACAAGAAGAAGATCTCCCTGTTATCAGAGCGTTACAGGAAGGCTGTATTGAAGGAGACGGCTGACACAACCAAAGCAAAAAATGTTAGGACTGTTGAATGAACCTATTTCCTTAAGTAATAAGTCATTCTGTTTAAGTTTTTCAATCAGTATTTCAGAGTTATAATATCCTGACCAGAGGTTAAACCCTCTGTTTGAAGAACAAGTAATCCTTTGTTTTATTCCAATGTATAAAGGGTTCATTCCACAACTATGATGGTAGTTATAAGTAGTCCAGTGTTTTCTACTTAACTCGAGGTAAGACTTAACATTAATGACTGAGGAATTATTAATGATTCCGTTATTAAATCATTTGACAGTGTAATAAAGCTTAATGAACTATTTATTGTTGACCCTACTTGTTCCACTTTATTTCAGGCAGGGGAAATATTAATTACTGTTTTGTAACAACACTTAATGACATTGTTATGACTACTATTATGACATATTTATGACATGACAATTCTTGGTTAATGTCAAGTTGTCATAACAAAGACATTTTGAATGACTTTGTATTAAAAGTGTCATAATTTACCGAATGACACTTTCTGACAACAGCCATAAATATTCATGAAGACTTACTCATGTTTATGACGGCGCCATGACGGTCTTATTCACAACCCGTCAAATAAAGTGTTACCCCTATTTTCAATATTTACTCAGGTGATCTTTATCCAATGTTAAAAATTTATTTATGATTTGAAATATAAAATTTTGATAGAAAAGTCAAAAGAAGAACAAACATTTCTAGTTTGTGGTCTGAAACGGTTGATTACTATAAATTCACCTCCACAGATTTACTTGTTTCTTTGGATCAGATTGTGACAGTCTCAGTTTTGTCAAATCTTCACTCACTGTTAGCACAGACCAACATTTGGGCTGAATATTTGAAGTGATGAATAAAATCTGCTCTCTGCAGCAGAGACATAAAACAAGGAACTTAAACTGATGAGTATTGGAGGATGTTAAGTCAGTTCCATTTAGTAGAAGTTAGAGAACAGCTTGTTAAATCTTAAAGCACTCTGTTACGTTAGAATTAGGCTTGTAGGCTTTGTTTGAAGTGCAAATTACACAGTGATTTTACAAGTGTTTTTCTTTGTGTGTGTGTTTTGACATGGGTTTTACTTAACATTTTACTATGTATTCTGTATTTTGAGAAAAGTCAATGAATGACTAGGCCTGTCACAATAACAGATTTTGCTGGGCGATAAATTGTCTCAAAAATTATTGCGATAAACAATAATATTGTTTCAAGACCTTTTTACATTGATTTAATGGAAATTACGTAATAATACATGCAATTTTCTGCCAAAGATAGATACACTTTACTTTCAAAAGAACTCTAACACTGGGACTGATACACAAAATAAATAAAACAACCAGAACCAAAAATAAAATAGATTCTTAGTCTCCATTAACAATAAATGTACTTGAATAAAAACTAAACAACATAAAGCCAAAGTGGAAATAAATACTGCATTCAACCAAAAGAGTGCAGATTATGAAGTCTGTATAGTATATTGGCCTTCAGTAATCATTAGATTTAAATAGAGAAGACATCCGACTGCCTGATGCAATAGTTCAAACTACAGGATTTTTTACCCCTAACAACAATCTTAGAACGTTCTTCGTTCTGAGTGTTACGGTAGATCATTGTGCCGGTCCGATCTAAATCAAGGATTTATCCAGACTGGGAGAGTGACGCAGCCTGTTGAATGTGACCGGTAGCCAATCAGAAAGCGCGGATTCCCCTCCTGCTTTCTGAGGGGAAACATAGAGGGAATCCCGAACAGCTGACACGGTGCAACCCGAAGTCCAGCAGACATCAGAAACAACATGAATGTTTATTCAACAGTTCGTGCAAAGAAAATATAAATAACTAGGGGAGAAGTTGGAGCGAAATTTCTACCAGAAAACCCGGTAACTTTTCAGCTGTTCTTCGTTAACGTGACATAAATAGTTATAATGATTTTCATTCAGTCAGACTGACACTAGCCACATGCATTGCAGGTAGATTGTAGTAAGGAATTGATTAATGCCTGGTTTCAAAATTAGTGAACTGGACTTATTATTTTGTGTCCATTGTTGGACACAACACGGTTTCGATGGAACCGTTATACCGAGGATTTCTGTCGGCTAATGTGTCTCTCAGGTTTTGATAATGTGCCGACAATCCGCAACATAATATCGTACAGCGCGCGCTGGGCATTACACTAAGGAAGTAAGGAAGGGAGAGTTAATGGAGAGCACCGGAGTTGAGCCTTTTTTCATTCAGTGTCATCAACAGTAAGAGAAAAAGGCAGGAAGAAACGATATAGCCGATAATTAAAATGAGGTCGATAGTTTAAATTTATCGTGCGATTAATTGATTTATCGTTTATCGCGACAGGCCTATGAATGACATGTTTATAAGTAGAGAATGCAGAAAAACCTCCATAGTTTCTGATCAGTTCAGTCGTCCATTGGTAGATCTCCGCTGTGTTTCCAGAGTTGATCTGAGTCAGCGGCCACCTCCAGCCTTTATCTGCTTCCCACAATGCCCTTACGTGCTCAGGCACAGCAAGGTCCTTGATGTTATCAAAGCAATTTGGCCGTGCTTTAATCATTGGAAACATTGAGCAGCTCCCCCTCCTACCCTGTACTTTGGAGGCAGACAAAATCCAATCACTCATAAGAGGTTATTGATTGATGTAATCGTATTGGAGGTGAGGGTGTGGAGGGGACGTGACAGATTACTTTTGTCTGCTACATGTGTCACTCTCAGTTGCCAATTCTTGTCCTCTTTCATCTGCTGTTTAATCTATGAGTGAGGTTTTCACATCTTCCTCGCCCCTGTGGTGGCACCAGTGAACCGGTCCTCCCTGAGCGGCGCTGATGGCCAACAGATCTGCGTTGAGCCGTTTGATCTGATCCAGCTCTTTCAGCTGTCACATTCCTGTTCATGTGTCATAATGAGAAAGGGCCGTCGTCCGAGGCGCCGCAAAGAGCCTCCATTTATACAGATCTCCTGCAGGAGTTTCACTGTTGTGTCATTTGAGTTAAAGATCACAACAACCACAATATTGATGACACAATAAGAACACCAAGCAGCCGGATGAATTTAATATTATGTCTACAAGAGCTCTTCTCTTACCCCGAAATGAATAGCACAATTGCTGAGCCAGGATACAAAAGTGTCTCAATAATTTGAAGGATTTCTGAATTCACACAAACAGCACAGACATTTACTATTGATAGACCTCTTTAAAGGGGCAAGTATTATGTGTTTCCTAGATAAGTAGTGCCAATCAAGTAACTATGTGACCTTCAATTATTATAAAACTGCCATATATGTCAAATATGACTTTGTAATTTGACGTCTTGAAACTGCGCCTCTCTCCCTTTCTGAAATTCTGCCTTCAGGAAGTCATCACAGCATCGGTCTTCTGCGAACCCTTCAGCAACTTTTTTTTACCAGGGTTTCACTGAGACAGGGGTAGGCAACTCCAGGCCTTGAAGGCCGGTCTCCTGCAACTTTTAGATGCATCTCTACTTCAACACACCTGAGTCAAATGATGAGATCAATCGCAGGACTCTGGAGAACTTGACTGCAGTAGGAGGTGATTCAGCTATTGGATTCAAGTGTGTTGGACCGGGGACACATCTAAGAATTGCAGGACACCGGCCCTCGAGGGTATAATAAAGTCAGCAGAAGTACAGTTCCACTAGGTGTTTGCTAATTTCTGCTGGCTAGTCTGAAGGAGCTGAGTGAGGGGAGGGCTGCTCTATGAGGTTGAAGATTTTGGAAACTGCAGCTCCAAGGAGGAGCTGTGCCTCGAAGGCGACACTCTGTCCCCATAGGCATTTTGCACAGCTGAATGGTTGACATGGAGATTAAATGATTCCTCAAAGAACCAAAGCAACACTCCAGGTATGTTTTTGATGAAGGAATAAAATTGTAACATGACGGAAAGCTCAAAAAAAGGTCAATTTTACATAATACTCCGTTATAGACACAGTTTGCTTATATTCATCATTGTACATTTTTATGGTATATTAGTTCATGTCTAGGGTTCTGGTGCAAAATGGTGGAGCAGTTTAAATGTTAAAAATATAAAAGTGTCATGTACTCCAGTGAATGTCTCAGAACAGTCAGTGGTCATTTTCAGCAAGCTTTTCAAACAGCAGATTCCAAGTATAGATAAAACTAGATAATTACATACATGCTAGATACAACGTTTACTCCTCACTATCTGGTATTAAAAGAGACTAAACATTTTCTGTCATAGGATCAGCAAAATTATTTCTGTTGGCTAAACCTTACCCCATGTTTCTGGACGTGGGGTAAGGGTTAGGGGGTTAGGGTTACCCTTACCCTTACCCCCTAACCCTTACCAAACAGCTGAAACTGCTGGAAAACAGCAGTTTCAGCAACTCTGAACAGGCTTAATGCTGAAAATGTGCTATATGAATAAAATCACCTTACTTTACCTTTATGATTCACTGTAAAAAACAGGATAAAACAGAAAGAATACAAGAGACTGTAATGGCTGTGCTGGTGTGTGGCTTGTAATGCTGATGAACTTAAATGGGTTATTTTTCTGCACTTTGTAGCAACAGAATTTCCAAGCATATGAATGATATCTACCTAATAGATTTTTATGAAGTTTTGGGACTGAAACTTTATAAGAGTCAAAGTTTCTTAAATACAAAAATTGGATCATTATCAGGGACAAAAAAAATCCTGAGTGGGACATTTACACTTTCTATTTCCATTTTTGCTCAAACAACGGTCTAATGAAATGTTGGGAAGAGCTCAGATCTAAGGATAATGTGCCCTGATGGATTCAATCTAAAGCCAGTAGGTAAAGGTGTCAATACGACCGACTGTTTCACTCATGATGTCCTGATGTGACCCCAACGCAGAGGTCGGCATACCTTGTCCAGCTTTGGAGACAAACGCATTGTATGGCAGACTGACGTAGAACTGCTTCGTTTATAACGGTTACAGAGCGATGAGACGATTCATTTTAAATGCTAAAGGTTTCACTTGACTGTCAACACTCTTGTGGGTGACAAAACCCGTATTTGTCATGAAGTTATAGATCAGTGTTTTGCCAGAACGCGGTAGTGTTGATCTGCCTCTGAGGTGCTGCAGGTCATTGTACCCAGTGTGAAGTGGAGCTGGCAGATCACACATCCAATCAATGTCAACCTGAAAACACGCTGTTGGAATTAAAGAGTGTTTGTGTCTTTTTCAGTGGAACTGTGTAGGACCACCAATCATTTTACCCCTCTGCCCTCAGAGCACATCGCTTTGGCTTTCTGAAATATTCTGAAATAATTTGGCTTTTTAGTTAGTAACATATAAAAAGTAACAATGGAGATCAGGAACTGAATTTACTCAGGACTTTATGATAACCGGAACAGACCTGCTGACTCAGCATGTGAACACTTGCACACGAAGCGCTCTATGCAGGAACAGATCTGAACTCAATCAAATGTCCACAGTTTTCCTGGGAGTTTGTGGAACTGCTCATTCTTTGGGAAAGCTCTGCTGTCTGAGACCAAGAGGCTAAAGCAAGGGAGTGAATTTATCACAAGTGGGCAATGCAATTACCCTGGGAGTGGCCACGTGACACAAATCAATATGACACAAAGCACTAAGCCATTGACTCTTATCCATGACAAAGTGCACCTCAGAAAGGAGTGGATTATTGGACTTTTGGAGCCTCCTACTTTTTGATCTACTGTTAGGTCAGTGCAACATTAGAAAAGAGCCATTGTTTTACAAGATGGGGAAAGTAATGAATGGACTGCTGAAGTCGCACCTATGGATAAAGCCAAGTCAGAGCAGCTACTTTTATTAGCCCGACTAAACACAACTCATTCACGGCTATAGAGAGGATGAAAGGAGCACAAGGACGGGTCTTTTTACAGCTCTCACCCGGAGCCCACAATGAAACCAGAGCGATTTATATTTTCCAGCAGGGGGCCCCAGTAAACTGGGTACCAATTTAACAACATATTGTGCCCCCTGCAGTGCAGGCCAAATTGGAGCCTTGTGACGTCTAACAGACATTGAATTTTCTTTCAGAGATTTAGGAAAAAAGACAGCAGTAATCTACACGACACCCATAAAGGTCCAGGATTTATATCCAGTGTAATAGCTGAAATATATGGAGTGGAGGTTGGGGTAAAATGGATAAAAAATAGAAACAGTAAAGAGGTTGGGGAATGAAAAGTGTAAACCTCAGGGAGCGCTCAGGCAAACCCACAGTGGGTGAATCAGTGGCATAAAGAGACAGGGGAGGAAGCAGAGGAGTGATAGATTTTAGCTGCTTGGTCACTCTTCCCACACAGCTCCAGTCCAAGCTCTTGAGTTTTCTGTTTTAATAGAGGGGGAAAGGGTGAAGTCAGCAAAAACAAAATGCCGCCATTAAATCATCTCCCCGGATCTGGTGTCAGAGCAGTAATAGGAAATGCACTCATCATCGGAAAGGTTACTGCTTTCCTGCTGGCTTTTCTCTCCTGCCATCCCCCATCCTCTGCACTCCACCAATCCCTCAGCTCCACTTTCAGCCCTTAACCAAAACCCAGATGCTTGGTCAACACTCTGGGATGTAAGAGTTCACAAAGGGTTTACTTTTCTCCCACAGATGGCACATTTCTGTATCTCATCTCTGAGATTCTCTTTAGAAAATGCAAAAAAAAATCAAGCTGCAGACTTTGGTTACAGAGACCAAAACATTTTGCTAACAGTCATAAAAACAATGACGCTCTCTCCTGTTTAAACAATATGGAAAAGTCATTAGAAAGTTAAAGGTGAATAAACATCTGCACAAATCATCTACTGAAGCTGTTGAAACATGTCTGTGATTGATGACGCAAGCCGAACAATCCTGTCTTTCAGTGTATTTGTTAGGACTCTTTTCACACATGATGGTCCAGTAGGTTCGGTTCAACAGGGGTTGTTGCATTTTTAACTGCTGCGGTTCACTTTCACTGCAGTGACAAACAAACCAAAAGCCTGTTCCCCTCCTGGCCTGTGGCGGCGATGCACCAAGAACTACTGAAAGAAATAACATCTGAACAAGACTGAGCACAACTAGGCCTGTCGCGATAAACGATAAATCAATTAATCGAACGATAAATTAAAACTATCGACCTCATTTTAATTATCGGCTATATCGTTTCTTCCTGCCTTTTTCTCATACTGTTGATGACACTGAATGAAAAAAGGCTCAACTCCGGTGCTCTCCATTAACTCTCCCTTCCTTACTTCCTTAGTGTAATGCCCAGCGCGCGCTGTACGATCTTATGTCGCGGATTGTCGGCCCATTATCAAAACCTGAGAGACACATTAGCCGACAGAAATCCTCACTTTAACGGTTCGATCTAAACCGTGTTGTGTCCAACAATGGACACAAAATAATAAGTCCAGTTCACTAATTTTGAAACCAGGCATTAATCAATTCCTTACTACAATCTACCTGCAATGCATGTGGCTAGTGTCAGTCTGACTGAATGAAAATCATTATAACTATTTATGTCACGTTAACGAAGAACAGCTGAAAAGTTACTGGGTTTTCTGGTAGAAATTTCGCTCCAACTTCTCCCCTAGTTATTTATATTTTCTTTGCACGAACTGTTGAATAAACATTCATGTTGTTTCCTATGTCTGCTGGACTTCGGGTTGCACCGTGTCAGCTGTTCGGGATTCCCTCCGTGTTTCCCCTCAGAAAGCACGAGGAGAATCCGCGCTTTCTGATTGGCTACCGGTCACATTCAACAGGCTGCGTCACTCTCCCAGTCTGGATAAATCCTTGATTTAGATCGGAGCGGCACAACGATCTACCATAACACACAGTGACGATCTCAGAACGAAGAACGTTCTAAGATTGTAGTTCATGGTAAAAAATCCTGTAGTTTGAACTATTGCATCAGGCAGTCGGATGTCTTCTCTATTTAAATCTAATGATTACTGAAGGCCAATATACTATACAGACTTCATAATCTGCACTCTTTTTGTTGAATGCAGTATTTATTCCCAGTTTGGCTTTATGTTGTTTAGTTTTTATTCAAGTTCATTTATTGTTAATGGAGACTAAGAATCTATTTTATTTTTGGTTCTGGTTGTTTTATTTATTTTGTGTATCAGTCCCAGTGTTAGAGTTCTTTTGAAAGTAAAGTGTATCTATCTTTGGCAGGAAATCACATGTATTATTACGTAATTTCCATTAAATCAATGTAAAAAGGTCTTGAAACAATATTATCGTTTATCGCAATAATTTTTGAGACAATTTATCGCCCAGCAAAATCTGTTATCGTGACAGGCCTAAGCACAACTACCTTCCTGACAAAACGTAAACAAAAATTAAATGATGTCAGAGTTTAGTAATTGTAGCTTTTCTCATTTTATCTTTGGCAAAAATTAACAAGCCATTGTTTGTTTGCTGGGCTGCACAGTGGCGCAGTGGGTAGCGCAGTGGGTAGCGCTGTTGCCTTGCAGCAAGAAGGTCCTGGGTTCGATTCCCGGAGTCTTTCTGCACGGAGTTTGCATGTTCTCCCAGTGCGTGCGTGGGTTCTCTCCGGGTTCTCCGGCTTCCTCCCACAGTCCAAAAACATGACTGTCAGGTTAATTGGCCTTCCCAAATTCTCCTTAGGTGTGAGTGTGTGTGTGGATGGTTGTTTGTCCTGTTTGTCTCTGTGTTGCCCTGCGACAGACTGGCAACCTGTCCAGGGTGTACCCCGCGTCTCGCCTGCAACGCAGCTGGAGATGGGCACTGGCAACTCCCGACCCCGTTAGGGAGAAGGGTGACGGCAAATGGATGGATGTTTGTTTGCTTATATTTACCCAGAATATCTGTATTCCACTTCCTGCTTCTAGAGCGGTCTCCGGTTTGCTTGCCGTTCACATATGCATTGATATCAAAGGAATGAAAATCATTGTAAATTTTCCAGAATGCTACAAATATATGTTTGTATTTATTTATGGTAGCAAATAAATATGAATAAAAATTAGACTTGAAGTTCGGCAACAAACCCAAACAATTACTTCCTAAAGGATTAACGATTAAATGTCTCAGGCACATTGTTCCGGATGTTTCAGTGTTATCTGATAGAAATAGTTCTCAGTTCTCTGAACTCCAGTTATTGTGAACTGGGGTTCAGTAGAGGTTTCTTCATGTTCATGAGTGGGTGGGTGGGTGGGGAGGGCTCTCTGCTGTCACCCTGCTGTTGCTCAGGAAGTGGGGATTGTTTTTCTCCACACAGAGTAGTTTGTCTTTTAGCTGATTCTATTTGCTGTTGTTTCCATACTGTGAAATGTCCCATGTCCATCACATAACAACCTTGGGTCCCTCTTCCCCTCACTTTTACACACTGTCTGGACACAATAAAGGTGTGCAGAGCAGCTGACAACCAGCAACACTGTAACCTTTAAGTGTTTATTATTTTTTTATATACAGTGCTGTGTTATTTAATAGTGCTGTGCAGCTCTGGATTGTGTGGTTGCTGCTTTGGGCAGGTCTTGCTGGTGAAAGCGACCTCTGAGCTCGAAGGGACTTCAGTTAAAAAAGGGATAAGAAACTGCAAAAGCAAGTATCCTGCAAATCATCACTACCATATAAGTTATTGCTGCTTATTTTAAACAGAAGTTCACATCCTCCTGCTGATGCATTTGAGACTTTACTCTGCGTAGGTGAGAAGTAACATTTCATTTGAGCAGCCCCCGAGAAAACAAGAGGGCCACTTCCCAGGTGATAAATCACTGCTGACAGGGGGCATTACACGCACAAACGGACCGCCGGTGCCGCACCTTTACAACAATTAATTAGCTGTCTGACACTCATTTATCACTGCACCAATAAGGTGAAAAAAATCAAGAGTTTATTAAAGCGCCACTTAATTTCCAAGAGCTAAAGGCCAGATGCTGAAACACATGACATAGACAGCAGAAGCAACATTCACATTCTTACTTCATGTTACATTACAGAGATCAAAATGTTCCCTCAAAAGCATTACTGTAAACAAATGTTTGGCAAAGAAAACACAGTCTCATGTCTCATGGCTACGTCATAAATCCGATTTCACAACACAAGATATGATCCATGTTTAAGAAACTGCACAGGCACAAAACAAAAACACAGTTCAGCCTCTTCAATAAATACTGTACACATCATCACACTATCTAGCATTCAGACTTCTGTAAGATCACATCACTTAGTTGGAAGTTGTGTACTTAATCTATGCAAATACATTGTCATGCATCTTAGAGCTGAAACAGAAATGAGCAGCAAACAAATTTTCTGCAGCTGCCTGATTCCTTCAGCTAACTGGGCTGGTCTGACGGCTCCCTAAAGCATGCATATATGGGTCCAGAACGGAATAGAGTGACACGTGGCCAAGATGTGACTGCTGTCATGAGCCCAGTCAGGCCAGCGAGTGGGGACATGGAGACCAACCCGGCCACGTCTCTGAGGACAGGTCTGTTCAGCTGTCACTTCAACATATTGACACACTGGAAGACTTCTTCGTGTTCAATCACTCTAAACACATTCAGACTAACATCTAAATGATCCTGCTGCGAACTACAACTAACCTGCTCCTACTGCAGTAGCATTAGTTCAGTGCTTTACTAAATGGACCAGGCTTTTCTTGTTGTCCTCAGCATACTTCAAACTAAATCACGACACAGGAAATCCTAGAGAGCCACGGCTCAAGTGGTCTAATTACTCATGCCGAGTTGCTACGAGTGATTGGCATTGGAATTCAATCAATAATACTGATTAGAACTGATTAGAAGGTCAGACAGGCAAAAAAAAGGCAGAAAAATCTCACGTTGATTTGAAAGACAATCAGTTTTTGGCAGAGGGAGAGAGGAGAGGGTTGAACTGGTGAAAAAATGTTCAGCAGCTGCAGACTATGCTGCTTCCTCACTGTCAACCAAATCCACCGGACTGCAATCCCAAAAATGTCCTGTTGACTGGTTTTAAGATGAAACAACAATCTAATCCTCTGTGATGTAGCTATAAATGAATAGCATCAGAGGGTAAATCAAAAGCTCTAACAATACAATAACAAATATTTTCCTGCCAAATACAATTAATTATATCAATTAAAAAAATCCTTTACCAACAGAAACAAGTATTATACTGAATAAACCTTAACACACAATAATCCACTAAGATGCTGTCAGTATGTACAAGCCCCAAATTTCCAAAAGAATGTAAATAAATCTAAGCATGTAGTGTTCAATGTTTTCAAAAGTTCAGGTAAAATTGTTGGTTGGACAGCTGCTGGTCCAGTTTGGTTCAGACGTGCTTGGTGAAGCGATGGGAAGGTGTGGTTCTTCCTTCTCACTCGAGCCTCAATTTGCCTCTCTGTCTCTAAGCCAACGGCCATCAGTCCCGACATTTTATGGGAGGTGAGGTGGCTGCCCCGGCTCTCACAACCTGTGCAATGCAAAGATAGAAAGAGTCAGGGCAGCACACCTCACACCCCGACCAGAAACCCTCCAAACTGACGCTGCATCAGGAGCATTCAGCAAAACATTGACAATCTGTGGCTATGATTGCAATACCAAACAATCATAGTGAGATTCTTACTGCTGTCTATCTTTAAACATCACTGTGTAAAATTATGAAACATATTTATTAAAGGTATAGTTATAAATGGAAAAAAACATCTTTGTTGGTCAAATAGCCTGACATCTAATGCTACAATACTTTAATGTACAAATATAATTCAAGGTCAAAGACTAAAAGATTCTGAGGTTCTATGGCTGCACAGGAACCCATATGGGAAATGTCTCCTGTCATAAGGTTTCTCTGCTACCATTTAATAAGATACAGAGAGGCAATGAATGATGGCAAAAAAAGAAAAATAACTCCTCCTCACACACCAAACACTTCAGCATCACTACAACTGATAACCTGCTTCAGGAAAAATCAAGGTGCTGCTCAGCCCAGAGTCTGGTGTTATGGTTTAAACCTAAAATGATCCTAAAATGATCATTACATGACAATATGGTATCAAGGCATATGCTGGGTTTCAAAGAACAGCAAAGAAGAATCCTGCTGATTGGATGCCAAACACCTGATACCTCAATAGAGGAGGGAAATTAATTGTGCTATTCATTACACCTTAATCAAGTGAGCAAATGCATGTGGCAGGTCAATATAGGGTCCTGTGGAGAGGACAACCTCAGCCCCCACAGTCTGCACAGCCCAGCGACCGGGGTCTAATGAAGACTGAATTTTAATCATCAGGAGGGTATGGCTCCTCCAGGAGACACACACACACGCACACACAAATATAGACCTCTCAAGGTATGCACACTCACACACATGCACTCACCATGTGGAATAGCCCAAGCTGGTTCTCTTATACAGACACACACATTGCCTCACCTCACGAGATTTTCATTGTCGCCTGGTCCTTTGCAAGTTGAACACTCAGTTCTTGTGTCATCAGCTTTGGGTTTTTTCTGCACCGCAGTCTGGCGTTGTCTGCGTTCCCGCGGCAGTGGTTCCTATGGGAACACGGCTGATTAGAAATGAGAGCTGGATGGGTGCTTGTTTGAGCCTTAGAAGTAAAAATGAAAGCTAAAACTGTGGAGGGACTACAATGTGCTGAAAAGTATAACTCCTTCATTTCCAAATCATACGCAAACATTTCTGGCTTCAAAACCAAATGCTGGACCTGTTCTTCTTTCAGCCACTAAAGTACCTGCACAGAGAGGATCATCAGGGTCGCCAGCATGGTGTGCGTACTTTGGAAGCTTATTGAACCACTAGCACACCTGCACCATGTGGAAAGTATTTGAGCAGTTTTCTGATGATGTGAGCAGAGAACCCAAACATTCACCATCTGTCACCTGATCCATAATTTTTCCAAAGGAAAACAGATTTAGGGGATTACATTAATGCACAAGTGTCAAACTCAAGGCCCGGGGGCCAAATCCGGCCCGACATAGCTTTTTATGTGGCCCTCCACAGACTAGACTAAACACTAAGTGTGATTAAATATTATATTATCAATCATATCAATGCAGTTTTTATCTGTTTACTGCCAA
This sequence comes from Poeciliopsis turneri, assembly GCA_922788865.1. Lineage (NCBI taxonomy): Eukaryota > Metazoa > Chordata > Actinopteri > Cyprinodontiformes > Poeciliidae > Poeciliopsis > Poeciliopsis turneri. The sequence goes on along the minus strand of CAKLNU010000516.1, from coordinate 453,469 downwards.
TTTATATCAATCAATCCCTCCAGTTTCTTGAGAATTTAACTGATGTATGATTATAGTCCATGATTTATATAGCGAGTAAATAAACAGTCGCATTTATTATTAGTTCCTGAAGGGACTGAAAAGATGTTCAATAATATTATGTAATTTTAAGAATTCATTGACATATTAACAGGTGTGAACAAGTTTTATCAACACATTCTGGCACAACCGGCCCTTTAAGAGCCTTCATGATCTTGATGTGGCCCAAAACGAAAATGAGTTTAACACACCTGCATTAATGGGAGATTTGCATCTGTTAAGCAAAATGATCTAGTCTGAACTAATGAAGAAAAAACGAAAAGGAATCAGAAAATGTGACATCTACAAAGATTTGTGAACAGCAACAAGAAGAAGTGACCAACCTCCACTTTCTCTTCTCGTTCTTCAGTGATAGGAACTCTCTTTCTCTTCTGGCCCCTGGTTCTCTGTGAAGCACAAACATTTCATTTTAGCACAAGAAAAAATCCTCTGGTCTTCATTCAACTCAGCTCACTGGAATTTTTTAAACTCCAGAATGACAAGTTGATTTGTCTAAAGTCCACATACTTAAAATGTCTGGATAAACAGCAGTCAAACCAAAGCGCGAATAGAATAACAATGTCTGTATTTTGGTTTTGCACAGCAATTAGAATATCAGCCCACACTTTTAATATTGGTGTATCTCATTTCTGATGATGTAGTTGTGTTGGGCTGGACATTGACCCTCCTGACATGTAAATGTCAAATGTGCTAATTCTCCACATTTTACTAAATGCTCTGCATTAAGTCTATATTTATAATAAATGAGCTATTGGCCTAAGTTAGTAGTTTGTACTACATAGTGCAGGAACACATTTGAAAGTGGTAAATTTTTTGGAACCTTATTTGGATTCATTGGTCTGTGACTAAACATAGCGATACACTTCTGGCCAAAAAAATAGCAACAACACAATGAAAAGAAAAATATATTGTGATAACACGTAAAGTCTTAATAGTTGTTTGTCTTTTCCTGACTTTTCATTTTAGAATTTAAAAACCTCAAAAAGAAAAGGAAATGACTAACCTCTTTATTACAACTCAGGAAGGCAGTCCTGTTTAGTACTGGTGCCATGGAAACACATATGATTCAGGATTATTTTGTCACAGCAGTTACAGTTTTTCCCTGAAAGGCTTGAAACTCTAAAAACTGTAATTCATGATTCCCCTCTACTACACTGGTATGAAGTCTGCCATTTCTTCACACAAAGCTTAATGCTGAATGAGAGGAAATACAATTCCAACATCTCTTTGGAAGCAAGCAAGCATCTGAGCTGCTGGGGAAGTTTAAAAAGGGAAGAAAAATCAACAACATATTTAAACAGATTGTGAAAACAATTCCATCTGTTGCCTTTGGCTCACCACCACTCACCAGATGGAGGAGTTATCATTAAGAATGCTAACTGCAAGAATGCTGCCAACAGGCTTCTTCAGAGATCCATTACTCCTGGGTCTGCAGTATAAAAGAATGCCCATCTTTATTCAATACATTCTCCATTTAAAGCATTGTCTGGTAGGGCAATGTGAGAGCATTTGAGGAGCTGGATCAGCTGAAAAATGCTCAGCCACACAGCACAGCTAATCTCAGGCTCTGTTCAGGTGAGGAAATTAAAACTGCAGGCACTATTTTATGTCCCACGCAAAATCAATCTTTTAATTAAGTACATCAGTGCATCTTTAACAAGCATGAATCATTTCACAGAGGATTAGAGAAATTAACAGAGCATAGGACAGATAGTAACTAGACATATTAACTTGACAGAATTTTCAGCTGATTAATTACACATGTTCATATGGAGAAGTTTTGCATTCTAGCACAATGTTCAGCTAAACTATGTCCAATTAGCAGGATATTTATCTCCACTTTGAGTTGTTCTGTTGTTAGGCTGCTTCATTATTCAGTTATATGACTAAATATTCACTAATCACCTGTATATTATTTAATAGTAAAATCATTTAAAAGACAGGGGATTTCAGTTAAACAGCATCATGTTTAATAAAGGCAATGATTTTTTAAAATACTGACACATTTTGGAGCAGACTAAGGTTAAATCTCTGACATGGTCATAGCATCCAGTATGCATCCACTTAATGTTGGAATTTCTTAATATTAAAATGTCAAAAATGACTGACAAGGAATATTTCACTTTCTAATTTTGGGAGATGTACAAGTATTTCTCCATGTCATTTTTATAAAGTAATAAAATACAAATAATAAAAAAAGAAAATTAAATCAAAATAATGAAGACTGAATTTTTCTTGAATATAGTAATTTAAATAATTAAAACCAAGCAACAATTCAAAATGACAGCAATACTGCCGCTACTTCATCTAGCACAACTAAACTTTTTAGAGGGATGGCTTTCTGTTCTAACTTTTACTCTCGATCTCTGAGAGGAAAGAAAATGAAGGACATATTCAGAATATTTAAAACATATTCTTCTTCAGTCAGCAGACATCCAGGGTTTTCCCTGAAAGCCCCGCACTGGGGTGGTCCACCAGCAGCCCACCATGTTTTGTGTTAAAAATGTCAACAGAAGATCTGAGAATATGACAAGCTAATTATGTGTTAGTGGAAGACATCGCTGACAATACTAAAATACAATAAAATATAATTCAAATAAAAAACTTTTTTTTTTTTTTAATTCAGATAAATCCTAATTAAATGATCTGCATTACAAAGACAAGCTTTGTAATGCAGATCACATTCAAAAGGAAAATAAATCAAAAGAAATATTATATAAATAAAATGCACAATGATGAGTAAAGGATGAGTTCATATGCTTAACTAAATATTTCCAGAATACAACATTCAAGTATTTATTGTATTAAGTTTTCTTAATCAAGCTGTTATGCTCAGAAATGTCTGCAGATTAGTGCACTATTTTGATTTGCTGGTTGTGATTGGTCATTACTTCATTTATCAAAGTGAATGGACAATTTACTAGAAACTGATGAGATGATTGGAGACCTGTTTGTGTTTGACTGGTTAATTTACATAGACTTGCAAATAATCTGATTTTTTTTATTGCACAAATACAATTTTTTAAAAATTATTTTTGTTGAACATTCCTTTGGATTGCAGTACGCTTTACTGATCGCAAGATATGTTATGTTGTAACTTTGTCTGCATTATGCAGTATGTCATTCTTAATTTTGTTTTTATATATTTTTATCTTTGTGTGACTCTACATGTTTTGATTGTTAGTCACTTTGCTGCTGTTACAATAGAATGTTCACACTGTGGGAAATTAAAAGGATATTTTTATTCAACTTTATCAGGTTGTGAGCGCACACAGAGCCAAGCGTGTGCCAGAACATGCACTGAGCGCTTGAGATAAACGAACACAAAGTGTGACTCAGTCTTTGTAATTGAGCTTTTAGAGGTTTGTGCTGTGTGTACAAGCAAGTGGTGAGGTTTTATATTTGTATGTAAGATTAACAATAAATCAATAGCAACATATATTGTCACAGACACATGATCAGTATCCATAAATAAGACAGCTGAATATTCAATAGTCAACATATAGAAAATTCCCTGAACTCTAATCCAGAACCATATGGCATTCTGGGAAATGTAGGCAGACAAAAGGCTTAGACTGCTCACTGTCAGCTAAGTAAGGTGGGTGACACCAATTAACTCCCTCTTTGGTTACCTGGCAACAACTTGTTCAGTAGCTTGTGCAATTTAAAGTTTTGCCGTCGTGCCTCATAACGGCTTCAAAATAAACACTATGAAGTGAAAACTGTGGAATAAACAGGGAAGGTCACGCCAAAAGCATCGATAGTGATGCTTTTGACAATCATCACTATCGAATGACATGAAAAGCTTAAAAGTTTTGAAGTCAGTAGCTTGTGCTACTGACTGGATGATAATCCAGTCTCTACGTCAAGGCAGAACTCACTGAAACATAGCATCTTCACTAGAGCGCCTCTAACCGGTCCTAACTGGTCCTCAGTCTGCCTCGGCCAGATTCATCTCCATTAGCAGATCCAACTAGCCGCACTGAGCACTGCAGAATTGATTTGACTGACGGACTAACACATTTGTTGATTGTCCTATGATTTACGTCACTGAAAACTCCAAACAACACTTCTCATGTGGTTTAACAGTGGACTAGCAGACATGCCATTGTTGACAAAGAGCTGATCAGCTGGAGGAGATATTGAATTTCAATCAAGAGCAGAGCCAGGAGTTATATCAGGGGGGCCACTGCCCTTAGAGATAAGGTGAGAAGTTTGATCATCCAGGAGGGATGGTCAAATGTTCCCATAAGATTTGTCAAAAGGGCATTATGTAAAATCAACTATTTTGAGCTGCATAACATCAAACACAGACCTGGACTGTGTTGCTTTCAGTCTTTTATGCTAGTTTGAGGAGTCTTTGAATCTCCCATGGCAATTAATGGAAATATTGTATGAGTTTATTACTTCTACCTATTCCTTTTCGAGCATCCTAAGATTATTGTGGTACAAAAAAAAGTGTCTTTTGGATTTCTTGTTCATCTGTGTGATTTATACTTCTATCATGTTCGAAATAAATGAAGGTAATAAATAAACCATTCAGGGGTGCATAAATTCTTGCTCTCACAAAGATCTGCCTATTTACCCAAAGCTCCTCCTTAGAGCTGTAGTCTCCAGGTGAGTCTCTGGCTCACAGAGCAGCTCTTCACCACGCCTGCTCCCTCTCAGCTCCTCTAGACTAGCGGCAGCAGTAAATAGGAAAAAACCTGGTGAAACTGAGCATGCGCTAAGATCATTATAGGAACTGCTTCCCCAGTGCAACGCTCTTCAGAACGATTAAAAATGGCTTAATGAAGGAACACGGGGCTGGGCGGTGTCAGAAAGAGCAGGAGTTTCTTAAAGAGACAAAGGCCCAATTTCAAGGCAACAAATTTCTTTGAAGTTATGTTTGATAGTTTACAACATTTTTAATAACTGAGAGTAACATAGTTACTAGACTGTGCTATAGAATGGCATAATGTGCCTGGAAAATACATAATACTGCCTCCTTAAGGCTCCTGCATAATCACATAGATGATAAATAAATAAAAGCCGAGACTGCATACTTTAATCCATTAATAACTTCCCCAAGACACTCAGACATATGAGGTGCCACTGGACTGTTTAAAGATGTCCACTAAAGGAAAATGTGTTTGTCTGTTAACACACAAAACTCCTTCCTGACAAATGAACTCCCAGACACATACAAAGGCCAGTAGGAGGTCGATTAGCAGATCCTGATGAATGGAAACATGGCTTTAGAGAAGTGCAAGGACTCGGGCACTCTGGTAAAAAGCATTAAAAATGCAAAGCAGCCCTTTTAGCTGCTGCCAATGCATGCCTTGCTTTTGAAGATATATGCTGCACTGAAGTGCGGCTCCTGAATGGCTGCGCCTGTCTGAGAAATCACAAGGCTGCTTAATCCCAGAGAACCCCGGCAGGGTGTTCAGCACGTATCTGAGAGCGAACAGCTCCAAACCTGAGCAAAAACACTCCAACGCTCACCACACAGACTGAGGTCCAAGACGCTCTTCCTTTCCATCTTCCTCTCTTTGAAACACAGGCACACAATTTAATATTTCTGCTGAAGTCTTGGGAATGGAAGTGTCATGTTTTGACAGTAAAAACAAAGCAAAAATCAGATGGGAAGTGAAACACACATCATACACCCACACACACTCCCAAGCTGTCAGATATCAATCTGAAGTGTTTGTCAAGGGAGCAGAGAGGCAGCTCTGTGTTACAGGATCAGAGCATGGTCAGTTCAGATAAGCAGGATCCAGTGAGCAGCAGAGAGGCTTCTGTTCCTGCTCATAGCTCACCCTTGAGACATGGGCCGTCCTCCATTAATCTGACAGTCATTGAACACATCACTTTCATGTCTGAACGCTTCGTCTGGTGTGGGGGTGTGAAGATTAACCTATTCATTCACATTTGTGAAAGTGAGTGCCTTGGAAGAGCAACAGTGCTTCTGAATGAAATCTAGACGTATCGCTCTGTTCATATCAAATCTGAAAGTTTGGGAACGGAGAAAAATGAGACTGCAGGTATCCCCCTGAGCCGCAGCAGACCCAACAACATTCAGACATTAAATTTTTGTGTGACAAAAGGGATGGGCATTTATTGTGTCATTTATCATTTATCATGAAAAATATCTTATCATTGATTGCCTTGATTAATTTTAATTTATAATGTTAAAAAAACTTATGGAAATTTAAATTTTACCTGTTTCTCCACTGTTTATTCCACAAGAACGTCAATAAATATCTGTAAATTTGAATTAAATAAATGGAGTTACTATGAGCAGTTAAATTACATAAATCACTGCAGGAAAAATGCCTGTTTGAAATGGGAATATTTTTCCAGAACAGTTTTAGGGTCTGTGGCACCATAAATACCGCCATGCAGTCGCAGTCACACAGAGACCTAAAAAAAAACATAACACACATTTTTATCATTATCACAATAGTATCCTGATAAAATTCCAAGTCCATGTCACTCAGTTTATATGGCAATATTTAGAAAATTCTATTTAAAGTATATTAGCATACAATTTCACCATTACTGTGGACTCCTCTGGATAAAACCTCCCTGTAGATTTTGTATTGTATTTATAAATCTGCCACTTCTTCGGGCTGTTCATTAATGTTTGAAAACAATTTTAAATTTTCACATGAAAGCAGCATCATATCATGTTACTAGGAGTTAATTAAGAATTTATTAACTCCTAGTAATAAATTAGGCGTTAATAAAGATAAGCTTTCTAGAATGTCAGGAGCGGTCAGGAACGACTTAGATTTGTACAGTCGATTGTAAACATCTCAACTAATGGTGAATAAAAAAGTAAGATTGTATTTTTATTTGATACTAAATAAACAATAGAAGTTGATTCTGGGGATTTAATCAGACATGATCTCAGACTGTTGGCGCTTCAGAGCAGAGCTGCTGTGGGGTTCATCTGTTTTTATTCCTGCTGTGGGGAGTAACTGAACTGAATTGAAATGCAGCTATTGTGGCAAAATCGAGGTATTTTGGGCGTCATCAGGTCATCCGTTTTCACAGCTTTGAGCTACATGATGTTGAATCAACACATAGAATTCAACTTAATGAAGGGGAACTGAATGGGATCCAATGCCTGTTCACTGGTCTTTACTGTGTGTATGCACTGCCTTACAAAGGTTCATTTCAATAAAAACATATCAAGACATGACAATACAAGCAAGTGAATCATATGAATATTTAATATTAATTTAAAAACACTGAAAATTCAAGTTGTACAAACAAAACAAATTAAGAAAATGCATTTTTTTTATATATATAGATATATACTTTTAAATGTGCCTCTCTAAGAAATTGAAAGTCCTGGGTCTAGTTAAAGCCCAGATCCTTGTCCTTCTGAGATGTGGTGGGGTAACTTCAAACACCCAGGACACCTCTCACACATCTCACAAGTGAAAGTAAGAAACCAGGCAAAGAGCCAGCAGAACAGCAGCAGACTGAATGAGTTTACACTAAAGACTGGGTGTGAGGGCAACTCCTGCCTCAGATAGAACCAGTTATCTTTTGGTTCACCAGTAAACAATGGTCATTTTGAAAACTAAGAGTATTTCAATCTCTTTTTTCCCAGAGGTAAATAAAAACATGATCAGACATTTTTAATGTCTATCAAAAAGTAAATATGTATGAACTTCAGATATATGGATACTGATACAAAAGTAGCAGCAGCTCAATGCCGTCAAATACTAAAGAGCTTTTACTGTAGAGTTAACCTGCTGATAGAAATCTGAGCTGCAGTGTGTAGCTGTAGTGTGTAGCTGCAGCGTGTAGCTGCATTTATGCTTTTCAAAGGCAGAACTGCATGTTACTGTACAGTTGAACCATGAGAGTCCATAGTTCTGTGTGCAGAGTTTCAGCTGACAACCGAGAGAAGAGACCAGCAAAGTCAAAGCGACACACAGCACCTCCTTTCCTTCAGAGCACTAATGCCACTTCAAAGTACATCCAAAGTAAATACATCAGGATGTGTTTTTTTCCATCTTTGAACCTTAAGAAGAAAATGAGCAATCAGCATGAGAACACAAGTTACGTACTTGCAATCACTTAGCCCTTACATCCCATTCTAATGAACCAATAGAGGAGAAGGAGGAGGTAGAGGAAAAAGATGAGAAAGAGGAGGAAGAGGAAGAAGAGAAGGAAGGAGGAAGAGGAAGAGGAGGAGAGTTGGCCAGTACTCACTGTGCCTCTCACTTGCTGCTTCTTGGGCTCTGGAGACATCTCCTGAGGGATGAACTTGATCGGTCCTTTGATCTGCCTTCGAGACCTCTTGGTTCCATCAGGCAGCGTCTCCATGGCGATGTCAGCTTCATCACTGCTGGCCTGGTCACACTCGGAGCATTGCCTGAAGAAAACAGAGAGCTGTCAATGGTCTTGTATTAAGCTTACCGTTAATGATCCAAATATTTGATATTTTATTGGACGCAGGTTTTTCTGGCTGATTCCAGATTCAAGTCTGACCTGAAAAATGTCAATTTTTTACTAATGTAGGTTCTAAATTGGGTTGAACGATTCATCAGATTAATTATGCTCAATTGGTTACTGAAATAATCATCAACTAATTGAGTAATTGATTAACCATTAGCATTAACTCTGAGCAGATATTAAGTCAAAACTGTACAAAACATATATGTATTTTGCACTCAAAAAATATTTTTTTAATCTGTTCTACTGCCCAAGTGGCAGTTTTATGTTCACCTGGTTCAAATTATGTAAAAAAAACTCCTATTAAGTACCTTCTGTTATCCAATTATTAATCTGTTAATCCAACAAATAATCCCAGATCAGAATTAATGTTAGTTCAGCGGAAAAGGCTGAGATTTCACAGTCTGGTGTTAGAATTATTTTTTTTAGCTGTAGATGCATCCTTTACCACAAATGATCAAGGGCATTTTAGGCAATAACATGTTTATTTGTAGTATTTGTTTATTTGATTTCTAATACTGTACAAAAAGCGTTTGGTCGATTACTAAAGTAACTGTAAGCAGCAGTTCTATTTTAAATTGAAACAAATCGTTCTGTCCATCCATACTAACAAACATTTTTAAAATGTTTTAAAAGCCGGCCACAATGAACTTGGAAAATCAAATTCATGACTGAACTAGCCTTGATCTGACTGTGAATTTCTGTTTTTAACTCACCGATACAAAAATGATGAAGCCATAAACATCTGACACTCCAGTTCTACATCATGAATCAGCTGAGAAGCTGAAATATGTGACCAGTGTCATTACAAAAACAGGAGGACGTCATGTACAATTAACCAGCTGCCTCTCCTCGTTTCTTTCATTTGTAACATGGAAAAAAGACACAGTTCTAGTTGTTCTCTAATGACCACAGTTCATTAGAGTTGCTAAATGTGGAGAGGCAGAAGCATTAAATCTCTTCTTCAGATAAAAAGCTGTAGACTGTGGGAGGGGAAGGGAGACGGTGACATTTCTACCATCTCTGCATCTGCTATCTGATAAAACAGCTTCCACAGACGGAACAAAAATGTCACCAATAATACGACTAAAATGCTCTCCAGATCCAACTGTTAGCTGCTCCTTCAGGAGGAGGCGAATCAAAAAGAAGAGCCTGCTGATTATATTCACAAGATGAATGAGTTGCAGCATAAATGCTGCCTACACCACTTTGTGCTGTCCTCTCATCTGAGGGACAGTTACAACCAGATGTCTAATGGGGAGTTACTTTTTGAAAATGTATTTAACAATGAAAATTAATGTATCAAACATCAGGATCCATATCATGAAGAAGCCATCCTGCGTCACTTGTTTTGTCAGCATGAACAGAACTGATGTCATTTCTGAGTTTCCCACATAAATAAAGTGCAGGAAACAAAGAATCACGTCCTGCAGGGTCTGGATGAGTCTCACCAGTAGCTGTTCTTTGTCTTCTTGGGCATCCGGGTGAGTGGAGGCTCCAGGCAGCCAAGGTGGTAGTAGAGTTTGCAAGTGTCGCACAGGACCAGCAGATGTTGGTCCTGGTTCTTCTTACAGATCCCACAGCTGCAGAAATTATTCAGATAAACCACAGACTGGAACAGCTGGCACAATTATGTTTCCTGTTCACAATACACTGACCTTTAAGTTCTGCTTAAAAAGAGCCTGCTGATTACCGTATATAAAAAGGAGATAAAGTTGTGTGAAAAAGTAAAGCAAACTCTAGGATTTTTATGTTTAGTGGAGACTATTGATAATGTCTTACAGGTTTAAAAACAGTCCCAAACTCAAAAAAATTATTTATATTTACATTTTCACAGAATTTCTTTTGATATGCCCATTTCATTAAGTGTTAACTATACCAAATCTGTAGTCTTTACTGTCACATCAAGATGAGCTGAGCTGATATAATTTCATTAACCTTATTGACAGACTGAGGGGACTGATTAGCTATAGTTGGATCTTTGTCTGTGAAGATAAAAATATGTTTGCAGCACTGGGAAATTTATATATATAAATTTTTTTGCACTCCTAGATACTTGAAATATGCAAACAAAAATTCTTTAAGAGCTGAAAAGGTGAAATTTGCATGACATATCCCCTTTAAAAGCATAAAACAGCTGCATCTCTGCCATAGTAGCCTGGGACGTGCATTGCAAACTGGCTGGGAGTATAAATGTTATAGTGTTCAGTATTAGTTTATATCTAACATGTGTCTACAATCACAAAAACATTAAAATAAAAAAAAGAAGAATGAAAAGGTGTCCATGACTGTCCTCTGAACATTTGTACAGTCAGTATTCTTCCTCATGATTGTGTCTGACTGACCCAGAATGAAACACTTGGGGTCAGGGAAGTTTGACAGGTATTTTGAGTCAACTGGCTGATTAGGGTTTGAAACCGCTAGTTTCCATTAACAACCTTTTTCAAAGTATTTCAATTTTCTGATATGAGCTAGTATATCTGCGTTCACATGTTTCTCCGTTTGAACAACCAGGACCAAACTGTTCTTCACCTGTAAAGAATTGCTGGAAGGCTGGACGACTTCCCCGGAGTTCCACCTTCCTTCTTGCTGGGCTTCCTCTCCTTTGGAGCTTTCAGAATTGCTGGAGTGTTCAGTTTCTACAGAAACCAAAAAAATAGAAGTCATAATATAGAATTTTTTTTTTTTTTATAATCAGACAGGGAATACTTCAGTGAATACTTGACTTCACATTAGTGAATACTTCACATTCACTAATGTGAAGTATTCTTACTTTATATTAGTGAAGTAAGAATAAAGCAAACAGAATGTCACACTGGCGTGTCAATTCTATTGAAACACAGTCTGAAAATATGAAATGTAAATTTATATGAATCTTGACTCCTTTTACATCATTAAATCCTTGTGTAAGAGGCCCATTCACTTTTAACCCAGGTGGAATGATAAGCTGTTAAAACAAACATGCAGGCCATGGCGACTACATGTCACCAAGCTCTCTCATCATGTACAGGTATGGGCTCCATTATGAAATATGTATGCCATGGAACTTGCTTGAATTAGCCTCTCTAAGAACTCTCTTACAATTCAGCATGAAAAGAAAAGAAACATTATAAGTGAAGTCATTTTAATGAACTCTATTAGTCTGTCAGTTTAAGAAAACAGGATGGAGATTTGATGCCTCCTGCTTAAATCATGGGAAGGTCTTTGCTCCTTCATGAATGGAACTCATGTCTTACCAGGACTTACTTCCATTTCAACTGTAATAATACTAAAATGTTTATTTTAGGAAGTTCAGGTGTTCTACGAAAGAGGTCAATTTAACACAATTTGTAATAAGACTGTAATATAAGATGAAATATGGAGAAAATAATATGTTGTGAATAATTTCTGGATGAACTGTAGTTTGGCATCTAGAAAGATAGTTTGCCCATGTAAGACAAATAAGATAAATAAGGTGAAAGCTACTTATTAAATCTATTAAATTAATATTTGTAAAAAATAATAATACAATAAAAAAAAACATTAAAAAAACAATTATTTGGCTCAAATGGTGAACATTTTGTAAAAAATAATATAAGAATGTTTTCTGGAAACTTCTTATCTGGTTTTCTCTTTATGATTCTCTTGGTTGTTGTTGCATTTCCTGAACAAGTGAGCAGTTATTAATTTATAAACACTTAGCTTAGCAAAAATATTACATGTGAAAAGCTAGGTTTGAAATGGAATTTCTTATTTATTTGTTGCAGGTGAATTTGGCCAAGCTAAAGAAGAGACTGCTCTAGTTCAGCTTCATTCGGAGGAGAATTGAGACCTGCTATGTGGCCACTGTAAGGCGACAGCAGAGGGTCTGATTAGTTTCATCTGAATCTCAGGTGTGGTGCTACCATGGAGGTTAATTAGAAAACCTATCTAGTAGGGATTGAGCCTGTCACCAAATAGACAAGGTTTCCCCTAAGGAAATTCTAATCTGCTGCGCCTGCAGCAGAGCAGCGGCGCCAAGGCCCGATAGAGGCTCAGCTGACCCCACCACTGGGGTCTGACAAGGTCATCCTCTCAGTCTCAGCTGAGGTCTCCTCATATCTGGCTAAGAAAGACTCATTTCTGCTAATATGGAGCCAGTTCCACAAACCAACAGCAAAGTTTACAGAACAGAGTAAAAGTGAAGTGAAGGAAGTCGGTAAGGATTCTGGTTCTCTAATAGATTGTTTTATTTCAATGAAGAGGTCCAGGACTCAGAGCAGCTGCATCATTCTGTATTTAAAATAAAAATATCAAGCAGAGTCACAACCTGAAACCAACATTTGCCAAGGCAAGCCAGCTCCACCCTGACTCTCTCTGAGGGAATGTGCCATGTGCTAAAGCTTTTAGCCTAATCCATGCGTAGACAGCCCTGCAGTCACTGTTTTCTGAGCTGCTCTGATTTTAGACCAGATTCTGCTCCCTGTAGATAACTGTGGAGCGCAGTAGTGACGGCAGCCGCTCTCAGCCAACGCTATGCACCCAGCTCACTTTAATGTGTTTTCAGAAGATCCCTGGATCCTAAAGTGGATTCTGAACCAGAGCTAGGGCCTGCTTTCAATCACTCCATCAGCACACAAAATGACATCATGTACAGGTATGGGCTCCATTATGAAATATGTATGCCATGGAACTTGCTTAAATGCTAGAGTCAATGTGTTGTTTGATGATTTGTTTCCTGGGACATCCTGAAAGCTGAACAGAGAGTTAGAAATCCCATGAGCGTTCTCATCCGCTGGAAAACAGCAGACATGATCCACATCAGTTACTACTGAACCCGAACAGATCCACTAACACAACTTACATTTCTCTCCAAATATTAGCTCTGCAGACTCTGACAGAGGGCAGAGCAAAGGAACTTTCTACTCAATCAGTGTTACATTAGGAACTACAGGAGGGCCTGGAATATCTTATGCTAATATAAAAGTCAAACATTTGTTCATATCCAAGCAACAAATCTCATCCAAAAGCAACACAAATATGCTCTGTTTCCAAAGGAAACAGAGTCAGGAAGAAAGACTGAAGGAAATTTGAAGGGATAGTTTGGATTTTTTATGACAGTTGTTCCCACCAGTAATAGTTTTCTTAACTGCACATAGCAGAGGTCACAGTGAAGTGAATCTGTAGAGGAAGGCTAACGCTCGCAGCTTTTGGTAGCCAGGCAACACAGCAGGTAAAGGAAATAATGATCAGATCATGAGCATCAGAAGAAGAAGAACGAGAAGAACAACAACATGGAGGTCATAATGGACTACAGAGATCCAGGACAGTGCAGCCCTCAGTAGGAATCAAGTGGGGGTGGTGGAGGGCGTGGACAGTATCAAATTCCAAGTTTGATCAAGAAATAACATATTTATGACAGATGATGATTCTTAGTTAATGTCAAGTTGTCATAAAGACTTTTTAAACAATGTCAACTTTGCATTAAAAGTGTTAATATTTACTGACTGACAATGACAGCAGTCATAAATATTCATGACAGATGTTATGTCATACTTATAAACTGTCATATCAGTCTTATGCACACCCCTTTAAATAAAATGTTACCAGAATTTCTGTTTTAGAAAAGAAAATGATTATTTTTTTAATGAAAATTCAAAATGGGCTATGGTATGAAAAAATTGGAGACATTATCTTTAATAAAAACAATAATAACAATAATACATTTTATTTGTATTTGCCTTTCTTGACATTCAAGGTCACCTCACATAATTTAACATAAAAACAAACACCACATTTTAAGTCATATTGCCCAGCCATGTGAACAAGTAGAAGAAATAATAACATCATGAAACCTCAGTTGAAAAGATTCAAACTAACCTCTTAGAAGACGCTCCACAGACTAAAATAAATATTACAGGATCTCACAATCACGCATTTCCGAGGAAGGCGCTTGCTCCCTCAAATTTAACTATAGTAGCCATGAATTATGTTACTACTTAGAAAAGAAGGACTAAAAGTTTATTTTTAAACAAGTTTCTGGGAGAGGGTTTATTGTGCATTAGCTGCGTGAGCCCCATGTGTCTTACACCAGCATGTGGAAAGTAACATTTGAGTGTTTCCATGTTAAGTTACCAGGGGTGGTAAATGTTGGAGGAAGAAAAGCTCCAACTGTGTATTAAATGACTGATTTTAGTCCCAGTTGGGGACATCAATTATTTCTGCAAATGCACAGGCAAGATGACAAATAGAAGATGAAAATGTGGCAGACAGATGACACAAAACCATGCAGCACTATGACTGATGCTACAACTTGTGCTGTGAATGTTCATAATTAGGTGATTTATGCTGGTCATTGCAGAAGCAGCACCAGTCTTCCACATTCCGCTCCATTTATCTGTCCTGCTACCGTATTAACATCATTTGACCATTTATCTGCAACACTCATACTCTCAACAGCCACACTTTTAATTTAGCATTTTATGGATTTAGAAAGTAATATATCTTATAGATGTGAAACCTTTTAGAAATGAAACCCTTCTGTTCTCCATTGGTAGCATGATAAGATCCAGGTCAATCAGAGATAATGGAGAGTATTTATGAATAGAAGTGTTCAATGTTGAAAGTGCTTTACTACAGAAAGATTCCATCTATAAAGTTTCATTAGTTTCTTAGATTTTACAATCTCTTAACATGTCACCTTTTGAACAAGACTGTTCATCCTTAATGGGATCCACGACTAGATGTAACATTAGACTTTATTTGAGAAACATTTATGTTAGATATAAAAACAATACAGTAAAGCTACTGTAGGCTGTTTGGTTTTATAAATTTTAATAAAAATTTGTCACACAGAAGTCACCACGTAGTTTGAGCTGCAATGCATTCTGGGTAAATGATGTACACTGGGTCCAACCGCACTAGTTCCATCCAGCCAAAACAGCCAAAACAACTTTAAGCCTCTTTTTAGTTTAAAAAAGCTTAACGGAAACTTCAATTAATTTCCCATTGAAATAAGGAGGAACAAAAGAAGGAAGAGAAAGCGTTGGCTAAAGAAACTGGTGTTTGCTGCTCTTGCTGCCATCTTCAGCTTCAAAAATTAAACAATAAATAACTCGTACCTATGGTCAGACTGTGTGATCCAGTAAATAGTGGACGCACTGTGTGTCATGTCAGGTGTTGCATCAAAAACTGTGACCCATCATATTCTATGACCAACGGGGGGAGGTAGCGTGCAAGTACATCTTGAACACCACCGAGAAGAAGAATTTACATAAACTACGTAAATACTGATACATCTGAGATTGTAAGCTTCAAGTCTTCTTTATTACCAACATATAGATGGAGAAAATATAATTTAGTTTTTTGTATTTATTACTGAAGAGTTTTTGATGAACCATCATATTGCGCTGTCGTTAAAATATGTAACCCCACTGTAGCCGTTTAATAAATCGGTAAACAATTAATCATTTGTTCTAAGAGCTTTGGTAGTTTTTAGTATGTCTGCTACCTCCTAATTAAATGAGACATTCGTCAATAAATACACCAAATATAGAGGACAGAAAGAACACTTTCTTACAGCAAGCAGCTCAGATTTATGGAGTATCTTTATGTCACAGTATCTTCTGGAGGTGTGAACATCCAGCCTCAGTACTCAAACTCTATTCCTGCTCCTTATTAATCTATTGTTTATGCTTAGAGTTTAGGCTTCTTAGGTTGCTGTTGTATCATTTTTTCCCTCCCTTTGCAGTCATGCAGTCATAACTTCACAAGAATCACTGTTATGCGATCCAAAATTTCATAGTCCCAGCTGTCATTTGCTTCAGCATTGGTAGGACAAGCAGGGACAAATTAAACTTAAATATTTTCCACTAAAAGAGAGAAAAAACAAGCTAGGAATGGAAAGGTAATCAACCCACTTTGTATGAACATATTACAGTACAATACAACATCTGATGTCTGGGGTTGAAACAATTAATCAGATCAATTGGGACGAATCAAGTGATTTAGTAATTAATTGATAATTAACTGGAGAATACAGACTTTAAAAAATGTTATTTGTTAGAAGAGCAACACAAGTAGAGAAGTACCGGTAATCAAGCCAAAACTAGGCAGAAAATATTTACATTTAATATTAAAGAAACCTTTGTATATGTACTACCCAGTATTATTTTTAGCTTCATCCAGTTCAAACTGTGTTAAAGAAAATCTCAAATTAAGAACCTTTTGCGATCCAGTTATTAATTGGTTAATCTAAAAATAACCACCAGATTAAAAGCACCAATTAAAAAGAATCAAAAACTTTTTGATTCTTTTTAATTTAATTAAAGAACACTTTACTTTACTACAGTAAAGTGTTCTCTAGCTGAAGCACATTAAAAAAGACAATATTTTACTCCTAATTCATTCCTTAAACAAAAAGACAGAAAAGAAAAACTCAGCCTGGCATTGAAACAACATGGCCCTCTCTGCATGTCCAGCAGTGCTGACTGGTTGCTGGGTGTGTTGCCTTCACTGCCTGACTGTCCTTCAGGTAGCCTGACCATGATGCAGCCAGGGTTGAGTTCTGTTTGTCAGAGTAGCTATAAACCTGCTACTGTTGTACATATTCCCATTATGTTGCTACAGGAACCAAAAGCGGAAGCCTTTGCCCGTCAGAACTAGCATAAAGGCAAAGGACCGGTCACTCAGTTATTATGACATGAATAGATAAAGGTATACCATAAAGCAGAGAGCATCATGGGTAACATGCCTTAAAAACCTCTCCTGCAGCATGTTCAGCAACATCTTCACCAAGGAATCAGTAAATGGAACACATGTAAAAACACAAGAAGAAAGAAGTAATTGTGAACATACCTGGCCCACGATGCCGCCCAGCAGCGTCCACATGGCCTGGCCTTCACTCCGCAGGGTTCCGTTCACACTCAGCAGATCCTCCAGAAACTCGCAGAGCTGCAGCAGAACAGAAAGCTCCAGATGAAGCAACAGGATCACTGCAGCTAACAGCACTGGTACTGCAGGGGGGACTGGAGTATATCAATCTTGTTATTAATAAATACAAACAAAAGGATTTCTGAGCTACTTTCTTTACTTTCTAGAAAAGAAAGCAGTCTCCCCTGACCTTTAACCCCACAGAATCTCTGGGCTGTTGTCAAGAGGAAGATGAGAGACATCAGACCCACTACGCAGATGACCTGAAGGGAGCTGTCAAAGGAACTTGAGCTTCCTTCACACCTACACAGAAGCACAGGCTGCTGTCCTCCATGCCACACTGCATTGATGCAGTAATTCATGCCAGAGACCTACCATGTACTGAGTACTGTTCATACTTTTCAAAAGTCTCACATTTGTGCTTAGAATATATTTTTATTGGCCTAATTTAATATTCTAATAGTCTGAGAAAGTGAACCTAGGGAATTCATTATCTATAAGCCAGATTCATCAACATCACAAGAAAATAAAGGCTTGGAATATTTCAGTCTATGTAATGAATCTAAATAAAATATGAGCTTGACTTTCTGAAAGTAGGGGCAACAAATAATTTTTCAGGATATTCTCAGAATATCATTTTTTGAGCAGTACCTGCATAAGCAGCATGGTCAGGAAGGTTATTAGAAAAAACAAATAGAGAAACTAACAAATTGATATTTCTAATTATTTAAAAATGCAACTGAAAACCTCAAGTTCAAGATGAATCAGTCAAACTCAGACTTCTACTAGCACTCTTCCACCAGCATTTTTTTTCTAAAGCTAAAACCATGTTGGAACAGCTCAGCAGTGCAATTAGCAACACACACTCCATTAATAACGCTCAACACACACATCACATTCCCCTATGCAACATTAACTCCTGTGACTTTTCCTCTGCCACTGGATTCTTCCTCATGTTGACAGATGGCGTGATCGTGGTCTCACAGAGGTCACATTTAAGAGGAAATAATAAAATACTAGATGCTCCATTCCTGGGGCCAGATTTGATCTCATGTAGCGCTCTCCACCCAGCCAGTCACTGAAACAAAGTTTAGACTTGATTACAGGGCCAGACAAAAAGCAGATAGCACTGCCAGCATCAAGTTGAGTCTACACACTAGCTGTCGGATAAGCGGTCATGAGCTGTGTGACTGTCTTCATTACAGTACCGCATCCACCAAATTAACAGGTACAACTTAACAGGTAGTTATGTTGTACCTGTTAAAACAGGTACAACTGTTAAAACACGTACAAGTGTAGTTAAGTTGTACCTGTTTTAACAGGTCAGACACAAAGATTTCAGTATCAGGCAAAGTGCAAAAAAATAATCCAGCAGTTTCCAATGAGGCTTTGCAAGATTTACTGTCTGACATCAGAATGTTGATGAGTGAAATTGGTTCATGTGTGTCCTGGTCCCGCCATAGTGTATCGCTGGACTCCACGTATCACCAAACTTTCTTTATCTACAATTTTTTATCGTCGTAGGTCTTGGGTTTTAAAAAGGATGAGAAAACAAATCACTAATGTAATCTATTCATTTTTTATGCGAGGCAAAAGTCAAATATACTGTCAAGATGTTTCATTTGTTCTGAAGAGGTTTATTTCCCTAGATTTTGGAGCTTTATTTGGCGCTTCCTGCCCCTTGATTTACCCTGTGCATATAAAAAAAAACAAACTAATAATACAAAATGTTTGGAAGGAATCCTCCGCAATTTTTACTGTCAAAAATGGCAATACTTAAAGAACTAGATTGGATTACATTTAAATCTGCAGCAAAAGCAGAACAGAGCTAAAGGTTTGGTGCAGAACTGGGCTGATTGCAAAATCTTCAGATGTTAAAAATAGATGTTAATCTGTCAGCTATGACTGGTTGGGTTTTTTTGCCTGTAAACACACCAGCAGGGAATGTTCTTTGGTGCGCTTTGTTTTGGGTTTAGAGAAAAATAAGATGAAGGTTAGAGAAATATGTATTGATGCAGAGATAATATTCTTTCTTCGAGTTTTTCTATCACAGTTTTATTTCATGAACTGAGAGACAGAAAGAGGTAATTGGTCAATCAGACCTAAAAAAAACTGAAAAAGCTGTTGGTTGGTAAATGTCTGATTGCTGCCCCTGAATAAAATGTAATATTTTATAAAACATAAGAAAAAAATAAAAATTTTATTACTTTATAATAAAAATAATTACTGAAAAACAATGACAATATATAATTCTGGTTCTCCACTAAACATCTGAAATAAGGAAGTTACTATATTTTTGCTCAGCTCCTTGAATGGTTTACATTCACTGCATCTCATGGAGCAGGTATGTAAGCTGCTCACCTTGTTGTACTCCACATGCAGTTTTTCTTGCTCACTTTCCAGTTTGTCTTTCAGGTTCTTCTGCTCAGAGATGTTGTCCTGGATCTGGATCATTCGCATGTTCCGCTCTGAATAACAATGGGACAAAAATCAATAGCCCGATCCCAATCTATATACAGCAAAACAGCCCATGACAGAGCCCTGATGGCAGATAGGCCCTCTGCAAGCTCATTTCAGTTCTCCAGTTCTCCAAGTTGCTGGCATTTATTTGGGAAGAAAACACTTTTCATTTGCATTCCTAAAAAGCTTACTGCAAATTGCAATGACAGTATTACCTCATTTAATAATCTTGTCATAAACAGATAATGTTGGCAAGAAATAACCAGTTATCCCTACTTCTCAAGTGATTCTGATAAGAGCAAATTTCTCCTGCTGCCTCTGAAATTCTAAAGTTGCTGCTCTAACTTTCTGAACAGTGCACTTTCACTTTGTGCAAGCAAAGCTAAAACTGCATTTGTTCCACTCAATATAAAGATCTCTGCTTTGTTTCTAGCACAGAAAAGGAAATTGGGAGTAAGATAAGCTTCAGATAACAGAGCATTTCTTCTCCTAAGTGCAGATGGTGATCATAGGAGTGTATCACGCTTCACACAGCTGCTGCTAGAAGTTACAGAAATGCTCTAAACAGAAAGGACCCGTTCAAAATGGTGGCATCTCTAGAAGCTTTCAGAAGGAGTTCCAAGCAACTAGCAAATTACCAGCAGTCAATGGTCCAAACTGCATCAGTTTGAATGTGCTCACTAAAGGTCTGGACACCAGTGACGTGCGGTGAGGTGCAAAACTGGTGAGGCACTGACTTAATCAGCACATGCATGTAGACCACCTGCATGTCATTGCCCTCTAGAACAACGCTGGCGGGCAAAAAGAGTAGTAGTAGTAATTCTGTTAACTCAATAAAACTTGGAAATTTAGGAATTATTAATTTCATGCTATGCTTCACAGTAACTCAAAACCACGTCTTTCTCGCTCTCCGCATTGGCCAGGCTACACACATATAGACTCGTTGCCATAGCAACTGACGCCCCTAAAAAAAAAAAACACTGAAATATTTCCCACACAAAGAGCAGAATATTCAATCTATTGCAGTAGTATGGTTTTAGACTTAATGCTTATTTTGCGATTATTAATAAGTGACTGCTGTGGTAAGAGGAGAAAACTATAAATACATTTAATATAAATACACTTGACTTTACTGTATGGCTAGCTCGCTGTTACTGTCTCTTACTCTGCAGTTGTGGAGTCACAACGTCTGGGATCATGAGCGCCCCCTGCCATGAGGCCAGAGAACTGCCTGCCTCACCACGAATCTGTTTTCTGCTGTTTCCTCAGCACACGAAACACGTCACACACACAGTTGGATACAAAAAACACTGTAGATTATGTACATAAGCTATATTATGAAAAATCAGTTCATATATTAAATGTTTTTTAACCATTTTATTGGCTACGTGCAGACAGGAGGAGCATGCTCTCATAGAATGGCAGCCAGTGCAGTTAGTGAGAGGTTGCGCAATGCTAGATGAGGCTCAGCTCTCTGCTGCCTCATCGGCTTCACTTCTCAGCAATTTTGAAGAAAAAATAATTAGAATTTGTTAAGCTAAATAAAAAAATAAATACTTTAGAGTACAAACCACAGGGTGAAAAAGCAATATCAATTATTTGATTTTTTTTTCATTACTTGCCTCTCCTGACCACACGTCACTGCTGCACACTTATTAAAAACTGATGGTTTTATTTTATTTAGCCAGAATTAATATTTCACATCATCAGTAAAGAACAGAACGTCTCTCTCCAAATCTGTACATGTTTCTACAATGAAGGAGAAACGTGTCCAGGCTGGGTATGGGCTGGACTCAAATCCAGCCCATACCCATCTTATTATGTAAAATACATATTTTTCAACATTGTGATCAAAGTTCTGTTTCATTATAAAATCATAATGGTTATATTATAAATACTAAATCAATGTAATCAGCTAGTCTTCCTTAGCTAAAAAAAACCTGCATTATCAGTTGAATTTGATTGAACTGTATTAAGACCACATTTGAAATATAATTAATTTGAATCTGTCTGCCTGATTGGGTTTATCTTATGGATCTTATATGCCTTAGTATAACATTAGTTATAAATAGATGCTATAAACTGGAGATAAAGTGAAATCAACTGACATAATCGGATTTATAACTAATTTCTCATAAACGTCCAACAAATGTGTTTCAAGATGTGAGTTGATGCTCATATTTCCCTGAATGTGACTGAAAATAAACATAACCAGTGGTGGACAGATGTGACAGGGAGTTTGTTCACCCAAGTAGTAGTTGACAAAGTCCGCAGTGAGGGCCGGCTGCTTATGCTTCCTGCGTCCGTCCATGCTGGCGTTGGCATCTGAAGTGTCTACAGGGAAAATGTCAGTGCTGATGCCCATCAGTTCTGCCTTCCTCATCAACTTCCTGATGGCTGAGGCGCTGGAGGTCAGAGGTCGGGGCAGTTTTTCTCGGGGCACCCAAGCCTGAGGCCGAGTGTTCCGGGAAAGCTCTGCTTTGGCTCGGTATTGCTGAAGGCGGGTGGTGATACGGGCCTGTGGGGGAAATACCAACCAGCTGTTCGTTAACCCCCCATACATCCACTGTGCTTCAAACTGAATCTGAACCACATGTCTAATTTCTGAAGGAATTTAAAACAAACACTAAACCTAATGTGGATATTCTGAAACCAGAAGTTTACATATGCAGATGGGATGGTATATCCTGTCTCTCCTCCAGACATAACAAATGTCTTTATGCCTGAACAATTCCAGTTTACGTCCATCAGACCACAGGACATGTCTCCACAAATGAAGGCCTCCACAAACTTCAATCTGACTTTTTATGTTTCTTTAACAGTAATAGCTTCATCCTCACAGATATTGCCTTTCGTATCTGTTTGCCTGTGGATGATGAGACTGTCTCAGCAGCTTCAGCCGCATCTACTCCAGGTCTCTGCCATTTGTTCTGGGGTCAATCTGCATATTTTGGACCAAAATCTGTCTCCTTCCTGAGTACCGTGATGCTGTGATGGTTAGATATTCCTATCATGCCAGCTACAAGTGAACAGATGAATTGGATGGAATAAAGCATCTAGAACAGGGGTCACCAACCCGGTGCCCGCGGGCACCCGGTCGCCCGCAGGGACCTTTTCAGTCGCCCGCGGAGCTACTCCTAAAAATGGCCATTATCATTAGGGAGCACTACCAAAAAATAATTTAATTAAATGTTTTTACATTGAAGTAATAACGTTTGTTTATATTTAGAGTTCAAAAGAGGGAAATGATAAAAATGTTTAAAATAAATTGCTTTATATTTAGGGTACCGGGGTACCGGGCCCTTTGATACGGGCTGTCAGGTCCCTGTATGACCGGTGTCAGAGTCTGGTCCGCATTGCCGGCAATAAGTCGGGCTCGTTCCCAGTGAGGGTTGGACTCCGCCAGGGCTGCCCTTTGTCACCGATTCTGTACATTACTTTTATGGACAGAATTTCTAGGCGCAGCCAGGGTGTTGAGGGGATCCGTTTTGGTGGCCTTAGGATTGCATCTCTGCTTTTTGCGGATGATGTGGTCCTATTGGCTTCATCGGGACGTGATCTTCAGCTCTCACTGGAGCGGTTCGCAGCCGAGTGTGAAGCGGCCGGGATGAGGATCAGTGCCTCCAAGTCTGAGACCATGGTCTTGAGTCGGAAAAGGGTAGAGTGCCTTCTCCGGGTCGAGGGAGATGTCCTGCCCCCAGTGGAGGAGTTCAAGTATCTCGGGATCTTGTTCACAAATGAGGGAAGAAGGGAGCGTGAGATCGACAGGCGGATTGGTGCAGCGACCGCCGTGAAACGGGCGCTGTACCGGTCCGTCGTGGTGAAGAGAGAGCTGAGTCAAAAAGCGAAGCTCTCAATTTACCGGTCGATCTACGTTCCTACCCTCATCTATGGTCATGAGCTTTGGGTAATGACCGAAAGAACGAGATCGCGAATACAAGCGGCCGAAATGAGTTTTCTCCGTAGGGTGGCTGGGCTCTCCCTTAGAGATAGGGTGAGGCTCGGTCATCCGGGGAGGGACTCAGAGTAGAGCCGCTGCTCCTCCACATCGAGAGGAGCCAGTTGAGGTGGCTCGGGCATCTGGTTAGGATGCCTCCTGGACGCCTCCCTGGTGAGGTGTTTCGGGCACGTCCCACCGGGAGGAGGCCCCGGGGAAGACCCAGGACACGCTGGAGGAAGTGGCTGGGGAGAGGGAAGTCTGGGCCTCCCTTCTTAAGCTGCTACCCCCGCGACCCGACCCCGGATAAGCGGCAGAAGATGGATGGATGGATGGATAAATTGCTTTATGTATAAAACTCTTTCCTGCTGTTAAAGGTCAGAACCGCGCAGGCGCCTGCAGGAAACTATCAGAGGGCAGCAGCGCCTGCAGCTGAACTCTGCGTACCTTCACATTTTTCTTCAAGTAAAGAAAGAAAAGAATAACTTCTGGAGTTTTTATTATTTAACCCTATTTACAATTAACAAAAGTGTGAAGAAAAAAATAAATAAATTGTGCCAAAACATCTTATTCGTAGCGTGCATCGCAACACCTGAATCTGGGAATCAACACCGTCCTCTTTCCGTGAACCACATGGGGAGGCTTCACTTCCATGTCTTTATTATTTAGCATCGTCTGGAAAAAAAGTCCGCTGCTCTTGTGGTTTAGGCTTGTGCTGATTTTTGCGCATTGGAGAGGTGCTTGTGCTCTTGCAGGTCAGGTGCAGTGATAGTTTTGTGTCGGACCTTTATTTTTTCGACATCTGCTGGTGTCAGCCAGCGGGTGACCCGTCAGCTGTTCGGTTCGCGAAACCACGAAAAAAAGCTAATAAACCGGCAACCCGCCAGATCCTGTCAGAAGCTCAGGCTGATCTTAGAACAACGGGAGGTTCAAACCCAACTCGTTCATTTTTAGCTTACAGAAAAACGCAAAGCCGTGAAATAAACAAAAGCAAACTGACCAATAAGACTTGGGCTTTGGGGTTCCCCACCTCAACCCTCAGACTGACACAGCTGTGTGTGTATAATATATTTTGACACAAAAGATATTTTATTTAGCAAAATTTTGCTAATAGAACAGATGGTTAGATAACAAAACTATAACTCTTCTTTTCTTTTTTATTTCAAGGAACATTTCAAGGTACTCAGTGCTGTACAGCTGCAGGTGTTACTGCAACAATCCATCAGTTTGCTTTAGTTTATTTCAGTAACTTGTGGTCAGTTTAGAATGACAGAGAAAAGCTCCAAAAGGGAATCAAACTTAAAACTCTGTGAACTAAGGACTTCTGATCACATAATAGCAATTAACCATAGCTGCCATGGTAAATTATTACTGATAACTATTGTGAGTAGAGCTGCCATGGTAAATTATATATATATATATATATATATATATATATATATATATATATATATATATTCGCTGACTGGATAGCTCAATAGATAAGGCATCAGTATATCACCCGAGAGGGCGGGGTTCGAATCCAGTCTGGGTCCTTAGGCAAGACCCTTCAAGCTACTGCCTACCTCATACCATGAGAGATACTAAGTTGCATAACATGCCGGCTCAGACGTCGCCCGGCCAAACAAGGTCTGCGTCAGGTGTTGGGGGAACCAGAGCACCTTGATGACAAATGGGCTACTGGAACAAGACGGAAATGGGCGAGAGATGAAAATGTGGATCTGTTGGAATGCTACTACTCAAGTAACCCTACTCAGAGAGGTTACATGCAAAGACTGGGGAAGGAATGGTTACTTCGACATCCCCAGTCAACACTAAGTGCTAAACAACTAGTAGCTCAGTGTTCCAACATCCATAAGCGGCAACTGCTATCACAACTTGAGGTTGACGAGATACAACACAAATGCTACAGCAAAGGGAGGAACCCGGATGTCAGAACTGTGGGGGACTTAACTACAAGTCCCCACCCAGTGAGGGGATACACGGCCCCAGTGAGCGAATCAGAGCTGAACGAGACAGCTGCTGACCTGAGAGAGAGAATCATGACCCGAATGACAACCAGGCCTCCCCGGCGCCAATTACAACGGCTGAGTGAAGTACCATCAGAAAGTCTCATTGAGAATGTGAGAACGCATTGAGAACGATCCCTACCAATACCATAACAGAAACCAATGAGCTGATCTACAACTCAGCATCAGTGATCCTTGAGATGCTTGGCTATAAGAGCAACCATGAGACCCAATACCCACCATGGAAAAAGACGGTTAGAGGCTAAAATCAAGGTAACAAGGAGGAAGTGAGGCCAACTATCAGAGCTCCACAAGGGTACAATGAAAAGACAAGTACCCAGAAAGTACAGGCAGATGCCCATACCTGAAGCACTCGAAACTGCCAAACAGAGGCTCCAAGCCTTGGCCAGCCGCCTAAAGAGATACACAAGGGAGAATGAATCCAGAAGGATTAACCGGCTCTTCTCCACTCAACCAGCTAAGGTGTACTCTCAATGGCAGGATAATAACAACAGAGCAGACCCACCAAGGCTGGAGACTGAACAATACTGGAAAGGCATATGGGAAAGGGAGGCGTCCCACAACAGCAATGCACAGTGGTTGATCTCTCTACGAGAGGACCATAGCAACCTCCTGAGCAAGCCCCCGGTAACCATCACTGTGACAGATGTCCAAGAAAGAGTCTCAGGTATGAAAAACTGGACAGCACCAGGGCCTGACATGATCCATGCCTACTGGCTAAAGAAACTCACTGCCCTCCATGAGCGACTGGCAGGCCAAATGAACCAGCTGCTACAAAGTGGGACTCACCCTGAATGGTTAACTAAAGGGAGGACAATCCTAATCCAGAAGGATCCATCAAAGGGTCCAGTCCCACCCAACTACCGACCAATAACCTGCCTCTCCACAACCTGGAAGCTCATGTCAGGCATCATAGCGGCCAAGATAAGCAAACACATGGATAAGCACATGAGCATGGCACAGAAAGGTATCGGTGTAAATAGCAGAGGAGCCAAACACCAACTCCTCGTAGACCGCACAGTTGCCCGAGACTGCAAAACCCGACACACCAACCTGTGCATGGCTTGGATTGATTACAAGAAAGCCTATGACTCAATGCCGCATACTTGGATCATTGAATGCTTAGAGATGTATAACATCAACAGGACTCTGAGAGCCTTCATTGCAAACTCAATGAGGCTGTGGAAAACCACCCTGGAAGCCAACTGCAAACCACTTGCACAAGTGTCCATCAAATGTGGCATATGCCAAGGAGATGCTCTGTCCCCTTTACTGTTCTGCATAGGCCTGAACCCCCTCAGCCAAATTATCAACAAGACTGGCTACGGATACCGACTCAAAAAATGGGGCCAACATCAGTCACCTTCTCTACATGGATGACATCAAGCTGTACGCCAAGAGTGAGCGAGACATCGACTCACTGATCCACACCACCAGGATCTACAGCACGGACATTGGGATGTCATTCGGACTAGAGAAGTGTGGTCGACTGATTACAAAGAGGGGAAGGTGATCCGCACAGAAGGGGGTCTCACTCCCAGAAGGAACAATAGCAGACATAGAGGACAGTTACAAGTACCTAGGTATACCACAAGCAAATGGCAACCTCGATGAGGCCACAAGGAAAGGAGCAACAGCTAAATACCTCCAACGAATAAGGCAAGTCCTGAGAAGCCAGCTCAATGGCAAGAACAAAATCCGCGCGATAAACAGCTATGCCCTGCCAGTAATCAGATACCCTGCTGGAATAATTAGCTGGCCAAAGGAGGAGATAAAAGCCACAGATATTAAGACTAGAAAGCTACTAACAATGCATGGAGGGTTCCATCCCAAATCCAGCACCCTGAGACTGTACACGAGCCGCAAAGAAGGAGGCAGAGGACTAGTGAGTGTGAGAACCACTGTCAGGGCGAAACAACTAAGATCCATAAATACATCAGGGACAAAGCCTCAACAGACAATGTGCTCAGTGAATGTCTCAGACAACAGGGAACGGAGGTTGAAGTGCCAGAGATACCATCATGGGAGGACAAGCCCCTACATGGGATGTACCACCAGCAAATAACCGAAGTGGCTGATATCAGTAAATCCTACCAATGGCTGGAAAAAGCTGGGCTCAAGGACAGCACAGAGGCCCTCATCATGGCCGCCCAGGAACAGGCCCTAAACACCAGAGCAATAGAGGCCCAGATCTACCACACCAGACAAGACCCAAGGTGTAGGTTGTGTAAGGAGGCTCCCTGAGACAGTCCAGCACATAACAGCAGGGTGCAAGATACTGGCAGGGAAAAGCGTACATGGAACGACATAACCAAGTGGCAGGCATAGTGTACAGAAACATCTGTGCAGAATATGGACTGGAAACCCCGAGATCAAAGTGGGAAACACCCCCAAAGGTGGTGGAGAATGCCAGAGCTAAGATCCTGTGGGACTTCCAGATCCAGACAGACAGAATGGTAATGGCGAACCAACCAGACATTGTCATAGTGGATAAACAACAGAGGAAAGCCGTTGTGGTAGATGTAGCAATACCAAGCGATTGCAACATCAGGAAAAAAGGAGCACGAGAAACTGGAGAAATACCAGGGCCTCAGGGAGGAACTGGAGAGGGCCTGGAAGGTGAAGACCACAGTGGTGCCTGTGGTCATCGGGGCCCTCGGGGCAGTCACCCCCAAACTGGAGCAGTGGCTACAACAGATCCCAGGAACAACATCAGACATCTCAGTCCAGAAATGTGCAGTCCTTGGCACAGCCAAGATACTGCGCAGGACCCTCAAGCTCCCAGGCCTCTGGTAGAGGACCCGAGCTCAGAGGATAAGAACCACCCGCGGTGGGTGAGAAGGGAATTTTTTTTTTTTTTATATATATATATATATATATACATATGCTGACTGGATAGCTCAATAGATAAGGCATCAGTATATCACCCGAGAGGCAAGACCCTTCAAGCTACTGCCTACCTCATACCATGAGAGATACTAAGTTGCATAACATGCCGGCTCAGACGTCGCCCGGCCAAACAAGGTCTGCGTCAGGTGTTGGGGAACCAGAGCACCTTGATGACAAATGGGCTACTGGAACAAGACGGAAATGGGCGAGAGATGAAAATGTGGATCTGTTGGAATGCTACTACTCAAGTAACCCTAGTCAGAGAGGTTACATGCAAAGACTGGGGAAGGAATGGTTACTTCGACATCCCCAGTCAACACTAAGTGCTAAACAACTAGTAGCTCAGTGTTCCAACATCCATAAGCGGCAACTGCTATCACAACTTAAGATTGACGAGATACAACACAAATGCTACGGCAAAAGGGAGGAACCCGGATGTCAGAACTGTGGGGACTTAACTACAAGTCCCCACCCAGTGAGGGGATACACAGCCCCAGTGAGTGAATCAGAGCTGACCTGAGAGAGAGAATCATGATTGAGAACGATCCCTACCAATACCATAACAGAAACCAATGAGCTGATCTACAACTCAGCATCAGTGATCCTTGAGATGCTTGGCTATAAGAGCAACCATGAGACCCAATACCCACCATGGAAAAGACGGTTAGAGGCTAAAATCAAGGTAAGCCAACTATCAGAGCTCCACAAGGGTACAATGAAAAGACCCAGAAAGTACAGGCAGATGCCCATACCTGAAGCACTCGAAACTGCCAAACAGAGGCTCCAAGCCTTGGCCAGCCGCCTAAAGAGATACACAAGGGAGAATGAATCCAGAAGGATTAACCGGCTCTTCTCCACTCAACCAGCTAAGGTGTACTCTCAATGGCAGGGTAATAACAACAGAGCAGACCCACCAAGGCTGGAGACCGAACAATTCTGGAAAGGCATATGGGAAAGGGAGGCGTCCCACAACAGCAATGCCCCGGTAACCATCACTGTGACAGATGTCCAAGAAAGAGTCTCAGGTATGAAAAACTGGACAGCACCAGGGCCTGACATGATCCATGCCTACTGGCTAAAGAAACTCACTGCCCTCCATGAGCGACTGGCAGGCCAAATGAACCAGCTGCTACAAAGTGGGACTCACCCTGAATGGTTAACTGAAGGGCGGACAATCCTAATCCATAAGGACTACCGACCAATAACCTGCCTCTCCACAACCTGGAAGCTCATGTCAGGCATCATAGCGGCCAAGATTAGCAAACACATGGATAAGCACATGAGCATGGCACAGAAAGGTATCGGTGTAAATAGCAGAGGAGCCAAACACCAACTCCTCGGCACAGCCAAGATACTGCGCAGGACCCTCAAGCTCCCAGGCCTCTGGTAGAGGACCCAAGCTCAGAGGATAAGAACCACCCGCGGTGGGTGAGAAGGGAATTTTTTATTTTATTTTTTTTATATACTTATAAAGACTGTATCAAACAAGTGCTCTTCGTGTTGCTTAGTACCCGTGAAGTTGCTCCCAGTCTCAAAAAGGTTGGTGACCCCTGATCTAGAAACTGTTCCCAGGATGAACCAGACTGGAACAGCTCCTGATTTTTCTTCCTGATATCTGGGCTGATTCCAGCTGATAAACTGAGCAGAGAGTTTATCCAGGTGTGGACCACAAGTCAGTCTTCAATTAACACAAATGTGTCAATTAACTAATCAGAAGTTTCAAAATCCGAGGAATCATTGTTTAAAAAGATGGTAGTCATTCTGTATGTAAACTTCTGACATATAGACATAAATATAATAAATATAATAGAATAATTAAATCTTTAATATATTTGTTATTATTATTGAGGCATTTAGCAAATATAAACATTTTGATAAGCTTAGCTGAGAAGTTTAGACTGATTTAACTTCAGACAGTCATACCGAAAGGTGCGTGTGTTTTTTTTACTCCATGTAACTAAACTTCTGTTCTCAACTGTACAAAAATAAACACAAAAGCATGTAGACAATGTTACCTGAGCCTCAGGTGTGAGCTGCTTCTCTCTCTCCTGTAGAGAGACCTTACAATATGACTGTAAAGCCAAATAATTCTTTCTTTTCCACTTCCTGTCAAAGCGATCTGCATGCTGCTTGCAGTATGCAAAAAATGGATCAGCAATATCCTGATGAGACACAAAGGCAAGACACGTTTAATAATGTCAAAATTTGTCTGAAATCAAGGTACTCAAGCCAAATATAGCTTATTATTTTAATCAAATTTTATGTATTTTATTGTAGGGATAATGAATAGTTAATATGAAAGTTATTCAAGTTATTAAAAGTGACTAGAAATCATTCTGTTATTTCTGGTTCATGAAACTAAAAGCAGAATTTTTTAGAGAGCTGAATCTCTAAAACATGACAACCTTCAACCACAGCGAGATCAGGAGCTCAAATCTACCCTGATCAAGACAGAGCAGTCTGGCTGACTGGCAGCGCGTCCCACAAAATCCATAAGCTCACTTGTTCCACCAATATCAGTGAGCTGATGGTGAATAAAGCCAGTCATCATAAAAAGGACAGGTCACTTTAAGAGGAACTTTCTAAGTCCAATGGCTTATCTGCTACCTGCTGGTCGCCTCAACTATGGAGAGGTAAAACAGACAAAATTCAGTAAGGACATCATAAAATCATTTATTAAATGCACAAAGAAATTAAAAACTGTATAAAATTATTAAAATGTAAACTAATAACAACTGATGCAGGCAGCATATTTTCCTGACTATAAGTCGCAGATTTTTTTCATAGTTTGGCCGGGGGTGTGACTTATACTTTGCAGCGACTTATGTGTGAAATTATTAACATTATTATATCATATCACATGTTATTTTCACACTAAACCACAAGAGGGCGCTCTAGGCCTGTGTTGATAATGCGTGTGGTAGAAGCTACCTCTGGAGTTAGCGGAGTTGTTTACAAGCCACACTGAAGATGAAGATTTAGTGATTTGGAGTGACATGGATTGCTTGGTAAACTTGTTAGCATGTTATTTATGCTATAGTTACCTAAATAACTCTTAATATGTTATGCTAACATGCCAGGTTCTCAGTTTGTTATGCGTTATGTAACGTTAGCATACCATACAATTATTCAGCCTGTTGTTGCCTCCATTCTATTTTTATTTTAAATTACCTTTCAACAAGACATGTCTGTTCTTGGTTTTTGCATTTTATCAAATAAATTTTCCCCAAAAATGCAACT
This sequence comes from Poeciliopsis turneri, assembly GCA_922788865.1. Classification (NCBI taxonomy): domain Eukaryota; kingdom Metazoa; phylum Chordata; class Actinopteri; order Cyprinodontiformes; family Poeciliidae; genus Poeciliopsis; species Poeciliopsis turneri. The sequence continues at coordinate 421,489 of CAKLNU010000516.1, read as the reverse complement.
TGCACTCCAGTGTGACTTATATATGTCTTTTCCTGCTTTATTATGCATTTTATGGCTGGTGCAACTTATACTCCGGAGCGACTTATAGTCCGGAAAATACAGTAATTAACTAAATATGTAATCACCATGAATTCATGCGATGTGTCCAACTTGATCATCCAGGTTCAGGGGCGGGGCTTATCTGATCTGTTCAACTCTACTAGTTATTTGTAATGGAGAACGGTTCTTTCTGATCTTTTCCCAAGTTCATTGGAGAGACAGTCGTCCTAACCGCGTGGTGGATAAAGTCAAAGAACTGATTGAATGTGAGCTTTGTATTGCTACGTCGGAAAGGTGATTCATAAAATGGATCCAAATTTTTCACAAACTGAGCATGTTTAGTCTGCTGTAGTTAAAAAACTTTGAAACTCAGACACTTCAAAATTGGCTGGATTATTCTGCACTAACTGTACTAATTTATGAAACCTTTACTTGATTTGTGAAAGTTTATCTATTAGTGCAGAATAATCTAGTCTAGGTTTGTAGAGTCTAAGTTTTGGAGCACTTCTAATGTGGTCCAGATACAAGAAAGAGCTACAATGGCCTTCATTAAACTTTCACAAATCAAACCATCTTAGTGTCACATGGCACATTTACTTGATTATTTCATGTTTTTATTTATTTAATTGTGTTCCTTCTAATCTACTAACCTAAACTAAAAGATACTTTGCTTTACTTCTGTTTGCTGGTAGCAGAGCTCCGGATCATTCAGTAACTGTAAGTTCTATTATTACGCATTCTTCTGGTGAGTATGTACCTCTTCTGCTGCAGCCTCGGACAGAAGCCCCTCCCTCTGTGCGCAGGTGACATGGAAGTAAGATCGACACATTCCTGCATCACAGCTGATGCACACACCAGTCCTGGCAAAACGGGCATCCTCACAGAAACTGCATTCCTGTACCAGAACACACAGCAAGGACAGAAGGGATGCAGTTTAGTGATAGATTCAGATTGGAAACTAGGGAAGTGCAGTGTTTTTAAAACCAGGAACAGTTGTTTAAACATTAGAAATCAGCTAGTTTAAATAAAGACTGGTGTAAGTAAAGAGAAAAATAAACGGTGTAATATTTTTTTTTCAGCAGGTTATTTTCTGTACCTGCCTCCATTAAAAATATCCAAGAACAGCCTAAGATTTTGGAGTATTTTACTTCCGCTCGTTAGGGACAAACTATTTGGCTGTGTTCTTGGTTTCATGTAAACCCTGTGCAGAAATTAATTATTGTCATCTCTGCCAGCAGTGTCACTGGTTCAGTGTTTACCTGGACAGAGTACAGAGGATAATCAACATCACTGCTCTAACATCATTAAAACTGAGACTGTGACTTTGTCACTTCCTGTTAAGATATTCCCAGACCTCATTAAATTACATTTTGTTTAAATGACAGCAAAATGATAGATTCTAACATCTTCCACAGAATTTACAAAAGCAGCAACTCACATTTCATCAGGTTTCAACTGCAAAATTTCAGAAATCAGTCGATTAAATGCTTTCAGTTGCAAAAACCTGTTACTTTGAGATGAGTCGAGCAGGATAAAAAAAATATTACTTAAAATATGTGTTGCTTAGCCCTGGACAACTGTTTCTTACTGACACAAGGCATGGACATGAATGTTATTTAGGATGTTAATGATGCACTTGGACTATTCTTCTTTCAGATTGGCATGATTATCTAACAGCTGTAATGAATTCCTAAAGCAACAGTTTATTGCTTCAGTTTAAATTTATTATAAATTTTCTTTAACTCCTACAGGGAGTTAAAGAATTATTTATACAATAAATAAATCTTATTTATTGTATAAATAAGACCTCCTGACCTCTCACTAGGTCAGGAGTGCTCAAACTTTGTGAGACCAAGATCTACTTTTTCTCTCACCAGCCGGCTGAGATCTACCTCATGACATGAAGATATAGAAATTGTAAATTAAACTCTATTGACTCATTTTGTATACAAATATACATCAGTTATATCAGAAATAATACAGTGATAGAAAACCTAATGCAGTTTCTTTCTGACACTGGGAGCAGGTTACTGGTTTCTCAGTCAGAAGCTGTTTGCAAACCTGAGACAGCAGGTGTCATTTAAGTTAGATCTGAAATTTGATTTGATGATGTCAATAAGAGAAACTACAGACTGATAGGAGGAACCAGAGAGCTCTGCAAAGGTAAAGGCAACTCTTTTGAATCTGGGTTATAATTCATTTAATTTCACATAATTATCGTGGTAGAAGCCATTTGATGTTTGTTGTGACGTTTACTACAAACGAACGAGGTAATTAGTCCCAAGTTTGTCGTTTATTGATTGTTCAAAAACTCCAGCGGCTGTGATGAACCACAGCAAAGGTCAACAAAGATAAAACAATCCGAACAGGTGATCAACTCAAAACCACTTGCACCTTTTTACTCTCTCTCTCTATTGTTAAGCACACCCGTTGCCGCAGCAACCGCCTGCGCCCCGCAAGCCGAGCACAGATTACGTTAAAACATTTAGTCCGTTACGATATCAGGTTTCTAGGCTTGATATTTAGTTATCGATTATAAATGAGCCTCTCATGAACACAACGGTGGCTGATTAGCTCATTTAAACTCTTGCTCTGCTAGTCAGTCGGTCTTTGAGTCCCTTTTATATTTGTTAATGGATCTGGGACGCAACTGAACAATAATTACTGAGAATAATAATTTTTACACGTTTTGTTGATTTTTTTATTATTCTTTAATGAAGCTACAAACGTTTTGGATCTTAGTGAATATTTTGATAAGCGTATCAGAAGAGGAAGTGGTGGTCTCAGCTTCCTGGAGGCCTTCAGTTTGTCACCTGCTGCCGAGATAGACTCAAAACCTTCCCCGATCGCGATTGACCGGTAGATCACGATCGACGTATTGAGCACCCCTGGACTATGCCATCAAATCAGTCTGTCAACTACGTTGCCTGTAGTGATTTTTAATGTCCAGCAGGTGTCAGTGTTCAGTGACAAAGTATCGACACAATATCAATACAGTTTTGCTATGGGTCGAAACTCTTCATGGTCATTTGCCCATCACTATCGTTGATGTTTGAGATGTTGATGTTTGAGCCTATATGCATAATTTTGACCCATATACCATGGAAGAAGGATTGACACATTACCATTTGTGAACCCAAAATGTATTGGCAATGTTTGTTCTATGGTCATCCCACCCAGAAAACCACAAGATTAATATAGCATCACTGCTCTTGGGAAGCCTCTTATTACCTGCACTATTTATATTTTGTCTTTGGAAGCAATGGACATATTTGAACTGATTATGAAAATCCAACTCAACCTCAGTCAAGATGTGAATTGACAACTTGCCTTAGCACCGTATTTTGAATAATTCATCTCCGTAAGTGTCACTGGTCGCAGTTTATCGATGTCTCCAAACGCTACTCCAGGGACATAAAGTGCACAGACCACATGCACCCACCTGAAAGTGGAAGGACAGGATGAACATACATGTTTCAGGCTGAAAATAAGCTTGTAATTGGTGACATTTCGATGCACCGTTTTTTTAGACATGTCAAGAAACCAATTAAAAAACATGGCACTGTTTTTTGTTGGGTTTTTTTTCCCTGCAGACAATAAGAAGCCTAATATTGGGAAATTGGCTGCAGTCAGTTGTTCAGAGACTTCAAAAAGAAATGAGCTCATAGATTAATGTAGCCCCAGATGCTGGCTACACTTTGGTGTGACACAATTTCAAATGCGGACTTTAGAGAAGAGAATCCGAAGTCCAATATAAAGATATCCATCTCTAGCAAGCAAGCGCTTCACAGTTTAATTTGCTGTGTTTTTCATGCTCTAGTGAAGTAGTAAATTCGGGTGCAGCCTGGCTGAGGAGCACTATCAGCGATAACGTGGCTGAAGTCTCCATGCTCCACAAAACACACTCTTTTTCTCTCACTCCTTTTTCTTCCTCTTCTTATTCCTTCTATCAGTATTTTTTTCACTTCTCTCTCTCTCACACTAATCCAACTTCCTCCTTTTCTGAGCAGCTAATAAACAAAGAGCACAATTTAGACAGTGTTTTTGCCACCACTTGCCAAGCTCAGGGCATTAGCTGTAATTTGTTTCTGATTATGTTAGTTGTCCTGCTTTCTCTGAGAAGCTGGGCCACGCTGTGCTACACCGTCCCACCTTCCAGCGTCCGTCTCTTTGAAGATGCCGTCCTGGTTGGGGCACAGCTCACAGCTGGGTGTCACTCCATTCTTGCAGGCGTCGCAGAACCAAGGCTCGGTGGAGTTCTCAGAGGCTGAGCTCATGATGGAGTCGCTCTCACCATCCACACCGTAACAGCCTGGAGTCCAAGAGAGGACAGCTTTAGAAGGAACACCAACATCAGGAGACCTCAGCTATGTGCCATGGTGCTCACAGAGCTCAACCTATGCTACTGATGAATAGCAAACATCAATTAAACATTTCAGAGAAGAGGGACACATCATTTAGTGATCAATATGTGGGAATAAATGCTGTTACAAATGTTTGAAAAAAAATCAGACATTATCGGTTAACTAAATAGAATTTGCAGACAATACACTGAGGATATGAGTGGCCCTCATAACTTCACTGTGGACTGTAGCGGTGTAATGGTACGCGCATGGACATCAGTTTTAAAGTCATCGTTCAATACGCTTCCACTTCTATCAACAGAAACAAAAAGATGGTCACTATTGAACTGACTGGAGATTTGAGAGAAAAATAAGTATGGGATGGGTGGGGGGTGGATGGGTGCATGTATGGATGGATGACTGGTTGACATAATAAAACTTGAAATTGGTTAATATTGTTCAGGAATGTTCCATTTGACTTGGAAAACACTTGAAAACATAAATGTCTGGAGTTGTTTGGATTTAGATGATCCAAAGTACCAAATGTATCCAAATGCATTGTCACAGTCAAGCTGTTAGGAAATCCAATGGAAAAAAGATCGGTTTGCAAAGTAGCTTTAAAAATAAACAAAAGGGCCTTTAATATGAAGGACTAAATTAAAGTAGACAGTGAGGTCATGGAAAATTACAGTTTATGGTCATTATGCAGCAGAAATTATGCGTTTTGCCCTCTTGACGTCAACATGAACAAACTTTTGCCAACTGGAGCACATCCGAAAGGAAGTGACACACTTCAAAAACATGCAATACTTTATGTTCAGCAAAATTTCCTTAATTTCCTTCTGATCAGGACCCGTACAGAACACTGGTATTCACAGGAAACAGTGCAACAGCTACTTTATATTAAATTGTTGATATTTGCTTTTGTGCCAATAACATGGCAGGATCAGATCAATCTATAGTTTGAGGTTTTTAACATGCAGGAGCATGCTAAGTCAAATTTGCACTGGAACAAGTAGGAGATGAAGAAAGTAGAAAAGTCATGGCACTGTCTGGACCAAAGCTGTCAATCTCCAGTCATACTGCAGCACTGAAAATCGAATATTTAATCAAAATACGTAGCCCCAGAGAATGGCGAAGAAGCCAAGGGAACACATTTTTATGTTGTCCTCTTAATTTTCTGAGGTTGCCTAAACAATTACTTGGCTGATGTGGTTTCTATGGCAGCTATTACACCAGGCAAACGTGCTCCTTACTTCCAATGAGGGCAGCAATCAGTACTCTGCCTCTGCTGGGGAGATAACACTCTAGCTCCTAATTCAGTCAAGCAGCCTTCGGGCTTTTTGAGCAACGGGAGAGACTCACAAATCAAAAAGCTTGCTGTTTTGCAGGCCTGTCACTGCATGCCACACAGGGGAGTTGGGCAGCCCATCAAAAGCAAACAATGGTGCAAACAGAGTTGTTTATTCAGCTCTTCACTTTGTTTGGTGACTGTCTTCTGATTGAAAGATGATTTGATGTGTGACACGGTGAATTGTTAATTCTGACCTCTGCTTGTAAGAGGCTGTGGCAATATTTTCTGTTTTCTGCAGATCTTTGATTTCTGAGTGAGATGAATTCTCTGAGACAATTAATGCAGTCAACATGTCTATGTTGTCCAACAGTGTATTTGGAATGACAGTGCCATTAATGGTTTGCTAAATCTTTATGTGGTGTAAATAAAGCTGCTGTTGGATTGCTCCTGGCAGCAGTTAAACTTTTCTTTACTGACTGAGCTCAGACAGATGCGAGTCAGGGTTACAAATAATCACCAGCGCTGGTGGCACGGATCTGCTGTGTTCATTTCGAACTTAGAAACTAAGCTCACACTGTAAAATGCCAGAGTTTGCTGGCTAATATGAGCTCAGCTGACAAAAAGTGATGACTGCTGGATAACTTCATAATCTTTAAAAGAAAGATTAACCTTGTCAGAAGTGACAAGCTTAGCAGGAAAAAAGATAGAAGTCAGTGAAGTGAGAACCATTTTCACCTGGATAGGGACTTAACAGAAATCTTTCTCCTTGTGTTCAACAAAGACTAACCAATTATGTATGAATCTACCAAGAGGTTTGATTAAGTGACCTGATGAAAGCAAGGACGTTCAGTGGAGTTAGCTCTGAAAAGCAAAGAGAAGACCAGTTGAAACAGATTACTCTTCTGACATTCACATACTTTAATTTGTTCTTTAAAGTCTTGAAAATGTTAGAGGTCACCACAATACCCTCAAATAAATAGATAGAAATATTAAATAAATTGTCCTACATATTCTGCATGAAAAACTCCTACATCCGTCAGTTTGTCAGTCGGAGCTCAAACAAACAAGCCAAACTTAAAGACATTTGTAATAAATAAAGACTGGCAGGTGACCCAAAGCCACCTGACAAAGAAAAAAAATGCTTCAACAAGCAATGTGAAATAAAGCTAATTTTGAAATTGCTGTGTGGCTCTTCCTGGTGATCATGAGCTCAGTTTGGCTCTTAATGCTGAACTGGTTTGCATACCTGCTCTAGATTGTAAACACAAATAAAATTCTTGCTTAGAATATTTCAACAGCTTTTAAGAGCTTGACATGTACTCATTCACTTCTTATCATTCATTATGAAACAATACTCTGAAAATATAAAGATAAAGCTTTCAAAGGACAACAATACATTTCCAGACTTGTTATGGTAAAAGTGCCCTGAACATATGTGAACTCCTCAAACCTGCATGACATCACAAGGAGGCAACTTCTGTGAGCTGTTTGGAGATGAGTCAGGATAAAGAGAAGAAGGCAGAGACTGAAAAGAGATGAAAAGGTGGACTGACAGAACCAGGACCACCGAGCACGAATCCCATCTGAATTAAAAGACAGGCTTGTTCATCCTTTTGTTCAAACAAGCAAAAAATAAGTGCTGAGTTCATTTTGAGTAGACAAAGTTCCATGAATCTGCGGCAGAAACTTGAAACCATAAGGGCAAACTTTGGTTTCTCTCTCTGACTCTAGTCTGAGACACCCAGACTGGACCAGAGAAACAACTGCCTCCCAGCCTCAGAGCAACAGACCGATGAGCCTTTCAGCCAGGAGTAGAATCCCACGTAGATCAAGCGAAAGCAACCAGTTGTCTGACCCAGCATTATGTCAAAAGACATTGAAATACTTTTTTTTTTTATTTTTTAAAAAGGTATTTAATCAGGTAATGATTACTCAGGCTGTCAGCGTGTGAATCTGTGTATCAGTAAGTGAAAGACTGGTGTGAGAAAGTCTTTGGAGTCCTCTGACTTGATGAAGTGATGTGCAAATCCAGACCATTTGTCCAATCTCAAAATTCTCCTGTTTATCTTTGCATGAACTAGCTAATATCAGCTTGTTCTACCCCCCGCCATGCTCTACAAGGCCAGAACAGCAGGAAATATTATACTCTGCAAAAGACTACAATAAAACGTAGAGGGTACATGTACCTTTATAGAAATCAACATAAAAACACTACATTACAAAAGAAATAGTAGATATACTACATTTGCAGCTTTAAAACAGCCATTTTTCATTATTAATAAACAAGTACACGAGATTGTTGAACATAGTTGATGTAAAGAGCTGTAACAGGACAAACCTGAGGGTCAAGCACTTTAAGGTAATTCTGGCTGCTTGTATGACTAACTGGAAGAAGAAAATCAAAAGGTGTTGCAGCAAGAACAGGACTTCTTGATCAGCTCAGTGAAGATGGGGCCCAGCTCATCCCAGCTTTTGATCTCTCATGCTGGTCTTTTCCCCCACTTTCATGTCAGTTTCTGTTTTCTTCTGAGAGTGTGTGATGGTGTCCAGACAGTGTGAGACTACAAGAACAAAGAAAAGCAGTGGAGTCGAGCAGCAGACTGTCTTGTCGGAGCTGAAGATGCTGACAGATCATCTTTCATCTCTGACTTAAAATAATTCTGTCTTTCCACTTGTCTTATCCTCAAAAAGACATTTTATGATTTCTAAAATAAGCCAAGATGTTGAACTACATTCAGTAGGATTGCACTTGATCAACAATACATCTGGCATAAGCCAAAACACTCAGCAAAACAGTATTTCACAAATCTACATTATATTCTCCCACATAATGAGACATAAAAGTCCCACAAGACATTAATACTCACAACCAACATCAATTTATTGACTTTTTTGTTAATTTCTTAAATGTTTTAACAATATGAGTTTGTTTATGTGTGGTTACACACAAACAAACAAACCCCAATCCTCTTATCTCCTTATCTTGCTCTTAATGTGTGTGGAGACACACACTCCATGTGTTTTTATGATACACATCTGCACTTGTTCCACAGAGCAAGTGGAACAAATTCTTGCCAAGTTGACAAGAATTTGTCAACTTGGCATGAGCTAGAACTCTATTGAGTGAGTGTTTGTGAGATTTAAATGCACAAGTGACAAATTATTATTTTTCCAAATATATGTATGCACTGTCATCAGTCTCACTGAATGCTCACGTTGAAGATGCTGCATAATTATCAGCAGTGCAATATGGAGGGCCCAGACTGGAAGGGCTGTTTTTAAGCACAACTGCACATTACCTTGGAAATTGATGGCTCCATGTCAGACCATTGGTAGTAATTGGCTTATCTTAACAAAAAAATACAATTGCATTTTTAATTTTCTCTGCTCAACAGCATTACACCCTTCAATCATTTACCATTTCTGATTGGTTTAGACCATGATAGAGGCCTAATATGTGTCTGTCATTGTTATTTAGTTCCATTCACAAGTACGCTCCACCCAAACTACAGCTCTCCACCATCATGGTGGCCCTGAATACACAGTGAGCTTGGCTCTGGAAGTTGTCAAAGTATATGTAGTGCTGTAGTACTTCAGAATGATGGATAGTAAAATCTATTTTAAAAAACTTAATACCGCAGCTGCTGATGGTGTGCCAAAATCAAACAATAATGCCACCATAGGTATATTAGAACTTTTAAATGGACTGAATGGACTCTGTCTGCTAAGTTTTCAAGTGAAATTTGTAGGAATTTCTAGCCCAGGATCTGAAACTATGAATGAAATATAGTGAAGTTCCTAAAGAGGGCATTTTACTGCAACTACAGAAACTTTTGGATGGTAACCTGCAGCGATTAACTGCAACCTTAACTTCAGGTAATGTCACTGAATGCTTCAATCTTTAATTCTAGGAATATAACTTACTTTATTGCAATAGATGTTACTGCTAGTAAGGGGAAAAATTACAATGCTACATCAAAGGTTTTATAAGAACAAAGACATTCACACAAGTTCAATTATGATTCCCTGGATGGGGCAGTTAAGTTTTGTTTTTTGTCTTTTGTGTGTGCAGTATTACTCAGTTAAATTAGTCAAATATTCTAATGTAATATTGTGTAACTGGAAGTAGTTTAACAGTGACAGGAGGAAGGAGAGGATGAGGAGCACCAGCTGCTGCAGGCGGGCAGCTGAGGGAGAGGCTGGAGATAAGGAGACTGGGACCAATTTGCATATTCATAGTTCCATCCATACTGAGGCCAAGGTGTAGCATTATATCTGAGTCACTCTGGGGCATGAAGGGATTATTTTCATAAAAATAACATTAAAATATGGAACTTTGGAGAAAAAAAGAGAAATGTTTTGGGATTTAATCAACGTCAGAAAAAAACTTTCAACATCTAGTTGCCATCTATTTTGAAAGTAGGATATTGAGATCCATCCATCCATCCATTTTCTGACCACCCTTCTCCCTAACGGGGTCGGGAGTTGCTGGTGCCTCTCCAGCTGCGTTCCGGGAGAGAGGCGGGGGTCACCCTGGACAGGTCGCCAGTCTGTCGCAGGGCAACACAGAGACAAACAGGACAAACAACCATCCACACACACACTCACACCTAAGGAGAATTTGGAAAGACCAATTAACCTGACAATCATGTTTTTGGACTGTGGGAGGAAGCCGGAGAACCCGGAGAGAACCCACGCACGCACAGGGAGAACATGCAAACTCCGTGCAGAAAGACCCCGGGCCGGGAATCGGACCCAGGACCTTCTTGCTGCAAGGCAACAGTGCTACCCACTGCGCCACTGTGCAGCGATATTGAGATATGAACATAAAATAAATCAGGCTCCTACTTTATCTATATGTCCTAATTTATTTAGATCATCAGTCAAACACATTAGATTTTCTTTCCTTCCTTTCACAAAAACTGTCTCCTTAACTATATGGTCCTTAAACTATGTATGACTGATGGAACTCATATGTTATTAACTTATTATTTAAAGTTAAATAATTATGTACTCCATTTGTTCTCAAAAACATTAAATCGGAACATTCTTTTGAAGTCTCAAGTTTCTGACATGGAATGCTTTTCCAACGGGTACAACAGGTGAAGTTTTTTGCGTGATATTTGCAATAATAAAGAAATGGCTCCACTCGCCATTTCTATTTCATACACATCACAACTTGTCCTGTTTTTCATTCATTACTGAAATGCATAAGCAGTTGATCAAACTGTATTACTAATTCTAGTTTACCTTGTTATTGAGCACAATTGGAAAATCCCCCTGCCTTTGCATTTTTCATCTCCAACTGTGATGTTATTTCGATGTCTAAATCTCAATTTGTAAAATATATGGAAAGCAGGAATACTACAAAAGGACAGTCCATTTGACTAATTTCAGTTTTCATAGCTGAGTTCAATTTCTCTAGTGCCAACTTATAGATTCCAATTTCGGTTAATTAAAATGTCTCCTCAAAACATGTTTTAAAAAGCCATATTTTGGTTTTAAGTGAATGTTGAACAGGGGCATCAAAAACAGTTTGGACAGACTTGGCTTTTATCTCTCTCCTGTGCAGCTCACAGCAACTTAACTGCTCTGCCAAGGTTCTTATTCTAACTATAGTTTGTGGAGAATTTTATTTTGAAAGGGCTTTTATTTTGAAAAATATCAACCTCCATCTCTATTTGACTTCTTTCCAGCAAAGATGCTTTTGACACATTTGGAATCCAATCATGTCTGGTGAAGTAACTTCAACTGAACCACTAGAACAGTTAAACTCATTACCAACAAATTAAAATGTACTTTTCTGATTCCAAAGTAAAGTTAAATGTTGTTGTAACTCTTATTATCCAATGTTAAAACAGAGTTCTGACACCTCATGACAAGTTAGAAAGTGCTGGTAATCCTCCAAGCATATGGTGTGGTGAGGTGTTGTAGGTACAGCAACAATACTCAGTCAGAGGTTACAACAACTCATTGAATATTTTTGGATATCATGAGAAACAACTAAATTTAACTTCTCTTTGGGATAAAGAAAGTATTTTTGAACTGAATTGAACATTTTACAAAACATTGTTCAAATTATTTTTTTCCTCTCATAGTTAAAATAATCCACACTTAACATCTTTACTTTCTATTTTGCATGAGAAGCTTCAATGCAGTGTGTTTTGACTCAAATCGGAATAATGAGAATTTTAGCTGCTGTGTTTCCTAATCAGTCGGGGTGGAACAGTAATCCCTTATTGATTAGTCAGCACACCTCTAATAATGGAAAACACGAGACCTTTTAATTTAACAGAAAGGAAAAAATACTCTTAAGCTTTAAATTATTAGCAATCTACCATTCCTTTCAATATATTCTTAATTTATGCTCTTGATTGGCTGTTCATATATATATATATATATGTATATATATATATACATATATATATGTATATATATATACATATGTATATATATATACATATATATATATGTATATATATATATATATATATATATAAGGAATGAAGAGCAAGGTACAACATAACCTCTTCATAATTCTATCATCCATTCTCTGATGCTTTGATAAGACAAACAAGATATCATAGGCTACTAGCAAATAAAATATCTTTTTTTTCCCTTTCTTTTTAAATGATGCCACTGACACTTAAAATGAGTAATTAGAAGCAATAAACTATTTTTTTTTTTTTAAATAATTTAAACATGAAAACTGCAAAAGGAACAGGCTGTATTAGTTAATTATTCTTATTTTAGATTGAGCAACTTTCCACAGCTTTCATCACTTTCTACTACAGGTTGAATATAACTTTACAAAAACTGAGTATGATCTGCATTCACTGCTCAGCTTTATTTATATTCATAAATATTGTTGTTTATGTCAAAGCAATAATTGGTGCCATAAATCAGTCAAGCATTAAATTAAATCTCAAAATGCATAATGTGCAATAAAAGGGCACATCTTTACCAAGCTGCCTGCCAGAGTTAAATCACCCCACCCCCACAGAGAGCCCCATTTATGTCCATGGAGGAGATAAGAACTGTCTGCAAGGGCTTTTCTCCCAAACCTCCACTGCAGACCACATAGTTTCCCTTCAGTGTCCTTTCAGGCAGATTAAATATGTCTCTGAGGAAGAAAATATCAACCAGCCTAACGAACAAGATAAATTTAAAACCTCCTCCTCATATCATATCTGCCAATAAAAAAATGTGTATCTACCCACCACTATTTATGTATCTGTGTGAGTGTATGTGTCTTGTGGTGATGGTGGTGTGGGCAGGGTGTTTCTGTAAGTTTGTTGTTTCCCATTAAGATGAGAGACCAAAAAGGTATAGCTCCAAGACTAATCCTTAATGTAATTCTGTTTAGTTAACAGCTGGTGGCAGCAAGTTGGAGCAGCACTATTAGATCAGTTCCCAATTTTCTATACTTTTGTTCTTTCTTTGTTTAGGCTTTGTGTATTTGGACAAGCATTTTCTCTGGTTTTAGATGTTGTAGCTGTTCTGCTCTTACTTTTGTCTTTACTTTCAAATAGTTGCTATGTGTAACCATGGCAACAAGGTTGGAGCAGCTGATTAGCATCTCAAATAATACCTGAACTCTCACCCCAAATCCCAAAAGCATCTGGAAATTGTTCCCATGGATGAACCAGACTGGTGGAGATCATCAATTCTATAGTTGATATCTGATCTGACTTCTGTTGTCTTTTCCATCTTATCAAACCAGAAGAGAGATCTGGGTGTGGCCTTAAAATACATCCACAGATGCCTTCAGTTAACTGAAATGCGTCACTTAATTTTTTGTTGCTATGGCAGCAACAAAAAAGGGACCCTTTTTTTTGGGGTCCCTTTTTTAATTCAAATATGGCTGATTCAGGCACTGGTTTAATACCAAATTCAAGGCTGAAGTTAATGGCCATTAATCAATCAATCAATCAAATTTTATTTGCATAGCACATTTCAGCTACAAGGCATTTCAAAGTGCTTTACATCATAAACACAAAACACAAAGTCATGCAACATAGAATAAAATACCACCTTTTCCCGTTGCCCACAACAGGAAAAGGTGTAAAACCTTTTAACACGATATTTAAGACAAATTAGACAAAGTTCTGCTGTTAACATATCACTGAGGCTGAAATCCGCATTTGGCAGTCAGTGGCTCCTGACGTCAATGGACTGGCACAGCAGAGTGCGAAGAGCAACAGTCAAGAGGAAACACTGTGACCAACAGCAGAAAAAGGGGAAGCAGGTAGTGTGTTGACCCAGCTAAAGACTAGGAAGTCACAGATTCATTCTCTTTCTGGCCAATGTCCGCTCTCTGGATAACAAAGTGGATTTGTTACATCTGAATGTTTCTACAGAGATGAAGGACTGTGCTGTTTTTTTGCTTAACAGCATGCTAGACTCAGCCTTCCAGATGATTGACCTCACAACTGGATATTGCAAAATTGCCAACTTTGCAACTTTTTTGCTACATTTAGTTCAGAAATAAACTGGCATAGGCCAAAATCAGGCAAGTGTTTTAAATATCAGTGCAGAAAATTGCTATCAGTGCATCCTTACTTTTCTACACTCTTTAGAACAAGGGTGCTCAAACTTTTTGAGACCAAGATCTACTTTTTCTCTCACCAGCCGGCTGAGCTCTACCTCATGACATGAAGACATACAAATTGTAAATTAAACCCTATTGACTCATAGGGTTAAATCAGAAATGATAAAGTGATAGAAAACCTAATGCAGTTTCTTCCTCGGTGAGATTCTGACACTGGGAGCAGGTTACTGGTTTCTCAGTCAGAAGCTGGTTGCAAACCTGAGGCCAGCAGGTATCAGTCAGTTATGGTAGATCTGAAATTTGGTTTGATGATGTCAATATGCGAAACTACAGACTGACAGGAGGAACCAAAGAGCTCTGCAGAGGTAAAGGCAAATCTTTTGTATTTGGGATATAATTAATTTAATTTCACATAATTATCGCGGTAGAAGCCATTTGTTTGTTAAAGCTTAATCAAATATATGTGTCCAATTTGATGTTTGTTGTGATGTTTACTGCAAATGAACAAGGTAATTGGTCCAAGTTTGTCGTTTATTGAACATTCAGAAACTCCTGCGGCTGTGATGAACCACAGCCAAGTAAAACAAAGGTAAAATAACCCTAACAGGTGATCCACTCGAGAACCACTCGCACCTTTTTACTCTCTGTCTTTATCGTTAAGCACACCCGTTGCCGTGGCAACCGTCTGTGCCCCGCAAGCCGAGCACAGACGGCTGAACATTAAAAATGTTCAGTCCGTTACGATATCAGGTTTCCAGGCTTTATTATTATTTTATGAAGCTACAAACGTTTTGGAACTTAGTGAATATTTTATTAAGCCTGTCAGAAGAGGAAGTGCTGCTCTCAGCATCCTGGAGGCCTTCAGTTTCTCACCTGCTGCCGAGATCGACTCAAAACCTTCCCACAATCGACCGGTAGATCGCGATCGACCGGTAGATCGCGATCGACCGGTAGATCGCGATCGACGTATTGAGCACCCCTGCTTTAGAACAACTGATTGGTAAAGACCATTAATACAAACAAACTATGTTTCAAAGCAATTGAAGAAGTACTTAAACAAGTTTTGAATACATCGACATATTTGACACAACATTCCTACAGAGGACCAGGTAAACCAGGTCAAAACTTTTCACTTAGTGAGGACTGGATTTTTGTTGCATATCAGATGCAGGCAACAAGCACTTAGGCTAATTCAATTTGCACATTTGCAACATCAAGTTGCAAACAGAAATTCAGCATGTTTAAAAAATGCATGCATCCTTGCCTATTTTGCAAGTTTTTGCAACTGTCTTTCTGTGCATTTTCGGTCTTCTGGCAGAGCGTTTGTTCACCTGACTTGGTGTAAGCGTCATCAGTGACACATAGTAGAAGCACATTTTCATCCAGTTTGTGTCATTCTTGGAATTGGCACCTAAGTTTGCGACTTAGCTGGAACCCTCACACTCAGTACAACCCAGATTGAGCCGGGTGGTCTCATTGCCAGGGAGGGACCTACCTTCATGCACAGTGACCCCACAGTTGTCACACTGGATGATCTCATCTGCGTCCTCACTGTTGTCTCCCAAGCAGACGCAGCATATAAGGATATGCTGGGTGTTCCAGGTCTGCGAGCGGTCAAGTGAAGCATCCTGGGGTAAAACAAACATAGTACCAATACTGAGGCTGGGGCAAATCCATTGGTCTGACAGGCTAGCAACAAGATGAACAAACACAGAAAAGCCATAAAGACCAGATTCCACGATTTGATGGGTAGATTACTTAGAATTAACCACAAGGCAGAGAGTATGTCTTTGACTGACATGACTTAACTCAGAGAACAACAGAGAGACATGTTTGTAAAGGAACAGTATTATTTATTTTCCAGGAACATAGTGCCATGTTATAGCATCATCAAGTAACTGTTACCTTCAGTTATAATAAAAAATGCTGTATACACTACCGTTCAAAAGTTTGGGGTCACCCAAACAATTTTGTGTTTTCCATGAAAAGTCACACTTATTCACCACCATACGTTGTGAAATGAATAGAAAATAGAGTCAAGACATTGACAAGGTTAGAAATAATGATTTGTATTTGAAATAAGATTTTTTTTGCTTTCGTCAAAGAATCCTCCATTTGCAGCAATTACAGCATTGCAGACCTTTGGCATTCTAGCTGTTAATTTGTTGAGATAATCAGGAGAAATTGCACCCCACGCTTCTAGAAGCAGCTCCCACAAGATGGATTGGTTGGATGGGCACTTCTTGCGTACCATACGGTCAAGCTGCTCCCACAACAGCTCAATGGGGTTTAGATCTGGTGACTGTGCTGGCCACTCCATTACCGATAGAATACCAGCTGCTTCTGCTCTAAATAGTTCTTGCACAATTTGGATGTGTGTTTAGGGTCATTGTCCTGTTGTAGGATGAAATTGGCTCCAATCCAGCGCTGTCCACTGGGTATGGCATGGCGTTGCAAAATGGAGTGATAGCCTTCCTTATTCAGAATCCCTTTCACCCTGTACAAATCCCCCACCTTACCAGCACCAAAGCTACCCCAGACCATCACATTACCTCCACCATGCTTAACAGATGGCGTCAGGCATTGTTCCAGCATCTTTTCATTTGTTCTGCGTCTCACAAACATTCTTCTTTGTGATCCAAACACCTCAAACTTGGATTCATCCGTCCACAACAATTTTTTCCAGTCTTCCTCTGTCCAATGTCTGTGTTCTTTTGCCCATCTTAATCTTTTTCTTTTATTGGCCAGTCTCAGATATGGCTTTTTCTTTGCCACTCTGCCCTGGAGCCCAGAATCCCGCAGCCGCCTCTTCACTGTAGATGTTGACACTGGTGTTTTTCGGGTACTATTTGATGAAGATGCCAGTTGGGGACCTGTGAGGCGTCTGTTTCTCAAACTAGAGACTCTAATGTGCTTATCTTCTTGCTTATTTGTGCAACGCAGCCTCTCACTTCTTTTTCTACTCTGGTTAGAACCTGTTTGTGCTGTCCTCTGAAGGGAGTAGTACACACCATTGTAGGAAATCTTCAATTTCTTAGCAATTTCTCGCATGGAATAGCCTTCATTTCTAAGAACAAGAATAGACTGTCGAGTTTCAGATGAAAGTTCGCTTTTTCTGGCCATTTTGAGCATTTCATTGACCCCACAAATGTGATGCTCCAGAAACTCAATCTGCTCAAAGGAAGGTCAGTTTTGTAGCTTCTGTAAGGAGCTAAACTGTTTTCAGATGTGTGAACATGATTGCACAAGAGTTTTCTAATAATCAATTAGCCTTCTGAGCCAATGAGCAAACACATTGTACCATTAAAACACTGGAGTGATAGTTGCTGGAAATGGGCCTCTATACACCTATGTAGATATTGCACCAAAAACCAGACATTTTTAGCTAGAATAGTCATTTACCACATTAGCAATGTATAGAGTGTATTTCTTTAAAGTTAGGACTAGTTTAAAATTCTCTTCATTGAAAAGTACAGTGCTTTTAATGACATTTCAATGTGACCCCAAACTTTTGAACGGTAGTGTATATCAAATAGAACTTAAAATAAATTTTGACTCTGTAATTTGATGATTTTGACAGCTCTTTCTGATACCTTGCCTTCAGCACCTCATCACAACAGCGCTTCATAAAGTAATCTGCAACCATTCTTAGAAGTGCTGAACTGAGAAGTATCATGAGCTCAGTTGACTAGCAGTTCCACCTGGTGTTTGCTAGTTGCTGCTGCTGCTAGTCTGGAGGAGCTGAATGGGGAAGGCACAGGGGAGATCTGTACATTGTTTGTTTTGGTCTGCAGAACTCATCTTTGAAGTTAACACTAAAATAAATCATAATGGAATTCAATTTAAATAATGTAATTTTCCATTTTAATGAAAGTACTTGGGTGAGGCAAATCAACTGTGTAACTAACCAAAATAAAGCTAAAACCAAAGTAAACTAAAACCCTGCCTTTCTACTCTGGATGGAGACTTGATTTAACAAATAAAATCACAAATCTAGGATAGTGAACTGAGATACTACTTTGGCACATTTAGGCAACAACTTCTCCATATTGTCACCTTCCTCAAATAATGTCAAAAGTCATTGTTTGCCAAAAAGTGATTTTTTTTCCTACATCACCTTTTGGCAAGACAAGTAAAAAAATAAACCCCTTGGCTTCATGAAACGTACTATATATCTGATATTTTCAACCAAAAGTGCACTCACCTCATTTCCCTTTCCTTGAGACATACTGTCATTGGTCAGTTCATCATCAAAAGCATTGGTACTCTTCACCTTCTTCTTGGGCTTCTTCATTTCTTTGTCACTGTCACTGCTACTATTGTTAATGTCGTCACCATCGTCCTTGCCCTCATCATCTTCATCATCGTCCTCATCGTCATCGTTATCATCATCATCATCATCATCATCATCTTCACTAACACTCGCTCCCTCTTCTTCCTCTGTTCCACCCTTGTGAGTTGAAGTTTTGCCTTTCCTCTTCTCTGCTGTGGGCCTCCAGTCATTATCGTCTTCACTGTCATAATCATCTATCTCATTGAGTTCTTCCATCGTGGTGAAGTCTAGGTGGGGACGATTCCTGCGAAAATTCCATTTCTTGGGCTCAGTCAGAGACTCATCCACAGTGACAACACCACCACCAGATGCTGAGGTAGATTCAGTTTCTCCAGCTGCAGCGCTCTCTGGCTCCGAAGTCCTCTTGTTTTTCCTTCGACCTTTGGATGGAGTGGCAGACGGGATGTCTTTGGTGGAGCTGTCCTCAGACAGCTGTTGCTTAAGTTTCTCCTCATCTTCTGTTAAGTTGTCATCAACAGCCAGGCCTTTGGCCTCCTCATCTATACCGTCATTTCCAGAAACAGCATTTTCGGAGTCACTTTCTGAGCCTGCAGCACTCCCCTTTGACCCTTCTTCATCGCTGCCATTGCCTGTACCATCGGATCCTAATAAAATACAAATATAATGAATAGGTTATGACACTGTTAATAGTTTCTTTGCCTTTGGAAACTGGTCTGGAAACTGAACTGGCAGGTATTTTTAAGCCAGACACACCTTTCCCACTGGTCAATAACATCTGATAAAATGTACACTTCTGTGAATTATGTGTCCTGCCCTTTTATGTTCTTGTGGTTTTATTGCTCAAAGTGGTGCAATCCCCATTTTTATTGAATTTTTTATCATTCACCACAAGAATTAGTAATAGTCTGTAAAAGAAATTACCAGAAAGGCAGTATGGACAAAATCTCATGGACTTTCTACTTCTATCCTCATGTACGACCTTAAATGGGTAAAGTTGTAATTAACGAATGTGATGGAACTCTGTCTTTCTAAATGAAAAAAGAATGTAAAACAATAATTTCAACTTCAAAGATTTTCTTGATGAATAAATTAACCACTTTAATATGGAGCCTCTCGCCAGGAACGTAAGCTGGAGATAGGCACCAGCACCTCCCGACCCTACTAGGGATAAGTGTGTGTGTGTGTGTGTGTGTGTGTGTGTGTGTGTGTGTGTGTGTGCGTGTGTGTGTGTGTGTTTGTGTGCGTGTGTGTGTGTTGTATGTATGGATGGATTTATGTATGAATCCATTAAATATGGAACTATCATTGTTGTGTGGACACGTTTTTGTAAATGCATGAATGCAACATTAAAATGTACCACTAGAAGTAGGTTTTCACTGCAGGAGCATTTTTCAAAGACCCATAGTTGATTTCTGTTACTCTTTCTTTCTCTAGCTTCTCTGTACCTGAATAAAGATTTTCATATTTCTAAATAACTGATGTCTTGTCACTGCAAAGAGTCTTCACTGCTTTGATTTGATGTTACTTTTCAAAGCTGCATTGTAGGAGGCTGACTTCTGAACTTTAGTTCCACACATTAACTCATGTCTGCAGGCTGTATTTTTCTGGTACACAATGAATTTTTATGGTAAGTTAGAACAAAGTAGTTACAGAATGTCGAGAATCCTGGAATTCAGTGACTTTGATTTATGATTAGCTACGGTAAAATGTCCAGTCTTAAAAGGTTGACTGGTGACAGACACAACCATTTTCAACATTTAGCATTTTGCCCCCAGTAGCGTGCTTCAGCCATCACAGAGAACAGAGATTGCCTGAAATGATTTAGTCCAAAAGCATTTTACAAACCATCGAGTACATTGTTGCTGCCAACCACAGAACATCTGGACATTTAGATGGGACAGAAACAACTAAAATTAGGAATTAATGACAGACTGTGTTGCAACTATTCATTTAAACTAGCTCTTTTGAAGGCTTGTCCGTCACATCGTTAAGCTGTGTTAAAATCATGTTAGATGAATAATTCTTGTTTTAGACAAGAATTAATTGAGTTAAATTTAAAACATGCATTATCTTTAGGTAATGAAAGACCTAAAATAATGTGTTATTCTAACAAAAACAAAACTTGACTTCATGCTTAGTATTTCTTCATTTCATAATGATTCAAAGAAATACTTAGAATAGTGTCATTTTAATGGAATTAAAATATACATATTTCAAAAAGTCAGATTGTAAATCACAAATCTTTGGTTTAGATATTCAACTTAATCTCTTTCAATCATCAATGACTAAAACACTGGTTTTATGTAAACACAAAAGACAATTGAAAATCACACTGATATGTGCAGGAATGTATTGTGTGATAGACTGTGTGACAGAGGTAAGGAGAGGCGTTTGTTCTTTGGTCTACATGTGTTCTGTGGATCTGGAGGATTATGACTGTGTCCTACAAGATAAAGAGGTTTGGAACTGTAACTGAAAGAAGGATTTTTTTTCATTTAAAATTACAAATGTATTCAGTTCAGTGTACTTTGTAATTGTGATATCTGCACTCTTAATGAGCAACATTTTGTCATCCTGCCATGGACCCATACTGACTTGTCTTAATTCTGTATTTGTTTTTGTTTATTTGTTTGTCTTATTCTTATTAAATTAACATGTCATGTGTCAACACTAGGCCTGTCACGATAACAGATTTTGCTGGGCGATAAATTGTCTCAAAAATTATTGCGATAAACGATAATATTGTTTCAAGACCTTTTTACATTGATTTAATGGAAATTACGTAATAATACATGTGATTTCCTGCCAAAGATAGATACACTTTACTTTCAAAAGAACTCTAACACTGGGACTGATACACAAAATAAATAAAACAACCAGAACCAAAAATAAAATAGATTCTTAGTCTCCATTAACAATAAATGTACTTGAATAAAAACTAAACAACATAAAGCCAAAGTGGAAATAAATACTGCATTCAACCAAAAGAGTGCAGATTATGAAGTCTGTATAGTACATTGGCCTTCAGTAATCATTAGATTTAAATAGAGAAGACATCCGACTGCCTGATGCAATAGTTCAAACTACAGGATTTTTTACCCCGAACGACAATCTTAGAACGTTCTTCGTTCTGAGATCGTCACTAGTGTTGTGTGTTATGGTAGATCGTTGTGCCGCTCCGATCTAAATCAAGGATTTGCCCAGACTGGGAGAGTGACGCAGCCTGTTGAATGTGACCGGTAGCCAATCAGAAAGCGCGGATTCTCCTCGTGCTTTCTGAGGGGAAACACGGAGGGAATCCCGAACAGCTGACACGGTGCAACCCGAAGTCCAGCAGACATAGGAAACAACATGAATGTTTATTCAACAGTTCGTGCAAAGAAAATATAAATAACTAGGGGAGAAGTTGGAGCAAAATTTCTACCAGAAAACCCGGTAACTTTTCAGCTGTTCTTCTTTAACGTGACCTAAATAGTTCTAATGATTTTCATTCAGTCAGACTGACACTAGCTACATGCATTGCAGGTAGATTGTAGTAAGGAATTGATTAATGCCTGGTTTCAAAATTAGTGAACTGGACTTATTATTTTGTGTCCATTGTTGGACACAACACGGTTTAGATCGAACCGTGCCGATTTCTGTCGGCTAATGTGTCTCTCAGGTTTTGATAATGGGCCGACAATCCGCGACATAAGATCGTGCAGCGCGCGCTGGGCATTACACTAAGGAAGTAAGGAAGGGAGAGTTAATGGAGAGCACCGGAGTTGAGCCTTTTTTCATTCAGTGTCATCAACAGTATGAGAAAAAGGCAGGAAGAAACGATATAGCCGATAATTAAAATTAGGTCGATAGTTTTAATTTATCGTTCGATTAATTGATTTATCGTTTATCGCGACAGGCCTAGTCAACACAAACTAAAAATCTCATATTGTGTAACCCTTCTCCAAAAATTAATCTACTACACCACAAGCAACCACGGATCAATCAACACTCATGTAGACACATCTTCAAACACAGAACAGGCAATGAGTATTGTAAAGATAATAAAGAAAACAAAAACAAATAACATTTTGGTAATACAACAGGCATTTGTCCGTCTGCGTTCAGATCTCACAAATCCTGTCACTCGAGGACTGCCTATCCTGAGTCTGATTCTACTTGCGGTTTCTTCCTGTTAAAATACAGTCATTGCTTTCCACTGTTGCCATGCACTTCCTTACCACTGAGAATTTCAATTAGCAAGGATTCAAATGGCTTTACAACAAATAACCGAATGATGCTTTCCATCTGGAAAGAAGTATGAAATTTCTGTTTTAAAAATATGACTGTGGAGACATTGGAACTCTTATTTATTTTATGAATTTGAAACCCTAGAACAGGGGTCACCAATCCGGTGCCCGCGGGCACCCGGTGACCTGCAGGGACCTTGTCAGTCGCCCACGGAGCTACTCCTAAAAATGGCCATTATCATTAGGGAGCACTACCAAAAAATAATTTAATTAAATGTTTTTACATTGAAGTAATAACGTTTGTTTATATTTAGAGTTCAAACGAGGGAAATGATAAAAATGTTTAAAATAAATTGCTTTATGTATAAAACTCTGTCCTGCTGTTAAAGTTCAGAACTGCGCAGGCGCCTGCAGGAAACTATCAGAGGGCAGCAGCGCCTGAAGCTGAACTCTGCGTACCTTCACATTTCTCTTCAAGTAAAGAAAGAAAAGAATAACTTCTGGAGTTTTTATTATTTAACCCTATTTACAATTAACAAAAGTGTGAAGAAAAAATAAATAAATTATGCCAAAACATCTTATTCGTAGCGTGCATCGCAACACCTGAACCTGGGAATCAACACCTGAACCTGGGAATCAACACCTGAACCTGGGAATCAACACCTGAACCTGGGAATCAACACTGTCCTCTTTCCGTGAACCACATGGGGAGGCTTCACTTCCATGTCTTTATTATTTAGCATCGTCTGGAAAAAAAGTCTGCTGCTCTTGTGGTTTAGGTTTGTGCTGATTTTTGCGCATTGGAGAGGTGCTTGTGCTCTTGCATGTCAGGTGCAGTGATAGTTTTGTGTTGGACCTTTATTTTTTCGACATCTGCTGGTGTCAGCCAGCGGGTGACCCGTCAGCTGTTCAGTTCGCGAAACCACGAAAAAAAGCTAATAAACCGGCAACCCGCCAGATCCTGTCAGAAGCTCAGGCTGATCTTAGAACAGGGAGGTTCAAACCCAACTCGTTCATTTTAGCTTACAGAAAAACGCCAAAGCCGTGAAATAAAGCAAAAGCAAACTGACCAATAAGACTTGGGCTTTGGGGTTTCCCCCACCTCAACCCTCAGACTGACACAGCTGTGTGTGTATAATATATTTTGACACAAGAGATATTTTATTTAGCAAAATTTTTGCTAATAGAACAGATGGTTAGATAACAAAACTATAACTCTTCTTTTCTTTTTTATTTCAAGGAACATTTCAAGGTACTCAGTGCTGTACAGCTGCAGGTGTTACTGCAACAATCCATTAGTTTATTTCAGTAACTTGCGGCCAGTTTAGAATGACAGAGAAAAGCTCCAAAAGGGAATCAAACTTAAAACTCTGTGAGCTAAGGACTTCTGATCACATAATAGCAATTAACCATAGCTGCCATGGTAAATTATTACTGATAACTATTGTGAGTAGTCCTATCTTAATATGATCAGGCAGTATTATATATATATATATATATATATATATATATATATATATATATATATATAGCTTTTCCATATATATATATATGGAAAAAGCTGGTCTCAAGGACAGCACAGAGGCCCTCATCATGGCCGCCCAGGAACAGGCCCTAAACACCAGAGCAATAGAGGCCCAGATCTACAACACCAGACAAGACCCAAGGTGTAGGTTGTGTAAGGAGGCCCCTGAGACAGTCCAGCACATAACATCAGGGTGCAAGATACTGGCAGGGAAAGCGTACATGGAACGACATAACCAAGTGGCAGGCATAGTGTACAGAAACATCTGTGCAGAATATGGACTGGAAACCCCGAGATCAAAGTGGGAAACACCCCCAAAGGTGGTGGAGAACGCCAGAGCTAAGATCCTGCGGGACTTCCAGATCCAGACAGACAGAATGGTAATGGCGAACCAACCAGACATTGTCATAGTGGATAAACAACAGAGGAAAGCCGTTGTGGTAGATGTAGCAATACCAAGCGATTGCAACATCAGGAAAAAGGAGCATGAGAAACTGGAGAAATACCAGGGCCTCAAGGAGGAACTGGAGAGGGCCTGGAAGGTGAAGACCACAGTGGTCTTCAGGGCCCTCGGGGCAGTCACCCCCAAACTGGAGCAGTGGCTACAACAGATCCCAAGAACACCATCAGACATCTCAGTCCAGAAATGTGCAGTCCTTGGCACAGTCAAGATACTGCAGGACCCTCAAGCTCCCAGGCCTCTGGTAGAGGACCCGAGCTCAGAGGATAAGAACCACCCGCGGTGGGTGAGAAGGGAATTATATATATATATACACTTATAAAGACTGTATCAAACAAGTAGCCCTTCGTGTTGCTCTGTACCTGTGAAGAAACTCCCAGTCTCAAAAAGATTGGTGACCCCTGCCCTAAAACATTGGGATACTTTTCACTTAAGCTCAACCAGCTGCCATAGTCCTGCGAACTAGGTGCTGTCTAGCTTAAATTTACTAAATTAAGCAAACTCAGAAACTGCTTAAAATGCTGCAAAAGTAATTTAGTTTGTGTCCAGATTTATCTGATTGGTGGAACCAGATGTAGGGATGGAATCTACAAACTGGTTGAGATTGAAGAAATGCAATTACTAAGCGTCCGACTTGACAGAGATGCAGTAGACATAATACCAGATCTGAAGATGCAACTTGTTTAGACTTGAAATATGTGGGCGCTAAGTAGGTGTGCACTGCTAGCAACCAAAGTAGCTCCTTCACTCCATATAGCTGGAAAAGGCATGAGTTACCCAGACTCTAGGGTAGATTTTTTTCTCAGAAATTGCCACAATCATTTTTACCTGATGCGTCCTCCACTTCAAAGTCACTGTCATCTGAACTGTCATAGTCCAAGGCATCTAAGAGGGAGGCAGCTAGAGGCTTCACTTGACGTCTCTTCAGACTTCGGTCCACTGATAAACAGTAACAAAGAAAAACAAACAGAAGAATACATGTTTGAATGAAGAGAGATTAGCATGACAAAATTATTAGTAGAGTAAAATTCAAAGTAGAATAAGGTCAGAGTAAAAGAAGGCAGATGTGAGCTAATATGTGCTACTACTGATTTGAGCCAGATGTTCAAACACAATCACTATGTAGGCATTTAGAATTTGCCTGTTATTGTTTATTTCTTAACTTATGTTACCTAATAGAATTGTCTACCAGAAATGTTTTTCAAAGCTTTAGTTTTTTCAAAACAGTGAAAAATATAAGCATAATATAACATCTCTCACTTTGAATTGCCTTTTTGCCGAAAAAGTGCTATTGAAATAAAACGTCTTCTTCTTCTCAATGTAACTTTACCTTGTATTATTTTTTGCATTTCTCAATATTTTTTTTTACAAGATTGTGATAATTCTGGTAGAATGTGTTCACAAGTCATTTTTTCTAATCCAAGTCTGAAGTCTTTGTAGGACAAATTTCTGACAGACAAACCTTTACTCATCAAAGAGAGAAAAGGTAACTCAGTCACAGGCTTCTAAACTTGTACTGTTTGTCAGGTCTAAATTATTACATGAACCTTAAATAATTATCTTTCAGTCTTTAACAATGTATTAACCGTAATTTTTTAGTCATTTGACCTTTAATTTACCATCCAAAGCTTCGGAAAGACAACATTTTGGTTTTCATTAGTTCCAATCCATAATCAACAAAGAAACAGAAATATTTGATATGTCACTCAATGTGTAATGAATCTATACGTTAACATTCTCAAATTAAATAACTTTTCAATGACAATGTAATATTTTTATTTTTTATCCTTTGTGGTCAATGATCCCCAGTTTGCACTTGTGAGCCATCAGCAATGTTATTTTCATTAAGTCTATCATGTTTTGCATTTCTGATATTACATTTTTGCAGTTAAAAGTTGGGGCTTCTACTGCCAAACGTACAGAGCTACCCGACCTGACCGGCATGTTGTCCATTTAAATACCAACCTGAATTTTAATCAAAGTTCATATGTATACCATAAACAGCCTCTGAATTAAAATCATTTCGCAACTTAGTCACCAACTAAATGGAGAGTACCGCTATGAATCTGCCGCAAATTTAGATCCTACTGGTCGAACGTTTTTGTCTGAAAGCCACACCAGCTGTCTTTCAGCTGACAACCTTCAGTGTTCACTGGCTAACTAGCATATCCTCAGTTACACATTTATGGTAGCCGCGTCTTTTAGCTGGCTAACTCTCATTAGCATTAGCTGTGCTTCTTAGTGACCGACTGCGGCGACTCATCGGAAATAGTCAAAATGCCTCGCTTGGAGCCAAGCCACAATGCAGTAGCGAATGTTAACAACCTGGTTTCACCAGCAAATACACAAAATTATGTTTCACTGAGTAACATTTGCATCTTGAGCAGCACAGTCGTGCTAACAACCTAGCATTCCAGGCTAGCATGGGTGCAGCTTATGCTGTCATTTCGCTTCTGTTAGCGAAACAAATCAAGTCCTGAACACAAAGTCGTGTTTAAAAAAAGACAACAATAACAAATAGGATAAAACTTACTTTGAACTCCGTTTAATAAAGGGACGAAGCTCTCCTCAACAGCATGTTCTGTGGACAATGGTGTATGCCGAAGTGACGTTGTTAGGATGTGACGTTGTTGCCATGGGTACAGTAGGGGAGAATCATGATCAAATACGTCTTCACAGCGTACGCTTAGATATTTCATACTAAGGTGCTGATAATGATGGCATCTAACATGAGATAAACTCGGGATATGATAAAATAGTCTGTTTTTTTTCTTCATAAAGTTTAGAATTGAGTAAATAACCCGGAAGCAGAAGTGTTATCTTGTGTTGACTTGGTCATTACAGAGGAGAAAATGGGTGAACTTCAACAATGTTCAGCGACTTCTATTCCCTTAATCAGTCGGAAATTTGACGGGCTTATAGAGAAAAGATGAATTAAACATTTACTTAAAAACTAATTGGTCATGCCTAACTATAAACCTTTTCCAAGATACTTGAGAATTTACAAAAAAGGGAGCTTCTGTAAAACACCAAAATACTGGTGATGATTAAGTTCATTATGTTGTTTCTGATAAAACAAAATTTATCAGTCTGTGACAGAGTAGACTTCCCAGACTGTTTCTTCCTTTAACTGAAAAATTGTCTCCAAATTTTTCACTCAAGATGGGACATTAGACAGTCTTTCTGTCATTATATATGAGAAATTATCCTAACAAAGTGAATAATAATAATAATAATAATAATAATAATAATAATAATAATAATAATAATAAATAAGAGTTTGCATAGGCTCGGCATTATTCCTGGAGATGGAAACCTTCATTTCCTCTGTCAATGCTGGGTAGTCGCACAATCGGCCTTGCAGCAAGAAGGATCTGGGTTTTAATTTTTCTGGATGGTGTTTGCGTGTTCTTGCCAAGCATGCATGTAGTCTTTTCTGGTTTTCTGGCTCTGTTCGGAACAGATCAGATTTCATCTGATCTGTTCTGGGTGTGTGAGAAAGAGAAATTTATATTTATATTTAATATATAGCTAATAAACGGAGTTCAAAGAGAGTTTCATTCTCTTTGTTATTATTGTCCTATTTAACTCAACTTTGTGTTCACAACATGTTAGTTTGATATCATCAATTCACAACATCCAAATACATTTGAGGCAATATCTAGAGATTTTAATCACTTCAACACTGCCAGCGTTTCAGCAGTTTGTCAGCTGCTCCACTAGAGAAAACTTTGAATGTGTTTTATGCTAAAATCAAAGATTCATATGTCTCCAAACCA
Organism: Poeciliopsis turneri; assembly: GCA_922788865.1. Taxonomy (NCBI): domain Eukaryota; kingdom Metazoa; phylum Chordata; class Actinopteri; order Cyprinodontiformes; family Poeciliidae; genus Poeciliopsis; species Poeciliopsis turneri. The sequence goes on along the minus strand of CAKLNU010000516.1, from coordinate 392,975 downwards.
AGACCTGCTCTTGGGAAATCAAGTCATAATCTTGTTTTTCTTTGCTCTGAATATGAACCCCTTGTTAGGAACTGTCAAACAATTAAAAAGGAGCATTTAGAATATATATATATATATATATATATATATATATACATATATATATATATATATATATATATATATATATATATATATATGTCCACTAAGACATTGTCGTAGTGGATAAACAACAGAGGAAAGTCGTGGTAGATGTAGCAATACCAAGCGATTGCAACATCAGGAAAAAGGAGCATGAGAAACTGGAGAAATACCAGGGCCTCAGGGAGGAACTGGAGAGGGCCTGGAAGGTGAAGACCACAGTGGTGCCTGTGGTCATCGGGGCCCTCGGGGCAGTCACCCCCAAACTGGATCAATGGCTACAACAGATCCCAGGAACAACATCAGACATCTCAGTCCAGAAATGTGCAGTCCTTGGCACAGCAAAGATACTGCGCAGGACCCTCAAGCTCCCAGGCCTCTGGTAGAGGACCCGAGGTCAGAGGATAAGAACCACCCACGGTGGGTGAGAAGGGAATTTTTTTATTTATATATATAAATATATATAAACGATCCTTATATATTGTTATATATACACCTTGGGTCTTGTCTGGTGTGGTAGATCTGGGCCTCTATTGCTCTGGTGTTTAGGGCCTGTTCCTGGGCGGCCATGATGAGGGCCTCTGTGCTGTCCTTGAGCCCAGCTTTTTCCAGCCATTGGTAGGATTTACTGATATCAGCCACTTGGGTTATTTGCTGGTGGTACATCCCATGTAGGGGCTTGTCCTCCCATGATGGTATCTCTGGCACTTCAACCTCCGTTCCCTGTTGTCTGAGACATTCACTGAGCACATTGTCTGTTGAGGCTTTGTCCCTGATGTATTTATGGATCTTAGTTGTTTCGTCCTGGACAGTGGTTCTCACACTCACTAGTCCTCTGCCTCCTTCTTTGCGGCTCGTGTACAGTCTCAGGGTGCTGGATTTGGGATTGAACCCTCCATGCATTGTTAGTAGCTTTCTAGTCTTAATATCTGTGGCTTTTATCTCCTCCTTTGGCCAGCTAATTATTCCAGCAGGGTATCTGATTACTGGCAGGGCATTGCTGTTTATCGCACGGATTTTGTTCTTGCCATTGAGCTGGCTTCCCAGGACTTGCCTTATTCGTTGGAGGTATTTAGCTGTTGCTCCTTTCCTTGTGGCCTCATCGAGGTTGCCATTTGCTTGTGGTATACCTAGGTACTTGTAACTGTCCTCTATGTCTGCTATTGTTCCTTCTGGGAGTGAGACCCCTTCTGTACAGATCACCTTCCCCCTCTTTGTAATCAGCCGTTCGCCACTTCTCTAATCCGAATGACATCCCAATGTCCGTGCTGTAGATCCTGGTGGTGTGGATCAGTGAGTCGATGTCTCGCTCACTCTTGGCATACAGCTTGATGTCATCCATGTAGAGAAGGTGACTGATGTTGGCCCCATTTTTGAGTCGGTATCCGTAGCCAGTCTTGTTGATAATTTGGCTGAGGGGGTTCAGGCCTATGCAGAACAGTAGCGGGGACAGAGCATCTCCTTGGTATATGCCACATTTGATGGACACTTGTGCAAGTGGTTTGCAGTTGGCTTCCAGGGTGGTTTTCCACAGCCTCATTGAGTTTGCAATGAAGGCTCTCAGAGTCCTGTTGATGTTATACATCTCTAAGCATTCAATGATCCAAGTATGCGGCATTGAGTCATAGGCTTTCTTGTAATCAATCCAAGCCATGCACAGGTTGGTGTGTCGGGTTTTGCAGTCTCGGGCAACTGTGCGGTCTATGAGGAGTTGGTGTTTGGCTCCTCTGCTATTTACACCGATACCTTTCTGTGCCATGCTCATGTGCTTATCCATGTGTTTGCTTATCTTGGCCGCTATGATGCCTGACATGAGCTTTCCAGGTTGTGGAGAGGCAGGTTATTGGTCGGTAGTTGGGTGGGACTGGACCCTTTGATGGATCCTTCTGGATTAGGATTGTCCGCCCTTCAGTTAACCATTCAGGGTGAGTCCCACTTTGTAGCAGCTGGTTCATTTGGCCTGCCAGTCGCTCATGGAGGGCAGTGAGTTTCTTTAGCCAGTAGGCATGGATCATGTCAGGCCCTGGTGCTGTCCAGTTTTTTCATACCTGAGACTCTTTCTTGGACATCTGTCACAGTGATGGTTACCGGGCTTGCTCAGGGAGGTTGCTATGGTCCTCTCAGAGAGAGATCAACCACTGTGCATTGCTGTTGTGGGACGCCTCCCTTTCCCATATGCCTTTCCAGTATTGTTCAGTCTCCAGCCTTGGTGGGTCTGCTCTGTTGTTATTACCCTGCCATTGAGAGTACACCTTAGCTGGTTGAGTGGAGAAGAGCCGGTTAATCCTTCTGGATTCATTCTCCCTTGTGTATCTCTTTAGGCGGCTGGCCAAGGCTTGGAGCCTCTGTTTGGCAGTTTTGAGTGCTTCAGGTATGGGCATCTGCCTGTACTTTCTGGGTACTTGTCTTTTCATTGTACCCTTGTGGAGCTCTGATAGTTGGCTCACTTCCCTCCTTGTTACCTTGATTTTAGCCTCTAACCGTCTTTTCCATGGTGGGTATTGGGTCTCATGGTTGCTCTTATAGCCAAGCATCTCAAGGATCACTGATGCTGAGTTGTAGATCAGCTCATTGGTTTCTGTTATGGTATTGGTAGGGATCGTTCTCAATGCTGCATTCACATTCTCAATGAGACTTTCTGATGGTACTTCACTCAGCTGTTGTAATTGGCACTGAGAAGGCCTGGTTGTTATTTGGGTCATGATTCGGCTCTTCTCCACTCCACTCTTCTCCACACAACCAGCTAAGGTGTACTCTCAATGGCAGGGTAATAACAACAGAGCAGACCCACCAAGGCTGGAGACTGAACAATACTGGAAAGGCATATGGGAAAGGGAGGCGTCCCACAACAGCAATGCACAGTGGTTGATCTCTCTACGAGAGGACCATAGCAACCTCCCTGAGCAAGCCCCGGTAACCATCACTGTGACAGATGTCCAAGAAAGAGTCTAGGTATGAAAAACTGGATAGCACCAGGGCCTGACATGATCCATGCCTACTGGCTAAAGACACTCACTGCCCTCCATGAGCGACTGGCAAAATTGAACCAGCTGCTACAAAGTGGGACTCACCCTGAATGGTTAACTGAAGGGCGCACAATCCTAATCCAGAAGGATCCATCAAAGGGTCCAGTCCCACCCAACTACTGATCAATAACCTGCCTCTCCACAACCTGGAAGCTCATGTCAGGCATCATAGCGGCCAAGATTAGCAAACACATGGATAAACACATGAGCACGGCACAGAAAGGTATCGGTGTAAATAGTAGAGGAGCCAAACACCAACTCCTTGTAGACCGCACAGTTGCCCGAGACTGCAAAACCCGACACACCAACCTGTGCATGGCTTGGATTGATTACAAGAAAGCCTATGACTCAATGTCGCATACTTGGATCATTGAATGCTTAGAGATGTATAACATCAACCGGACTCTTGAGAGCCTTCATTGCAAACTCAATGAGGCTGTGGAAAACCACCCTTGAAGCCAACTGCAAACCACTTGCACAAGTGTCCATCAAATGTGGCATATACCAAGGAGATGCTCTGTCCCCGCTACTGTTCTGCATAGGCCTGAACCCCCTCAGCCAAATTATCAACAAGACTGGCTATGGATACCGACTCAAAAATTGGGGCCAACATCAGTCACCTTCTCTACATGGATGACATCAAGCTGTACGCCAAGAGTGAGCGAGACATCGACTCACTGATCCACACCACCAGGATCTACAGCACAGCCATTGGGATGTCATTCGGACTAGAGAAGTGTGGTCGGCTGATCACAAAGAGGGGGAAGGTGAGCCGCACAGAAGGGGTCTCACTCCCAGAAGAAACAATAGCAGACATAGAGGACAGTTACAAGTACCTAGGTATACCACAAGCAAATGGCAACCTCGATGAGGCCACAAGGAAAGGAGCCACAGCTAAATACCTCCAACGAATAAGGCAAGTCCTGAGAAGCCAGCTCAATGGCAAGAACAAAATCCGTGCGATCCATAAATACATCAGGGACAAAGCCTCAACAGACAATGTGCTCAGTGAATGTCTCAGACAACAGGGAACGGAGGTTGAGGTGCCAGAGATACCATCATGGGAGGACAAGCCCCTACATGGGATGTACCACCAGCAAATAACCCAAGTGGCTGATATCAGTAAATCCTACCAATGGCTTGAAAAAGCTTGACTCAAGGACAGCACAGAGGCCCTCATCCTGGCCGCCCAGGAACAGGCCCTAAACACCAGAGCAATAGAGGCCCAGATCTACCACACCAGACAAAACCCAAGGTGTAGGTTGTGCAAGGAGGCCCCTGAGACAGTCCAGCACATAACAGCAGGGTGCAAGATACTGGCAGGGAAAGGGTACATGGAACGACATAACCAAGTCACAGGCATAGTGTACAGAAACATCTGTGCAGAATATGGACTGGAAACCCCGAGATCAAAGTGGGAAACACCCCCAAAGGTGGTGGAGAATGCCAGAGCTAAGATCCTGTGGGACTTCCAGATCCAGACAGACAGAATGGTAATGGCGAACCAACCAGACATTGTCATAGTGGATAAACAACAGAGGAAAGTTGTTAGGTAGATGTAGCAATACCAAGCGATTGCAACATCAGGAAAAGGGAGCATGAGAAACTGGAGAAATACCAGGGCCTCAGGGAGGAACTGGAGAGGGCCTGGAAGGTGAAGACCACAGTGGTGCCTGTGGTCATCGGGGGCCCTCTGGGGCAGTCACCCCCAAACTGGATCAATGGCTACAGCAGATCCCAGGAACAACATCAGACATCTCAGTCCAGAATGTGCAGTCCTTGGCACAGCCAAGATACTGCAGGACCCTCAAGCTCCCAGGCCTCTGGTAGAGGACCCGAGCTCAGAGGATAAGAACCACCCCACGGTGGGTGAGAAGTGGAATATATATATATATATATATATATATATATATATATATATATATATATATATATATATATATATATAAAGGTGGATTGTGACTATATATCTATATTTAAAGACAGCAGATCAGATTAATACACATGTACAAAGTTCTCTACAAATGACCTTTGACTAAAATAAGAATGTACAACAGGCATAAGGACTTTGACAACAAAAGCCTGAATGGCAAAAGAATACATATTTGGGCGTTTTCATGAAACTGAGACTAAGATACACACAAAGTTCTGCTTTAAGCTATTCCAACTTTCAAGGCCAAACCTGATGCATGTTGAGACTAACTCAGTCACAGGACCTTTGGAATCAAGCAGCAGTTATACAATCCAAATTTATTCACAGATTTTCTAGTTCTGTTTTATTCTGTCTCTTGTCTTTCCAGTCAAATCTCAAATTAAGTCCCAACTAAACCCATGTCAGTCCAAAATTCAAGTCTCACAAAAACAGATTTTCTTTTAAATAATGGAATTTTCTGTTGACCAAATTAGAAAATACTATTTTAATTGTTTATTTTAAATTATTTATTTTATAGTTGTGTAAAATGAGCAAATCAACTGTGATTTCATAACATGTCTTGTAATAACATGTAGCTCTTTCTATTATATTACATTCTTTGAGTTTAGAGAACCTGACACACTTTGCCCATGAATTCAAACTGATTATAATTGAGTAACTCGAGTCCACACCTCTGCTTTCTTCTGCAAGGCTAAAATGCTTCATCAACAGGACAGTTTCATGTACTTTGGCTCATTTACAACATGAACTTAATGTCTGTTGTCACCCTTTGACTTTGCCAGTCTGGCAAATAAGAGACAATTAAAATAAATGAGCCAAGATTGATCATGATACATCTAACAGGGAAGACTGATGGGCCAAACAAGCAAAAGGGATGATTACAACTGTCCTTGCTCGATGACAAATGGCTCTGAATTGATCCAAAAGGAGGGGTGTTTTTATCACTTTGCATCAAAACACTTAGGTGGAATCGCAGTAGCCATCTTTGTCATCATCACTATCAGCACTTTTATCTTTTCACTTCCAGGCTTATTAAGATCTGCATGGAACCTGAGATATGCTTTGATTATGTTACATTAAATACACAAGACGTGGGTAACAGCACCAAGTATAGTGCAATTCCTCTGTTTTATAAATATTTAGCTCCTATCCCAGTGGTTCTTAACCTTTTTTTAGGTACCGAACCCACCAGTTTCATATGCGCATTCATTAAACTCTTCTTTAGTGATGAATAAAATATGATTTTTTTTTAAAACCCAAATTCAAGACATAGGTATATGATTTTTTTTTTACTGGTGCACAAAATGAGTCATGCATGAACATCACCTTGCTCCAAGAACAAAACCAACACAGTGCATGAACTCACAACAAATTATGGTATTTCTTTATTCTGGCCCCCCCAAAACATATTTTGGCCCCCTAAAAGAATTTCAGTCCCCAAAAATATTTTTTTTTCCTATTTTACTAATTAAAAATAACTTTGGATATTTGAAAGAATCCACAATTTTTTAATAACTTAATTCATTTAAATTTGAAATTTAATTTGTTTTTTGTTGTTTCGAATCCACAAAATACTTTTTTACTTTTCCAAATGTCCATGCAGCTTCAAGAAGTGTTCCTTAGTTCTACCCTGTAGCTCACAGGTGTCAAACTCCAGTCCTCAAGGGCCACTGTCCTGCAACTTTTAGATGTGCCTCTGCTGCACCACACCTGAATAGAATAATTGGGTCATTAGCAAGACTCTGGAGATCTGATCTACACATGGAGGAGGTAATTAAGCCATTTCATTCCAGTGTTTTGTACCTGTGGCACATTTAAAAACTGCAGGACAGCGGCCCTTGAGGACTGGAGTTTGACACCCCTGCTCTAGCTCATATTGTTGCTCAACGCCAATTCGAGCAACAAGAGTTGCTCAACTAGACATTGCATATCATGCAGATGGGACGCTGACTCCCATCCCGTTCCGTGATACACGTGAATCCATGTTGTACATATTCGTCCAACCGCTTTCTTTTTTTGCTTGACATGTTTAGTATGGATTAAAATATTGAGAAAGAAACCACACGACATACAACTACGACAGCCGTTGACTAAATTCCCCGAGGCATTGATTGACCAAGCAATGTCACGTGATCCTCTGAAGCAAGAAGCAAGTGATGGCCAAGCGGGGCGTGTCATCACAACTTGACACAAGTGTGTCTCCGCCGAACCCCTGAGACCGACTCATCGAACCCCTGTCCTATCCTCTACCTTAAATAAATAGCTAGAGGATACTGCAACATTGCTCCTGCAAATGTTTAACTTGATTGCAGTTGAACTTGATTGCCAGGATAATTTCTGATAATTTCTCCTCTTTCTTTATGATGACCTGTACCTGAGCACTCTGTTTACAGCCTGACTAACTGTTCCACTTTCACCAAACTGCTCCTCCCCAGCTGTGAGAAGTTTAGTCTAACTAAACCACAACTGTTCAAATATATATCAAGTACTGAATATTGGTACTCCAAAGTAATGGAGTTTAAAGATTTATCACTTACAAGAAAAACCTTACTGACAAATCAAATTAGAAAGATTAAAATTGTTGTTCACTTTATCCCTACATGTTCAACTTTTTTAAAAAGAATAATGTAAAAGAATAATGACTGGGTCAGAATAAAGCAGTGATTCTAATGGGAAAAGAACTGACCAAGCCATGAGAATCATTGGTGACTTTCATCAATGCTCATTTGGTGACTGCAACTCTTCATTACAGCGTAACTGCTCACTGACATCATTAACAACGACTTTCTCAAGAAGTTTAGTCAGGACAGAAAGATTAGATATAGGTCTGAGGTTTATAAAATTATCTTGATGGAGAGAAGGTTGCTTAAGTAAAGGTTTACTTACAGCTACGTCTGTGGTAGAAATGTGATTAATTGATTATTAAAATAATCATCAATTCAATTAGTAATCATTTAATGATTAACTGGAGTATAGCAACAGTAAAGTCAATTTACTGAACAACAACGTACTCATAGCAATTAAGGCAAACAAATTAAGGCAAAGCTGTCTAAAAGATTTATACAATTTGCAGTTAAGATGAACCTTCTTTGTTTGTACATATGTTCAATCCAGAACAGTTTTATTGTCAATTTAAGCTTCACCTGGTTCAAATTCTGTCAAATAAACTTCTCTAAAGCACTTCTTAGTTGGTTTACTGAAAACACAGTCAACTTATTAGCCCTACACTGCACTGATACCAGTTCAGCAGAAACGGAGGAGCTTTTCACATGTTGATGTTAGGAAGATTGTTTTAACTGCAGATGCATCCTTTGCAATAAATAATCAAGCATTCACCAAAGCAATGTTGTTATTGCTTTTGAGGCAACAAAATGTTTCTTTTCTTACTTTGAAAAAGAAATTGAATTTCGTTATTCGCATCTTTCATTGTGTATATTTAATATTGCAAAAAAAAAAAAAAAAAAAGCTTAGGAGGTTGAATGAAAAATCTGAAGAATGCACCAATTTCTTTCATCCTATTAATTGAGTAATTGTGAGAATTATCAATCAGTAAAATAATAATTAGCTGTACCTCTAGATTAATCATGTCTAAAATAGGGAAAGCAATTAAAGAGTACACCATCTTGGTTTGAATTCAATCCAAACTCAAGGTTTGCAGGCCACATCTGGCTCACCATAGCTATTTATGTGGCCCCCAGGGATCCAGAGGGCCACAGAAATAGAACCTCAAGATGACAGTTTTGTGCTTAAATATTATTTTATCAGTCAATCAAATCAATTTTTATTTGTATGCTGACAATTTACATAAACACAAAAGATGTTCAATATTATTTAATATAATTACTCACTAAAAACAGAGGTAGCTATATAATTTGAAATGTTTAATAGGTAGTTTTATTAAAGTGTAACTCAGACCCCTCTGAAAGCATAAGCTGGCCCCTGGCAGATTTTCAAAAAATTACAGAAAATTGGACGGAGCCAAGAGACACTGCTGAGTGAACGCACAGAGACGGTAGAAGGGGCTGATCAGGACGAAAGAAGCACTGTTGTCTACTTCTCCACTTGTCTCTATGTTTGCCTTATCCGATCCCTCTAGATAATTGATTCATTGAGAAACGAATCAATTATCCCTGATTACAATGTCTTATGCAAATGATTAAAACAAAAAACAACTTAAAGAAAACTATTGTATCATTCTTCTGAAACAGTTATTCTTCAACCAACCCCATCAAAGCATATAGAACAGAGATCGATGTGATTTGAAAAAAGAAACCTGCATAGATCACTTCAAGGCATTATCACGGTGACCACTGTGACAATTATAGCAAAACAAATCTCTCTGAAGGATAAAAGTGGCTGCAGTCAGTAGAAGTAAACAGTGTAAAGTCTAGATTTACACTGGATTTAAGAGCCACAGTTGAGGTTGTGCAGAAATAGTATAGAGAGCTTAGATCTTGAGCAAGCATCCTACCAGAGATATCAGTCAGGTCAATGAACCAAAGGACAGAAGCAATTACACTGGGTGCAAAAATAAAACACGGTTTAAGAAATAAAAACATTACTGTAAAGATGTGCTTCGACAAGTAAAGTTTAAAACCTCATTTGAAGAGGAGTAATTGCATTGACTGTTATTTATGAGTCCAAGAGTAAAATGTAGCAAACTGTCTCTGTGATTCCATGTTCTGCATTTATCTTTCATGAGACTGCCTTTATATTTCATTTCAGATCTGTGGAATGTGGATGACATTTGCCTCCCAGTGGCACCGTCTGATGATGTCTAAATGCAGTAAAATGTGCACTGCTAAGCAATTACTTCTGAGACATGCAGAATAAATTGTATTTAAGAAAGTGTCATGTTTGAGTCTCTTTTGAATAGATTTGATAATTTAATATAAAACATGATAGCTCAGAATGTTTTACTGTTTAATTGTCTCTGGTTCATGGAAGCAGAGCCGGACTACTTGCATGAGACTGGAAGAGGTATGGAGAACCAAGCCATATGTTTCCATTAAAAAGTTGCACTGGTTCTAAAATTGATGGCAGGAAATTCAGAATCAGTTGTAGATTGTCACAGGTTTTAATTCTTTTGAAGTTTATATGTGTACATATTAAAGTTTTAACATTTTATTAGTACATATGTCAAATTTATGTACAGTGGAACCTTTGAATATAAATGCCCTTCATTTCAACAGGCAGTATAAATATATAAAAACAATAGAAAATACATTTTCCCTTAAAATTATTTTAAAAAATAAAACATAAATAAAACAATTGGTCCAACCTTCTGACCAAAACCCTCACCAAAATCTGAAGAGCACTCAAAATCAATCAATCAATATGATAAAAACAACTCAGGAAGTTTGTCCAGTACAGAATAGACTAATCTGTATCATCAACCCAGAATGCATTGCACAAGTGAAAATATAGCGACCTCCATGGGTGAGAAAGATATCAAAAGACATAAAATTCTTGTCGTAAGTTTGAGTTTTTGTTATCACAAACAGCAAGTTTTCAGTTAGTAGAAAAATGACAGTTTTTTTCCATTTCGCCTCCCTCACGCTGTTGGTTTCTGATGTTGATTGTAGAACCTTGACTCCAGCCTCGGAAGTTTCTAATTTACAAGGAGTTGTATCTTTTTATGTTTTGCTTAACTAATTTGAAAATTGTGTGCCTTTTTTTTTTTTTTTTTTTTACTTTAATGCTAAAGTAAAAAAACTTTAATTTTGCTGTAAATCTTTGGTAAAAGAAAAACAAAAAGATATCCAGATTTCAGATATCTTAAGAAGCTGTTTATTAGATATGTCATGAAATGTGTTTTATGATGATGAGGATTGATTGCAGTGAGACCCAGGATAAGGTGAAAAAATTTGTTTCAGTGTATGTCCAAGTTGTACACAGTGCCAGGAACCCCAGTTGAACGACGAGACACAGACACAAACTCAGGTCGGCTTCACAAAGAACACAATGACACGATAACTATGATAAGGATCCAGTGGAGAACGGAGGAGACATCCATCCATTTTCTGACCACCCTTCTCCCTAACGGGGTCGGGAGTTGCTGGTGCCTATCTCCAGCTGCGTTCCGGGGCGGGGTACACCCTGGACAGGTCGCCAGTCTGTCGCAGGGCAACACAGAGACAAACAGGACAAACAACCACACACACTCACTCACACCTAGGGAGAATTTGGAAAGACCAATTGACCTGACAGTCATGTTTTTGGACTGTGGGAGGAAGCCGGAGAACCCGGAGAGAACCCACGCATGCACAGGGAGAACATGCAAACTCCGTGCAGAAAGACCCCGGGCCGGGAATCGAACCCAGGACCTTCTTGCTGCAAGGCAACAGTGCTACCCACTGCGCCACTGTACAGCCACGGAGGAGACAGGTAAGGCCAAATGCACAGGGGAAACAATCAAGGAACAAAAGACAGGAGGAACCAATCAGGGACTTGACAAGACAACACAGGAATTAAATGCACAGAATAACCACATCCTTATAACATGTTTCAAAGGTGAAAACATATCTGGGAGACAAATACATGGTGGTAATCCATGACCAAACAAATTAGAACATTAAATTAGAACAATATTTCATGTGTTTTAGGACAAAACAAAATAAAACAGGTGGATGAACTTCATACATGAAGTGTGAATTGTCTGATTTATTTATTTTTTTTATTTTTTTTTATTTTTTTTACACAATTTTAGATTATAATATCTTTGTCCTTTAGTGTAGAAAAGTAATGTCTTGCTTTTCTACACTAAAGTATAATACCAGATATCCTGCAGCTTTGTTTTTATATTTCTACCAAATTCTATCAAGAGTCAAAACTAAACATGACCTAAAATATTGTCTCTGGAACCTCACATGGCAGAAGAGTCTCTGTTCCAAAGAGGAAATATGGTGAAAACTTTGTTGTATATCACCTTTTGGTTTGGAGTCCAAACATCAAGGCATCCAAGTAGGTCTCCAAAGTGTTTGACCCTTGCTGACAAGTTTGCACAGAGCTCTGAAAAGCAATATATCATCACTTGCTTGTTAAACTGACTCAAAACAGCTGCCAGCCACGATGACAATGTGTACAACTTTACCAATACAATTCTGGTAAATAAAATGACAACCAATTCAGTAATTAATGTCACAAAAGTGTGGGGAAACAATATGATCCCACTTTAACTCCAGGGGAACAAAAATCATATCAGAGTAAGAGGAACAATTTTAAACTTCACAGGAAATAATGGCATCAAGAGCTGGTGGAGGGGAATGAAAGGGAAGTCAATCTATGTTTTTGTACATGACAGATAATGTGTATTATCTGAACACAGATAGTATTTTAACAGATAGAAAGTTTGTACTGGCAAAATATTCAGACACAATGTAAAAAAGCCTGCACTAAGGTAAAAAAAAAAAAAAAAACATCACGTTTTACAACAATTTAAGTTAAATTTTGAAATTGTAATTACCTTTGAATTGTCCCAGTGAGGATTTTTCCTAGCCTGTTGGTCTGTGGATGATGGGACAAAGGCTGTGCTCAATGTCCAACATTTTGCAAAGCTCCTTATTCAACTGTTGGTCAGAAATGAACAAATGCTTCAGCAGGTAAACAACAACAAATAACTGTGATCAATAAATTACTAACTGAGCTTTTTTTATATTGCACCAAAATCTAGTCCATAAGACTCAAAAGTATTTAGCAACACACCTCATGGAGAAATTCTTTCCCCTGGACTGTTGGGATTCGCTTAGGGGCCCTGAAGTGATGACAATGTGTTGTGTAACATCTGCTGCTGTTTTGGATGGGAGAGGATAGGCTTCAGACCACTTTGTAAAGTATTCAACTGTCATGTTCTGTGTTTTTCTGTTGTGTTTATTTGAGTTTTCTGTGTCCTAAGTCTCCTCGTTGTCCTGTCTTCCCCTTGATTGTTCCCAGGTGTGTCTTGTTCCTTTGATTACCCTCAGTGTATTTAGTCCCTCCTGTGTCCTTTGTTCCTCGTCGGGTCCTTGTCGTTGTGCCGTTGTCTAACGTTTGCAGATTTGTTAAGCCGCCTGTATGACCAGATGCTACCGGTGTTGAGCCCTGGCTTCCGCTCAGCCGTGCTGCCTGGCCGCGAGCTGTTTTCTGTGTTGTTGGACTGCCTTTTTCATTATTAAATCTTCACCATTCACCTACCTGGGTCTCCAGCGTTTGCCTCACCACCACTTCATGACATCAACCATGACTGCAATGTACTGGTTGTCATCCTTTGTCTTAACCACCTTTCCACTAAAGTCCATCCCAACAAGGTCAAATGGTTGCCTCACCTGAAAAAGGAAAAGAAAACAGAATAGACGTTTTCACCAGCAATAATAAAATATCCATCATGTGGTGTTTTGAAATGTTTGTCACTTACTTCATTTCCAACTTTCATCTGCTTAATAGTCTGTACACTTTGCTAGCATTACACACTTTGACTGACCTTAAGAGCCACAATTTGTTTGAATAAAAGGTCAACTATTGACCTCACATAAGTTGTCTTATGTGTTATGATGGTTGAGATGATCAATGAAGTAAAGACTAAATAATAAACAAAAGAAGAAGAAAAACCTACAGGTAGCCAAGGCAGAACAAAACCATGAATCCTGATGAACAAACCAGCCAGGAGAACACGGGGCGAATGCAGGGAAGTAACGGGAGAATCTAGTAAGGAGTGACTGAGGATGAGGTGCTTAAATAGTGGCAAGTTTGAATGTTGAGCAAAAGAAATAAGACCGATCTAGTCAAAGAAAAGAGTAAAACAGAATAAATCAAAATCCAAACCAACTAAACAACCCTGGGATCCTAATAATAATATTTACATAAATGAACGCAGATATAAAACATGTATTAGTATGCAAAGAACTTCAACTGTGAAAACATTCCATTTGGACAAAAATGAAATAAGTGCAATGATATGCAACAGAATTTTGACTTGTTTTGGGGTTCAAAGTTTTCATAATTTGTGTTTTTCCCTAATTATTAATAAACTTTTTCTTAGAAGATAAAAATACAGATTTTGTAAGGATAAAAAATATTAACAGTGAATAAATAAAATTAGAGCAAAATACCAAATTTCCTTAGTGAGTGAATGTTTGCAGTGAATGTTCAATGTTTGGTGAACATAATCTGAACATTTGCTTGCTAGCTTTAGATAGTACACATGTGTAACAAGATATTTTTTTATGCATATTTAACAGGCACATATAACCAATGAGCTATATTAATCAATCAATCAATCAGTCAAATTTTATTTGTAAAGCACATTTCAGCAACAAGGCATTTCAAAGTGCTTTACATCATAAACACAAAGTCATGCAACATAGAATAAACAATACATTGTTCCATCATTACATTTTTAATTGATTACGTTTCAAATAAAACTCTAATCAGGTGTTTTTAGTTGAGATTTAAAGGAAGTCAGGATTTCAGCTGTTTTACAGTTTCCTGGAAGTTTGTTCCAAATTTTTGGTCCATAGATGCTGAAAGCTGCTTCTCCTCTTTTGGTTCTGGTTCTGGGGATGCAGAGCAGAACCAGAACCAGAACCAGAACCTGAGAGTCAGGAAGGTTGATACAACAACAGCAGATCTTTAATGTATTGTGGTGCTAAACCGTTCAGTGATTTGTAAACTAACAACAGTATTTTAAAGTCTATTCTTTGAGCTCCAGGGAGCCAGTGGAGGGACTTTAAACTGGTGTTATGTCTCTATCTTCCTGGTTCTAGTGAGAACATGAGCAGCAGCTTCTGGATCAGCTGCAGCAGCTTCTGGATCAGCTGCAGCAGCTTCTGGATCAGCTGCAGCAGCTTCTGGATCAGCTGCAGCAGCTTCTGGATCAGCTGCAGCAGCTTCTGGATCAGCTGCAGCAGCTTCTGGATCAGCTGCAGCAGCTTCTGGATCAGCTGCAGCTGGAGGATTGATTTGTTGGACGGGCCTGTGAAGACGCTGTTACAATAATCAATGCAACTGAAGATAAATGCATGAATGAGTTTCTCTAGATCTGGCTGAGACATCAGTCCTCTAATTCTGGAGATGTTCTTCAGGTGATAGAAGGCCGACTTTGTAACTGTCTTTATGTGGCTCTGGAGGTTCAGGCCTGAGTCCATCACTACTCCGAGGTTTTGGGCTGATTGCTAGTTTTTAGTTGTAATAACTGAAGCTGTGGATTGACTCTAGATCTGTAACTCTAGATCTGTAGTTCCAGATCTGTAACTCTAGATCTGTAGTTCTACATCGTTCCTCTTTAGGTCCAAATATAATGACTTCAGTTTTGTTTCTGTTCAGCTGGAGAAAGTTTTGGCACATCCACACATTTATCTGTTCTAAGCATTTATTCAGTGACTGGATGGGTATTAGTACCTATATGTTTGATGATGCTGTGACATATGCAGTTATGTTGAAAAGTTAACTTACTAAATCAGCTGAGGATTTAGAGAATGTACTTATTAGCTTTCAGCACAGAAGTAAGATACTTGGAAGATACCATGGTTCACTTATTTATAAAAAGCAGGTTAATAGATGTCATGGAAACTGTTTATGAACTGTGACACGTTGGAAGTGTCACTGGCCTGGGAATAAACTTATCATTTCAGTGGGAGATCCTGCCATTTCCAAATGAGTTTTGAGCTGTGCTGCTTCATATTTCAGAATGTTTCAGTCATGTTCAAAGAGTTCTTCACTTGAAATGTTCTCTAAAAAATGTAGATGGTATTCATGTGAAAATTCCAAAATTCTTTAAAAGGCACAATTATTTATAAAACTTTCAGACACAGTCTCCATTTCACTGATGGATTGGCTGTCATATTGTGACAGCACAGGACTTTTTTCACTTTTAGACATCTCTGTGCTCCTCTCAACCTCAAATGGTAATTTTTCTTCCTTATCTCAGCTCTGGTGCTTGAACTGTTCTCACATACAGTAAACAGCCTCGCAATCCAACTAATGATTCTGTTTGGAATTTTCTCTTATAGCTCTGGTGTAGGAAAAATGATATCAGTCTATCTGGAATTAATATGTGTCATGAAAAAATGTCAGTCTCATGTCCACTGAAAAACAGTTTTTGCGTTTCACTCTACCTAAAATGAAATTGTTCAATATTGTTATTAAAGCAAGAATGAAGAGTATTCATCAAAACTATAATTCATTTAGGTTGAGGTTAATTTAAGTCACACACTGCAATTAATGTTGCAGCAAGATTGTATAAAAAAGCCAAAGAAACTAGGAGATAAAGTTTAATAAGTGGGTAGCAATACAGTGTGTCAAAACGACATGAAAAATATGGCCATACGTGATAGGAAGAGCATCAGCAGAGAATATAATCATCAAGCCATTGTTACTACTAACATCAGTAACATGTTAGTAGTAACATATGTTGAATAAATTAAAATAGATAGGATTAACAGATACATAAAAAGAAAAAAAAACTTTTTGTCACTTTAAATCACACCACACTTGTCTGGATTGTCTTGTAGCTACGAACAAATTGGAAAGCATGTAGTTGATATAGAATATGTCTGTATAACTGGACTGATTGACAATATATTTCTAAAAATAAATTGGATGTTGTTATATTCCTAGCCACAGTATATACGGAAACTTTAATTTTTTTTAAAAAAATATGTTTTTCACAAAGGTCCTATGACAGTATGACAAATGTTATGACAGTATCGGACGAGACAGATAATCTCTGAGAAAAATGGGCTTCTTTGCGTTCTCCCGACTAATTGCAGAAATACACCATTCAGTCAAAAACAACCAGTCAGAACCTGAAGGAGGGTCTTAGCACTGTCAATCATTCTTGTGTACATGCTACTCACAGCCTCCACCATTCTTTTTGCACTACAGGATCTTCTCAATAATAGAGCATGTCATGAATGCTCAGGCATTACATTTACATCAATGTAAATGTAACATTTACAGCTACATTTAATTTCCCTGTTATCAATGAAGTACTTTTTTTTTTTTTTTACACATTTTAATATTTTAACAAATATGTAAAAAAAACATATTTTGCACAAGACCTACATGCTATACCTTTGAGACATTTGTTCTGAAATTGGTACTTTTATGAGTCACTGGCAGTTGGAGAAAACATAACAACTATGAGTGAAAAAACAACATTATTATTCTGGGAGGAAAAGAATAAATGAAAGGGAGAAAAACTTAGGATTTACCTTAAAGGACTGCCTTGCTTTGGAGTCCAGAATGAAGGTCTTTGCTCATCCACAGATCCAAACAGAATTTCCTTGCTGATGGGGAAATTTCAGACCAGCTGTTGTTTCTGGCTGAGAAGATTCTGCTGTGGCTGAAAGATTCCTAGCTCTGGTCCATTCTTCCTCACTTGAACTTCCTCACTTTGGATTCAGATCCCAGCAATAGACAAGCCTTTTTGAGAATTTCTTAATGGATTTCTGGTCTGCTTTTCAAAAGACTTGCAAGTTCCTACATTAAAACATTCCATATTACATATGCAGCACTGTCACATATACAAATTACACTGTTCTGTTTTGGATTCCATTTGTCTCGGTCTGCCTAAAATATCTCTAGGACCTATTTCAGAATGACAAATGCTTGAGAGACTAATGGTTAATACCAGGATCAGACAACTAAACAATGCAGCCGGTGTTGTGCTCAAACAGAGAATGACAACAGAAGCTCCAAATGCTATTTCCCATAGAGGGAAAAGACCAGCATAAGAACAAACAACCCTTTGTGTGCTCTATTTGCAGCCCACAGACATAGCACGGTTTGTTTTTCTCTCATACTAAACAGCCAGTATCACACACACTGCCACAGCTGCCATTGTTTGCCTCAAGCCTCTGGGCCTTTGTACATCATTCCAAGTGCTATCCATCAGACTTAACTTAAGATTGACAATAATTATATGGCTGATCATGGATCTAGGCCAAGTCATAAAGTTTGTGATTCATAACTTTATCTGCAGTCACTTTCCAGTTTATCAAACATGCAGTCAAATAGACCAACAACAAACAAATACATAATCGCCTTTAAAAAGGTATTAACCAAAGCAAACACAAAACAAATACTAGCTTTAGCTCTTCATTACCGGGATAGAACATTTGAACAGTAACCTGCTTGTTGTGGTCTTCACCTTTCAGTTCAACACGTCAGAACTTCACTGCAGACCTCAGCAGGTAAGCAGACTCTTTGGCTGGCTGCTCCCTCCTCCTCAGGCCTGGCATCCACATACAGGGACATACCATTTTGCTCTACATGGGGCACATTTGAGGTCCCTATACTGTGTATAATACAGCCAAAAGTTCAGCTTCTCATCAAAATTTTGCTCTGGTAAAAACTTTAATTAAATTTCATGGCAGATTTTAGTTCAGATATTTATAAAAGTTTTCAGTGTTTGTCATTCTGGTAAAACGTTACAAAAGTTAGCAACTGTAGAGTCTTATTATGCCACTAAACATGATCTCCATATCTGTGGACAGAAGCACTTGGTTTCATTTGTTTTGTTGAAGATATCCACTTCAACAAATTGTTGCAGCGTTTCATTTTGTATTTCTTTCCCTTTAAACAATTTGATGTCTTTTCATATGGATTATATTGAATCCAAGCCACATGAATAAATGAGACTGTTGATGTTTTAACAGAGTCTCATTTATTCATCATAGAAGCCTGGTATTTTCACATAGGTAGGTGAACTTTTTATACCTACAGTTAAAGTTTTTGCCTACCACAATTTTCTTTTCTGTTTGCTAATGATGTTTTTATATTTCTTATTTCCAGAAGACAAATTTCAGTTTGTGTGTTTAATTGTTCGGAAGTATACTATTATTTCATACTTGTAAACACAAACAGGACAAAATCTGATATGTTTACTTTAGTCTGAAATCAGATCTGCACAAAATAATGGAATATGGTCTCTTCATCAGTATTTGATCACATTTATAAAATATGATTGTACAGACTTTTATTCTTTCTTTGTTTCAGTTTACTCATTAGGTTTTCAGGGATAAAATATCAGAGTAGATATTTTATCCCTTTGGACCTTTATGTCCAACCTTCACTGACATAAAGGTTGGAGGTTAGGTAAAAATGGTGTTTGTGTCTTCCCAAGTATAGTTATACACATGAGCCTTCAGCAGTCCTCCACTGTGTTTTCAGGGCATGTGTGTTCCTAAACTAGTGGACATTGTCTTCTTGGTAAATCTGGTTCTTCTAGCAGGCCTGTGTGTGAGCAGCAGCTTATCAGCTCTGGCCAGAGTTGCCCTCACTCGCAACCACCTCCATCGCCTGAGAGGAAAATAAATTGCGCCCATGCAGTTAATAAGAATAAAAAAATGCATTGTGACAAAGTCACACAACCATTACAAATTCCACACAAAAAAGGGACTGGTGGATGGAGTGTGTGTTGTGTGTCCTTTCATGGGAACTAGTTGATGTGCTGAGCTGTCACTGGGTATCAAGCAATAGTTTAAAATGCTTCTCATGATGAACAGCCGAGGTGCTTCTTACCCTCTGCCATAAAGCCAAGCAAATATTTTTTCTGTTTGCATTACAATGCGTCATCATGGTTTGTATATTGAATTTCTGACAATTCTTTTTCTGTCTGTGGAAGGTAATATCATAGTAAATGATCTTTTGCTTCATTCTGCTCCCGGAAGGGAAAATTGATCTGTTGTACTCTAAAATTGCAGGGAAACATCATATCCATAAACACTCAAACACAGCTATTTTACATCGATGTTATAACAAGTACAACAGGGCAGGATATTGACAATATGGTAAATTAGCTTCTGCTAACACTGTGCATAATATATATTGGGTGAAAGAGAAGTTCAATTAAGGAGGCTGATTTTATCAAAAGGAAATGCTGATTTCCAGCATTTATGGCATCATCTGTTTAGAAGATGCTTTAGGTACAACTTTACAAAAACTAACTTGCTACCTCGTGACTAAATAAATCCTCCTTCCAGATTTCCACAATGTTTGTGTCATGAGGTGCGAGTGTGGAGGTGGTGAGCCAGGACGCTGTAGACCCAGGTTGAAGTAAATGAAGAGGACTTTAATGATAAAATAGTCCTAAACACAGGCAGCACTGCTGAGCAGAAACCAGGACTCAACACAGGTAGCGACTGAGTGTACGAATGGACGGCATAGACACAAACGACAACAAACGACTGCAGGACAGACGACAAAATGAGCTGAGGACCCAACAAGGAACAAAGGACTCAGGTGGGGTTAAATACACTGAGGGTAATCATGGAAACAAGATACACCTGGGAATAATGACGGGGAGACAGGACGACACGGAGACTCAGAGACACAAAAACTCAAAAATAAACACAGAAAAACACAGATCCTGACAGTTCATAGTTCTTAAAGGATGATTGCATGTATTATGGAAAAGTGCAATGTGCCCTGATGTGCACAAGTAAAAGACCTCAAAGTGACATACTAATCCTAGATTTAAAGCAAAACAAGAACAGGTGGTGTTCTTGCTGAGTTGGATCCTAAGAGTGATGGATGCAGATTGTTTCTTAATATTTGTTTACCATGACTTATACTCACAGCAATTAATAGCAGTGCTTGTTGCTAAATAACAGATGTGGATGTACTTCCATGAGGATAGATTCTAATGCTGATTATATGTGTAAGTGAAAGAGATTAAATCAACAACAATTTGGAAGCAGATCTTTCTGACCTCTTGTTGTAATACCCTTCTTCCAGCAAGAAGACAATTACAAATAGGCTTTGGCTATTCCAGTTTGTCATCTATTTATTTATTTACTCTCCGATCAAATTTTAATCATTTAATTGCTTGTTTTATATAACAACATCAATGAAGTTGTATTGTGTAAATGCAGTAATTCTTGTCTTGGTGCATTTAAATTGTTTTAATACCACTGTCTCACTCAGTGACGTTTGTCTGCACTGTGACATTTCTTGTCTTATTGGAATGTGGTTGCATATCCTACAGTTGATGTACTTTGGACTATTATCTTATAAATAAGATAATTTATATCTTATTTACTGCTTAAATACGATATAGACGATATCTTATTTGAGCAGTATATGTCAGTCTGAGAATGGCAGGTATCTGAAATACCTCACAGTGAAACCTATCCAGCCACGGCCTGTTCTGTTCAAATAGACCGTGGCTTGCCATCCATTAATGGAATCTCTTCTAAGGTCTCCAAGCTTTTGGATCCAGTCTCCTTTTTTCAGTTCTCTAGTTCTTTACAACACCAACAGCATTTTTCTAAACATTTTATATATACATTTATTGCTGAGGTTAAACAACTCAAAGGATTTTGACTGTATGTGAATTATAAAATATCAAATTATAGAAAATATTAACTTGAAATTTGAGACTCTTCCATTGCACTAACATTTTTTCAGTTGATTAAGAATGTTGTAAAACATTTTTTTCATAGTTTATGCTTATAAGTATTTCTTTTCAAATTTTCATTGAAAAAAACAATTAAAATAAAGTTGTTTAAAAAAAGAAAAACTTCCCTGTGTGTTGCAAAATATACCTTGCTCTCTAGGCCGTTCTAGAATAAATGCTTTGATGTAAGTAGAATAATTTTTTTGCTTCTTAAAATGTAAATTCATGCTTTTTATAAACCTCTTTAATACAGCACCTCATGTTTTCGTCGACTAAACCAGATTGCTATTACAATAACTTAAGAAGACTCAGATGTGACTGGAACTAATTTGTATATTAAATTAAAAATTTGGCTAATTGGCATGAATGAGAGAGGTGAGATGCTGTGGTTTGTGCTTAAACAAGCTATTCATGCCTGAAAACTTTAACGTTACCCCCTTTCAGGGAGTTAATTTGCTTCCCTTTATTTCTTATCATGTGTCTCCAAAAACTCTGCCATCTTCAAGCCCAAAATCTAATTTGGCAGAAGATTCCAGAGGCCGCTGCTGTACCTCAGCTTTGTCTTCACCTCCATCCCACTGTGGAACTAAAGCTTTTGTTTTTCCATGTCAGATCCTCAGCTTCAGCTTGTGGGATTAGCACAGATAATTCAGACACTTGGCAGGGGATAACTTTGCTTTCTCATCTCACAGCATCTGCAGCGATGCACTGCTTTTTCAGTGGCAGGGGGGCCCACTGTGGAAAACCAGTCCACATGCTTCCAAGCAATTATGTCTGCTATGAGCAAGAGGTGGAGACTGGACTAAATGTACTTGTCCCACCCAAAGGCTAAATTCACATTTGTGTTGAAGAATAAAACTTAGTATACCTGAACAAACTCAATCCCATTATTCATTTGTAGCAGTGTTTTTGTCTTTGTATTGTTTTCGCTATTACCTCAGTACTACACAGTGAGTGGTTCAAATGTTAACTCTGGTCTTAACTCCTGGCTCTGTGGTTGTTTCCATGGAAACT
The DNA here is from genome assembly GCA_922788865.1 of Poeciliopsis turneri. Taxonomy (NCBI): domain Eukaryota; kingdom Metazoa; phylum Chordata; class Actinopteri; order Cyprinodontiformes; family Poeciliidae; genus Poeciliopsis; species Poeciliopsis turneri. Next base: position 370,507 of record CAKLNU010000516.1, on the reverse strand, counting down.
GATGGTTATTATGTCTAGACTAACACAAATTTGTTGACTGAATATGGTTTAGTGCAGAGTGAAAAATTAGGCAGAGTGATTTAAGGCATGCACCATCTTTAAACAATTTTCAACTGTTTCTAGTCAAAAAAGAAACATTTTACTATCCATGTCCATTCCCCTCATTCCTAGTTCACACAGGAAAAATTAAGCCCATTTTTGTCCTGTTTACCACAACTGAAGATCTTAAGAAACCCAGATTATCAGGACGGTTCTTCATTACAGTCCACAATCTATCTACATTGCTTCTTCTCAGCTGGCCATGTTTGTTTACTCTGAACTTAAGTTTGATCTTTAACGTAAGTCATCTGAATGTTGGTGAATGAAACTGGTTTGCCTGCGCTGTGTTGCTCCTGCTGTCTGGCTAAACACCACACACTGTACAACTAAACCAGCTGTACCAAAGTTTTTTTTATTGTCAAGTAAGTTCTAAAACGCAGCCGCCAAATTTAAAACCTTGCCATTTGAACCAGGCATTACTGACAAAATAATTCACTTGAAATGTGAAAAATGAGGCGACACCACATTAATTTACAGTTCTTTATCAAGAAATGTGTGGTAATGTAGATTTGTTGTAGGTCCGAATCTAGAGAGAGAATTGAGGACAGAAAGTGCACTAAAGAGATTTCATGAAACAAAATGTAAAACTTGCAAGCAGGACCTGGCAGGAACAGAGAACCATAAAATAATAAAATAAAGGAAGATGATGAGCAGCGAAGGCAGGAAGCAATACAAGAGTCCAGTGTCCAATGAAGAGATTGTGTACTGAGGAGCTTGATTACTTGACTAAGAATAGGTGGCTGATCCAAAACAGCGTGTAGCTGTGTAGAAACTTAGCAGGCAGGCTGTGGGAAGAAGATTAAAGAACTAGAAAACGAGCTAGAGAAGAAACAAAGAGGGAACAGAATACATAAGCAAAGTACAATTTAGAAACAGCTAAAACAAGGAGATAATCAAAAGTGGAAACACAGTGACACAAAAACCTGAAATAATCCAAAGCCACAACAAACAACTTCCACCAGCATCCCAAAGACAGATACCAGCAGTGAATGCATACAGGGTGAGTGAATAGAGCCTTAAGAGGAATGCAGAACAAAAACAAAACAGGGCTCTAGGTGACGATAAAGAGTTCAAATGATAAAGCTCAAAGTTCACATGGACTTGACTCTACAAGGAGGTCATCTTGTGAGAGCAATGAAGCCCATGAGGAGCTGCTGGGGGAGCCCACGATGGTGAGATGTGGATGGTAATGTATAGACACTGGATCTTAAAACCTTGCCATTTCATCTTATGATGAAACATGGGAGCGAAATCCTGCTGTACAATGTGCTTCTTTAGCAAAGGCAGGAAAACTGGTGAGAGTTGAGGTGAAATTTCCAGGAAGCTAATATCATTTGGATTTTTTCTTTTATGTAACATGTTGATGCTTTGAAACAGATTAATTGGGATTCTCCACTTCACCTGTCAGACTTGTTATTTATCAAACATGTCTACTATACAAATTTGTACAATGAAACATCTCTTGGGTTGTCTCTTTACAGGATAATTGCATTTGATTCAATAAATGTCCTTTGTGCACATTTACAGAGTAAGTGCAAAATAGTAACTAGTTTATAAATTTCAATGGAGCTCCATTTCCCCACAAATAACCGCTCATTCTGTTTGGTGATTGCTCTTTTATGAAACTGTTTTTTTTCAAGTCACTGTCAGTCATTCATGCCTGAGCACAAATAGTAGGATACACATGTTTTCCTGCTGCCTGATGTAACGTGAGTGTGACACACACCTTCCGACCACTACAGTGCACAGTGCGGGGACTGTCAAAGTGCACTTTGCCTATGTTCGCATTCATTTCTCCCTGATTAGGTCTTTCTCGTGTCTGATTACTCCCAGACAGGGCACTGCATCTGCTCATTTTAGAACACATCATAAACAATTTACACGTCATTAGTTTTGTTTTGATCATATTTGTTTGATGAAATGTCTTCCTGCATGGTGAGTGCTGGGGTTATTTACCCCATTTAGAGGCCCAAGGAACTCCATGCAGGAAGTGTTCTGCTGTACTGTGTGATTAATTGTCATGGGTTTGAGCAGAACTTTAGATGAAGCTAAATAAGACAAGTGTTTTCCATCTGTTGGGGCACACTAAGAACTTTTTGTGTTAACTTTTTATTAATCTTTGAAACTGAGATCCATCAAAAGGTAATGCATGTGACTTACTTTGTGTTATTTCATAGAAGGATGACAGACACGTTTGTGCAGAACTGAGATGAGACCTCAGTGGGCGTGATAAGGTATTTTAAAATCAGAAACACAGGACGTGATTTATGCTAGATAAGCAAATCAATGAGTTAAACTACAATCAATTTTAAAATTTCATGTTGTGACTGATTCTTTTTACTTACCAGACAATTTCACAAGTATGCATAATTCTATCATTTATACCAGCAGTCCCTTACCCCCTGGCGTGGACCAGTGCCGGTCTGTGCACCAATTGGTACCGGGCCGCACAAGAGAAAGTGAAATGTTTCCGTTTTATGTATTATTTGAGTCTGGAGGATCTTTTATTTTGAAAGTATTTGAACCGGATTCTCTCGGTTACGTCCTGCGCGCCAACATTGAGCCACAAGCAGCAAAATGAGTAAGAAATATATCAGATTCTTTGAAAAGTTTCTTTGCGACGGGAAAAGGACCAGAGAAGAGACAGGAGAATGGATTTATCCCGGTAGGTGATTCCCACATTCCAAGCTGCTCTCCATGATGTGGTGACCGGATGTTGATGAGGCAATGAAGCTTCAAACCGCATCGCCACATAGAGACCAAGTAGTGTAACCTTTTTAAGTTGTGATCGTTCAGAATCAGTTCTGCGTTGTGTGAATAAGGGCCAGGAGACGGGATGAGATGAAAGATGGTTTATCTGTTTGAAACAGAATGAGGACTAATCAGGAACCAGGTTCATCACGGCGGGGTGCTCATGAGGAGCAGTATTTCATGTTAGCATCAAGCTAACAGAACATTTTACCGGAGCGTTAAACTCAGTGAATGTACCTCGCGGCCATCTCTCATGAACTGGCAACGAGACACTATATTGCAGTGTTAAATATGCCCATTTACCACTGCCAACCACCAGGAGGGGGTGCTGTTTCACCCATTACACAGGAACCCAAACTTGGAAGTAATGACAATTCTATACAACATTAACTATGTTCCAGTAGCTCCCTGTGCATTAGCAACACTTCGGGTGTCATTGTATCTCATCACTCCCAGATGGGACTGTCTCGTTGCAAAGAAACAAGCTCCAGGCTCCCATTAGTCGTTATCGTGAGTTAAAATTTTCACGAAAGTAAAATGTTCATTTTTGTTGCCCATCTGCATCTCATTTTGAAGGGATATGTAAACGTTACCATAGCTACCAGAGTCAGAGAGATGAGATGAGATGAGATGAGAGAAGTGGAGCTCATGAGTCTTAATTCTGGTTCACAAAGCACGATTTAAGGATTATCGGCTGGTTTCCAAACCTCTGTGACCTCACGCGACACAAGCCGATAAAAGTCCAACAGGATCGATCGGTTTGTGTGTCCAGACACACGGCAGGAGCAACGCACCCCACATGAACCGATTCCACTCCCAAACATCCCGATTCCAGAAGAAAATCCAGTAAAACCTCCAACATACCATCTGTGAATTTAGAATAATCAAACACGATGATGATGTAGAAGCAGTAGTGATAGTTTGTGGATCATTTTAAGCGATTAAAGAGGAAACAAAAAGAAAAGGCCTTTGATAAAAGACGGCGGGAGCAGCCGCTATATTTGCTGCTCTATGATTTGGAGGTGAGTTATGGTTTTTTGTAGTTAACATTTTAACTGAACAATTGTAATCACATATGTTAAACATATTTAAAAGTGGCTGCACAGTGGCGCAGTGGGTAGCGCTGTTGCCTTGCAGCAAGAAGGTCCTGGGTTCGATTCCCGGCCCAGGGTCTTTCTGCACGGAGTTTGCATGTTCTCCCTGTGCGTGCGTGGGTTCTCTCCGGGTTCTCCGGCTTCCTCCCACAGTCCAAAAACATGACTGTCAGGTTAATTGGCCTTCCCAAATTCTCCCTAGGTGTGAGTGTGTGTGTGTGTGGTTGTTTGTCCTGTTTGTCTCTCTGTGTTGCCCTGCGACAGACTGGCGACCTGTCCAGGGTGACCCCGCCTCTCGCCCGGAACGCAGCTGGAGATAGGCACCAGCAACTCCCGACCCCGTTAGGGAGAAGGGTGACGGAAAATGGATGGATGGATGGATATTTAAAAGTGTCTTTTACATACAGTAATAAACATTTCCACATATCATCTCCGATGTCCACTTGGCTCTCAGTTGCCATGTCAATGGACCTTAACACAGGGGCCGCATTTCATTGGCTGATGCCCATTCTACATAGTAGCGCGGCTACCACGTGCGTGACCATCTCACAAACACAAGGTAATGTACATGCATCAGTAAACATGTGCTAACGTAGCGCCAGGCTAAATTGCAAACCGGCAGAAAGTTTTGCATTAACATTCGAAAAGGAATGGTTCTCCATTGTCAGTGAGGAATCTGTACTGGTGATGTCAGGTATCCTGATCGTATCTATGGTAGTAAAAGTCACAGATTTCCAAAATCAGAAGCAGAATGCCTTGCTTGGATCAAAGCTTGTGCACGATCGATTGAGCAGCTCAACCTTCGTAGGATCAACAAGAACAAAGGAGTGTGTGCTGGTGTAAGTATTATTGATTTGATTTCTTTCTGTCTGAAAAAAAGAAAATCAATAATAAACACATCCATCATAAACACCTTTTAGCGAAGTGCAGCATAACAGCAGTATGCAGTATACTAATTCTACACCTTGACGCCTGTCTGCTACACAGTCTTACGTTAGCAGATCAATATGCAATGTGTATCTGACATACAGTAAAGATTTTATTTTAGCAGAAAAGGCTTTTGACTAAACTGTTACTCATGTTAGCCACTCTAGCACTGAGTACAGCGTCTCAAGCCGAGGCACACTCAAACATTAGGCAACAAACCACAGGAATCACCCACTGATTTCAAAAGTCACCTACTAAATGATGAATGCCTGATTTACCTAGCCTTGCAAGAACATTAGGCATCAGTGATCTTGTCCACAGCTGTATTGATGCTGTGTTTTCCTTATCGACCGAAAGCATTTTGCTGTGACGTGCACAATGATGGAGGCATTGTGGCTCAAACACCTTGATGGTTCAAGGTGTTTGATGGGTCATCTTTTTTTTTCATCCAAAAAAGATGACATGAACTTGTTAGTTCCTCTGTCCATTGTCGTAGCTGATATTTGGTGAAAAGGGTTAGGGTTAGAAATGATGCACTAATCGACTCAGAAATACTCTACCAGTCCAAGTGGAAGACCCCATGTTTACACAATAACAAAGCGCTGACAGGCTTTCTCACAAAGCAGTACAGCATCAGTAACCATGGAGATTTATTCTGAGCAGCTAGCCTGCTCCAGACCAGACTAACAGCCATCATGAGGTTTGTTTGTGTTTCTGTTTTGATCTTTTTTTTTTTTTTTATCACTTTATCACTTTGCTTCATCACCATTATTAATTTTGTATTGTTACTGTTAATGTTTCAGAGGACTGCTGTTTCATGTTTGACAGAAAGTCAAGCAGCTTAGAAAAATGGCTGATAAAGAAACAAAGTTGCTGTAATTAAGTCAGATCATATTAGTTTTATCATGCTTCCCAAAAGCAACTAGCAGGCCTTCACTGGCTAAATGGGAAGCTAAGAAAGAACATAGGCAGGCAGAGCAGAATAAGGTAGTAGAGAACAGCTGTAGAAAAGAGAAGACTGGCAAGTTGAGGAAGTGTAAATAATGAACATTAAAAGGGCTAAACAAAGACTCAAAGGACGACCAAACAAAAGAAAATCTGTTGACAATATTCTTGGAAAAATAAATACAAAAGTAAAGAAAAATTGAACACAAAGAAACCAACTAATTTGGCAAGACCTTTGGAACAATAATGAACACAGAGGAAAGAGCAGAATTTGGCAAAAACTAAAAAAATATAAAGAAACAACAAAGAAATGATCAAAACCCAAACAGTCAAGGATCGTAACAGAGGTTCTGACTGCTAAAGTGACAAGGAAAATTATGGTGAGAAAGATGTCTGTGTCAGAAAAGGTATTTAGAAAGGTTTCAAAAGAACCTTAACATTTTTAAATTGAAAAGAAAATTGATCCTCTCAAGATGAAAAAGATAAAAACAAAAAAAGAAAGAAATGTGAGTGTTGCTGAATGAAAAACACTTAGCGGGTTGTGGTAGCAGTTTATTAAGAAAATACCTGAGAAAAGCACGAGGTTTAGCTGACTGTTACAGCCAGCTCTGCCCAACCGGCTCATCATCACTTCATTGGCAGGTTGAGTGTCGCTGGGAGCTGCCAGCAGTTTCCCGCCTCTGCTTTGTTTCTGTCTTTATCTACTGGCAGCTTTTCCAGCAAAAGTCTACATCTCAGTGTCTGAGTCCTGATGGAAACCCAAGGACTGAATATCAATTCATGACAATTATTACTGTGAAACCTATCATTATTTTATTTATTATCCTTATTAAGCTCTATTTGACTGTAAATGTAAGAATTAATAAATTCTTACATTTTGAATAATTATTTTGATCCCCCAAACCTTTCCCTAACTGTCACCCAAATAATTAAACGGTCAGGGGGGCATTTTGCTTTGATCATATCAGATGACATGAAAGAGAGCCGAGCAAAATAGATCTGGATTTTGCTGCCAGGGTTAATAAAATATCATAATTACATGCTTAGTGTTTACTCAGGCCTGAGATATGACGGAACAACAGACTGGCTTGTTCGGTGGATAAAATATTGTCTTTGATAATGGTTGAAGATAGTGCAATCCATAATGCTAGGGTTTTATTGTGTTGTCGTAGTTTATCATAATCATGCCATTGTGGCTGCTGCTCACAATGCCTCCTCATTAGCTTTGGTAATCACTCTAAACCATCACTACTTTCACAGCCTCAATTCTTTGTCCGTGTTAAAGCACATCTGTCAACTGGTTCTAATTTGACAATCTCTGAATAAATTGGAAGTGCACTAGACTGCTGTGGATGAGTCACAGAGGTGAGACAGGGTGGTTACTTTGTCTATGTCAAAAGATAAGCTGTGGTGGACACACAGGACAAGAATTTAAAGATCATTTTGATTTTCTGAAAACAAATCACATGCTGCCTCAGGCCTTCTCATGATGTCTGTGAGCTGTTCAAGGACTGCCGTTGGTTTGTGTTTATTTCATAGTCTCATCACTCCATTGAGTATCTGGTGTTTTTCGACGTCAGGGGAAGACCTGAGGCCATAGGAACATAGTGGGCTTGTAACACAAAACGTTTTCAATAAAGTTGTTTTTTCACTGAATGAATCCAGCATGGTTTTAAACCTGTACATATTTGTGTGAGGAACTAAAAGTATTCAATTGTGACATATTTAACAACTTTAAAATGTGAAACCAAGTATAGTATGATGATACATAGCAATAACTGAAATCAGTTTTTTGGGAACAGTAAGTTTGATACTCAGCTATATTGTTGACTGAACAAAAAAAAGGTGACGTTAACAAAAGCTAAATTTTTGCAGTCTATTGAAAGCAAAAAGGTCTAAAATATGCTCTACACTGATCATAATTATTCATCTCAATGTACCAGGTAAAGTCCAAATCCAGCTGCCTCTTGTCATCCACCAGTCCCAAATGCCATGGGAGAGGCAGCAGACATGCAACCATATGTCCATCTGTCAGGACTCTGGGTTTTTAGGTTTGGTTTTACTTTTGCATCTTATTTATTATTATGTTTTAGTTCACTTTAGGTTAGCCCTCTCATGGTCATTTTAGTTTTATTATTTGAGGTTATTTATTGGGATTAGAATGATCCTGTTGTTGCTTTCCTTATTGCCAATCCTTCATAGTGTTTCTAGTTAGGTTTATTCTTTATTTAGGTTTATTCTTTATTTAGGTTTTTTTTGTCTAGTCTGTATTTTATTTTTTATTTAAGCCTTCTAGTTATTCCTTATTTCAGCCTCCCTGTAGAGTTTCTATGAATGTTTATTTCTTAATTATTTCATCTCTCTATGTGTCTGAGTCTAGGTTTACCTTTCATTAGTGGTTCCAGTTAAGTTATTAAGGCCTTCTAACTTTTTCCTGTAGTGTTTCTAGCTTTTCTGATGTGGTTACTTTAGGTTTAGTTCTGTTATTTTTGCATCCATATTCATCTTCCTTTAGTAATTCTAGTTAAGGTATGTCTTTGTTTAATCCTTCTAGCTCTATGTTCCTTAGTTCTTATTGTTAGATCAGCCTTGTTTCTGTTTAGGTTTGTTATGTTTTCTCTCAGCTCTTTTTCTCTTCTAGGTTGTCAGGTTTCTTTAGTCTTAGTGTTTCTTCAGTATCAGAAGTATTTTCAGCTCCATGTTTCCTCCTCCCAGCTATTTCCTGCGCCAAATACTCACACCTGCAATCAGTCATCTCATCTAGCTAGGCCCATTGTTCCATTTACTACCTCTCAGTGCTTATGCTCCTCCATCTCAGTCGCAACTCGCCAGTCTGTCTCATCACTATGCTAGTCACTACACTTAACCCCTGTGTCTTCAGTTTGCTTGTCTTTTGGATTTCCTTGTACCCCTGAATTTTGTTAGTTGAAATTTTTATTAAAATATACACAATATACTACGTTTACTGCCTGCTGCGATTGGGTCCACTCCTGCACACATTATGACACCATCAGAAAAGAGCTTTCTTTCCATTAAGTGCACTTCAACAGAAGATTCTAGAACCAGTCTGAAACTGACTGGTTTATTAATCAAAACAACTCCAAAAAACTTTTCAAATTTATGTCAAAAATAAACAAAGAATAATAATTTCCAATGGTTTTAATGTTGTATAGAGCAACTGTTATACAATTGTGCCATAATTGTGGGGTAATTGTGGCTCAGTGGGTAGTCACCTTACAACTGGAAGTTATCTGAATTAGTCTCTTAACACCAAGCTGCTTACTGTTCTCCGTATCGGTGTATAAATGTGAGTGCCATTGGGTAAAACTGTCTTACTGTGAGGGACTCTGATGGGTCAGTATGACTAGAAAAGCTCTGCATAAATTCAGACCAATTACCATTAACATCCACTCAGAGGTGTGCGCAACGAAGGCGCACCTGAAACCCTGGCTGTTGAGGACTGTATTTGAGGATCCCTGCTTGATAGGGATGCACCCAAAAGACCACACCTCTGACTTCACTGCTTCTCCACTTTCGTTGAACTGCCCACAGTCATGTATCAGTATCACTGTGACCAAACTCCTTTCCTCCTTTTCAGAAAATACACCAACAAGATGGAAATATCCATTCTCAATTTCCTTATATAATAATAAATATAACATTTGTACACTTTTACACCACTGTACATCATCACAGCATGCTTCATTCTCCACATCATCTGCCTAAATGCTGGTGACATTGTGGCCTGCAGGAAGAGCCTTAGGAAGTAGAACATTCTCTGGTGGAACCAACTCTCCCCTGAGGAACCGCCAGACAAGGTCTTCTGCTAACAGGCAAGTAATCATTTATTTAGCAATCTTTCTTATAAATAGCACTTTGTCAAACTGTTATCTGCTGAGGTGCTGGTCATGAGATGCTCACCACTCTGTTTGTATAACTCTAGACACGTCGTAGTGATGAGGCAGTCATCAACTGAACAAGCCCTGCAAACCATGGTGATGGACAACATGGTTTGCATCAACATGCAAATCATGTTTGCTCTCAGTGGACAGTGAGAGGGAGCATCTTGAAGGATGGTCTGCTGAGTCTGACCATCCTGGATAATGTTCGACTCAGACCAGAAAAGATAAGCCCTGAATGTCTGAAGCACTGCATTCATGTCTCTCATCTTTCTTCAGCAGATCCAGAAACAATCCCTTCATGTGTCGGTTATTTGGCTGCCTGTTATTTTATTGGAACCTTTTCTGTTTGCTTTAGTCCAGTAGTAGTTCTACTCTTTTAACATATTTTAAAACATTTGAGCTGTTTTTAAAAAATTGGTTTAGTTTTATATTGTGTTTGGCTGAAAACTGTCAGATGTCAGAGTTCTGGAAGTATTAATAACTTGATGACCAAGAGACATGCATTGACTTTGTATCTCACATATGGAGCTTTTCTCTCCTGTATCGGGTTTTCTTCAGACTCAGGCCTGTAAATAGAGTTAATTAGTCCTGTTGGATCAGGTGTGGACATAATGTCTCTGGGGTCAGGCCAGGTCTGGTTGGGTATTTTTAAAGATTCAATCTAATCTCTGCTGAGGACATCCTGAAATGTGCATCGTACTAATTGGAAGATGACAGCAGGTAAGGCAACTTTATTTCTATAGCACCTTTCAGCCAAAGACAATTCAAAGTGGTTGTACAATAAAATTCAGGACTACATACAGTAAGAAGACAAAAAAAAAAGAGCAAGCAGATAAAAATAGACAAAGTAAACATTAAAATTTTAAATATAACTGAGTGTGATTAAAAATTTCAGAATAGACAAGTTCTCATAAGAAGGATTTTAACCTCGCTTTAAATAAACTCAAGGTAGGGGCAGACTTACAATGAGCAGGAAGTTTATTCCATAGTGTTGGAGCATAAAAACTAAAAGCTGCTTCTCCGTGTTTACTTCTGACTCTTGGTATAGTTAATAGGTTTGATTCTGATGATCTTAACGGTCTCAGTGGTATGTAGGGTTGCAGAAGACCGGAAATGTGGTTTGGATTTCTATTATGAAGTGCTTTATGAACTATTAAGGAGATTTTAAAGTCAATTCTTTGAGCAACAGGCAGCCAGTGCAGAGATCTGAGAGCTGGACTGATGTGCTGATCTCTTTTTGTATTAGTTAGGACTCTTGCAGCAGCATTCTGTAGGAACTGGAGCTGTCTTAATGCTTTTTTAGATAACCCAGTAAAAATGGCATTGCAATAATCAAGTCTGCTAAAAACAAAGGCATGAATTAGTTTCTCAGAATCCTGTACGGACATGAATCGTCTGATTTTAGCAATATTTTCAAGGTGATAGTATGATGTTTTTATAATAGATTTGATGTGATAATTGAAATTCAAATCAGGATCCATGATCACCCCGAGATTCTTGGCTTTGTCAGGGCATTTTAAACCGACTGAATGAAGGTAGGTGATTGTTTTCAATCTGTGCTCTTTTGGTCCTAATACTAATATTTCAGTTTTGTCTTGATTTAGTTGGAGAAAGTTATGGCTCATCCAGACATTAATCTCCTCAATACATTTAGTGAGTACTCAAACCTGATTGTAATCTCCTGGTGAAAGACTAATGTACAGTTGTGTGTCGTCGGCGTAGTCTATATTATTATTTCGTATAATTTGAATTAATGGGAGCATGTAGATATTAAAAAGTAATGGAGTTACTCCATAGGTAACTCCATTACCTATGGAGTTCCCCAAGGGAACTCCATAGGTAATTGTATTTACCTTAGATTTAAAGCTGCCTATGGAAACACAAAAGGTTCTGTTGGACAGGCAGGATTTAAGCCAGCTGAGTACCACCCCAGAAATGCCAACCCAATTTTCTAATTGAGATAATAGAATATCATGATCAACTGTGTCGAATGCAGCACTCAAGTCAAGTAGAACTAATATTGAGGTTTTATTACGGTCATTGTTTAGATGGAGGTCATTGAGTATTTTCACAAGAGCAGTTTCTGTACTGTGATGTTGACGAAAGCCTGATTGATGGACATCAAAACAGTTGTTCAGAGCTAGAAAGCCATTAATCTGTTGGAAAACAATTTTTTCTAATATTTTAGCCAAAAAAGGTAAGTTTGATATTGGACGATAATTGCTTAGAATTGATGAGTCCAGATTATGTTTTTTCAGAAGTGGTTTAACTACCGCAGTCTTTAAAACCTGAGGAACGACTCCAGAGGAGAGTGACTTATTAATTATTTGTAGAAGATCACGAGTAAGAACATCTGAGACCTTTAGGAATAATCTGGTACACTGAAAAAAATAACTCTTTGGATGAACATAAAAAAATTATGGAAAGGATTTCCACCTGATTACTTTGCGTTATTTCAGCACCATGTACTTGTGTTACTCCTTTTTAAAGCAAATGTGTTTGGTCAACCTAATTTATTAAGATTATTCCAATGTAAAGCAATTGTGTTGGCTCAACTTGTTACTATGGTTATTCTATGGATGATTGTAAACCAAATGTGTTGGCTCAACTTAATATATGATGGTTATTGTAAGTTAAACCAAATGAGTTGGCTCTACTTCATTCATTATGGTTATTCAAATCCAAATGAAATGTGTTGGCTCAACGTATGTTTTAAAGGTTCCTTTAACTCAGTTACTATAGTTTGACCCAGTGTAATGTAATAGAGTCAGCCAAACTAATCTGCAATGTTCAGGGCCAAATCATTGATATTACTTAAGATGAATGTAAATGTAGTGAAACCACCTTATTTTACAGTGTTACCTTCACACTACTTGATTAAGTAGGTCCAACTCACGAAAATTAAGTTAGCTCAACAAATATGCTTCATGCTAAAAGAAAGCTAGTTAATCGTGTGGAAATCCTTTCCATTATTTAATGATGTTAATTCAAAGACATTTTTTAAATGTTACTCAATCAAGCGTTTTAAGATAGCACTAGGTGAAGAACACTCAACAATTAGAAAAGGTACAACACAATTTTATTTTCGGAATTGTTATACACGTCTTTTTACACAGCACAAAACACAGCGGAGTTGGACATTGAAATAAAAAACAACTACAAAAAGGTTACAGTTTCGATTTTCTAGCCAATTCTTCACAACATAAAACATGCCAGTATATTTGCTCAACTTAGAGAACTGTAACAATTTAAATCTTTTCTACTGCAGACTTTAAACATTTTCCATATGAAACTTTACTCAACTTAGCGGGACAGTTTCATATTGAGAACTTGTGCTTTCTTTGATAAGTTCTTTCCATCCAATTTCATAATTATTTTCTGTAGCACTTTAAAGGTATGCTTGAGCTCCTGAGAGTAGCTCAAGTTTAGTGTGCAGATTAGTCCCAGCAGCATCACTATTATAGAAAATACACTGCCCAAGCTGTTCATAACTTCCACCCCCTCCAGGACAATCCCAACATCCAGATGCGCATCGGCAGCCTCTGCACCCTCTGCTCGAATGACAACAATCCCGAGGACAGTCTCGGCTATGGCCATTTTTGCACATTCATCAACGTCCAAAGGAAGATAGGGAAGGGTATTGGGGGGGGGGCAGAATTCACATGTAATTAAATAAATAATTTAGACTGACATTGATTGAGTCACTCATGGACCTTAGTTGTTGAAAGTATTTTACCAACTCTTATGACCTCTATTGTAAACACAAAGAGAATTTAACATACCATGTACTCCCTCACCAGCTTCTCTGGATCTTCATTTAGGTACACACACAGACCTTTGAGGATGCACTCTCATCTGACTTCAGCAGAGTCTTCCTAAATATGCAGATCAAAAAACAATGAGAACAATCTCAAAACTCCAGCAGTATAGGTTCACACACTTGAAAACATAGCTACATTCAAAGGAAGTCATAACAAAAGTGATCAGTGGCTTGCAGTCTATTTGAAAGATATTTAAAATTATTATTCCTTCATCATGACATGACTAAAATGGAGTTTAACATTTTATTTAAAAATCTAACTGAAGCTGTTACCAAAGAAATAAGTGAAAAGTAGAGAATTTTCAACACAGTCTATATGCTTCTAGTTAAATGAAGTATGTGATGCTCAAAGTCATTTCTATAATAAAGTAGTTATGGATTATGGGTGTCATGATGGTCTTGATTTTTTTCCCCTGAGCTCCACCTTTCTTTGCATATTCCCTCATTAGGTTTCCAGAAAGACCATCAAGCACAGAGAAGAATGTGGACTCCAAATGGATCGTTGTGATCCTCTTAAACTCTGCACTCACCTACAAAAAAAGACAGACAAAACTCAGTTTGGCATGACAGCATCATCTTTGTTGGCCTTCATTAAATTTACGTTTGAGGAACTTGTCAGGAGCTTATCAATATATATTGTGACACACTGCATGCATTTCCTAATATACATTCATCCACTTACGTCACGCGGATGGAAGAGAGCTGGCCACCTCATTTTGAAATCAGCTTTGTGACCCTTACACTACATATGGCTCTCTGCAGACTGTTTTCTCACAGAATGTACCTAACATGGTGCGGCGACAAATGTAAACTTACCAATGATATCACAAAAAGCTATCTGCCTTAACCTAACCGACTTAATCTACAAAACATAAAATAATGTGACACAAGTATGGAACAAGTAGAAAATGGTGCAAATGGTAGGGAGACGCTAGATAATTGCCAGCTAATAATCATTTCATGTGATGTTAGCACGTGTTAGTCACTGACTTGAGTTTATGAATTACATAGACACGTGACAAAACATAGCAAAATATTATTTTTCTAAAGTCTGATGATTTTAAGTTACATATTTTTATTTGGATTTAGACAGATGAAAATAGATTGAATCTTACCTTCTTCAAATTAAGTAGATGCACGCTAGGAATCTCCCCGCTTCTCTTGAAAAAACCCCAACAAGGTGCAAGCCAGTTATCTCGCGTGATTTTCCGTAATCTCTAACACCTATCCACGTAGGTGGTCCACCTACATCAAGAGGCTGACACCCCACCCACGTCAAAAAATCCGGCAAATAGTCTGATTGGTTAGTGCTCCATTTAGCACGCCCCATGTTTGGAGGCCTCAGTCCTCGACGCGGACGTCGTGGGTTCGACTCCCCGGGCCCGGCGACCTTTGCCGCATGTCTTCCCTTCTCCTCGCCCTCCTTCCTGTCAATCTACTGTCTAAAATGTGAGCCACTAGCGCCACAAAAAACTCTTCGGAGGAAAAAAAAAAATTTTCGTTTGTGTAGCTTTGGTTTTCGAGATATTAAAAATTATAATTTTGGCCGATGACGTCACCATCCCCCGTCTTGTTCCAAAACAAACCAAAGTGGGCTGGTTCGTTAGTGCAAAGTTGTTTTCAATGTGGATTTTGGCTATTCCAATATCCGGTGTGAGCAGCGTCTAGCTCAAGGTTGATCCGATTCATGAACGCTAATTTCGGCCAGCCGTTCTCTAGGTCTCCCCTTCCTCAAGGTGTTGGAGTTTCACTCAGGGAGAGTCAACAAATTTTACATCCAAACTCTCCTGAGAAACTAATGGAAATAGATTTCTTGCCTTGTGACCAACTGACACAAAATTTATGCTGTTACATGAGACACACTGTTCTCTAGTGAATTTTTAGTCATACTCAATATTTTCAGTAATTGTAATCTTAAAAAGTATATATTTTTTTCTTCAATAGCTCATCCATCGGATCAACCTTGAGCTAGGCGCCGCTCACACCGGATATTGGAATAGCCAAAATCCAAATTGAAAACAACTTTGCTGCGTTTGTTTTAACGGCACAAACGGAGCACTAACGAACCAGCCCACTTTGGTTTGTTTTGGAGCAAAATGGGGGGATGGTGACGTCATGGGCCAAAATTACAATTTTTTATATCTCATAAGGGAAAGCTGCACAAACGACAGTTTTAACGGCACAAACCTGCACAAACGGAGCACTAACCAATCAGACTATTTGCTGGATTTTTGACGTAGGTGGGGTGTCAGCTCCCCGTAGGTGATTAACCTAGACTAATATTTAATTATATTTAATTATCCATCCATCCATCCATCTTCTGCCGCTTATCCGGGGTCGGGTCGCGGGGGTAGCAGCTTAAGAAGGGAGGCCCAGACTTCCCTCTCCCCAGCCACTTCCTCCAGCTCCTCCGGGGGAATCCCGAGGCGTTCCCAAGCCAGCCGAGAGACGTAGTCCCTCCAGCGTGTCCCCGGGGCCTCCTCCCGGTGGGACGTGCCCTAAACACCTCACCAGGGAGGCGTCCAGGAGGCATCCTGACCAGATGCCCGAGCCACCTCAACTGGCTCCTCTCGATGTGGAGGAGCAGCGGCTCTACTCCGAGTCCCTCCCGGATGACCGAGCTTCTCACCCTATCTCTAAGGGAGAGCCCAGCCACCCTACGGAGAAAACTCATTTCGGCCGCTTGTATCCGCGATCTCGTTCTTTCAGTCATTACCCAAAGCTCATGACCATAGATGAGGGTAGGAACGTAGATCGACCGGTAAATCGAGAGCTTCGCCTTTTGACTCAGCTCTCTCTTCACCACGACGGACCGGTACAGCGTCCGCTTCACGGCGGTACCCCATACTCCCAA
Organism: Poeciliopsis turneri; assembly: GCA_922788865.1. Classification (NCBI taxonomy): domain Eukaryota; kingdom Metazoa; phylum Chordata; class Actinopteri; order Cyprinodontiformes; family Poeciliidae; genus Poeciliopsis; species Poeciliopsis turneri. Next base: position 354,115 of record CAKLNU010000516.1, on the reverse strand, counting down.
AGAACCCTCACAGGGCACCCTGAGGGACATGGTCGAACGCCTTCTCCAAATCCACAAAACACATGTAGATTGGTTGGGTGAACTCCCATGCACCCTCCAGGACCCTGCTGAGGGTGTAGAGCTGGTCCAGTGTTCCACGACCAGGACGAAAACCACACTGCTCTTCCAAAATCCGAGGTTCGACTATCCGACGGACCCTCCTCTCCAGTGCCCCCGAATAGACCTTGCCAGGGAGGCTTAAGAGTGTGATCCCTCTATAATTGGAGCACACCCTCCGATCCCCCTTTTTAAACAGGGGGACCACCACCCCAGTCTGCCAATCCAGGGGAATTGCCCCAGATGTCCATGCGATACTGCAGAGTTGCGTTAGCCAACACAACCCTACAACATCCAGAGCCTTGAGATACTCCGGGCGAATCTCATCCACCCCCGGGGCCCGGCCACCGAGGAGCTTTTTAACTACCTCGGCCACCTCGTCCCCAGAGATTGGAGAGTCCAACCCAAAGTCCTCAGGCTCAGCTTCCTCAATAGAAGGCATGTTGGTGGGATTGAGGAGGTCTTCGAAGTACTCTGCCCACCGACCCTAGCGTCCCCGAGTCGAGGTCAGCAGCACACCACCCCCCACTGTAAACAGTGTTGGTGCTACACTGCTTCCCCCTCCTGAGATGCCGGATGGTGGACCAGAATCGCCTCGAAGCCATACGGAAGTCTTTCTCCATGGTCTCTCCGAACTCCTCCCACTCCCGAGTTTTTGCCTCAGCAACCGCCAGAGCTGCAAGCCGCTTCGCCCGCCGGTACCAGTCAGCCGCTTCCGGAGTCCCACAGGCCAAAAAGGCCCGATAGGACTCCTTCTTCAGCCTGACAGCATCCCTCACCGAAGGTGTCCACCAACGGGTTCGAGGGTTGCCGCCATGACAGGCACCGACAACCTTGCGACCACAGCTCCGATAAGCCGCCTCGACAATGGAGGCACGGAACATGGTCCACTCAGACTCAATGTCCCCCGCCTCCCCCGGGACGTGTTTGAAGCTCTGCCGGAGATGGGAGTTAAAGCTCCGTCTCACAGGGGACTCCGCCAGACGTTCCCAGCAGACCCTCACAACACGTTTGGGCCTGCCAGGTCTGACCGGCATCCTCCCCGACCACCGGAGCCAACTCACCACCAGGTAGTGGTGGTGAGTGTCACCCGAGTGTCCAAGACATACGGCCGCAGATCCGACGAAACGATAACAAAATCGATCATCGAACTGCGGCCTAGGGTATCCTGGTGCCAAGTGCACATGTGGACACCCTTATGCCTGAACATGGTGTTCGTTATGGACAATCCGTGACGAGCACAGAAGTCCAGCAACAGAACACCACTCGAGTTCAGATCGGAGGGAGCGTTCCTCCCAACCACGCCCCTCCACGTCTCACTGTCATTGCCCACGTGAGCGTTGAAGTCTCCCAGCAGAACGAGGGAGTCCCCAGGAGGGGCACTCTCCAGTACCCCCTCTAAGGACTCCAAAAAGGGTGGGTAAGCTGAACTGTCATTTGGCCCGTAAGCACAAACAACAGTCAGAACCCGTCCCCCCACCCGTAGGCGGAGGGAGGCTACCCTCTCGTTCACCGGGGTGAACCCCAACGTACAGTCGCCGAGATGGGGGGCAACAAGAATGCCCACCCCTGCTCGACGCCTCTCACCGTGGGCAACTCCAGAGTGGAAGTACGTCCAGCGCCTCTCAAGGAGACTGGTTCCAGAACCAGAGCCATGTGTCGAGGTGAGACCGACTATTTCTAGCCGGAACCTCTCAGCCTCACACACCAGCTCCGGCTCCTTCCCCACCAGAGAGGTGACATTCCACGTCCCAAGAGCCAGTTTCTGTAACCGAGGATCGGACCGCCAGGACCCCCTCCCTCGGCCACCACCCATCACACAATGCACCCGACCCCTGTGGCCCTTCCCATAGGTGGTGAGCCTATTGGAAGAGGGTCCCATGTTTCTTCTTCGGGCTGAGCCCGGCCGGGCTCCATAGGTAAAAGCCCGGCCACCAGGCGCTCGCCAACATGCCCCACGTCCAGGCCTGGCTCCAGAGTGGGGCCCCGGTGACCCGCGTCCGGGCGAGGGAACACGAGAACCAAAGTTTGTATGCATCATAGGGGTCTTCGGGCTGCACTTTGTCTGGTCCCTCCCCTAAGACCTGTCTGCCTTGGGTGACCCTACCAGGGGCATGAAGCCCCCGACAGCATAGCTCTTAGGATCATTGGGGCACTCAAACCCCTCCACCACGATAAGGTGGCAGCCCGAGGAGAGGTATATTTAATGATAATATATATATATATATTTTTTTTTTTATGTTTCAAAGGCAAACGTGATAACATCATGTCAGATAAACATAGGTTCAACAACCTAGTGTTAATTAAATGTATTCTTTTTGAGTGACCAGGTGAGTTATGTTGTTAAAAACTGAAGTTAGCAAATGATCTGTCAGATGTAGCTACTGAAAAAGCTGCTACTGTTTCAATTTACGACCTGAAACAGCAGCAAACTGATAAGTTCAGCAGAGATAGACAGATAGACAGATAGGAATTTTATCAATCCGTTTGTCGTTCCTGTCTCCCACACTGTACACCATACATCAAATACTTAAATTAATGTTTTGCTTTTTTTTTTTTAGTACAATTACAGCCCAATTCTATGGTCTATATTTATAGAATGTAATAAGAATATGAGGCATTATTCTGGTGTTCAACAGAATATAAATATATAATCTGCTTCAACTACAAATGTAATAGAAAATGTTTTGAGGTTTCAAGACTTGTGTGAGTATTTGCTACAGTAAGTAAAACAGTGTGATTATCAATGAGATAAATATCACCCCAAAAGAAAAAAAAACACATGCTGTGTAAAGCAAAAACCTCTAGAATCTCCCAATTTCTTGAGAGGTCAAAACTCCAGTGTACTGTTCAAGATCATAAAATTTAAGATTTATCTGCTTTGGTCAGATTGATTTATAAGGAGCCCTCTGTTGACATTGCATGCACTATGTCCTGTGTTCATGCTTGCCAAACGCTGCTCCTTGCTGAAGCTTTCTGCTGAAATAAGCAGCACTCAGGCTCCTTGGGGTGGGACAACCTTCACTGCATTGCACCCAGATCATCCATAACCATGGAACTGCAGCGCTGATAAACATTCCCTTCACAATGAAGGAAAGAGGCGGTGGGAATGAGGAGGGGGTGCTTTGGCAAACATTGAGCGTTTCTTTGGGCACACGGTAATACATTCATTCAATCAGCCTTGTCAGAAGCGACCCAGCCCCAAGATGGCATTCTATTTGATTTTCTAACAGGTCTTTGATTGGGAGAGGGGAATGGCGCCCCATGCGACTCTGGAAAAAAGTAATGCAATTATTCTACTTTTCTGTGTTCTGCAGGCAGTTAATTCATTTTGATTTGCAGTGTGTTTCCTGGGCCTCCCTTCTCATTAGTAATGATTAATCACGGAGCAGACCATTCATGTCTTGGGATTCAGGCTCTTTCTCTAAACCAGTGTGGACTGGACTTTCCCATCTCCTCTCTCATTGTTTTAATTTTTCTTTTTTTTTTTTTTTCCCAAAGTGATTTTAATAGTACTGATAATTATTGCATGGGCTGTCAAAATTGATCATTTTTGATTGAGTCAAAAATGATCAATTTTATTATCAGTTTCGCTAAAGATTGGTACAGAGAAAATTTCAGTTAAATTCAATCAGTCCGGCAGAGTTAAACTCAGTGAAAATAGGAAAGGCATGAATTGCTATTGTGGTGACTAACAGGCCAGATGCAGACAAAAGATTGTCCAGGGTTCCAGCAGTAGCATGGCTCTTTCTGCCATCCCTCTGTCCTTTTAGGAGTCTCTTCCAAATAGAAGGCAGGAGCTGGGAGGGAAAGGGGGAGGGGAAAGAGACAGAGGAGGTATGGGGGAGGGCACAGAGAAGAGGAAGTTATCACCAAATTGCCATATCTACAAAGCTCTCCCTGCACGCCGCAGATTTCCCTTCTTTAATCTGACACATACAGCCTCATGCCTGCTAAAGCCCTGCAAGGCGCTGTGAAGCTCAGCATCCTGGGCTGAAAGAACGCTGCAGCCAAGAGAGAGGGGAGTTGGAGGGAAAGACGGAGAAAGAAAAAGAAAAGATTGTACATGCATGTGTGAGGGAAGGAGAGAAAGGGACCATTTTTATTTGTTCTTTGGAGCAAACATGCAGCTGGCTTTATGAAGAGAGCTAAATTGTGGAGGTTAATTGAAAAATGAGATAAACAAAGGCAGTGGAAAGTGGAGGGAAAGATTGTGGCTGCCAGCAAAGGCAGGCCACCACTGAACCTTCAGACTGTGCAACCCTGATAAAAAAGCAGTTAATTGTCTCACGATTTCTTCCACTTAATTTCAATACAATTAGAGAAACCCCCCCCCCAAAAATGCAAGAAACCATCTTCTGCCTTTCATTGTTAGGTTCAAAATAACACTAATGAGTGGATCTTTTTGAGAACAAGCTTTTATATAAATCACGAAGAAGCCCAGCAAAGATTTTCTAATGTTTTCTGCTGTGCACATAATGCCCCAAGCAATCTTCTTTTCAGTTTATCCATTTTCCCAGCAAGAAATGTTCAAATTCAGCCAATTTGAGTTCTGCTCATTGGATGACTAACATCTATTATGTGCTTAAAGGAGGAACCACAGTGCTTATGTACCACACTTTACCACAGAAATGTCGAAAAGGATTAAAGGCAGTGCATTTGGTTGAAGACCTCTTTTTAAGGAGACAGGCAAGTAGAAATGTCAAAGCACTTAAAGGTGAGGAAGTGCCCTGTCTGATCGAGCACCGACTGCTCTGAATGGATTACTTACACACAAATGTTCAAAAAACATGTGTGGGAACAAACTAGTAAAATTATGTCACATCGTTCCTACGGAAATGTTACTAACGTTTGGAGCTAAATTGAAACCTAACATATTGTTAATTTTCTCTGTCAGACTTGAAACAACACCAAAGCAAACAAAACAAGCAGGGATTTGCACAGATGGACACGAGAGGGTGCCACAGCACAAGCACTCTGTCCTCTGGACAGAAACAGTGCCTTTCTGAAATCTTAACAGAAAGGGACTGTTAAGATGTCTGAGCCCCACTTTTTGTAATTTTTTCTGACATGGACGGTTTTAATCTACTCCAGGGTAAAATTACCTCTGATTGGTAAGAAAAGAGGACTGGCTGTGTTTAATATTTGAAAGTGCTCAGAGTTGCACCATTTAAGAGACACTTTGCAGTATGAACATGAAGAGAAAAGGCGTTTCAACGTGCGTTCGTTTATTTTCTTTTTTCTCAGAACAGTACAACACAACTGCAGTACACAGAAGACACAGCAGAGGTCAGCATAATGGCCTCTCCGTTAACCATTAAACTAAATTACTGCTTATTTCAACACTCCCACTTAATTTTCTTTAATGGTATTAAGACACAAGAAAGTGCTGAAATACTTTTAACTCAATCTTTTTCCTGTTTATGGTTTACTTTTTCGTCTTGCTATACTTAGCAAAAAGACATTGTCAACTTTATAATGAACACTATCAAGCAAGACATTCAACCACAGATTTATATTAGAAAAAGTCCAATCTGTCTTCTAAAATTCTCAAACTAAAATTCTCAAACTAAAATTCTCAAACTTCTGTCTTGCAAGAGGTTTTGTCAGGATATCTGCCTTCATCTTATCATCTTATCAGTTGGACAATATTCTAACTTGACTTCACCATTCTGCACACACTCCCAAATGTAATGGTAATGAATGTCTATGTGCTTGGTTCTTGAATGGTCCACTGGATTCTTTGCTATTGCAATGGCTCCTTGGTTGTCCTCCAGAATCACTGTAGGTTTTGTGACCATTCCAAGATCATTCAGTAATCTTCTCAGCCAGGTACCTTCTTGTGCTGCTTGACTGAGAGCAACATACTCAGCTTCTGCTGTTGAAAGTGCAACCGTTGCTTGTTTTTTGCACAGTCAGATCACTGCTCCTCCACTGAGTAGAAATATGTTGCCTGTTGTTGAATGGCGGTCGTCCTGATCTCCAGCCCAGTCAGCACCATATAGCTGTGAGTAACCTTTGGCAACAAGTCTGCACTTGTATCGCTCCACTTCTCCATCACTTTGATGCTTGACTTTGAACACCGATCTTGACCCAGTGACCTCTTTGTTCTTTGGTAGTTTCACCAAATCCCATGTTTCATTTTCTTCCAGTGACTGGTATTCCAAATCAGCTGCTTCTTGCCATTCTTTTGCATTTGGACTCTTTAATGCTTCCTTCAGTGTGATTGGTTCTGTGACAGAACACACATTAGCACAATGATCAACAGTTACCGTATCTGCAAACTCGTCATATCCATATCTCTTTGGAGCTCTTCTGATTCTGCTTCCTCTTTTAATAGTTTCATCAACAGTAACATCATCAGTTGTTTCCTTTTCTTCTGTGATGGTAGCCACCTCTTTCTCTGGACAGGAAACTTCCTCCTTCTGTCTCCAGTCAAAGTCCGACTCATTAAAGATGACATCCTTTCGAATCAGAATTCTCCTTTTTTCTTCATCAAACAGATGATATCCTTTTGCGTTGTTTGCATATCCCACAAACCTGAGTTTTACAGCTTTCTTGTCAAGTTTTCGTCTTTGAACATCTGGAACATGTGCATAAGCAACACAACCAAACACTCTCACATGGCTCATGTCAGGTTTTTTTTACCAGACCATCGTTGGTAGGGTGTCTCTTGCTTCAGAACAGATGTCGGCAATCTGTTTTGTATGTAGGCTGCTGTTGCTACTGCTTCAGCCCAGTACATTTTTGGTAGCTTAGCATGCGACAACATGCTAAGCTAGCTGCTTCAACCAATGTCCTGTTTTTTCTTTCTGCAACTCCATTTTGCTGAGGTGTATGAGGTACAGACATCTCATGGTGGATACCTTGAGCTTTCAAATATTCTTGAAACTCACTTGAAATGTACTCCCCACCATTATCTGATCTGTCTTGCAACTTTGTGTCCACACTCATTAGAGAATGTTCTCTGAAATTCCTTGAATTTGCTGAAGACTTCACTTTTATGTTTCATGAAGTAAACCTTACAACAGCGAGAAAAGTCATCAATGAAGGTTACAAAGTATTTTGACCCACCTATGGATTCTGTCTGCATGGGTCCACAGACATCACTATCGATCAGTTGCAGCTTACGTTTGGAACGGATTTCTCCCACTGCCTTACATGGCTGTCTTGTGAGCTTGCCGTCCACAAAGGCTTCGCAGAAAGGAAGTTCTTTGTCTGCAGAGAATTTCACTCCATTCACCAGATCTCCTAATTTCGTTAGTTTGGTGGTGTGACCTAAGCGCTGATGCCACAGAGTAGTTGTTACTGATGCACTTGATGCACTATGACAGACTGGTGAAGATCCTTTAAGATTCAAGTGGAACAGTCCATCAGATCCTTGTGTTCCCATTCCTTGAAGAGTCCCATCCTTGCCACGTATGTAGCACTGAGACTTTTTGAACTGCACTGTATTTCCTTTTCTTGTAGCAGCTCCCACTGAAAACAGATTTCCAGACAACTTTGGAATGTATAACACATCATACATTATGGCAGGTTTAGCATCACTTATTCAAAAGTGCTTTCTACTTTTGAATGGTCCTGCATTTCTCTGTGAACTTGTGTTGACATGGCTGATGCACCGCCTGATGTAGCAGCACTGTAGTAATCATTGTCATTTACTCTTTTTTTGCTCTTCATTGATTAATGCTTGTTGCACAAATTGCAATGTCAAATTGTCCATCTTTGTTTCGAGAGCAGTGACTATCGTAGCATAGCTTGGTGGTAAGCTACCCAGGAGAGTTACAATCTGATCTTCCTCTTCAACCACAGAACCTATTGCTCTTAGCTGATCAGTCAGTTCCTTCATTCGTTTTAAATGATCATTTAAACTGTCCTTTTCTTTCATTTCACATCTGAAATATTTCTTCTTCAAGAACAGTTTATTTGCTAAAGTGTCTCTCTCAAAATGTCCTTTTAGCATGTCCCAAGCTTCTTTTGGAGTTTGACAGCTTGTTATCAAATACAACTGGGATGTACTCACGTTGAGCACTAACATAGAAAATGCTCTTTCTTTCCGTCTCTCGAATTCTGCCCGAGTTTGTGCGCTAACATCCGGAGTTAGCATGTCCGTCTCCGTTAGCATTCCCCACAGTCCTTTAGCCTTTAGCAAATGCTCCATTTGAAACGTCCACGTTGCCCAGTTCTCTGGTCCACTCAGCTTGTCGATAAACATCTTATCATCCATTGTGAATCCCACAATTCCGTTTATCCGACTCAAAAAACTTCAATTACAGAAGGTTTTTAGCGACGCTCTGGGCCCATAACCTGAAGAGAACAGGCGTTTCAACGTGCGTTCGTTTATTTTCTTTTTTCTCAGAACAGTACAACACAACTGCAGTACACAGAAGACACAGCAGAGGTCAGCATAACGGCCTCTCCGTTAACCATTAAACTAAATTACTGCTTATTTCAACAGGACATTGAGCTGTTAACTGTTAAGCATACAGATAGTGCGTCATCAACCGCAGAGGTTTAAACAGTTTATTGCAATAATGGTATATATATATCACTCTTTGGGAAATGCAGCAACAGGCTCTGATGTCACCAGCAGAGTCCAAGCCCAGCATCCCCCGGTTCTTCTTCTGAAGACGAAGGCGGTAACGGTGGCAGGAGTTCGTATTTGATTTGGTGGGTTGACGGTTCAAGCCCTGTTCCATCTGTCTCTGTACGCTGCCCTCCAGAGGCAGTGTAAACTCTCTCATTAACTACAGTGGTTGTGCAAGTACTGCAGAGTCCAGTCCATGACAGAAAGGAGATGTAAGCAGAGTAAGTTGAGGGTTAACATGGATCTGAAGAAGCCTCTGACTAAAAAGACTTTGCATGACAGTTTCATGAATAAAATGCTCAGGGTTTTTTTAAAAATCCTTTTTTTGTGATAATCGATCCTTGCACAATCATCCCAAGAGATTCCAGAGCAGTCAACCTTTTGATCAGCTTGTTGAGCTTTTTGAAATCACTGGTTCCAATGCTGCTTCCCCAACAGATCATGGCAAAAGGAAGTACACTCTTAACAATAGCCTTGAAGCCATGCAGAATCACTGAAGGAGTGAAACTTCCTTGAAATAGTTTTTCTGTCCCTTCTTGTAGGCAGCTTCTTGTTGTGTTTCCAGTCCATGATGTTGTCCTGTCAAACAAAGAGGTTCTTCTTCTCCTCCACTCCAGAGCCAGCAGAATATTTTCTGCAGATGACAGAACTTGTTTTTTTTCTGGAAATCTGAGGTGTACAGTGTGAAAAGAAGTGGTGAGAGTAAAGCCCGCTGTTGTGCTTCTGTGCTGCTGACGACCTTATAGTATAATAATTCAGACCTATAAACAGTAGTCAGTTGATCAGGTAGTCATTGATCCAGGTGACTGTTGAGGCTGCCACTTGTGTTTTGTGGAATTTCCAACAAAGAAGATCAGGCTGAATTGTTTTATTATTGTGGAAAAAACATAGAACATGACCCCTGCAGTGCTGCCTGCTCAGTCCAGGTGACAGAGGGTTTGTGTTGAGTCTATAGCTTTGCAGCAATTGAGCAGAGGACATCACATGCAGTGTTGCTAACAGCTGACAGTTGCCAAAAAGTGGGCAAAAACCTACTGCTAATAGTTCAGTATCGTACCTTCAGAGACAACACTTCACAGTATCATGTCACATGGACTGCTACTCCAACTCCTTTGCCACTCCTTTTTAAATCTCTGCTCATTTGGTCTGAAGTCTCGGCAGCAAAACTCTGGAATCAAGGATATGATCTTGCAGCCATGTCTCAGTAAAGTTCATAACGATGCAACTCTGACTGGGCCTTCTAAGATCCTCCTTCTCTCTCTTGAATCTGTGCCTCCTTTTCTGGACAGTAAAAGGAGGCACAATGCATTTGCTGTGATGCATATGGTTGCACATCAGAACAAATGTGTAAACGTAAAAATGCATAAGCAGAAATCCTTCCAACTGTAGATCCAAATCCAAATCAATCAATCAATCAATCAAATTTTATTTGTGAAGCACATTTCAGCAACAAGGCATTTCAAAGTGCTTTACATCATAAACACAAAAATACAAAGTCATGCAACATAGAATAAACAATACATTGTTCCATCATTACATTTTTAATTGATTACGTTTCAAATAAAACTCTAAACAGGTGTGTTTTTATTTGAGATTTAAAGGAAGTCAGGGTTTCAGCTGTTTTACAGTTTCCTGGAAGTTTGTTTCAAATTTTTGGTCCATAGATGCTGAAAGCTGCTTCTCCTCTTTTGGTTCTGGTTCTGGGGATGCAGAGCAGAACCAGAACCAGAACCAGAACCTGAGAGTCAGGAAGGTTGATACAACAACAGCAGATCTTTAATGTATTGTGGTGCTAAACCACAATACTGTTGTTTGTAAACTAACAACAGTATTTTAAAGTCTATTCTTTGAGCTCCAGGGAGCCAGTGGAGGGACTTTAAACTGGTGTTATGTCTCTATCTTCCTGGTTCTAGTGAGAACATGAGCAGCAGCTTCTGGATCAGCTGCAGCAGCTTCTGGATCAGCTGCAGCAGCTTCTGGATCAGCTGCAGCAGCTTCTGGATCAGCTGCAGCAGCTTCTGGATCAGCTGCAGCAGCTTCTGGATCAGCTGCAGCAGCTTCTGGATCAGCTGCAGCAGCTTCTGGATCAGCTGCAGCAGCTGGAGGATTGATTTGTTGGACAGGCCTGTGAAGACGCTGTTACAATAATCAATGCAACTGAAGATAAATGCATGAATGAGTTTCTCTAGATCTGGCTGAGACATCAGTCCTCTAATCCTGGAGATGTTCTTCAGGTGATAGAAGGCCGACTTTGTAACTCTGGCTCTGGAGGTTCAAGTCCGAGTCCAAGTCCGAGTCCAAGTCCGAGTCCATCACTACTCCCAGATTTCAGGCTGATCGCTAGTTTTTAGTTGTAATAACTGAAGCTGTGGATTGTAACTGTAGATCTGCAACTCTAGATCTATAGATCTAGATCTGTAACTCTAGATCTGTAGTTCTACATCGTTCCTCTTTAGGTCCAAAAATAATGACTTCAGTTTTGTTTCTGTTCAGTTGGAGAAAGTTTTGGCACATCAACACATTTATCTGTTCTAAGCATTTATGCAGTGATTGGATGGGATCAAAGGTCACCTGGTGACATCGTAATGTAGAGCTGTGTGTCATCTGCATAGTTATGGTAGCTAATATTATTTCCTGTTATAACCTGAGAGAGTGGGAGAAAATAAATATTGAATAAGAAGGGTCCTAGGATTGAACCTTGGGGTACCCCATATGTGACCTTTGACCTCTTTGATGAGAAGTTTCCAATTGAAACAAAGAAATCCCTGTTCTTCATGTAAGATTCAAACCAGTTGAGCACCGAACCGGAGAGTCCGACCCAACTCTCCAGTCGATTCAGTAATATGTCATGGTCGACAGTGTCAAAAGGAATGATCATCCTAGAAAGCAATGTTTAAGATAGAAAAAGAGGAAACACAATCAGTATTTAAAAACTTAAAAAGCCTGTGGCAGAGTGAAAATAATAGCTCAGTTTATAATGTTACACAAGAAGCATTTCTTCAGTCTGTGGTTCTGTGTAATGGAAGCCCAGATTGTTTCAACAACTGTCTTTAGATCATCTGCTTTGGTGGGTCTGATGTCTGATGTCTCTCATTTTCCTCTTGACAACAGCTGAGGAGGAGCTTGATTTTTTCACAGACAGATCTGTCTCATACCATAATGTCACGACATGGTGACATGGTGAACAAATGCATAAAAAGAAATACAAATAAAAATAAATAAGTTATGTACTTAACTTCCCATGTAAACAGTCATCTATAGTAATCTCTATATTCATTCACATAGGTCTTTGTCTGTGTCTCCTGAAAACAAAGTTATTCTTTAAGGGAAGTGAATGAATATCTGTGTGTCTTTGTCCCTCATCATTCATAAAGTGGTTTTGTGAACCACTGAAACATCCTGGCCAGACAGGGAACCTTTGAGTGGGGACGGTTTCTGGGGACCAGTGCAGGAGGCATTCTATGGACATTTTGTGTTTTTGTGTGTGTGTGGAGCAGATAAACAGAGCAGCCTGGAGCATGAAAGAAATAAAATAAAACTTTGTAATAGCAGAGTATATCCCCCTGTCCTCAAGTGCAGTTTACCATATTTGCATCTCAACTCTGTGTGCTTTGAAGATTCAAACATTTCTCTACGTCTGGATTAGAATGAATTTCTCTTCCTTCACTCTCAGACTCCCTCATATCTAAAATAAAAAAAAAAACTGAGTCTGAGGTCAAAGGTTTTGCTAAATTATGGTTCTAGCTGATAATCATTCAGTGTGAGTGAAATGGAATAAAGGAGAGCTGTTTGTGTATTTCCTGCATTTGTGCCAACTGTAATGACAGAATCATCCTAGATGGCTAAAATTCCTCCTCCAGAGAGGAAAGAAAAAAATAGGCATTTATAGTAACTGATATTATCATCACAATGTTTAATTAATATTATTGTCAGTGAAAGATTTTCTAATATTATGCAATAATAATAATAACGCAAATACAGACTTGTAACATTCACAAAAAATGTCAGTGAGATGGACCTAAGGTGTTCTTAGTCATTTGTTTGAAATTCCTGTAATTTTTCATATATAAAAATTTTGTACTTCCATTTTAGTGCAGCCTTACTTTCACAGAAGCTTATTCCTGAATGACAGATGGACATTCCCATGTTGCTTAGGTCTGGACAGAACTGTTTGAACACATGAAGTTGGCAACTGCAGGCGTCTGCACATTGTACCCGAGAATGAATCAGGCTTCTGGTCATCCATAACTCTCTTCATGATATCTTCGCTCATTTCTTTGAAGTTTCTGATGATGTCACATGAGGAAGTATTGTGCTTAATGTGTTGGCTTAAAATGCATCATTAAAAAACTGAGACATTTCTGTACAGCAGCTTTCTAAAGGTGAGAGCGCTTATTATTTATGACATTTAAAGACAGAACATTTGTTACTCTTACTTTTTGCTGAGGTCATTATGGCTCACTTCAAAGTTATTTCTGGATATGTTAGAGGATGAAAAGAAAAAAAATCGAATTTTTATTCAACTGTCTGTACATGCAAGTGCAGCTTAGCCACATTAAAATCTGTCTCAAAAATGTTTCTCAAACCAAAATATCTTTCTTTTAGACTGGTGACTGACATTGAAGATTTATGCTGGAGGTGTGATTAGCATATGTTTCCAGCATGCAGAATGAATCTGAGGGGGATATACATACATTAGGCGGTGTCCCATTAGTAGACCAGCAGAAAGGGTGATTTATGTTTTCTGCTGGCATCACCTGACAGGGACATTAAGGTTACAAATGGCGACAGGTGACGTTGTCAAGACCATCAGTCTCCAGACGATGCACTGCTAAAATGATATGAAAGGAGCAGGCAGTGAAGATTATGGGTACCTTTGGAGTTGAGAGAAAAGGCTTTTGCAGCCACACCATTTGCCTCTAAAGCACCTACTTGAAGATTACCTTGTCAGCATGTGGGGAGAAACAGCTCTCTAGCAAGACAAATGACAATTCAATAACTGTGAATGACTCGAAAGTGTCTCTCTTTTTCCTGAACTCAATTACAGTGATAAAAGCAACTAATATAAGTTCACTGGCCAAATGCTGACAGAATTTATCACATCATAAGAGTTATGAATAGGTTATTAATGACCTACTATAGAGTATGATTGGTATCACTTGGCACTAAATACAATCAACATAAACCATAACACCGAGTGAAAGGACCAAAGTTGAGACCAAAGCACCAAACTGAAGTCTTTTATCATCCAGTTTTTGGTAGAAGCCAGAAAAGAGAAAACAATAAATCATTGTTTATTGTGGAAATAACTGATGATGTTTTAATTTATCATACGATTAATTTATGGATTATTGTGACAAACCTATCAATCCATCAAGACATTTTTACTATAATGCTGCCCAACACATATCTCCATGAAAGAGTTTTCAATAGCAAATTGCATTATTTAGAGCTACAATAACGCACATAGTAATGCACTTCATCAAAGTTACACTAAGAAAGAAGTTCTTAAGTGTAACTTCTTTCCATTTGCCCTCTCTGGTTCTATCTTGGGAAAAAGTGGTGGCTGAATCAAAATAAAGAGCCAAATCCTCAGGAGCCTGTGACTGGCTTTTTTCTTACATCGGCCCCGCTCCACAGCCAGGAGTCTGTTGACCAGATGTGGTTTGTGCTCTGAACCTTGAACAGCAAGGATACTACAAGAATAACTACTGACTACTAAATGCCAAATCTTTAAAACACCACTTTTAATTCTTACTTTTAATCTGCCTAATTTAAAACAAACAAACAAACAAATAAAATATGCTCACAATTCTTTTTTTATTGAACTCACTTAGCAGTTATTTCCCTAAATACTGCCTAATGTTTTAATGTCCTTTGTTACACAGCTAATTAATATTGTGAAACTCATTCACAAACACTATTTTGTCTAAACAAAGTTTTATAAATAAAACTTTAGCTATTAAGCAATAGTGTGCTATAATAAAGAGACTTAACCATACTGTAAATACACTGCTCAATAAAATAAAGGGAACACTCCAATCTGAGATCCTAGATCTGAATGAATGAAATATTCTCATTGAATACTTTGTCCTGTACAAAGTTGAATGTGCTGACAACAAAATCATTGTTGATTGTCAATCAGTGTTGCTTCCTAAGTGGACAGTTTGATTTCACAGAAGTTTGATGTACTTGGAGTTATATTGTGTTGTTTGAGTGTTCCCTTTATTTTTTTGAGCAGTAGGCTATATATACATTTTATGGTATCTATCTATCTATCTATCTATCTATCTATCTATCTATCTATCTGTCTGTCTGTCTGTCTGTCTGTCTGTCTGTCTGTCTGTCTGTATATTTAACTGCTTCATCAACTTCAGTGATAAACTCTGGTCTCAGACAATGTAAGAAGCTCAGATAGACAAATAGTAAAAGGGAGGAGGTGTATTGGTTCCTAGAGGGAGCGTTTGTTTGCAGAGAATGTGTGTGACTGAGAGGAAGAGAGAAAAAAGAGAGAGAGCAGGGGAGATAGAGAGAGAATCAAACGCTGGCTGAACTGGGCCCAAATATCCAAGGTTAATTTTGTGAGAAAGCTGCAGTGCCCAGATAAGACCATCCCTGCAAATGAGTTCTGCCTGCCTGGATTACAGCTAAATTTATGCAGCTTTCCTTATCCTTTCACAAGCTCCTGTGAAGTGGCATAATTAACTTGCGCACATGAAATGTGCACATTTTCTGCATGGTGGAGACATTCCTCATTTTACTGCTTTGATATTTCCTTGGACTATTCACAAAGGTACTTAAAATGTGCTTTTTCTAAGAGTTTGAAAATTTGTCATTGTAAGAGTGCAAGATGAGCCTTTCAGTTTTTAATCATTCTAATTACTCAGTGGCTGAGATGGTTCTGTCATTACAGTTGGCGTAAATGCAGGAAATACACAAACAGCTCTCCAATTATTCCATTTCACTCACTCTGAATGATTATCAGTTGAAACCATGATTTAGCAAAAACTTTAACCTCAGACTGATATTTTTTTTTCCAATTTTTCTCCATAGTGCAGCACAGGTTCACACAGAACAGATGGACATGGAGGGTAGATATCAGGGAGTCTGAGAGTGAAGGAAGAGAAATTCATTCTAATCCAGACGTAGAGAAATGTTTGAATCTTCAAAGCACACAGAGTTGAGATGCAAATATGGTAAACTGCACTTGAGGACAGGGGGATATACTCTGCTATTACAAAGTTTTATTTTATTTCTTTCATGCTCCAGGCTGCTCTGTTTATCTGCTCCACACACACACAAAAACACAAAATGTCCATAGAATGCCTCCTGCACTGGTCCCCAGAAACCGTCCCCACTCAAAGGTTCCCTGTCTGGCCAGGATGTTTCAGTGGTTCACAAAACCACTTTATGAATGATGAGGGACAAAGACACACAGATATTCATTCACTTCCCTGAAAGAATAACTTTGTTTTCAGGAGACACAGACAAAGACCTATGTGAATGAATATAGAGATTACTATAGATGACTGTTTACATGGGAAGTTAAGTACATAACTTATTTATTTTTATTTGTATTTCTTTTTATGCATTTGTTCACCATGTCACCATGTCGTGACATTATGGTATGAGACAGATCTGTCTGTGAAAAAATCAAGCTCCTCCACTTCCTACCTGTACTACTATTTCATTCTCAAGAAACTCACCTCTCCTGATCATAAAAAGTGAATCAGAGCCAGGAGGAAGGTCTTAGTGCTGTCAATCATGCTCTTGTATGCTTTGATCAATGTCCTAATAACAGGGAAACTACTGTCATCTGTGGCCATGCTCGCTAGCCTAAAGATTCATGGCAGGCTGTCACATTTTATATTGTGACAACATAGTGACAGTTTTAACAAACAGTTTTAACAGTTTTAATAAACGTTTTGCAGCTTAATTAAAGCTGCAACACTTAATTTTGCTCTCATATTAATTATACTCTCATATTTGGTCCCACTTACAATAAACATAGACTTTAATGATGTTCAGGGACGGCTGGTATAAGTGGGCTAATGGGGCTAAGCCCTCCCTGACATTTACAATAAAGTTGTTAAAATAAACAACTTAAAAATAACTACCTAAAAATAAATACATTTCAGAAATAATATATCACATTTTGTTAAATTTTCAACAAATCTGCTGTCAAATTGCCTGAGGAAAGTCCCGGCGTCTTTCCGAAGAGCTGACTTTGGTCAGCCCAGTTCAGTATTACTGTCACGGCTCAGAATGGTTAACAGGCGTGTAGCCATGCGTGTAGCCATGCCCCCTATATATATATATATATATATATATATATATATATATATATATATATATATATATATATATATATATATATATATATATATATATATATATAGAGGGGCATGGCTACACGCCTGTTAACCATTCTGAGCCGTGACAGACAGTAATACTGAATGGGGCTGACCAAAGTCAGCTCTTCGGAAAGACGCCGGGACATTCCTCAAGAATGTCCCGGTGTATATATATACATATATATATGTATATATATATATACATATATATATATATATGTATATATGTATATATGTATATATATACGTATATATGTATATATATACATATATACATATACAGGTTGCCAGTCTGTCTATAGGTGACAGACTGGCAACCTGTCCAATCAATCAAACAATCAATCAATCAATCAATCAATCAATCAATCAATCAATCAATCAATCAATCAATCAATCAATCAATCAATCAATCAAATTTTATTTGTAACCCATTTCAGCAATAAGGCATTTCAAAGTGCTTTACATCATAAACACAAAAACACAAAGTCATGCAACATAGAATAAACAATACATTGTTCCATATTATGTTTCAAATAAAACTCTAAACAGGTGTGTTTTTAGTTGAGATTTAAAGGAAGTCAGGGTTTCAGCTGTTTTACAGTTTTCTGGAAGTTTGTTCCAAATTTTGGTGCATAGATGCTGAAAGCTGCTTCTCCTCTTTTGGTTCTGGTTCTGGGGATGCAGAGCAGAACCAGAATCAGAACCTGAGAGTCAGGAAGGTTGATACAACAACAGCAGATCTTTAATGTATTGTGGTGCTAAACCGTTCAGTGATTTGTAAACTAACAACAGTATTTTAAAGTCCAAAGTGACCCCGCCTACCACGCCTCTCGCCCAGAACGCAGCTGGAGAGAGGCACCAGCAACTCCCGACCCCACTTGGGTTAAGGGTGAACAGATAACGGATGGTTGGTATATGGTGTATGTATATACATATATATACACCATAAAAATATATTTATATCCCATCCTTCAGATATCACCATCAGCCGCCACTGATGATGTTCCATTTTAATACAAGGCTTGAATTTCAAGTCGATCCAGCATCATAAAAGCTTTAATGGATGTTTGAAGCACATTTCTGTAGTTGTTCCAAAATATAACTTGTATTCTACAAATTTACAAAAGCTATTTTGTAAATTTGAGGTAAGTTCATCCGGATGAGGTTGCTGTGGTGATCCACCACAAGATCTTCCAGAATACTGATAGTGTATAAAGTGTCCCACCAGAGAAACAAAGACATTGGGCTGCCGTTCCACTGTATTATGCATTTCAGCCTTTAGAATCAATTGTTAGGACAGACTGAACACATTCTGGACATCGGCCCTTGATGACTCTAAAGACCAAAATTAATGATCTTTGCGTAAAGTTTGCATGTCATGTTTTTCTTTTAATGCAATCAATTACATTATATTGTCTGTATATATTATTGCAATTAGTGAAAAAGAAAATCAAAATTTTTGAGAATTAAACATGCTTAATTCTCAATGATGAGGTTTTAGATTCCGGACCATCCACATCCTGCACAGAATGAACAAGCTCTCCAAAAGGGACATGACAGCAGTTTTTAATCAGAAAACCAGCACTGTAATCTTTTCAATCATGCATCAGGATGTGAATGAAGGGTGAGGATTACTAAACCTTTTGTTATAGCACATAGAGAGAGAAAATGTTTAAAATTCATAAAAGCTTAAAGCCCTTTTTTTATATCTGTTGTGATAATCTGTACTTGCACCAATGTTGCGCCAGACAGAAGAGCGCTTTGCAAAGTTTAAATCGCTCCCATTGTGGTGATTTTCTGTGTAATCCAGCAATTTTCACAATCCGGATTATCTTATCTCCCTTCTGATAAACAGAAGCAAAATAAAGTCAAGCTTCATGTAGACGATCCAGGCTATAAATAATCATCCCAACCCCAGTGAAGAGTTTTTGAATCTGGGTTTATGCCCTAGTTTTCAGAAAACTTTTTCTCTCAAAGATTGTCTGCCTGTCATCCATCTATGTATATATGTCTGTATTACAAGAATGGGGTTAAGTTGGCATGTTTAGTTTTCTGACCTACATACGGAGAAAATTCAGAGACTGAGATTAGTTTGAGAATTTTATTTACAAGAGGAAGGCGAATTTGGGCGCTCAGGTGTTTTCAGGGGAAAAGCACAGTGTTTAGAAACCTGAATGAGGTTGGTGGGGGCAATGATATTTGGTAAAACTGCTGAGTTGTCTTATTGGCTTCATAGGTGTTTGATCCAGGGGGAAAGGAGGGATGGTACAGAGCATGACCCAGTGCATTCAAGTGTCTGGCTGAGGGCTGAAGGTGAACGGAGGTAAGTGCAGGTTCAGAAAGAGCTTGTTGACAGAGATGGGCTCCACTGAGCAAAAGATCAATTAAAAGGAAATTATTGTTTTTTGTGTCTGTGGTTTTTCAGTGGACATAAAAAAAGTTAAATTCCATTTTTTATATCCAAATGAGTAAATGAGTAAATTGTTGTCATTGATCCTTTATTTGTGAGAAATAAAAAAAAAAACATCATTGAACAAATACTGATTGAAATGGTTAGTATTAGGGTTAATAATCAGACACAAAAATGTTTTGGAGGAATTATTTTGGTTTCTGACACTATTGCATGATTAAACAGTCCACAGGTCAAACTGACCTCAGAAACAAAACAGGAGGGTTAAGCATTCTTGATCTACAAGCTGCCTCTGTGTCTCTACATTTGGGTTAAAACCATGACAGCAGGTGACCTGTCCAGGGTGTACTCCATCTCTCACCTGTTGACTGCTGGGGATAATGATAAATCATTAGCATACTGAAATGATGATTTTTTTTAATGAGCAAACTGGAAGTGGTTCTAATTATGTTACTTGAAATTCAAAGTGTAATAGACCTGGATGAGGCTCATATTATTCCGGTTTGGCCATATTTGTGGTATAAATTAAAGTGGAGACCTTTGTCTTGTTATTTTTGCTGCTTTGCAGACATCCTGATGCAGCGTTAATAGTTAAGTAGCTTTGAAGAGCCAGATCACTCAGCCAAATATTAACACTCACCAAGAGCTGCTAGGACTTTAGTGCACCTGTAGGTTAACCTCTGCACAACAACATCCCTTTAGAAGGTCTTCATTGTACGGTTGTTTACTCTGAAGTTCAGCTAAAAAACGTTTTAGCTGAACTTTTTCAGCTAAAGAAAAAGTTCTGAGAGTTGCAGCTCTCAGTGCTTTTTGGTGGTTTTAATATCCTTCCCTTACTTTCATTGTCTTCTCCTCACATGCACTGAAGTGCACCTGAGATGACATGATGCAGCAATTTTTAATTCAAAGATAGTAGATAGATAGTTGGATGTTTGGACTCATGGTCTAGTTTTTTCTGATGAACTTGTCAGCAGGTTTTCAGATGTATTGGATTTCAGATCTGTGGGCAGCTAACATATGCTATTGTTTATGCTTCTGTTTTATTACATTGGTGCAGCAACGCTGAGAAAGAGCCGTAGACATGTATATCTTTGAAGCAGCCATGTAAGTGCTCTGAACTTCAAATGCAATTACTAAAATCTTAATAAAACGCTTGACATTATTCTCTCTGCTCATAAAAACCAGACTGATGCTGTGTGGTTCTAAGAGTGAGAGAATAAAGAAAAAAGTAAAAGCTACATATACTACCACCAACAATGTCATTGTCATCAAATGGCAATGTGTCCAACATAAATGTTGCAATAAATATTAACCAATTATGTACGTGGCCTGCATTCAGGCTCAATGTCCCTATAATATATCCCTACATCCCTGCAATACTGTTGTTCATCAACAGAGCATAAAAAAGTTTTAGAAGGTTGTAAGATCATTACTAAGTTGTTTCAATGGAAAAATATCAGAGATCAGCTAAATTAAAACATTTTTCTTACTTTTATATATTGTCTGCTGGATGGAGAATATATCAAAGACAGTATGCTGGTCTATGAAGCAGAGAGAAATGAACACTTTTAACTGATCAGTTTATTTATCACCAGTTATAGCCTCATCACAACACTCATCAGTACAAATATATATTCTATGCTTTCTTAATAACTTGCAGCCCTGATTACGAGCCTGACAATGTCAAAAAATGTAACCTGGTAAACCACTTTTAGACATTTACTTAAAATTACAAAGACACAGGCAGCTCTTGCCATTCAAGTTTCTGCAGTCCTGATCAGCGAGAGGCTGGGCATGAAGGGATTGTTGGGTTTGCAAACTTCTGCAGCTGATGAATAGTTCTTCATTATTAAAACCACCAAGCACATCTACTGTGTATGCTGCAATCAGAGCATTGATTGCAGGACAATGGATGTGTTTGACAGAGACATAATCAGACACTTCTCTATTTTGACTTCAAAGGAAAATCAGCAGCATTCACAAATGAGGTAAAAATCACACAGTTCTCCATTCTATAATGAGGTCAAAGCAGTCGGTACAACTGTGTGTATCAGTGAGCACACCAGGTCCACTAACTTAGAGTCTGAAATGTAAGGTCAAGTTGTTTCTGGAAGACTGTTAAAAATTGCAAATAAAAAAAAGAAAATAGAAATGTGATTTCACAAACAACCATTATATTGAAATATAATGGTTTCAAAAGGTTCACAAAAGGTTCACATCCCTTTTGTGAACCTTATATGTTTTTTAATTCTTTAATCAAGATCTGCGTCATTTAGTTTTGCTGTAGCGACAAGAATTATGGGTAGCAAACATCTCTGAGCTCTGTTAAGGTGAAAATCATTCAGTGAGGGAGGTTTATTAATGCTGTGGTAGACTGGGTCAGGTCTTCTTTGAGGTTTTTAAACCCAGACAGAGGATGTTAAAGTTGCAATGAGTAAAAGGACAGAAGCAGAAATTGGCCTTGTTTAAGTGGAAGCATGACATTTATGCTGCTATAATACCATGTGCTTGAAATGACAGCTTAAAAAATCTAACATTGGAAACAAGTCAGGGTAAAAACTGCCAGCAGGTAGACGACACATTGGTTTCTGAAGCTCTAACAAGCTAACATTAGATGACTGTGTATCACAAGAGAAACTGTGCACAGTTGGTACGACTGTATTATCAGTAGAAAATTGCTTGAAGACACCACATGCAGATGGATGTTAATCAGTGAACAATGATAACATTAAATATTCATTTCTGAAATATTCAAATTGGCTTTGAATCAAGGAGCACTTGGCAACTCCAATCAACCCTGTGTCTGTAACGTCTTGAAATTAGCCAACAGTAATTATCTACTAAAAGCTGTAATTTGTTTTGCAACAATGCCAGAGTTGTGTGCATACAAAATTGAGCAGCCCACTAGAGACAATCTCATTCATAACTTCTCTTTAGTTTGAGTTTGTTGTCGTCATGGAAGAGGAGAGGACTCCCCATAGACTATTCTGTCACTGCCTACAAGTATTTCTTCCGACCAGCCTCAAAATACAGCAACAGCTTGTAGGTAATTGATCAGGCAAGTGAACTGTAAAATATTCATTTTCTACTTCAACAGCCAGATAAATCTCTGGGGAGGGTTTGTAGATGATACTGGTGGAAATATTGCTTATGCACCACAAAGTGGGAGCTGCAGCAGCTTGATGATGAGGGGAAGATAAGAGGGGAAGCATCACCAAGTTTGGGTGTAGCTGCCAGTGATGGCCAGTCAAGCAATTCCCTGCTCGGCTTTAGCCCAAGAAGTCAAATCCCCTCTACATCCCTGGATTTCATGCTGCAGGCAGCAGGTTGCCTAGACTGCAACCTCCATGGCTTGTGGGCTAAAAAGCTGATTCCTGCCTCCACCTGCCTGACCTGTTTTTGTGTTTTGTTGCATCAACCACGATCTCAGCTGGGACAACATCCCCTCAGTTCACAGCCTGTATGTGATTGACACTTAAGCATAGAGAAACATTGCAATCATGAAGGCTTTCCTTTCTATATTTTCAGGGGAATTTATCAATAAGACAGAGTGGACAGGTGAGAGAAAAAGATTTAACTGTGAATAAATTACATATAAATCAATATTTTATTTGCAAGTAGTATCTGACTATTTAATTGAATTTAAATGCATTTAAATTTATGGTCCATTATGTTAATGACAATATTTTTGTCAGATATTTTACTGTACCTTTTGGAGTTTTCATCAATATTCATTATCAGGTGATAAATATGCTTGTGACACAAAACACATTATTGATGGAAAAAAACAATCAGATGAATTTAGACTGTTTAAAAGTTGATAGAGTAAGGTTTTGAGTCATTAATTGTGGAATCTGTTTGCAGAAATTTTAATTTTTAATGAATCAAAAGGAAAAAGAATAAAATACAATCTATAGGTATTGCTTTCTGGACAGAAATCTAAAACAAATTTTACATTTAAAGTGAAACTCACCTGCAAATCAACCATTTTGCTGATAAACTGTCATTTAGAGTTCTAGCTTTATGTTTTTGTGCAAAATTTGTGCTATTATTTAGTTCGGTATCATTTTATCTGAAACCATTTCACTCTCAGTCAAGCAGTTCCTGGGCAGTTGAATTTTCAAATTTTCATATTGGTTGCAGAGGTTTGATACAACTTTCTCCCTTCATGCGTTAAAGCTCTCCCCCTCCACACCTGCTTTCCCAACCTGTCCTAGATGTTCCTCCGGGTCAGACCTACTGGAACGCCTCATGGAGCTGGATCAGAATCAGAACCCTTTAATTGTTACTGTACTAAAGCAGAACAAATGTTCATTTCAGTACAGTACATCCAAAGAAGACAATGAACAGACAAATAAAACAAGGACCATGGGGTTCCTGGGACTACTGCCATTTAAGACGCCTCCCTTTAATGTATCATAATACAATACTTGCAAGGCCTGTGAACTTACAGAAAGTGACGGAACTACATTTGCAGTAGTCATCCATCCATCCATCCATCCATTTTCCGTCACACTTCTCCCTAACAGGGTCGGGAGTTGCTGGTGCCTATCTCCAGCTGCGTTCCGGGTGAGAGCCGGGGTCACCCTGGACAGGTCGCCAGTCTGTCGCAGTTGCAGTAGTTATTTAACCTATAAATAACCTATTATTTATAGGTTTATTTATCGAATAAACCTATAAATAATAGGTTTATTTGATTTTAGTAAAGCATCTTGAAATGTTGTGCTTTAAATAAACTGAACAAAATTTAGTTGAGCTAAATATTTCTAGCAATATTGTATTTCATTCTCAGTTTGCATGTTGAATTTATATTTGGCCAGTAAGAAGGATTCTTACTGTTGGGGTCAGGAAAGATCACGATCATCACAGTTTCAGTATTATTGTTGCAATTTTCAATAATGCCATTGGAGCCGTGTCTCCATCTAATATCAAGCAGGATGAGTTGAATCACTGTGATTACTTTCTTGATATGTATTCTTCTGCAATATTAAGATAGTTAGGGAGCATTTAGATTTTACTGCTTGCAATGTAAAAGTTGAACGCTTTTTGTTCAGTGAACACTGCAAATCAATAATAATGGTACTTCCAAATTAAGGAAACACTGACCTTCAGAGATGCTAACTGATAGGTGTGATTTCTCAACCTACATAAAAAGAACCACAGACAACATTAATTTTGATCAATTCTTCTGCAGAAGGAGAAGACATAGAAAAGCTGCTTCTCCCAGGTGTTCTGCCTTTTGTTTTCAGAACTGGTCTTTTATTGAAGGAAAGAAAGGGGGGCTCTCCTGTTAAGGAAAAAGGGGAGCACAGGAAGTAAACAGACAGTTTTACAACTTAAAGAGAATCTCAGCCTAAAGAGAATTATAACCATCTGTTAAAACATGTTTAAGGTTAAAGAAAGGTTATGTCTATGTCTCACACACTTTAACAAATTAAACTTTAAAACTTATGTAAAAATAATAAGAAACTTACTAATTGTATCACTAACTGTGAAAGATTGAAAGGAAATATTGTTTTTGTGGAGTCAAGGGAGTTTCAGGCAGACTGGCTTTCGATTTTGATATGGGAGGCTTGTGAGACAGAACTTTTGTTGATTAATGGGCAGCTGTGACTGGGGGGGCAAAGCATGACAAAATGACACAAGTAGATGCCAAGGGGGTTTTATATCTAAAACGGGTAATAAAAAACTGGATAAACCAACGAGTGGTTCAGAGAGGCCTTAAATGTGCTCATGCATGCTTTTATTACTGTATGATGTGCTTTGCCTAACACTTTATACTTCGCTAAAATACGACAAAATGGCCAACTTGCAGAAGTCGAGGAGAGCAATGTGTTTGTAATTAAGTAGTTAGGAATCAAAGCAATATGTGAAATGATTAATATTTAATAAGATTGAATTTTTATGGCTCAGTTAATTGAATACCTTATCTTTATTATGCAGATGCTTCATAAATATGAAATATTAGTCATTACAGATAGCTCCCTCTTGAAAACATCACCAAAGCATTTAGAAATATAATTGAGCTTGTCGAAAATAAATCCAGGACTTTTCTGTTTTCCGGCCTTTTTCTTGCAAAGCTTTATCTGTGGTGAATGTACGTCACCAAAATAATAAACAGCTTTGCGTACTTGCAGAAAATATTAATTCACCCAACCCAACCTATTAAACAGAAACTTTTTTACTCAATGTTTTTTAACGTCTGTGTCACAGACACTAAACACAGACCCACAAACCTTCACTCACACACAAAATGATTATCAAAGATCAATATAAGCTTTTAGAAAGAGTTGATAAGTCATGGGATTATGTCTAAGCCCAAATGTTGAATATTACTTTATTATATGTAATCTTGTCATTGTTTACTGCCCCATGGTCGGAGCAGGAACAGTGGATTTGAGAGGCCCAGCAGGGATCCTCTGCACTGAATGACACAAAGCCACAAACAGTATTAAAGTCAAAGGACTGAATGGTACTCACACATGGCAGTGCATGCTTCATTCTTTATTGCTTTCTAAGAGCTTTTTGTTCTGCAGAGTTATGTATGTACAGTATTATTTAGCATCAGTCAAACAATACAGTGGGTATGTACTGTATTATTTGAACTAACAGTTCACCAAGATCACATTATGAGATCTGACAACCTGATATTAACACAAACTCTTTTTCATAGTTAAAATAATATTTAATATTTACGTCTGCAATAGCTGCAAGTCTGTAGGATTTGGTCTTCAGGTTTCTAATTTTATCATGCTGTGTTATTATTTCCTATGCTTGGGTTTTCCCTTGTGCTGAATGACTTATGAGTATATTCTGTTGTTGCCGCTGATAGGTATTTTCTGAACCTACATGAAAAGAGAACCACAGACAACGTTTGAGTTTTTAAGCAAGTCTTTTGCAAAAGGAGAAGGCACAGCAGACCAGTTCCTCAAGGTGTCTGCCATGCGTTCTGACTTTCTGCATCAGAGCTGGTCCTTTATTACAAAGCATAGCAGGAAAGGAATGTGGAGGGAGGCAGTCTAAGGAGTATCCCAGATAAGGAATGAACTGGAGCTTCAAGGTCTTATACGCAGCTGCAGCTCCAGCTCCAAAGTCTAACAAGTTCCTTTTCTCAGGGATGTGAATACTAAATGTATTAGAACCACAAATGTAAGAATGATAACAAAACATAATTATTCTAACATTCCCCCCTGTTTATAATTCTTACATAAAATAATATAAAAAGAATGGATTACACATTTTATATATGAGTTTTACAATACTTATATACATATATACAAAAAGGATAGAAAATAGAAAAGAAACAGTAAAAACCAAATGCATACTTTGCCATCACCAACACCCCATGTTTTCACATTTTCCTTGTAGGAGTCATTAAGCAAATGATTTAATCTATTTATTAATTTACAAGATATCATTATATGTACTTGTTTTCCAGTCATCGTCATTCTTCTGGAGCAACATGTAGTCCTCATCTGTATCAGAGGTTACACTGACCATCTGATAGCTGAGCAGAGCAGTGTTGAATGTTTTTAACATCATGCTTCAAAGACATGGAATGATACAAGTTGTGAATAGACAGAATAGGATCAGTACAGTGTTCCAATCTTTAACAAAAGCTGCCACCAGGGTCCGGAGGTCAGCCAAGAAAGAAAGTCAAAAGATTGTGATCCACGTGTTCCACTTTCCACATAATGTTTAAGTTCCTCCAGTTCACGTAGAGTGTCAGAAATGGTTCCACCAGTTCCTGTTTCATCAGGGATGAACGTGCAGCACGCTGTGCCAATGATTTTACAAACACCTCCCTGAGAGGCTGTGAGGAAGTCCAGGACAACACGGTTTTCAAGAACCATGTTTCTCAGTTCAGTCAGCTCTCTCATGGTGCCATTGGCCAGCTGGCGTGTGCTGTTGATGAGTCGCAGTAATCCAAACCTGTTGATATCAATGTGGTCTCGAACTTCAGCTACTCCCACCCATGGGAATAGGCTTTGCAGAAACTTTTCACCACCGCCCCAAATCCTGAATTCCCAAGGAACTCCAGTGTCGTTGTGAGGCCTCCCCAGCGTTTGACCTCTGGTATAACTGCACGCTTGGAGCAGGCAGCTGGACCGTGTTGTGCTTTCCTGATGAATGCAATCAGGCTGGTTAGGGGGACCAAAGCACATAGTCCTCCCCAATATCTCGGCAAAGACATGTAAGCTCCATTTCCGCACAGGAAGTACCAGTCAGCCATCACCCGTGAACCATAGTCTCCTGGCACTATGGCGCTGCAACGAGCTTTCTCCTGTCCTCCTCTCGTCTGCTGAGTGATGTTGAGCTTCCTCTCCTGAAGCAAGTCGTGACAGTTTGGGTTGTCGTTCCAGACGCGGCAGCCAGAGGTTGGCTCCTAACCTCTGCAGGCGATGAAGTCCGGTGTTGTCTCGCGGAAGGTGTAAACTGTGTTACACAGGTTCCATGGGGTCATTCCCAGTGTTCTAGTTCCATTGTTGTAAATGCAGCTCCTGAGAGACCCTGGTTTGGCTCCTGCCAAGGAAATAGTCTCTGGTATTTTCATCACAGTCTGTGGAAATGGAAGAACATCAGTCACAAGTGAACAGTTCATAGCTCCAAAAAGTCCTTTAGCGGCAGCTCCTGTCCGAAGTGAAAAAGAATAGTCTTTTTTGCACCATCTGCATCCCTTTGGTATGGGGATGCTGAACCATGGGTGTGTACGCAGGCCATAGAGACACATCTGTTTGTCATCAGTGATGTTCCCTGGTTGAAGGCCTGAGTTGTGTGTGGCGTAGGGCAGCTATGCACACACATAGCAGTTCACCTCGTTCACCTCATAAGCAGTCCTGTTCATTAGTTGCCACCACAGGTTAGTGCTGTAGTCATGTGGATGAGACTGGGGGAAGAATGTCTCTGCTTCTCTCCTTATCTTGTGGAGGCTCAGGCAGCTCCCACTCCAGAACAATAAGCATGCTGCAGCCACAGCGCAGCAGAGATTCCACCTGGCCTGTGAGAATCCCATTTCTGCTCAGATTACAGAGATGTCAGAGGTTACCTAGGGCTCTATAGAACAGGGGGTTGATGATTTCTTCACCACCGTTGAGACGAGTGACCCTAAAAAGCCACACCCCTTTGAAGATGGACTCCCACCTGCTCCCACCTAGGCTTCCAACACTCTCTGCAACTTACAGTGGCTGAGATGAATCGAGCTGGGTCGTTCAGCAATCTTTACAGCAGTTGGAGTTGTTATCAGCACTTGGAATGGTCCCTCCCACCGCGGGCTGGCCCAGCTCTTCCTCTTTATGACTTTGACAAACACCTAGTCTCCTGGCTTGGTGGGAGTGATTTTCTGCGGGAGATGAGAGTCAAAGGGCAGTAAATTTGCATTTGACACCTCCTTCTGTTTCAGAGTCCTGATCATGTAATCTGTCAGTGTTTGCTCCTCATCTGCATGTTGCAAATCTGGAGAAAATATAGGTAATCTGTATTGTCTGCCATGAATTATTTCAAATGGTGTTAATTCTTCTTGTGTGGGTGTAATTCTCATGTACAACTTTACCAAATCTAAACATTCTGGCCATGGCCTGCTAGTTGTTTCCATACATTTTCTTAATCTACTTTTCACAGATCCTTTTGTTCTCTCGATAAGGCCGGCACTTTGTGGATGATAAGAACAATGATTTTTTAATGTCATTCCTAAATGAGTAGCCATATTTTGTATCACTTTATTTACAAAATGTGGCCCATTATCACTATAAATAGTTTGTGGTATGCCATGTGTTGGAATAATAGTTTTACATATAGCTTTAGCTACTGTCAAAGCATCTGCATGCTTAGCTGGAACTATTTCAACCCATTTAGAAAAAGCATAAATAATTACCAAACAATATTTGTATAGTCCACTTTTTGTGAGTTCAATAAAATCCATATGCATTGTTTGAAATGGATAAGAGGGTTTTGGGAAACTTCCTCTTTTTGGCCTTATGTTCCCTTGTGGATTGTGTCTAACACAGACTGGACATGCAGAACAAAAATTTTTTAGGTAAGAATTCAGTCCATATGTTGTAAAATATTGTTGTATTATCCCCACCATTCCCCCTGTTGACACATGGCAACGCCCATGTGTCACAATTGCAGCTGCTTTAAATAAAGACTTTGGGAGAACTGGTTTGTTATTAACTTGAAAAATTTCATCATCATTTATTTTAGCACCCTTAGTTATCCACACTTGTTTTTCTGCCTGCGGCGCGTTATCTTGCATGTCTTTCAACACTGTTTTGTCTATCATTTGTTGCTCTTCAACCTGTGCTGAGAAGTTGTCCTTTCCATGCTTCCCTGCTGCAGCTTCTTTAGCTATTTTATCAGCTAGTCTGTTACCATTTGAAACTTCATCTTTCCCTGCGGTATGAGCCGCACATTTACAGACTGCCAACTTAGCTGGGAGTTGTATTGCTTGCAAAAGATTTTTAAGCAAGGATGCATGAGCTACTGGTTTCCCTGTAGATGTTGTCATTCCTCTACGTTCCCATTGTTTCGCAAAATAGAATAATATAGAGAAAACATACTGGCTATCAGTGTACACTGTCAGGTGCATGTCTTTGGCTAATGCACATGCTCTGGTCAAAGCAATCAGTTCTGCTGCTTGTGCAGAATGAGTGCTTGGTAGTTCCTCAGCTTCACTTATTTCATTAGGTAAAGCAACAACAGAGTAACCTGTCTGACTTGGAGAAAATATTGGTAAAGAAAAGGGAGGACAGACAAGAAAAACAGCAGAGACAGTCACTACTGTACACAAGCAGCCTCCAAAGTAGGGAGTATTCCGGTTGATAAGAAAGCATCTAGAAGCTTGAGTCAAGGTCTGGGAAACACACCGTTAACTATTTCACATGAAAACACAGGAAGAAAGGGCCTCAAAGTCAGTTTATACACACAGAAAGAATACTTTAAATTGAAAATCACAATATAATGTTGGGTTAGTAATCTAAAATAATAATAATGTCGAATTTTAAGAATGATAAATCCTAACATACTCCCTCCTCTTTATCATTTTACATGTCACAACAAAAGGAAAGAAAGAGAAATTAGTAGGAAAATGAAAGAAGTATAAGAAATATATAATGTAAAACAAACAAACAGCAGAAAATCAAATGCATTTATCATCATTTAGTGTTGCCTTTTAGTTATCCGCATTTGTTTTCTTGCTTTTTGGAGATTTATACTGGATGTCGGCTAAAATAGTTTAATCTATTATTAGTTCTCTTCATCTTGTTCTAGGACGTTTTCAGTTCCATGTTGTCCTGTTGCTTCTTCTTTTAATATTTAATCAGCTAACCTTTATTATTATTATAGAATCTCATCCTTTCCTGTGATGTGTGCTGCACACTTACAAACTGCTAGTTTTAGCTGACAGTTATATTGGTTGAAGGATAGCTGTTAGCAAAGATGCATTTTGTTAAAGATCTTACATGTGGATGTTATTAAATTCATCAAGGTGAAGCACTTCTGTTTTACTCCTGACAGATGGCACAACCCAGAGTTGGCTTTGCTGCAGACATTGTTATTACTTTTTTAAATGAAAATGACCATTCTGAAATTAAGCGAAAATCTCAAATTCTCTCATTCAATATGTCTTTATGAATTTAATGATCATCAATCAATCATTAATCTTGGGGATTAAAGGCTTTAAGCGTAGTCTAGAAAACCTTTTGTTCATTCACAAACATCAATTTGGAGAAACTAGTTAGATAAAATATCAAAATTTATTTTAATCTTGCATTTCAGACCAGTTGACAATGTAATTTATTATTAAATAATAATTTGATCAGTTACTCAGTTCTTGAGTACAGTCTGTTTGTTCTTATAATCACACTCATTTCCATCAATGCAATGTGACACAAACAGAAACATAAAAATTCAGATGTTCAGTGATAAATTTTACAGTCTGCTTTCATTGTTTTTCTTTGCTCAAATGGTTATAACATTTTCTGAAGCTTCAAGAATTTTATTTTATTTGTTAACATTTTTAATGTGTTAATATTTATCTTTAGTTGTCAGAATCTTCTTTTAAGTAATGTATACATTTTAAGAGCTATCTCTTAAAATGTGTTGGAACTGAATTTCCTGCTCCTGAAACACTTCACCAATTTCAATAAAATGTAAATTCATAACTGTTCAATTTAACTGCAATTAATATTATTTCATTTATTTATTATTTATTTAATTTTAAATCCACTCTAGCATGTATTACCAGGATAGTCCTTTAAGATAGGAAAAAAAAAAAAAAAAAAAAAAAGAAAAAGCAGAAAACTTTTTGCAAATCATTATTAGCTTAGAAGCTTTGATAATTTTTTAGCTGGTGTAATTTAGTGGCATAAGTTCCGTTAGTTCTTTGCTGATCGTTTAGCAATTGCAGTTTTCCCTTCAAGGTTTCCCAACTTATGATTCATGGACCCTAAGAGGATCCTTAGCAGTGGTTCTGCTGTTCTGGACTCAGAGTTAACAGGGACAAACTTAAAGAATTTTTCTATCATTGAATATAAAAGCCGTTAAGACTTTCTTTTCTGGCTAGATAATATGTGAACAGGGTTATAAAGCAAGCAAGTCTTCATTGCAGTAGCAGTGTATAACAGCTGTGTGTGTGTATAACACTTATCTTGGATGATCTCACTTCTCCCTCCTCCTCCTGCTGCTGGCGTCGCTGCAGCGCGGTCCTCTCCTCCTCTCTCTCTGCAGTTTCCTGTCAGTCCAACTGGTTGTGTATTGGATCTTTGAGTTGCCCAGACTGTCCCTCAGTCAATGTCCATGCTGTCCACAAATGAAACAAGCGTCAAACAGTTCAGTTTGTTGTCACATTATCCTTCCTTCTCCACGCTGACGTCAGGGAGTAGACCAGCAGAGGTTGAAAGAGTTCAGTTGCATCCAAACACAGGAATGTAGTTTCAGTCCAACTGTCCAGCAGGACACCATGCAGTAGTTTGCTCAATGACAGTTCCCAGGTGTCAGGAAATTAGAATCAGCAGATCTCTTCTTTGTCTTTCTGATTTTCTTTGTCTTCTTGATCACTGTCATTAGCTGGTGACGGGGGAGGGACATCATCTCGGCCATGGCAGGACAGGTTCGCGTTGAGATCAGAGGTCAGACGCACCGCAGCGAGGCTCAGACAGAGGAAAAAAAGAAGCAAATAGAAGTCAATTAGAGTTTGTCTTTCTTTCTGTGTTTTTATTTATTTCTAAATATATATATATGTATATATATATATGCATATCTATATCTCTTTTCTCTCTTTAGATTATATAGAGTTAGCCACTTATTACCCAACATTTTTATTTAGAAGTCATAAGTCGTTTACTTATTTGAACACATATAAACATGAAACATGTTAAACCCATAGTCTCTTATCCTTTGTTATGTTAGATTTTAATGTAGAATGTAAGTTAATTAAAGTTTAAGTTAACTTTGAATAAACATCTTATCAGAGATCAATTAATTACTTTAAGTTTGTTGATCCTAATGCTGAGGCTGTGAAGCCAGCGAGCAGCCCTCCTCTCATTTTAAGCCTAAGTGAGATATGAGGCTGGATAATGTCCAGGTCGGTACCAAACTCTGATCGCTGACCCCCCAAACATACAGCCAAAGGATCATAGCACCAAGTTGGTGTCATTTTCTTTTATAATTGTTCTACCAAGTAATCAAAACAAAAAAAAAAAAAAACCATTGTTTAGCACAGTTCAGTTCTTTCTCTTTTATTTCTCTCTTCCTTCCCTTTTTTTTTCTTCTTCTTCAGCTATGCTGTTCTCTAATATTTCCACTAAAGCTTGCTATTGTTCAATGAATGCATGAATTTTTCATCCCCTGCAGGATCCTCAACAAGTGAGGAATTACAACAACACTTATTTCCCATATTTAGTACTCTGCGATTTGATATTTTGTGCTCTCTCAAGTAAGTGCTGGACGTCAGCGCTTAGTGTCCCCTGAAGAACAGGCTTCTAGACTGAGACTAGCCTCAGTCCGGTTCTTCACTTAGGATTCTAATTCCGAGGACAGAAAGTTTTACTCACAGAGAGATGAGCACCACTCACTCTTGTATGCAAACACATACACTCGCACACATATACAGCAGCACACACACAGCATCAATGACACAGCAATAGCAGCAACAAAGAATTTTCTCCTATCAGTGCGAGGATTTTTCCTTAAGGGAAATCATTAAAAGAGGGGCTCTAAAAACACCTCTATTGTAGATTTTAGTTGAAACAACAGGGATTCTACACCCTCTGGGACTTTAGTCAAGTTGTTCTGACAAGGCCTCCAACCTGTTTAGCTGATAAACATCAACTGGGCCTTTAACCCGTTTAGTCAAGATGCTATTTGACAAGGACTTTAACCTGTTTAGCTGATAAACATCAACTGGGCCTTTAACCCGTTTAGTCAAGATGCTATTTGACAAGGACTTTAACCTGTTTAGCTGATAAACATCAACTGGGCCTTTAACCCGAAAAAAGAAAAGAAAAACGCTTATCAACTCACGCCTCTGTCGGTTCGTCTTGTCCGGTCGGATCTCGGCAGTCCCGTCGCTGGCAGACAAAGTCGGACCTAAGGCGCTGGCCTGGCGAAGAATTCACTTCCCGGGTCTTTCTCTCCAAGTCCTATTGACTCTGGCCGTGCACGGTTTCAGCGCGTCGTTCTTCATCTGTCAGCGAACAAAACGCGAGATCCGGGTCACGGCACCAAGATGATAGGTATTTTCTGAACCTACATGAAAAGAGAACCACAGACAACGTTTGAGTTTTTAAGCAAGTCTTTTGCAAAAGGAGAAGGCACAGCAGACCAGTTCCTCAAGGTGTCTGCCATGCGTTCTGACCTTCTGCATCAGAGCTGGTCCTTTATTACAAAGCATAGCAGAGAAAGAATGTGGAGGAGGCAGTTCTAAGGGAGTATCTAGATAAGGAATGAACTGGAGCTTCAAGGTCTTATACGCAGCTGCAGCTCCAGCTCCAAAGTCTAACAAGTTCCTTTTCTCAGGGATGTGAATACTAAATGTATTAGAACCACAAATGTAAGAATGATAACAAAACATAATTATTCTAACAGCCGCGACATCCCCCCACCCCCTTCCTTCACTCTCTCCTCTCTCAGTCACTACTTCCTCTTCTGAGAGGGGAGACGTGCTACCAGCTCTCCATCTAACGGGTCAATTGAGTTTCCTAAATCTGCTGGGATTTACCCTATCCAGAACTGAAGTAAACTCTGTTTAAGCTGGTTTCGAAAAGGATTCGCCTGATTTCTACGGCCTCCATCCAGATGTCTCACCCTTCTTCCCCCTGTGAATTAGCCAGACTGAGCAGCCGACAGCCAACTAGTTTCACAGAGCACATCTGTTAACGGTCGCTCCTTCTCTTTATTACAATGTGCACTTCTTACCGAATCAGGTTGTTTTTAGTGACTCTGGCGAGTCCCCAAGGATGTTGCTTTTAATTTGGGCTAAAGCAACTCTATAAAACATTTCCTACTTTTCTTCCCAGAATCAAACATCATTGCTATTTTACTACCATCAAAGAACTTTGAGGTGACTCATTAATTGAATGTTCACAACATCTTTTTAGATTTTCTTTATGCTAAATATTTTATTAGTAAAGCAATTTTGCAAGGGTCAGGCAGCTTAATTCAGTAGCAGAAATAATCAAATAAGTAAAATCAATCATCTAGCCTATCTTTCCCCAACGCTGATACTAAGAACTAAAAAGGGAACCTTATGAGAGAGACGGATGGAGTTTGGTGTTTCCAACCCCAGAACTGGTCTGATGATGAAGAAGGTGTTGCAGCAGGAGGAGGAGGTTGATCGATGAAGGCAGGGATCTCTGTTGGTCTGATGAGCTGTCATCTCTGCATCGATGGTGAGGTCACACAGGACTTGGGTCTTTATCTTTTCCTTGGTCTTCATCTTTTCCTTGGTCTTCATCTTTTCCTTGGTCTTTATCTTTTCCTTGGTCTTCATCTTTTCCTTGGTCTTCATCTTTTCCTTGGTCTTCATCTTTTCCTTGGTCTTTATCTTTGTCTTTGGGGTCTGAACCCAGCCGATGAGAGAAGTGCGATTTGAAGCCACATGTTGTCGGGCTGATGGGTTGGTCCCCATGTGCAGGACAGTCTTCGGCTCTGTGGCCCCGGCTCTTCTTCAGCTGCAGAGTTCTTTGTCCATCTCGGTCTTGGCTCGAAGCTGCCTGGAGGATCCAACCAAAGATTCCTCTCGCTCTCCCTATAGGGTTTATACCGCTCGGTGCATTTTTCATTGGCTAACACTGTTGCTGTGCTTGCTTTATTGGGTGACTTGTTTGGACAGATGTACTCATCTCCATCACTGTCTTAGAGACATCTTGTCCTGATGTCTTGGCTAATGTCTCAGGGTTGCTCAATGTTCCTCCCATGTCCTTCTATATCTTAATAAGGCCTTGATCATCTCTGCTTTCCTGTTAGTCCCCATTTTACCCCTAACCTTTCCCTTACTTATCCACCTCCAACACATCATCAGTGATCTTTAATTGCAGTTACATGTTTTACACCATTTCAAGTTCAATGTTAGAATCACATTCATTTTCATTAATCTTTTTAATCCTCTTAACCTTTATTTTTATTTGATACCAAAGTTAGTTACTTGTTTTTACTTGTAAGTTTTCCCACGAGTGTAAGTGTTGTTATAAATAACCCAATATTAATATAAGTACTTTACTTTAAATCTTATCTAATTACTCAAAATGTTTAGATTTCATCCTTTAACTTTTTATGCTTTTAAATAAGGACTGATATCAGCTATTTTTATAAATTTGCAAGCTGGTAACTTACTTCCTCTTTTTTCAGGAACCTGTTCTTCCTGTCTCATCTCTCTCTCTGACTATGATTTCTTATGATTAGATAGAAAAAATAAGTAGAATTAAAGCAAAGTTTGCAGGAGACAAAAACAACACACACAACCAGGTTTATTTTATTGCAGTCTGGGTCAACTGTTGGGTCTGGATGTGATTTGTGTGACTTATTTTAAAGTTAACTTTATTCATTGTTACTGTTAACTAAAATCTCCAGCATGGGGAAGTGGGATGATCTCGGATTTTCTTGACAATTCATATTCCAAACCAAGCATAAAATCCTAATGCTGTTTTTCATATTCTTATATATTCTTAACCAGTGTTGTATAAAGTACTGAAATCTCAGAGTCAAGTAAAAGTATAGGCACCGCTCCAAAATATGCAAGCTTTCAGTAAGGTCAGTGCTGAAAATGAGAAAAATAGTCAGTACAGAAAATGCACCAACATGAAGAAAAAAAGCCGTTACGATTACTCTACTTCACAAACTATAGGTGCACACAACTGGTCATTATGCAAAAGAAAAAAGAATTGGGAGGGAAATGCAGATTATTTGGCATCTGAAGAGGGAGATCTTTTTTGTTAACTTGGTGTTTAATGGGAAAAAGGTAATAGATCTCTGTGAAGCTGACACCCCACCTCCGTCAAAAAATCCAGCAAATAGTCTGATTGGTTAGAGCTCCGTTTGTGCAGCTTTGGTTTCCGAGATATTAAAAATAATTTTTTAGGCCATCCAAAATATATACTTTTTAAGATTACAATTACTGAAAATATTGAGTATGACTACTTCATATTCAATATTTTGTGTCATGAATTTTGTGTCAGTTGGTCACAAGGCAAGAAATCTATTTCCATGAGTTTCTCAGAAGAGTTTGGATGTAAAATTTGTTGACTCTCCCTGAGTGAAACTCTGAGGGCTTGAGGAAGGGGAGACCTAGAGAACGGCTGGCCCAAATTAGCGTTCATGAATCGGATCAACCTTGAGCTAGATGCCGCTCACACCGGATATTGGAATAGCCAAAATCCAAATTGAAAACAACTTTGCTGCGTTTGTTTTAACGGCACAAACATGCACAAACGGAGCACTAACGAACCAGCCCACTTTGGTTTGTTTTCGAGCAAAATGCGGGGATGGTAAACTCTGGATGTCCTAAAAAATCATTTTTAATATCTCGGAAACCAAAGCTGCACAAATGAACATTTTAACGGCACAAACCTACACAAACGGAGCACTAACTAACCAATCAAACTGTTTGCTGGACTTTTTTGACGTAGTGGGGAGGTGAAACCTGTGCATCCTATTGGTGGTGATGAACAAGCCCAGACAAGCAGGCTTTGTTGCAGTCAATCAGTAGGTTGAGTCAAAACATTTGCGTTTCTCTCTCGCTTCTTTGTAACGAGTAACTAAACCACACATTGAAAATGTATCTGAGTAAAAGTATGCAATTAAGTTCGGAAATGTAGTGAAGTAAAAGTGAAAGTTATCAAAAATTTTCTTACTCGAGGAAAGTATGAAGTACTCCAAAATATACTTAAGTAAAGTAGTGAAGTATTTTTACTTCGTTACTATTGTCAAGAAAATCCAAGATCATCCCACTTCCCCATGCTGGAGATTTTAGTTAACAGTAACAATGAATAAAGTTAACTTTAAAATAAGTCACACAAATCACATCCAGACCCAACAGTCGACCCAGACTGCAATAAAATAAACCTGGTTGTGTGTGTTGTTTTTGTCTCCTGCAAACTTTGCTTTAATTCTACTTATTTTTTCTATCTAATCATAAGAAATCATAGTCAGAGAGAGAGATGAGACAGGAAGAGCAGGTTCCATGGAAAAAGAGGAAGTAAGCTTCCAGCTTGCAGTTGTATAAAATTAGCTGAGACCAGTTTTTATTTAAAAGCATAAAAATTTTAAAGGATGAAATCTAAACATTTTGAGTAATTAGATAAGATTTAAAGTAAAGTACTTATATTAATATTGGGTTACTTATAACAACACTTACACTCGTGGGAAAACTTACAAGTAAAACAAGTAACTAACTTTGGTATCAAATAAAAATAAAAGAGTAATAAGTTGTGGTTGTCATAAAATTATAAATGAATGCTAAATCAGAGAAACTAAAAAGGGTTATGAATGTGATTCTAACATAAACTTGAAATGGTGTAAAACATGTAACTGCTATTAAAGATCACTGATGATGTGTTGAAGGAGGATAAGTAAGTGAAAGGTTAGGGGTAAAATGGGGACTAAAAGGAAAGCACAGATGATCAAGGCCTTATTAAGATATAGAAGGACATGAGAGGAACATTTAGCAACCCTGAGACATTAGCCAAGACATCAGGACAAGATGTCTCTAAGACAGTGATGGAGACGAGTTCATCTGTCCAAACAAGTTACCCAATAAAGCAAGCACAGCAACAGTGTTAGCCAATGAAAATGCACCGAAGCGGGTATAAACCCTATATAAGGGGAGAGCAAAAGAGGAATCTTTGGTTGGATCCTCCAGGCAGCTTCGAGTCAAGACCGAGATGGACAAAGAACTCTGCAGCTGAAGAAGAGCCGGGGCCACAGAGCCGAAGACTGTCCTGCGCATGGGGACCAATTCGTCAGCCCCGCAACATGTGGCTTCAAATTGCACTTCTCTCATCGGCTGGGTTCAGACCCCAAAGACAAAGATAAAGACCAAGGAAAAGATGAAGACCAAGGAAAAGATAAAGACCCAAGTCCTGTGTTGACTTCACCATCGATGCAGAGATGACAGCTCATCAGACCAACAGAGATCCCTGCCTTCATCGATCAACCTCCTCCTCCTGCTGCAACACCTTCTTCATCATCAGACCAGTTCTGGGGTTGGAAACACCAAACTCCATCCGTCTCTCTCAAAGGTTCCCTTTTTAGTTCTTAGTATCAGCGTTAGGGAAAGATAGGCTAGATGATTGATTTTACTTATTTGATTATTTCTGCTACTGAATTAAGCTGTACTGACCCTTGCAAAATTGCTTTACTAATAAAATATTTAGCATAAAGAAAATCTAAAAGATGTTGTGAACATTCAATTAATGAGTCACCTCAAAGTTCTTTGATGGTAGTAAAATAGCAATGATGTTTGATTCTGGGGAAGAAAAGTAGGAAATGTTTTATAGGTTGCTTTAGCCCAAATTAAAACAACATCCTTGGGACTCGCCAGAGTCACTAAAACCAACCTGATTCAGTAAGAAGTGCACATTGTAATAAAGAGAAGGAGCGACCGTTAACAGATGTGCTCTGTGGAACTAGTTGGCTGTCGGCTGCTCAGTCTGGCTAATTCACAGGGGGAAGAAGGGTGAGACATCTGGATGGAGGCCGTAGAAATCAGGCGAATTCTTTCTCGAAACCGGCTTAAACAGAGTTTTTCTTCAGTTCTGGATAGGGTAAATCCCAGCAGATTTAGGAAACTCAATTGACCCGTTAGATGGAGAGCTGGTAGCACGTCTCCCCTCTCAGAAGAGGAAGTAGTGACTGAGAGAGTAGAGAGTGAAGGAAGGGGGGGGGAGATGTCGCGGCAACAACACTATACAACACTGTTCTTAACTTATATGAACCTGTGTTTGTTTAAGGTAGGAAATAAAAAGTTAATAAGCAAAACCTATAAATTAACTCTTTCTGGCTCAGTATGGCTGTGGTGTATTCAGGAATGTTTACCGCAGTCAATGTTTAATTGTAGTTATATTTATCACAAAATTGCACTGATTGTAAAAAAATGACTCTGCACAATTTCTTGTCTGCCAAATTGTACAAGTTTTAATACCATAAAGGAAGCATAAAGGAAGCAGGTGGATTAAAACGGGAGCCTGGAGCAGATGAGAATACAGGATGATGTGACAGTGACTGAGGAAACGCAGAAGAACATAGAGTGTGTAGGTATGAGACGCTGCTTAGACCAACAGGGACGTTGAGGTAAATGAAGTAAACTATTGAGAAAAAATGACTGACAAATGCACAAACAAGGGGAAGACAGGAAACCCAAATACAAATCCCAAAAGAAGAATAACTTTTTTGTCCACTTTGTGACAAATGTAAGTTGCATTTTCCTTTACTATAATGGGAGACTGGATTTTCCCTATTGTCTTTCTGGCCGTACGACGTAGTGCTAGTCCCATTGGCGAAATGGGCTAAAGATCCGCTTGGGTTATTTTTGTAAAACAGAAGAGTGGTATTAACCTAAAATTGAATCCTAAAGGCAAGTTAGCAACATAAATTTGTAGGTGTGACAAAGGGCTACAGATAAAGTGTTGAATTTTATTTCCTATAATTTTGCAGTGGCAGGTTTTGTTGTTTTGGTGCAGGGCGGCTCAATGATTAACCTCCTCTGTGGGGGAATTTCTATTACAAGCTCCCATTCTGTGATGCAAAGTGTGGTGCGAGATGTTACAGGCCATCAAGCAGAACGCTGGAGCTGTCTGCATTTTAAACCAAACTTCCAATTTTCTCCTCTTATCTTTCTTCATTCTCACTGAAGCTGGAAATTGAGTAAGGCACACTTATGTGGAGAGGAAGGGAAAGGTATAAAGGGTAAGACATATTTCAGTAGTTTAACAAGTTATTTATTCAGTTTACGTTACCTGTGTGTTCATCTGAGTAGACTGTAGAGATCTTTTGTTTTTTCATAAAGCGTATAATGAAAGGTCTGGACATGCATAGAGATTTTTAGTTGCAGTTTATAGTTTAAGGAAGATATTTTAGGCCAACAAAAGATGTCAAACACTTCAAAAACACATTTGGATCATCAAAATAGCTTTTGACAGACCAGTTGCCAGGTTTGTCAATATCAAAAACAAGTTTGAAATTCAGTTCAGCCAGGTTGAAATAAATTAATCTTGCATTGTAGCTGAGTAACATACCTTACCCAAAAGTTAAATGTCAGGTTTTGTAAACTACTTAAAAAGTACAATGTACTGGCAAATTGCACATAATTACAGTAATAAGAGTAAATGTAAAAATGTAACTAGCTACCTTCCACCTTTGAAGGTAACACAACAAACTATAATTTTTCTTTGCACTTTTACAAAATAAAAGTAAATTTAAGATTTAACATTTAAATCTTAAATTTAAATGTCAATCAGTATTTTAATTTATCTCTGCTGAAACCTTTAGATCATATTTAAATTCAATTTCAATAAAAAAATGTTAAAATTCTAGATCTATGGGGAGCTCTAAGCAGCTGATTAGTTGCCAGCTTTATCGTTGTGTCATTCCTCCACAAAACAATACATGTGAATCACTGACACTATGAGCAACATTAAATGAATCCATAGTAGCTGTGAAAATGATGCTGCAAAAATAAACTACAGCACAGTTGTAGTTTGTAGTTGCTCTTTACAGGAAGGTCTAGTAACATATATGAAAATGTCAGAGTTTTTTGGTGGGCCTTCCTCTGGGGTCTGGTCTTGCCACCAGACAATGCTAACCCCGTTTAGCAGCTTAAACGGGGTTAGCATTGTTTTTTTTTTCTAATTTCAAAATTGTGTTGTCACATATTATCTACACATGCCTTTACACTTTGATAATATTAATTACTTGCATAGACTGAGACTGATGATGACCCAGATGACAGCTGAATGGCTCAAAGTTCAAATTTTATAGTTAGATTAAATTTGAACTTTGATTACTTAATCTAACTATAGATTAACTAGAGGTTCTTATCC
This sequence comes from Poeciliopsis turneri, assembly GCA_922788865.1. Taxonomy (NCBI): domain Eukaryota; kingdom Metazoa; phylum Chordata; class Actinopteri; order Cyprinodontiformes; family Poeciliidae; genus Poeciliopsis; species Poeciliopsis turneri. The sequence goes on along the minus strand of CAKLNU010000516.1, from coordinate 312,139 downwards.
TCTGAGCTCGGGTCCTCTACCAGAGGCCTGGGAGCTTGAGAGTCCTGCAGTATCTTGCACCCTGCTGTTATGTGCTGGACTGTCTCAGGGGCCTCCTTGCACAACCTACACCTTGGGTCTTGTCTGGTGTGGTAGATCTGGGCCTCTATTGCTCTGGTGTTTAGGGCCTGTTCCTGGGCGGCCATGATGAGGGCCTCTGTGCTGTCCTTGAGTCCAGCTTTTTCCAGCCATTGGTAGGATTTACTGATATCAGCCACTTGGGTTATTTGCTGGTGGTACATCCCATGTAGGGGCTTGTCCTCCCATGATGGTATCTCTGGCACTTCAACCTCCGTTCCCTGTTGTCTGAGACATTCACTGAGCACATTGTCTGTTGAGGCTTTGTCCCTGATGTATTTATGGATCTTAGTTGTTTCGCCCTGACAGTGGTTCTCACACTCACTAGTCCTCTGCCTCCTTCTTTGCGGCTCGTGTACAGTCTCAGGGTGCTGGATTTGGGATGGAACCCTCCATGCATTGTTAGTAGCTTTTCTAGTCTTAATATCTGTGGCTTTTATCTCCTCCTTTGGCCAGCTAATTATTCCAGCAGGGTATCTGATTACTGGCAGGGCATAGCTGTTTATCGCACGGATTTTGTTCTTGCCATTGAGCTGGCTTCTCAGGACTTGCCTTATTCGTTGGAGGTATTTAGCTGTTGCTCCTTTCCTTGTGGCCTCATCGAGGTTGCCATTTGCTTGTGGTATACCTAGGTACTTGTAACTGTCCTCTATGTCTGCTATTGTTCCTTCTGGGAGTGAGACTCCTTCTGTGCGGATCACCTTCCCCTCTTGTAATCAGCCGACCACACTTTCTCTAGTCCGAATGACATCCCAATGTCCGTGCTGTAGATCCTGGTGGTGTGGATCAGTGAGTCGATGTCTCGCTCACTCTTGGCGTACAGCTTGATGTCATCCATGTAGAGAAGGTGACTGATGTTGGCCCCATTTTTGAGTCGGTATCCGTAGCCAGTCTTGTTGATAATTTGGCTGAGGGGGGTTCAGGCCTATGCAGAACAGTAGCGGGGACAGAGCATCTCCTTGGTATATGCCACATTTGATGGACACTTGTGCAAGTGGTTTGCAGTTGGCTTCCAGGGTGGTTTTCCACAGCCTCATTGAGTTTGCAATGAAGGCTCTCAGAGTACTGTTGATGTTATACATCTCTAAGCATTCAATGATCCAAGTATGCGGTATTGAGTCATAGGCTTTCTTGTAATCAATCCAAGCCATGCACAGGTTGGTGTGTCGGGTTTTGCAGTCTCGGGCAACTGTGTGGTCTACAAGGAGTTGGTGTTTGGCTCCTCTACTATTTACACCGATACCTTTCTGTGTCGTGCTCATGTGCTTATCCATGTGTTTGCTTATCTTGGCCGCTATGATGCCTCACATGAGCTTACAGGTTGTGGAGAGGCAGGTTATTGGTCGGTAGTTTCGTGGGACTGGACCCTTTGATGGATCCTTCTGGATTAGGATTGTCCGCCCTTCAGCTAACCATTCAGGGTGAGTCCCACTTTGTAGCAGCTGGTTCATTTGACCTGCCAGTCGCTCATGGAGGGCAGTGAGTTTCTTTAGCCAGTAGGCATGGATCATGTCAGGCCCTGGTGCTGTCCAGTTTTTCATACCTGAGACTCTTTCTTGGACATCTGTCACAGTGATGGTTACCGGGGCTTGCTTAGGGAGGTTGCTATGGTCCTCTCGTAGAGAGATCAACCACTGTGCATTGCTGTTGTGGGACGCCTCCCTTTCCCATATGCCTTTCCAGAATTGTTCGGTCTCCAGCCTTGGTGGGTCTGCTCTGTTGTTATTACCCTGCCATTGAGAGAACACCTTAGCTGGTTGAGTTGAGAAGAGCCGGTTAATCCTTCTGGATTCTCCCTTGTGTATCTCTTCAGGCGGCTGGCCAAGGCTTGGAGCCTCTGTTTGGCAGTTTCGAGTGCTTCAGGTATGGGCATCTGCCTGTACTTTCTGGGTACTTGTCTTTTCATTGTACCCTTGTGGAGCTCTGACAGTTGGCTCACTTCCCTCCTTGTTACCTTGATTTTAGCCTCTAACCGTCTTTTCCATGGTGGGTATTGGGTCTCATGGTTGCTCTTATAGCCAAGCATTTCAAGGATCACTGATGGTGAGTTGTAGATCAGCTCATTGGTTTCTGTTATGGTATTGGTAGGGATCGTTCTCAATGCTGCATTCACATTCTCAATGAGACTTTCTGATGGTACTTCACTCAGCCGTTGTAATTGGCACCGAGGAGGCCTGGTTGTTATTCGGGTCATGATTCTCTCTCTCAGGTCAGCAGTTGTCTCGTTCAGCTCTGATTCGCTCAATTGAGCCATGTATCCCTTCACTGGGTGGGGACTTGCAGTTAAGTCTCTCGCCCATTTCCATCTTGTTCCAGTAGCCCATTTGTCATCAAGGTGCTCTGGTTCCCCAACACCTGACGCAGACCTTGTTTGGCCGGGCGACGTCTGAGCCGGCATGTTATGCAACTTAGTATCTCTCATGGTATGAGGTAGGCAGCAGCTTGAAGGGTCTTGCCTAAGGACCCAGACTGGATTCGAACCCCGCCCTCTCGGGTGATATACCAGAGGCTATCCAGTGGCACCAGATCCCAGTGTTAGTCTGTGAGGCAGACACCCTGTTCTCACTTCTTTTGAAAAGGTTTTACTGGCTCTGGAGGCCTTTAATTGAGAGACAGACAGGAAAGTGGTTAATGAGAGAGAGGGAAGACAAGCAGTGAAGGCCGCCAGGCTGGGACTCGAACCTGTGACAGCCACGTCAACATCTAAGGCCTCCATACATGGTAACCTCTGTACCACCACAGCACTGCTCAATACTTCACAGGATCTGTGAATATTTGAAAAACATAAGTCATACAAAAAATATTCCATCTGGTAAAATATACAGTGAAGATTAATTGACTCTCACTCTCGACCATCACTGTTGTTTGCAGGTGTTACTTGTGCATCAGATTTAAAGGAATAACAGAAACACAATACAAAATTCCAGCTTGGGTCTTTTGCAGAAAAAAATGCAATTAATTGTAATAATGGCTCCTACAAAACAAAACAAAACAAAACATTAAGTTAATTGACTGCAGCCTAAATTAAGATAAAAAGATGGAGACTTCTGATGTTCTGATTTGTGAATGCGCTCCTGTTCAGGGAAACGCAGGGATTGTCTTGTTGTTATGAGTCAGATGAGATCATTTCCAGAAAAAAAAAAATCAAGTAAAAGTTCTATACTTGGGAGCAAGTAGTATTGACTCAAAGTAGTTTCTAACACAGAAAAAAAGCACAATTATCAAAAACGTACTTTTTCTAAATTAATCCAACTCAAGTGAACTGGAAAGACTTTTCAACCACAAATTCCAAGTAACTTACTAAAAGTGAGTTCCAATAGCAATTTGGTGAAAACTGATTTAAGTCAACTCAGTATTTTCAGTTATCCTGGGCTACCTTTAGAGTTATGATGCTATAGACTGAGTCTGCTGCAGGACATACTGACAGCTTTTCCTTACGCCACTACATTCTCCTGCTACTTTCAAAATGTACACTTATTGCATTCTTACAGGTTTCAACTTTGGGTCTTCTTGGTGTTTTTTTCTTCATAAAAGCTTCATCTGTTCTGGCATTCTGTTTAGCAGTGGGATTATCTGACTCAATGCGTTCCATTTAACAAAGTCATTTGGATACTGTATCAGAAAAGCACTACTTTATTTAAGTAATTTACAAAATACTTGATATGCTCTTCAATAACACTGAGTGTTTTGTGATGGAACAGAAACATTACACTGCACTGAAATGTTCACAGAGCCTGGATGAATAAGCTTGTCCTCTAGTCTCTTTAGCCAGGGAAATTAGCAGATGTGTTCAGCATTGTTCTACAAAATGCTTTCACATTCCTGTCTTTCAAGCACTGGAAAGGAAGCTGAGCACTGAAAGACCACTTTGCAACAAGAATAGCTTGAGTGACGAAAAAGGAATTAAAAAGGGCCGGTTTTAATGGCCTCAAGAAAATTGCAGGCCACGTGAGATCTTCCTTTGGTTCTACTTCCCTGGAGCTTTGACTGACAGCCACTGTCCTGGAATTGTGTCTTCTCTGTGCCAGTGGAGACTGCTTTAGCCCTATTTTCATCTAGACAGTTTCAAAAAGCCAGCTCTTTGTGCATTACAAATGTATATACACCCTGTACAGTACCTAGTACTGTGGTAAGTCCATGCATGTACATATTTATTTGAGGTATAAGTTATAAAAAAAACAGCAATGCTACATTTGCACTGTGAAAAATTGTGTCTGACTTTGGCTGTGACTTTTGGCTGTGAAGTAACACACGCACACATAATTTGAAACTCAAATTATGGATGAACAATTTCAGTTTATTTGTTTATTTGTTAAGATCTCCACTAGATTCAATAGAACTGCAGCTTTTCTTTGGTAATAGTTTATAATTCCTTATAAGTCAAAGCTGATGTGATGTGTCAACAATCTGCAAACAAATGTTACTATGGCAGCTTTATATAATACATATGATAAATCATTAGAAAAATACAGCATAATAAGGGACCAGGACAAGCCTCTGGGGTTCTCCACACACTGTTATTCTGGTTGGTAACAGCCATCAAAGAACACAATTGGTGTCCCATGTTTTGGCAAATAGTACTTTTTAAAATATTATAAATTATACAAAAAAGTTCAAACATTCATGCATTTTCTATACTTGTTTATCTTTTCAGGCCTCCAGGGGATTAATTACAGCAGACATAGACAGACGATACATCACAAAAAAACAGGCACACACTCACACGCACACACCCACACACACACCACACGCACACACACACACACAGACACCCACATACACACACACGCACACACCACGCACACGCACACACACACACACACACACCCACATACACACGCACGCACACACACGCACACGCATACACACTCACGTCCAAGTTCAATTTAGAGAGACCAAATATCCAAATAAGTTTTTCCAACTGTGGACGAATTAATTTTTTTTAAATTCCAAAACAGCCAAAAATTGTAGTAAAATTGTTTTGCGCACCGCACTAGTGAAAGTGTAGAATATATGTTGCGTGGCTCAGAAGATAAAATCTAGAAAGGTTCAAGCCTGCGCCGCCCCAAAATGTTTCCCAATGATTCGCAGGGCAACAGAGAGACAGACAGGACAAACGATCATACACGATCATAGAGACCATTCAACCTCCGGTTTCCTGGAAGGAAATCGGAGCATTCAGAGAGAATCCAGCTTACGGAGGGAGAACATGCAAACTCCAGACCGCAGGCCGGGATTCAGACCCAGGAACTTTTTGTTGCAAGGCAACAGAGCTACCAACTGGGCAGCCTGGATCTCTACTGGATGCACTTAGCTTCTCTGTTGGTTAGATGCACCAACAGAGCAACCACTGAAAAAAGTTACTGCAGATTCCTGGATGTTGCTGCCAGCCTCCTGGAATCACTTGTAGCTGAAAAGAAGCTTAGAATCACAAGAGCTGTGGGGCTGCTGTCTACTGAGTTCTTTCCTTTTTTTTAGTTCAGTTTTTCTTGTTTGATTTTTTGACATTGAACTTAAACATTGAATTTGATTATGTAGAGTTTGAATTTAAATTGAGTCTTTATTAATTTGCCCATTTTATTTGTGTTCTTTTTCCATATTATCTTCTGAATTTTGAAGCTTAATCAACAACTTGATTATGATGTAGCATATTATTCTAGCAGCAGAAAAAGTGAATACATTTATAATAATTTACTTTGTTTTAACATTATATTTAAACATTAAATTATAGCTAATAACATTGTACTAAAGAAAAAAAAAACAAATATTTTGCTACAGTTTTGGTCAGTTTCATTCCAGAAAAGAAGTGTCCAAATATTACATTTCTATCAAGCATCCTGCCTACAGGTTACTGTGAACCTGACAGCAATTCATTTTTTTTCTAAAGCAGATTAACCTTTCTGTAAAGGTCACAATGGGTCCTTCAGGTTCACACAGTGGCTTACAGTTTTTGCTTTTCATTAGCCAGCCTTCAACCTTTGTCGTATTCCCAGGGCACCAATTATGCTCTCAGCAAACCAGAAAAATCCTTGAAAAGGCTTCTTGATTAAGCAAAATTACAGAGTAGGATAATTGCATTAATCAGTGAATCAAACTGAAAAAAACTCACTATTTCTGAAATGACCTGACAAACAGGTAGAAAGAAAGAGAGAAAGAAAGAAAGATTTCTGATTTTTAACACCACATTTATTTTTCAATAAAAATACATTTCAACACCGTTTACTCCAACAATCACACAAACAGTGAGTTGAAAACTAGCTTTCCATCAACCACAGAGCATACAACATTATTAAAACACCACACAGATAAAAAATCAGTTAAGTTATTCATCATTGAAAAAAACAGAAACTCTGCTTTAACTCTATTTTTTACCATCAGAATAAACATCCTGTCAACGTTTTCCCCCAAAACTCCATTTATTTTATTTCTTCTATTAATGTAAATGGAAAATTTTGCCTGTCCAATAAGAAAGTTTAACAAATTCCACTTACTAGATTCCTTTTTAAGCTACTCCAGACCAAAAAACATCACATTTCTTAAAAACCATGCAAAATCCTCCACTGGAGGTCGCTGACCCTCTTACTCAATGGAGGCTTATAAAAAACTCTCCATATTGCTTTCTGATTATCTCCCATTTTAAACCTTTCTCTCCAAACAGTATCAGTTCTCCCACTTAGTTGTTTCTTATTCAACCCTTGAACAGTCAATTTATACAAACATTTTCCATTTAACATACAAAAAATAAAATCTTTTTGAATAATCAGAAGAGGACCTGTCAATTCTGAAAAATCAATATTCAGTCCTAATTCCGGAAACTGATCTGTAGAATCAGGGAGTTCTTCTCCATTACAAAAATCCACCAGCATCTGCTTTTCATCCAAAGTCAGTTTTCCAAGCCACAGGTCTAAAATAGTCTTTGTGACTTGAATCGATTTTAATCCAAGCGAATAGGCTGTCGCCTCTGTGTTTTGAAGTCCTGGTCCAGCCGTCTCCACAATGTGTCTTAACTTTAGAACTTACTCTGAAGCAGTCCTCTTGACAGTCCAGCTCTATCCTCTAAAGCCAAACGTGCCTCGAAAACTAAAGGTTCTTCTAGAAGCCAAAACAAAGACACAGTTGGTTCCAGTCTTTTCCACTCAAAAATTGTCCATGCTCTAAATAAACTTTTGTAAAATAATGGCATTTCATACAAAAATAACATTTTACATCCATCCATCCATCCATCCATCCATCTTCTGCCGCTTATACGGAGTCAGGTCGCGGGGGTAGCAGCTTTAGAAGGGAGGCCCAGACTTCCCTCTCCCCAGCCACTTCCTCCAGCTCCTCCGGGGGAATCCCGAGGCGTTCCCAAGCCAGCCGAGAGACGTAGTCCCTCCAGCGTGTCCTGGGTCTTCCCCGGGGCCTCCTCCCGGTGGGACGTGCCCTAAACACCTCACCAGGGAGGCGTCCAGGAGGCATCCTGACCAGATGCCCGAGCCACCTCAACTGGCGCCTCTCGATGTGGAGGAGCAGCGGCTCTACTCTGAGTCCCTCCCGGATGACCGAGCTTCTCACCCTATCTCTAAGGGAGAGCCCAGCCACCCTACGGAGAAAACTCATTTCGGCCGCTTGTATTCGCGATCTCGTTCTTTCGGTCATTACCCAAAGTTCATGACCATAGATGAGGTTAGGCTGAACTGTCATTCGGCCCGTAAGCACAAACGACAGTCAGAACCCATCCCCCCACCTGTAGGCGGAGAGAGGCTACTGTCTCGTTGACCGGGGTGAACCCCAGCTTACATGCGCTGAGATGGGGAGCAACAAGTATGTCCATTCCTGCCCGACGCCTCTCACTGTGGGCAACTCCAGAGTGGAAGTACATCCAGTCCCTCTCAAGGAGACTGGTTCCAGAACCAGAGCCATGCGTCAAGGTGAGACCGACTATTTCTAGCCGGAACCTCTCAGCCTCACACACCAGCTCCGGCTCTTTCCCCGCCAGAGAGGTGACATTCCACGTCCCAAGAGCCAGTTTCTGCAACCGAGGATCGGACCGCCAGGACCCCCTCCCTCGGCCACCACCCATCACACAATGCACCCGATCCCTGTGGCCCTTCCCATAGGTGGTGAGCCCATTGGAAGAGGGACCCATGATTCCTCTTCGGGCTGAGCCCGGCCGGGCTCCATAGGTTAAAGCCCGGCCACCAGGCGCTCGCCAACGTGCCCCACCTCCAGGCCTGGCTCCAGAGTGGGGCCCCGGTGACCCGCGTCCGGACGAGGGAACACTAGGTCCAAAGTTTGTGTGCATCATAGGGGTCTTCAGGCTGCGCTTTGTCTGGTCCCTCCCCTAAGACCTGTCTGCCTTGGGTGACCCTACCAGGGTCATGAAACCCCCGACAGCATAGCTCTTAGGATCATTGGGACACTCAAACCCCTCCACCACGATAAGGTGGCAGCTAATATTTTACAATTTATTAAAAATAAAGAAACATCTAAATCAAAACCCCCTACTTTTCTCAATACAATACTAGTTATCGGCTTCCACAAAACATCTTCCTCTCTTCCCATTAAATATTTCTGAATAAACTGTAGCCTAAACGCAGCAGTTCTACTCTCCAAATGAACCAATCCTTGTCCACCTTCCTCTTTAGGTAAGAAAAACACAGCCAGGGAAACCCAATACTTGTCATCCCCAAAAAAACTTAATCATGCAGGATTGAATTCTGTTAAGTAATCCAGCAGGTGGTTCCAAACATGCTAACTTATGCCACATTAAAGAAGCAATTAAATTATTTATAATAAGCACTCTCCCTCTGTAAGACATCTGTGGTATCAACCATTTCCATTTCTCTAACCTTCCCTCTACTTTCTCTATCACCCCCTCCCAGTTCTTTTTTTCCATATCTTCATCTCCCAAATATACACCAAGATATTTCAGACCTCCTCTTTTCCATTTTAGCCCACCTGGTAGTTGAGGAAGCCCACTGGGCCAGCTTCCTATGGCCAAAGCCTCGCTTTTAGCCCAGTTAATACGGGCAGCAGACAGTTTACAAAATAAATCAACAGTTTTACCTAAAATATTCACTTCTTCTTCATTTTTAACTATAATAATAACATCATCAGCATAAGCTGATAAAGAAAAAGACGTTACAACTTGGAAAAACTAATCCCTCATCATTTAAGCTGACTTTCTTTAACAGTGGTTCGATCGAAAAAGCATATAACATTCAGACAAAGAACAACCTTGTCGGACACCTCTCGTGACTTTAAAAGGTTTACATAAACAACCATTAATTTTCAGTACACTCTCAATGTTTTCATATAGAACCATAATCTTGGCAAGAAATCCAGAGTCTAGACCAAACCTTTCCCACACCTTCCACAGGTACTGGTGCTCGACTCTGTCAAAAGCCTTTCCTGGTCCAAAGAAACCAAACCAGCATGACACCCCAATGATCTGGAGACGTCCAAAATATCTCTATTAAGGGAAATATTATCAAACATCGATCTGCCAGGGACACAGTAAATTTGTGTTTGATGAACCATCTGATCCATCACTTTTTTCAGTCTGTTTGCCAACACCTTTGACAACAGCTTATAGTCTGTACATAATAGAGAAACAGGTCTCCAATTTTTAATGTCCTGGAGATCACATTTCTTTGGTAGCAAAGTGAGAACTGCTCATCTGCAGCTCTGAGGTAGAAACCCTTCAGCAAAACTCTCCTCAACACAGAGGTCAGACCAGAAAGCTCTGTAAAATTCACTGGGAAGGCCATCAGTGCCAGGTGCTTTCCCTCCTTCCATGCTTTGCAATGCAGTTTGAACCTCCTCCAGAGTCATAGGCTCCCCCAACTCCTTGGCGAAATCTACAGAAACTCTTGGAAGATCACTGCAAAAGACGTTGAAGTTGTCTTCATCCTCGATGTATTCAGAGCTATACAGATCTGCATAAAAATCCGCTGCCCTCCGCCTGATGTCACCATCTGCAGTCAGAAGAACATCCTCAGTCGATTTTAAGCCATGCACAAACTTGCACTGTCCTTGCTTGCGTCCATCAGAGCAACTTTCTGAAACCTGCTTCGAACCAGCGCTCTCTGTGTTTTTGAACCCAACAAATCAGCCAAAGCAGCCTTTTTAGACTTGAGGTTTTCAAAACAACCCCGATCTCCTGTGGATTGTGCAGAAGCCTGCAACTCCACTATTTCAATCTCCAGATCTTTAATAGATTTAGTTAATCTAGATGAAACATTAACAGTGTACTGTTGACAAAGTTCTTTAATTTCAATCTTCCCATGATCCCACCACTGCCCTAAAGATGCAAAGTCCTCTTTTCTAGTTTTGTGCAATCTCCAAAAAGAAATAAAAGTTTCTTTAAAATTTGTATCCCACAACAAAGCAGTGTTAAAATTTATCTTTTATATTGGCAATAATTGCACTACAAGAAACCAAAGCATGATCCGAAAAACTTACAGGATGGATATTACAGTTTTGAAAAATTCCAAAATTATGTCTAAAACTGTATATTCTATCCAACCTAGCTGCAGAAAACAAATTATTTGTGTGTCTAGCCCATGTATATTGTATTTTATGATTGTGCATTTCTCTCCAAATATCAACCAAAGAAAATAAAACAATCAAATGTTTCAAGAACGTTGTCGAAGCTGGATGAGGTTCAAAATGATTCCTATCCAACTGATCATTTTCCGTACAGTTAAAATCCCCGCCCAAAAAAAGAAAATCCTCTGTGTCACACTTACTCAAAACATCTTCTAGTTCATGTAACAAATGGATCCTTCCTACTCTTGAATTTGGAGCATAAACATTTACAAAAACAATATTAAAACACTCATATTTTGCTTTCACCACCATTAATCTACCCTTGATTACTTCCTCAAATTGATAAGACACAGGTAGAAAATTTCTCGAAAACAGAATTGCAACTCCCCACTGGTCTCCCCCATTCTCTCCTCCAATCTATCTCATTTAAACAATCACTGTGTGTTTCTTGTACCATTAAAACATTTATTTTTTAAAATTCATTAATTCAAACATATTTATTCTCTTTTTCACATCTCTAGCTCCATTCAGATTTAAAGTTGAAACTCTGAAATGGCTCATTACTAAAGATGGGAGGAAAATCACCAAAGGAAAAAACAGACATTTAAACTTCAAACTCATCGTCGTTGTTGAATTCTTGCTTGAGTTTTCCAATCAATTTTTTTAACCGGTAAACTTCTTTATTATTATATCCCCCTTTTCTTTTATTGTTCAACTGAGATCTCACATGCATGAAAAAAAGTTTCTTGTCAGGAAAAAAATCTTCTACTTTTACGTTTTTCATATTCTTAGTAACTTTTAAAAAATGTTTAACATTTAGTACGCCATAACCTTTCCTTTGTTGACTTTGGACAAGGGAATTACAAGATGAGGCCAAACTATCTTCAGTCCAACCTTCATCTTCACCTTCCTCTTCCTCCTCTTCCATATTACTTTCTGAATCTAGAACTTTTCCTGAACATTCCAATTCTGTATCTCTTTCATCATGTTCAGTCTGAGAACCAAAAAGTCCTTCAGAAAGTTTCCTCTTTTTAGAACTTCCCAAACCATCTTCCTCCATTGTTTGACTGCATCCCTCATCCTCTTTTTCTTCAGTATTTGTTTTCTCCTGAAGAGACTTTAGTAAACTCTGACTCTGTCCCTCCTCACTGTTATCTTCCTGCCTTTCCTGTAAATCAAACACTGTTTGATTTTTCAAAACAAGCTCTCCATCTTCTGACAAACATGTCTCATCCATGTCTTTTCTCTCAGATGTTTGCCCTTCTATTTCTTTTGTCGCTGCGCTCCCTGAACTTGTGGCCTCAACTTGATTCAGCAATTTGTCGCTCTCTTTATCTCGAGTTTGCGCCAAATTATCAGGAGAGGGATTTTTCCCAGGATATGCTCGAACCAAGTGACCAACTTCCCCGCAACCAAAACACACCAGAGTGCCCGAGTTTACATAAATGGCATAATAAAACTCATCCACTCGCACATTTAGAACCAAGTTAAGGTCTTCATTCTTTTTATTCAGAATCATAAGGACCTGTCTTCTATGTGAAACAACTTGTTTTAACTGCGGTGATTTACAACCTGACGGCATTTTTCTGATCGCGGAAACAATCTTTCCATGCCGCGACAATTCTCTCACCAACAATTCATCACTGAGGAACGGAGGTATATTTGCAATCGTAACTTTTTTAGCCGGAGTGCTTAATGGGGAAACAGAAAAAAAAACATTGTTCACAACAATGCCTTTTTCAATCACTTTGTTTGCCTTCTCCACGCTATCAACAAAAATGACCACCGCGCTGTTCATCCGAGCAGCGGATTTAATGCTGCTACAGCCCACAACTTCTCCCACCGCCAAACTACATTCTTCCACCGTCATAGTGGGACTATTAGGTATGATCTTTAAACCATGTTGTCTCGTAAGTTTGGTCAAATCCATTTCCGGCATTTTCGCCTTTTGGCGCAAAATGCTGGTGTTACGCACAATAAATTTAACCAAGTTCACTTATTCTACCTCCACAACCACAATATCTAAAGAACAAAACCCATAATAAACCAAGAGATAAAGAAAAGTACAGTTAGAAATTCTCAATCCCTCAGTCCACTCACCACAAGCTCCTCCACCAACCCCCAGCATGCAGTGCGAAAGAAAGAAGCAAAGAAAGAAAGAAAGAAAGAAAGAAAGAGAGAAAGAAAGGTCGGCTTGAAACATTTGTATAAAACCAGCGATATTTGGTTGCAGGTGTGTGTGAGAGTTTGCGTGTGTGTGGTCAGTGAAACACAGTGCCTTGAATGGGGAGCATCTGCATGGCTGTCTTGGCTCTATTTGTGTCGTTACTAGAGTAAATGTGAGTATAAACCATGTAGGACTTCTCCCCTGCACTGTGTTTCCCCAGTGTCAGGTTTTATTCTATCAGTGTTTTCACTGATTGCTTCCTACATTTCATTATATTAAATGTTACTTTTTATTTATACACACACAACAAGGAATGTCTTATGCAATAAAATTCATGAGTAAATATCCTTAGTATGCCAGCCATAGATGGTGGGTTCTTGGTCAACTGCTTATTTTGGACAGATTTAGAAAAGTTTGTAATAGAGGGAATTGCACTAGCAGACAGTCATGGTTTCCTTAAATGTCCTTCCTTCAATCCCTGAGGCTCTTACTGAAGGTCAAGCCTGGGAGATCTATTTGGCCAAAGGACATAACAGCTTGTGAAAAAAAAGGTCAGGAAAGGGAAGGAAAAAAAGATACTACCAAGACAACTAACGGTAAGTCATGAAAAATAAGCACATAGAACTGTAGGGAGCCACTTATTCAGACCAGGAATGAGTACTACTGTTAGGAATAAATGATTCTGTGTTTTCCTCTATCTCTGTCAGCTGTTTGCATGCTGGCATATACACACACATATGAGCACACACGGTTAAGGGAAGGACACGTTAGAGAATGCCTTCTTTAGGGCATAGCCGAGAGAGAGGCCTAGAAAAGGAATCAGAAAATGTTCTCTGGTGGCATTTTCCATCCTGATTGGTAAAGTCATTTAACAAAACTTAAAACTGTCAAAATACAAAGTTCAATTTCAGATTTGTGGTGAGAATCTTTGCAGAATTGTTTAACTATATTTGAGGGTCTTGCCACAGCATCTCAAGTCTGAACGTTGATTAAAAGTTTTTTTTTTTTTTTTAGATATTCAGATTTGCTTTTTCTGGCCTGATTTGAATGTGACAAAAAATAGAAAAAACAAAAGAAAGCATGTTAAATACTTTTTACAGCCCTATATAAAGACCTCACTCTGTTATACTTCAGTAACCACTCGGGTACAAATGGCTAATTTCTTCACTAATTTTATTAAGTTTCATTGTCTGCTTTAATAAGTAATTGCACTTTAACCTAATTTCAAACACAGGAACAAAACACAGGAAGAAAACAATGCTGTCATAATGATATAACAGCATTAAAGCCACAACACTGTTAAATCTGTGAGGCATTAAAGGCATGACATCTTATTCATCATATTTCACTTTCCAGAAAAGGATTTCAGCCAGATGTTTAATCCCTGTGGGCATTGTGGGCAGGGCTAAACACCAAGCGCACCCAAACTGTCTCTGCCAAATCCATCCCCCAACTCAGAGATCTATGCAGCAGGCTGCACTGCTCTGGCTGTGCACACTGCCCACCCTGCCAGATGGAGAGCTAATCACAGGAACAGCATGCAGCTTGAGCCTCCAAGTTAGCCCTGACTGTGGACATAATGCAGGATGCTAAGCTCTGTCTTTACTGAGCTGGACTGTCACATTCTCGTGTTTGCTAACTCCATCTGTCTTTCTCAGTGTTGGACTCATTTCAGAGTTTTACATCACTGCACATCCCGTCACCTTTTTTATTCAGTCCAATCCAGCAATATGCATTCATGCTTAAATATATTCAATGGACTCCAAAGAAATATTGGGAAAAAAATACAAACATCAGTGATGTTTTGTTGCAGACTATCCTTACAGTTGGAGAAAATATGCACCATATGATGGTATGGTATGAATTCCTGTCTCTGATGAGATTATTAGGCACAGAGAATGAGAGGGAGACAAACCTGTTGGCTAAGTCACTATTTGAAAAAGAAAGATGCAGGTCTAGATTATCTGCAATCTTGTTGTACCCAGAATGTTCTGCTGCCTTACTGGTTGAGTGCTGTGTCCATAAAAGCAGATGACATTTCTCGTCCCTTTGCAAATTGATTGGAATACCTGAAGCTCGATTCAATGCTGTTCACATTCATTAGTATAAAAGGAATTAAAAGTACTGAACTAATTTGAGGTTTGGTTGGATTTTTATTCAATGAATAAAGCAAGATAAGGAAGCAAAGTCAATGCTTAGACAGAGATTATACAACAACAAAATCACTTAAAAACAGTCAGTGTTAGAACTGTGCCCATATCTGAAACTAAAAAATGTTTAAATTGTTTCATATATCAACAATGTAGTGTCCCAGTTATACTTGAATGCATCATGGTCAGCTGTTTGAAAAATAAGCAGTAAATAGCATGCTTGGTCCACCTTTCTATCTCCATTACTGTAGCTGAATAAGAAACTTTACTTTTTCCGAGTTATCTTTTCAAAATAACATGGAAGAAGGTTTTCAATAAGCTTACATTTGTGTATTCGGAAGTTTGATGTAATATTACAATCTGATTACAGCTAGAATGGATTCATTTTCTGTAAGCAGAAAATCATCATGAATTACATTAATAAAGGCTTAAAAACAGCAATCCAAGTAGTCAATACACTAACTGAACTTAGTGTATTGAGTTACTGACCTAAACTTCTCTTTAATATTCAGATTTATTCAATACAATTTTATATATTTGTAAACTTGAATTCAGATAAAATATAGCAAATTAATAAAAACTAGTTCATGTTTTAGCTGTAGACTTACTTCAGAATATTTAGGTGGTGAGATGTTATATTATTAGGACTGTTTAGATTTTCATTCATTTCTATAAATTATTCTGTGCCTGACAATTACCATTCCCAGGGAACAAAATATGTTCTTACTTTCAATCTCTACCTGTTGGATCAAGATGCACACACACACACACACACGCACGCACACACCCATGCACACGCACACACGCACGCACACACGCACACACACACGCACACACCCATGCACGCACACACGCACGCACACACGCACACACACACGCACACACCCCCACGCACACGACACCATATTTCAGTGATGTAATTTCATTAAAATTTCTTTCCTCACTTAGAGCCCGGAAACTATTTTGTCTCTGTCACTGCTCTTCTTGCATGTTCACTCTCTTGATGACAACAAATTCACAAGGTTGTGCGAAGGCTTAAATAAATACTAGCATGATCCTGTATTGCTGAATATTTTGTTAAGGGTCCCAGGAATCATTGTTCTCAGCAGAGAGAGCTGATTTTATATATATAAAAAAAAGTAAATAAATAAATAAATATATATATATATATACTCCAAATATATAATACTACTATAATAAGAGTAGCAGCGTTTCCTTCATTCATAAATATATGCAAGAGATAGTGACTAAGTATGGCTTCTCTCGTCAACACTGAGAAAAACAGCTGCACACCATGTGATGTCAGCCTTGAAGTGGAAATGCACCTGATTGTTTAGCACTATTGTATCAAACATTTTGGGAGAAGATTCAAAGACGCATCACCAGAAAGAAAAAAGTAATCACAAAAAATACTGAGAAACATAATTTTTGCTAACCCAAAACTGAAACAAACATTATGTTAAGACAAAGGAAAATGATTTTTACCTTGAGTATTTAGGTAGAAACAAGTTTACCTTTATACATGTTTTAAATAACGTCAAATACATTGTGATAAATACTTATCAGGCTAAAAGTTTGACATGGATCTTTTTCCCTTTAAATCAACAAGAATTGTCTATCTTCCATTTGCTATTTTGATGTTATAGTATTTTACTATATTGATAAAATACTATATTTCAATAAGCAACTTTCAACTGAGAAGATTCCAATGTGCAATGACACAAATGTTAAACCTGAACACCATGTCATTTTCCTTTCTCTTCACAACTATGCACTATTTTGTCAAAAGCCCAATAAGTCATAAAGATGATGATTTGTGTCATGACAAAATGTGAAAACATTCAGAGGATATGAATACTTTTGCAAAGCGCTGTGTAAATGAAAATCCCGCCAGGGTTTATTCAGCAGCATAAATGTAATGGATACAGAGGGGACAGCTAAGCTCCAGTGTTTGATGGAAACTCATTAATTACCTCAGACAGAGCAGCCTTTCACAGTCTTCAAGTTGGTCTGCCCATCACCTGTCTCACTAAGGTTAGAATCATGGAGCTCTTCTAATGTCCTGGAAGTGTCCTCATCACACAGAGAAAAGCTGCCAGTGTCAGCCACTGACAGGGCTCTTTTGTCAATGCAGAGAGGGAATTGTACAACATGTTAAAAGTGTGGTGATGCACTGTGTCAAAGGGAAAAAAAAAAAAGAGTCCGTTTGACAGCTAGACACGAACTAATTTAATTTCAAAATGATGAAGCGACTTGACAGACTAATGTGCTACACTCTCTTCCAAACCCCCACTACTCCAAATAAAACATATGGAGCAACAGGCACTCATCTCCCACAAATGACTAATACACAGTCCCGTCCTCTACAACAGACCAAAGGTAAGGGGTGGTTCTGAAAAAAACCCCCCAAAAAACAAAAAACCGAAATGAGCCAGAACCCAACACGCAACCAAGACATGTGGATGGTTACCAAAAGCTTTGTTAGATGCAATGAGATGGTGTTGAAGTGGGCCTGCTAGTTCTGGTTGCACTGGTTGGTCAGGGATGGGGGTTAACAGGACCAGGAGTCCAGTCTCAGGAGGGTTGGGCGAGCAGCTGAATGGGTGGGCTTGGGGTTCTCAAGTGTTCACTGAAAACTGAGAATAACAGTCACCATCCAATGTTTTGTGGTCCAAAAATGGTCCAGGGTCAGGCGCAGGAGGGTCTCAGGCAAGGGAACTCCAAGACACAATAGACACGAAACAGGTCAGAGTCAGGGAACGGCTCAGCAACAAGACATCAAAGTCTTCTCAAACACCAGTAAGGTCTAGGCAAAAGCAGGGGTCAGAGAAAAGCAGGGTCAAAAACCAGAAACTCTGAACATGAATCAGAGCTTGAAGGTTGTGACAGAGGCAGCAGATGATCTCTCACTGAAGTGGAGCTGTTTGAATAGGGAGCAGGTGAGGATAATAAGCCATCAGCAGGAGAGGGAGAAAGTAAGCAGCAACATCAAGGCAGAACAGAAATCATGACAAAAGAAAAGTGATTGTACCATGCTTGTCTGTCAGTGTTGCTTTTTTTGTTGAAGCAAACCATCAGGCTTTTGAGAAAAAGATCCCGGCTGGCCTAAGTTTAACTAAGCAGAAGAAGTGACGAGATCTTACTAGTTTGTTGTGGTCGGACTCAGTGTGCAGTGGAGGAGATCCTGTCAGCATGGTGAGTGAATCTGAGAAGGAGGAATGAAGGTTCAGAAGGCAGGGACTGAGCATTGAAGAGCGGGCTGGCAGATGGAAGAATGGATGTTGTCATCGAAGAAGTCCAGGACGGAGCAAGAGAGATGAACCTGTGAGTGCAGAGACACGAGGTGAACAGGTTCTTAAGTGCTAAGAACCTACATAAGGATTTGAGAAAGACAAACCCGCTGGCTTAACTAAAACCAGGCCAGCGTTTTTTATCAGAGGCTTCTCCTCTTTTGAACTAAATGCAGGAAAACAGTTGAGTTACAGTAGTATTTTAAGGTGAATGAAGAGAAAGAGGCTGTAGTGTTATTGGTTTTAGTCTTTCATAAAATAAAAGCTTTTTATGAACAGACACTTTTTATTGTAAGTGCAAATGAAAAAACATGATTAATTGAACATTAAAATAGCAGTGTGCTATAGTTCCCAATCATCAACTTTTTTCATAAAAGGCACCATTGCTAGTTTTAAATAAATACCTAATAACTAATTTTAATTTCTTAAAAAGGAATAAAGATTTTTATCATGTTAGAAATGTAACACATTTTTACATGATGAGATAAGATATTTTGGTTTAAAAGAACTTTGACAATTATTTACAGCTGTGGCATCACGGCTTGGATTTCTGAATAAACTTTTCCTCTGTGAAATGTTTGCATCAAACCTGTGATTTATTCACACAAAAATGCTCCTTTTTATCCTTGCAGGTGTTTGATGCAGTTTTCCATTTGTTTATCAAAATCTGATAGAAAACGGCGTAATTCATCCTGGAACGAAGCTGCTCATTGCAGTCACTGAACATGAAAATTGGATTCAGGTAGATAAGTCAATCTGTGGGTCGGATCCTTTTACTGTTGACCTGAATGAGCGAGGGAGACTAGAAACATAGACAGAATATTCCTCCACCATTTTCAAATCCATATGAGGCTCTGAAAATGTGACTACTTTTTCTTTTCAGTTAACATGTCTGCACGCTCAAGACTCCAGTGAAATGCACTGGCTCTCCAACTGTTTTGTCTGGCTCAAAACATTTACCTTAACAATTTGACAATAAAAGCAATTCCAATCAGTTTATTTATTTTCCACCAAATCAAAATACCTGTTATCTCAATACACTTTAGAAAAGTTAATAAAATGCAGTCGTATACATGAATACATTTCAATTGATGCTAGATAGATGATGCAGTTGATTTCAGTTCATTATTCAAGTTGGTGAAAATAAACAGAAAAGCCCAGCAGATTGCATGGAGACACTGACTTGCAGTATTCACTGCTGGATGAGAACATAGTGATAGAAATGAAAACATGTCTAGCTCTTTATCAGGACACTCAAAGACGCTTTACAATAAAATCAGTCATTCCTATCATGTTCACATTCACATGTTGATGGTGGTAAGCAACTGGGTTGAAGCCATAGCTGCTCTGGGGAGGCTGGCACAAGTGAGACTTCTTCTGATCACTAGCAGGCAAGGCTCAAACTGGTCACCCAACAGTTTTTCATGATTTTCCCTCCATCATCAACACATGTGCAGGATAGATTACAACTATAGTTCATAGACTTCTAGCAGAATTGTCAACATATCCAGTAATGGTCATTTGCTAAGATGTCATATGGTTGTGATTCGTTAGGGATAATGTGGGCGATGGTGGTGGAAGTTCATGCTGTAATTGGTGGGTTGCTGATTCGATTCCAGCATGTCTGCCTCATTCTGGACACAACAACAGGTTACATGATGGTGATGGTCACATGGTCTGGTGGCATTGGGGTTTCAGACTGCACCAGTCTAACAGAGGCGAAGCTAAATCAGCATATTAGCCATTCCTCATTATGGGCCAGGAAATCTTGGTGATCTCTGAAAATGTGTTCCTTCCAAGGATCACAGAGAATGTGACTGGTATGTGATCTGAATGGCTGAACTGACCACATTGTGCAGTTCAGTTACTTGCAGTTGTAAGGTCTTTGGCAGGGCCAGTGCATGTGTTGCATAGTCTTACTCACGAGTGTCACTATGGTATTTCACAGCAATCAGTCTGATTGCCTCACACCATGTTATGTTTCATGTGCTAATCTGTGGTCCACATCACCCTGGTGATCACCTGAGGAGAGGAAGTTGATGGAGAGAAAATTTGATGAAATGTTGTGTTGTCTTTAATTTCAGAAGGCCTTTTTTATTTGAAAGGTTCTTATGTATGGTTATGGCTCAGTCGAGGACGCATAAATAACACTGCTGTTCAGAATGCTTATGAGAAAGTCGATCTATGATTAAAGCTTGATATTGTGTGAAATTAAATGTCTGAGAGGAATCATGATGTAGTGTGGCTGCAGGTCCTCACCTCAACATCTGTGTCACAGTTTCCTCTTCCCCCAACACTCTGCGCCAGGGACCAGACCTTCTCCCTGAAATGATACCTGATCTTATGGTAAGTCATGTTGCTAACTCTTTACACAAACCATACATCATCACCACATCACTTCTCTTTGCCTAATCACAGTGGTTATAGAGACAACAGCTCAGGTTGTCAATTGTTCTAACATAATTCTAAGCTGTTTTAGCTGGAAAGCAAACTGTGAAACCAAGTTACCAGAATCTTCTTCTAACTACAGCTAACAAGAACAGAACCAGCCAGCTAAAGTATTTTAGCTAAACTGTAACTTAAGGAGTATGTTCAAAAGGTTAGCATTCTCTCACAAACACAATAATGATTATTTTGAAGAGAAAATATTAAAACACTGAAATATCTTTATCCACTTGGATCAGCTAATATTGATGCTTTGGCCGGAGGGTTCTGTTTTCAGCAAATTGGCTTGCCAATAATAGAAGTTCTTCAAATTATGAGGAACACAGTGACTTACTGAGTGTGAGTCACTGACCATAGTACATATGCTCTGTACTGAAAATTCCTATTTTCAGTACAGAGCATATGAAAAGGGTCCAGCCAAGACTGCCCACCATTACTAAAATTCTTTTTTTTGTATTTGTTGTTTTTTGTTGTCGTTTTTCTTCTTGCAGCAGCGACCCCTCCAGCAGGTGGTGCCCTAGGGAACCGTTTACATGATCCATCCTAAGAGCCAACTCTGAGCCAGAGTCCAATCTTCAAACTGGTCAGAGCAGGAGTGTCAAACTGCAATGTCAAATGCTCATGCAGCTCATTGGTGCTCATAAATAATATTTCCCGAGTTCATTCCATCCATCCATCCATCCATCCATCCATCCCAACCAACCCTTTGTTTCAAATAGAAAACCTTTTATGTTCATATAAGCTGCCTTGTGGGTACTACACACAACTATATTTGATCCATCAATGATCAATAGATTAAGAACCAATCCTCCAAAACTGACAGAATTCTAATTAAATTGATTTCTAGTTAAATTGCTAAAACATTACCTCCTCAAAATAATGTTTCATAATTAATTGGAGCTAATTTGGCCTCACCAACAAAACTCTTAAATATAAACCTTGTTCTTAAAGCATACATGGACTGAGATATCATTGCATTATTTTCTTGATTCCATCCTTTGTATAGTTTTAGTTTTTACTTTGAATTGTTTGTTAGTTTCATCCATCTTGTATCTTTCAGTTTGATAAAGTGTTTCTAGCTTGAGTTTGTTGATTAAAGTATTTAACTGTGTGATAGAGTTTTATTTGTTAATAAACTGGAGAGAAGCATCTGTATTGTGAAGTGATGGTAGATGTTTGCTCTATAATTGGTGGGTTGCTGATTTCAGCCCTGCTCCATTTGTCTCAGTCTTCAGACACTTTAACCCCTTCAAGTCTCTGCCCCCTATCAAAATAGTTCCACTACACAGGATCCTAAAAACAAAATGTGCCCATTCTGGAAACCCAAAGTCAATCTGATTACAAAGCAAAGCCCTCTGAAAAAAAACATTAAGCTGTGAGATTAAAGGTGATTAGAAAAGTAAGATTATATTTCCTCTGGTCATTCAGAGCTCAATAAACAGAAGACAAATCTAGTATGACCTATTTAAACAAGTACTGACAGCCTTTCAGGATCCGAACACATTCAGTCAGGACATTTAGTCCCTTCAAAAAGTTCTGGGTCTTCCTGCGGCCATCTCCTGGTGGGACCTACCTGGAAAACCTCCAATGTGAGGAACTCATGGGGAATCCTGGCCAGAGCATCTCTGAAATGCACCATAGCAAACTGGATACACAGGTCACCGTCAGGTAACACAACTGTTATAAACACAAATGGTAACTGGGGAACATTGATTGAAAGAAGAGGTATAAATAATGAGAGGGGGAGTTGAACATGCAAGTGGTGAGATAAATTATTTGCAACAGATGGAAAGAAGAAAGCTGGAGCCAAATGAGATTGGCCGACTGTGCAAAATGACTGAACAAACACAAAAGCAAAACACAGGGAGCAGGGCAACACTTACTAAAAAGTACATGACTAATCATTATCATGTATCAGTTGTGCATATTCAATCACAAGAATGTGTGGAAACAATACAATAAACAATGAAAATCTCAAACCAAAGCCAAAGCTAACAGATCATGGCATAAAAATGAAGTAGCAGTCATTAAATTCAACATTCTGTTGGATCTCTGTCTGTTTCTAAAACTCTGTCCACCTCACTTGGGCTTTACTTGGGCTTTGACCCAATCTTGTTCTCCTGTGTGATTCTTCTTCTTATGAGTCAGCTCACACCTCAACTTTGATATTTTTATAATTTCAAATCAACTACTTGCTCTTGAAGACTTCAAACCCTCACAATGCTTTGTACTGCTGCCTGGATGTTTGATCTGCAATGCCCTTAGAAAACTACTTCACCCAACATGAGTTTCAAGAAGCAATGCAACAAATGTAGCAAACCTAAATCTTCAGAGACCTATTTTAATACAGAAGCTTTGGATCAATACCTGATGTTTTCTCACACCTCACATGTAGAAATATTTTTTTCGTGGTTCTCTTGAGAATAAAATCGTCTCATTAGCAGTTTCATATTACTAATACAAAAGCAAGAAAAATAACTAAAAAAAAAACCCTAAAATTGGGTCGTCCACTGGTTCGACGTTTCATCGTAACCATGATACAATACTGTCTTGATTTTCTTACCGTGTCCTTACACAAAGCTCTAATGGCAGCATCGCAGTCATACAGGAAACATACAGAAACAAAGCAATCAAAATGTAGTGATTACTACAAGCATTGAAGAGAATGTATGCTGAAACCAGAAACATTTTTTCTCTATGTCTGATCAGGACAGTCTCATTCTGTGTTGGCACCAGACATTAAACAAAAATGGCTGATGATGAACATATATCTTCATATTCAAAGATACCACTGGATTCTCAAAGTAAACGAAAATGTGCCATAAGATCTAGATTTAAAGTAATATCTGCAAGAGTGGCAGAAGCAATGAGTATATGATAAATGTTTAATATAAAAACTGTTCACAAAACTTATAAAATAAAAGAGAGCCAGGGACAAAATGCTTATTTGATGTGGTCATTTAAATGTGTGATTCATGAGTTCTTAACAAAAACATTTAGCACCTATTGACCAATCCTAACATAGACTTTTGCCTGGTTACAGGTAAGAGGTTGGGGAGATAATCCTGCTTATCTCTTTTAATATGAACTGGAATGAAAAGAAGAAAATAAAACTTGAAGTGGATGACTTCAACTTTACACAATTGTAGAAAAGCCAAATACATGGACCACTAGTTTACATAATCACCAAGACCCATTTTCTAGCCAGTTTATTAAAACATAGTTTTTTGGGGTTTTTTGACAAGAAATCCCAGTGAATATTCTTCTAATGCATTTGAAACTTCATTCAAAGTAGAAACTTTGTGTGACCAAATGTATTTCTTAAATTTCTACAACATAACCCAAAACTAACTGTATAAATCTGATGATGTCCCTTTTCGAAAATTGGTAGAGATAGTGATTCCTTTTTAAGTAATAAGAATAATAGTAATAATAATAATTCTATTTATAATCCCCTTCAAGGAGAAGAGAGAGCGCCATTAAATCCTCACTGCGAGTCTACACCAGCAGCATTAAGGTTGCTGCCATGACAGGAACCGATAACCTTGGGCTGACAGCCTGACAATTCAATTCAACATTGTTTATCTATGTTATTTAACCTTAATTTAAGTAGGTGAGTTATTAACAAAATTTTATTTACATAACCAACCTGGTGGGTAAGAAAGACAATGGAACAAGATCTACTGACACATTCACCCTATCTCTAAGGGAGAGCCCAGCCACCCTACGGAGGAAACCCATTTCGGTCGTTTGTATCCGGGATCTCGTTCTTTCGGTCATTACCCAAAGCTCATGACCATAGATGAGGGTAGGAACGTAGATCGACCGGTAAATCGAGAGCTTCGCTTTTTGACTCAGCTCTCTCTTCACCACGACCGACCAGCACAGCGCCCGCTTCACAGCGGACGCTGCGCCAATCCGCCTGTCGATCTCCCGCTCCCTTCTTCCCTCATTCGTGAACAAGATCCCAAGATACTTGAACTCCTCCACTTGGGGCAGGACATTCCCCCGCCCCCGACCCGGAGAAGGCACTCTACCCTTTTCCGGCTCAAGACCATGGCCTTGGACTTGGAGGCACTGATCCCCATCCCGGCTGCGAACCGCTCGCAATTTAAGAGCTGCAGATCACGTCCGGATGAAGTCAATAGGACCACATCATCCGCAAAAAGCAGAGATGCAAGCCTAAGGACACCAAAACGGATCCCCTCAACACCTTGGCTGCGCCTAGAAATTCTGTCCATAAAAGTAATGAACAGAACCGGTGACAAAGAGCAGCCCTGGCGGAGTCCAACTCTCACTGGAAACGAGCCCGACTTACTGCCGGCAATGCGGACCAGACTCTTACACCGGTCATACAGGAACCTAACAGCCCGAATCAAAGGGCCCGGTACCCCATACTCCCAAAGAACCCTCACAGGGCACCCTGAGGGACATGGTTGAACGACTTCTCCAAGTCCACAAAACAAATGTAGACCGGTTGGGTGAATTCCCATATGCACCCTCCAGGACCCTGCTGAGGGTGTAGAGCTGGTCCAGTGTTCCACGACCAGGGACGAAAACCACACTGCTCTTCCAGAATCCGACGTTTGACTAACCGATGGACCCTCCTCTCCAGGACCCCCAAATAGACCTTGCCAGGGAGGCTTAAGAGTGTGATCCATCTATAATTGGAGCACACCCTCCATTCCCCTTTGTTAAACAGGGGGACCACCACCCCTGTCTGCCAATCCAGGGGAACTGCCCCCGATGTCCATGCGATACTGCAGAGTCGCATCAACCAACACAACCCTACAACATCCAGAGCCTTAAGAAACTCCGGGCGAATCTCATCCACCCCCGGGGCCCTGCCACCGAGGAGCTTTTTAACCACCTCGGCAACCTCGTTCCCAGAGATTGGAAAGCCCAATCCAGAGTCCCCAGGCTCAGCTTCCTCAATAGAAGGCATGTCAGTGGGATTGAGGAGGTCTTCGAAGTACTCTGCCCACCGGCCCACAACGTCCCGAGTCGAGGTCAGCAGGACACCATCCCTATTGTAAACGATGTTGGTGTTGCACTGCTTCCCCCTCCTGAGATGCCAGATGGTGGACCAGAATCGCCTCGAAGCCATGCGGAAGTCTTTCTCCATGGCCTCTCCGAACTCCTCCCACGCCTAAGTTTTTGCCTGAGCAACCCCCCGAGCCGTATGCCACTTTGCCCGCCGGTACCCATCAGCTGCTTCCGGAGTCCCACAGGCCAAAAAGGCCCGATAGGACTCCTTCTTCAGCCTGATGGCATCCCTCATCGAAGGTGTCCACCAACATGTTCAAGGGTTGCCACCACGACAGGCACCGACAACCTTGTGGTCACAGCTCCGATAAGCCGCCTCGACAATGGAGGCACGGAACATGGTCCACTCAGACTCAATGTCCCCCGCCTCTCCCGGGACGTGTTCGAAGCTCTGTCGTAGATGGGAGTTAAAGCTCCGTCTCACGGGGGACTCCACCAGACGTTCCCAGCAGACATTTTTGGGCCTGCCAGGTCTGACCGATATCCTCCCCCACCACTGGAGCCAACTCACCACCAGGTAGTGGTCGCTGGACAGCTCCTCACCTCTCTTTACCCGAGTGTCCAAGTCATACAGCCACAGATCTGATGAAACGATGACAAAATCGATCATCAAACTGCGGCCTAGGGTGTCGTGGTGCCAAGTGCACATATGGAAACCCTTATGCCTGAACATGGGCAATCTGTCCATGTCCATGTTCTGCCTGAACATGGACAATCTGTTCGTTATGGACAATCTGTGACGAGCACAGAAGTCCAACAACAGAAGACCACTCAAGTTCAGATCGGAGGGGAGCGTTGCTCCCAACCACGCCCCTCCAGGTCTCACTGTCATTGCCCATGTGAGTGTTGAAGTCCCCCAGCAAAACGAGGGAGTCCCCAGGAGGGGCACTCTTCAATACCCCCTCTAAGGACTCCAAGAAGGGTGGTTAAGCTGAACTGTCATTCGGCCCGTAAGCACAAACGACAGTCAGAACCCGTCCCCCCACCTGTAGGCGGAGAGAGGCTACTGTCTCGTTGACCGGGGTAAACCCCAGCTTACATGCGCTGAGATGGGGAGCAACAAGTATGTCCACTCCTGCCCGACGCCTCTCACTGTGGGCAACTCCAGAGTGGAAGTACATCCAGCCCCTCTCAAGGAGACTAGTTCCAGAACCAGAGTCATGCGTCGAGGTGAGACCGACTGTTTCTAGCCGGAACCTCTCAGCCTCACACACCAGCTCCGGCTCTTTCCCCACCAGAGAGGTGACATTCCACGTCCCAAGAGCCAGTATCTGCAACCGAGGATCGGACCGCCAGGACCCCCTCCCACTGCCACCACCCATCTCACAATGCACCTGACCTCTCATATAGGTGGTGGGCCCATGGGAGGAGGGACCCATGTTTCCTCTTCGGGCTGAGCCCGGCCGGGCTCCATGGGTAAAAGCCCGGCCACCAGGAATTCGCCAACGTGCAGGCCTGGCTCCAGAGTGGGGCTCTGGTGACCCGCGTCCAGGCGAGAGAACACGAGATCCAAAGTTTCCATTCATCATTCGGGTCTTCGGGTTGCACTTTGTCTGGTCCCTCACCTAAGACCTGTCTTCCTTGGATGACCGTACCAGGAGCATGAAGCCCCAGACTGCATAGCTCCTAGGATCATTGGGGCCCTCAAACCCCTCCACCACGATAAGGCTGCCACCTTATCGTGGTGGAGGAGGAGTTTTTATAGTAGCATTTTTCTAAAATTTTCTGAGTAGCCTGTGAGCAATAAAAAAGGCCAAAACACAGGGGTGTTGAAGTTGTTGGTTTATTAGCCAACTACTTAAGCAGTCTTTGTGTGTGATGATTCTCAATGTGTCTGAATTTCACCACAGGACAGAAACATAGCTGGTGGAGCTGCAGGAGCACATTAGAAAGCATGGGTATATTTAACTGTCTATACTTGAGGTGCCATTTGAATACCACTTGGGGTAATTATGGTTGGCAGCTCATCGTCCGTCAGCTTTGCTGCTGATTCTGTCTCCTTTTTTCCAATTTCCTGCCTCGTTGAGGATGCCAGTACAGATCTGGAGAGGCCAAGGCCTGTAAAGCAATGCAGCAAGGCACATTACAAATGTGTTTTGAAAAAGGAAGCACGAATTGAAACTACTATCTTAGTTTACCTTGTGAGTGAAAATAAAACAGAGAAAATATCAGGTAAAAAGCTGTGGATAAAATGAATCGGCAATACATGTTGAAGGTAAATGCAGGGACAGTTACGACAGTTGAGTTTATTCACACAATGCATACACAAAGTAACCCTAAATCTTTTACAGATTCCAGGTTATTATAATAAGCCTATAACAGTATTTACCCACTACTCTAGTACTTCACAGAAGTTTTGGTTCCTAAACTATATTACTACAATTTCTTTCCTAAGCTAAAAGCTTCTTATTCCCACCAGTGTGATGCATTTTCCTCCTCTCTACCTGCCCAGAAGGGTCTTTCAGGGCTCTCCGCAGACAAACATGAATCCAAGATGTTTTTGATCGTAATTGGCCCTAAAAAAGGCAAAAGAAGTCTAGATTTTCCTTTAGAAGGTCATTCCTACTCACATATAGGAGGGTTCTGCTCTGACAGAACTGTTTCTCTTTTCTTCATTGGTGCCCATTCTTCAGAGAGATATGCTGCTTGCAGAGCCACAAAATCATGGTAATTCAGCTCCAGTATATACACACCCGTACAAATTTTTGAGGGTATATTGCCAATCACCCTCAAAAATACGGAAAGTCACACCCATTCGCCTCATGTAAGTGGAGCACTCCATCAGCATTGGCACTGCCCAAAAGATCCTAGATCAGATCAGTTCTAGAATGTTGAGAAACAATGAAATGTTGTGATCTGTTGTCTTATCGAGACAAGAAGTGCCTGATCAATTCAAGATATTGTCAGGACTCAACTAAAGATGTATATGATGTGTCTTAAATCATTTCTTGTCTTAACCTTTCCTCATTGCACAAAAATTAGCACGTGTTGACCAAGAGAGAACTGAATTATGACCCTCATATTCACAGACAGTATACAGCACAATAAGATTCTTCAGTTTAGAAACCTTTTACAAAATGTCTGTTTTACACAAAACAGTTGTTCATGTAGATGGGAGGTAAAAGAAGACAGATAAAAATATCTTTTGAAAAATGTAAATTTGTGTGGGTGGGGTTATAAGCTCTTAATCTACTGTCTGTGATAACAGAACCTCAAAACTAAATTTATTTTCACTGAAGAAGTTCTAAACCTCTTTGGACACTGATAGCTGACAGCCCTGATACTTCAAATAGTGTATTTTTCTCATGTGGGAAGGTTTACTTTGAACATTTTACAGTCTTCACTTCCCATTTTATTTAGATTAGCCCATAAACACTCAATTTGTAATACGCCTCATTTAAAAGTCATTACTGGTTTTGTCTACTTGATTAAATCTGCATGGTTTTGATTTAGAAGCTGATTTCACTCTGAGTGGTACTGGAGAGTGCACATAGAGGAGGGGCTGCACATGTGCCACAGATCTCACAGTCTGCAGTGGAGAGACAGCTCAACATTGCATTTTTCTGGTTGAATCACATCAATGATCTCCATCCCTCCAATCCAACCATTATCTATACACAGATTCTTGAGAGGGGTGGGAGACATTAGAACATTTTCCAGTGGTCATTGAGCAGGAGGCAGGCTACACTCAGTCCAGCACATGGCAACAGAGAGACACAGAGGACGATGAGAGATCATTTACTTCACACTTAATTCTTTTGCATTCACACATACATGGACTGCAGCAGGAAGAGATACTGGGATTCAAACATTTGACCTACTTTCTGCAAGGCAATGATGCACCCTCCATCCATATTGATAATATCAAATGTTACCTCAAGAACACCAGAAACAAAAACATTTTACATAATTGAAACATGTATGTCCGTAACATAGAAGTTAATTATTATCACAAAGCCCAGAGGACTCAAGGAAGCTGACTTTAAAAGTACAATTATGAAATTGTTATTAACTTTAATTCACGCTTTCTTTTCCTAAATCATCATTTGGACATCCCTGGGTTAAAGTCAACAAACTGGTAAAGTCTGCAGCAGCTAGTGTTAATCTTGCCTTGAAAAAGCCTCGTAACCTGGGCTGTTTGGGGTTTTTGGTTAATAGGTTAACTGTTTTCTTTCTTCTTATTTTGATTGGATTAGTCTTGGTTTTGTTTCACTTTAGTTACATCTAGTTTAGTTTGATTATGTTTCAGCGCGTGAATCTGTGTGTGAATGACTATTGTGAGGCGTTTTGGGCTCCTGTAGACGTGAAAATGTAGATAAAGTACTGCAAATGTTTTTCAAGCAATATCTAACAACAGGCTTGCACTTGATTTCAGGATATTCTACTACCAAAGTTAAAACAGTTGATTCAAATGCTAACTTGAATTTCAGATTACTCAAGTAAATGTAAATAAGTGCAGTAAAGCCTGTTTCTTCCCATGAAGTTACTTAGCCCTGGACGTTTGCTCATGTTTCCCATATCAGAAACCGTCACTGCAGCACAGACAAAACTGCATTTAATTTGTCCAACTTGTTTGAGAGGGCGATCTTTTAAAGCTGGGCTAATTTGGGAAGTTCTTGGTAGGTAACAAATGAGAGAAGGACTTCACTATTAGTCATATGAATATACTGCGATAAAATATACATGTGTATAAAAATCATCAATGTTATTGGAAATAGAATGTAAGCAATGACCTACTCTGACTCTTTAATTAGTGACTTTTGCAAGTGAGCACAAACTCATTTATGTGAAATGTGACATTTGTGTGTACCTCTGCCTCATTTGCTTTATGAAAAACCTTTCATAAATGAAAATAAAAAGGGCAACTTTCACAGATCCTTGAGATGAAAAAATGCCTCATTCCAAACTCTGCACAGAAAACAAACAATTACATTCTTGACTGCGTTTATTTACTCCATGATTGAGCAATGCAGGCAGACAGGCGCAGGCAGATTAATTAACTAGCGCCTGAAAACCTTTATTCTTAAAGCATTGTCACATTGATGGATGGCTGATTAAAGTCAGTGAGATGGCTATCAGAATACAAACAAATATCAGTCAGAATAACAAAAACATACAAAACAGAGAGAGGAGGAAGAAAACACAAATTCAGGTGTTCTTTAACTGACCAAGAAAACCATTTTGATGATGGGCACTGCTGGGCATGAAGAAGAAAAAACATGTAATTGGGAACAGAGAAGGAGGCCGTAAGTGCAACTTATCATGCCAGCAGCAGCTCAAATTACCTGCCTTGTGCGTCTTTTGATGAGGTTTCTCATTAGGGGTCTATACAGCCCAGGCTTTGGAAATATCACAGGATTAATTAAAATGATAGGAATGAAGAAAGTAGGCTGCAAATAACAGGGTGGGAGAGGGCCTGCATAATCATTGTTCTGATCAGAGCAGTATTGTCTGTACATGAATGTGCCTGGTGACGGCAGCCAGTGGCTCTTCAGTGTTTATCTACAATCCTGGGCTAGCTTGTTTCCAGCATGTATCCACTGATAGAGCATTCAGCCTCCATTTACTATGAAGAGGCTCACAGGCTTTATTTATGCCTGTGTTTGAGCAGATGATGATGAACCATATAAAAACAGCTTGGTTTCATAACGCCTTGCAAAACATTTGAACCCCCTTATACTTAATTACATTTCCTTAGATGTTCAAGACTGGTAATTGGCTTTGTAACTATTTCCAAATGAAGATATGTTAATTTCTTTTGTTTCACATCTGTTCTTGAATTTCTTTAGGCCAGTGCATGACAGGTTGCTTTTTGAAATCTTTCAAATTCTTATGTTTCAGCATTTTTCAGAGTTCAGCAAACCACAGTTGGAGCCAGAAAATATAACAGTCACAAATTTTCCCAGGAACTTTCGGCAGCGAAGCAAGTTGTGCTTGATTTGGAGATCTTGTTTTTTTTCTCTTGTCATGTAAGAGCAGATTTACACTGTCAATTGCAACATTGCATTAAATTGAAAAATGAAATTGTGAAAATTATGACTGGATATGACTTAAAATTTTCATAGTTTTTATAACACTTAAAGTAACTAATAAATATTTGGATGTATGGTGGACAGTGTCGCTACAGTTACCTTGAGAAAGTAATCCAACTACTGATGAGTTGGACATTAGTCGGGCCCTGTTAAAGAGCAGAACACTAAGAGTCCCTATGTATTACTGCTTGTGGGAAACACAGTCACCAAACACATTCTGACTCTATCTAAAAAATAACCATGGGCAGCATTCACAGCATTGACAAAGAGATTAACATGGATTTACCTGAGACATCAGAACTCTCAGTGATAGCAGGCAGTACCACCTCTACTCCCATTGTTGACACATTGCCATGGCAACCTCTTATTACTCACCAAGGTGACTTACTTTGGAAAGTCACCTTACCAAAGAACAAGAAAAAGTAAACAAAATGCTCTTCCAACAGTCAAGAGCCTTACATTGGTTGAATATCAACCTCGTAAATGTCTATTAACCTGATGGACGACATCCCAGTTCAGAGAGCCTTCTCATTATTCCCAAAAGTGAAAGTTTACATACAAGAACTATTGCTAAAAGGCTGATCAATAAAATCAAAATGTCCACACACTGCTCCAGTTGTATGTGTCTGGAAGAAAGATGGCAGTTTGTGTCTTCGTATTAGAACAAAAACTACTCAATAGAACAAAAAAAATGTTCTGTTGCTCAACATCCATCACCCAGGAGGATACAGGACCTAACAGGCACTTTGGGTTATTACACCTGGTTTCATCAAGGGAAGGAAGGCTTACCAACAAGGGTTTGTTTCTGAGGGTTCCTGACAGTTTACTACCTTCATGATGCCCTGGAGCCTCAATGAATGGATCTGTATCTCATTTGGACTAACGAACACTCCTGCAGCTTCCAAAGGAGCATGAAGGAAATGCTGGGGCTTCTCAGAGATGAATGTTGGCTCCCCTATCTGGATGTATACAGCAATATGGGGTAAGGCTTAAACCAGAGAAGTTTGAGCTTTTTAAAAGTGAAGTAAAGTATGCAGGATGGATAATAGCAACTTGTACTGGCTGTCAAATACAAGAATTTGGCCCTACTGCAGCTACCTAATGAGATGTTTCATGTGGGCACAGAAAGAGTACCATATTGCACCTTGCAAGGAAGAGATTTTATTTTCCCTTTATGGCCATGGACATTGCAACCTATATCATCAGAAATGCCCGGGCATCATGTCAGAAAAACCAGTAAGTAAGTAAGAAGAAAAGTGACATATGCCCAAAGAATAAAATGTGCTGCACTTCAGCCCCTACTGGGGAAAAAGTATTTACATAGTTAAAGATGTAAATACTGTCAATCTCCTGTCAGTAGGAGATTGACAGCAATCTCCTACTCTCAGTAAGCAAGTTTCCCATTGAAATAAATCCATCTCATGTTTAAAGAATGTGTACCATACAGACAAGACAAAGCTGACACACCAGTAGAAACATAGACAAACAGATCAGAGACTCAGAAAATGATTTGGATGAAGGTGATGGCTCAGGTTACTGATTGAGAATACCTGCCAAAAGGACAGCGCAAAAACCTGCCAGAGATTATCAACACACATCCAAACCGAATAATTACATCACGACAACTTACAAGAGAGATGGCAAATAAACAAAAAATACATCTACCTATGACAATAACAGCCAGAGATGGTGTGGAAAACTTACCTACTATGCTTTATCCACGGCTGAGAGAATATATCCAAGAAGATGAAGCTAATGATGACAACAGTACCTGCCTACATTAAATCAAAAGAAGAGGAACTCAATTGAACTTGATCTGAGACCACAGAGTCACCCAGTAGAGCACAAAGAGGTTAGGAGATTTAACAGTGATATGAAGCCCCGTCAAGTACCCACATATCAGTCATTAGGTGACACTCAAGTGTATTCACATCCTACTGTTGACTTAGTGGATGAACAGCCAACTTCACAACACATATGTACAACAAACATACATGAAAACATGTACCCATTTATTCAAATATTCAGAATAAGCTGTAGACTTGTTGAAAGTGGACTTGGTAACAATGTTCTGTAGACATCAGGAGCCACCTTTTGTTTTGTCGCTGTGTGTAACACAAACAGAAGTATGATCACAGTTTTGTCCATCCATCCATCCATCCATCCATTTTCTTCTGTTTATCCCGGATCGGGTCGGAGGGTAGCAGCTTCAGAAGGGAGGCCCAGACTTCCCTCTCCCCAGCCACTTCCTCCAGCTCCTCCGGGGGGAATCCCAGGGCGTTCCCAGGCCAGCCGAGAGACGTAGTCCCTCCAGCGTGTCCTGGGTCTTCCCCGGGGCCTCCTCCCGGTGGGACGTGCCTGAAACACCTCACCAGGGAGGCGTCCAGGAGGCATCCTGACCAGATGCCCGAGCCTCAACTGGCTCCTCTCGATGTGGAGGAGCAGTGGCTCTACTCTGAGTCCCTCCCGGATGACCGAGCTTCTCACCCTATCACTAAGGGAGAGCCCAGCCACCCTACGGAGGAAACCCATTTCAGCCGCTTGTATCCGGGATCTCATTCTTTCGGTCATGACCCAAAGCTCATGACCATAGATGAGGGTAGGAACGTAGATCGACCGGTAAATCGAGAGTGTCACTTTTTGACTCAGCTCTCTCTTCACCACGACCGACCAACACAGCGCCCGCTTCACGCCAATCCGTCTGTCGATCTCCCTTCTTCCCTCATTCGTGAACAAGATCCCAAGATACTTGAACTCCCCCACTTGGGGCAGGAAATTCCCCCGCCCCCAACCCGGAGAAGGCACTCTATCCGTTTCCAGCTCAAGACCATGGCCTCGGACTTGGAGGCACTGATCTCCATCCCAGGATCAGTGCCTCCAGGATCACAATTTTGTTTTATTGATAATTTGGTAGAATTCAAATGAGGCAAGAAATGTTGAGTTGGGATGTTGCACCATGGTACGGCATTTCTTTTCAAACGACGAAAAATAAAGCAGAGCTGACTTTTCATCATAATGATATTTTCCTCTAAATCCCAGAATTGTTCAGCCCTGTTAATGACAAGTTCTTTTTGTTGGACTTTCCTTGTGGAGATAACAAATAGAATTGGTTCTTAGCTCTGAACCAGCATTAAATATGCTCAGGCGGAAATTTAATTTTAGTTACTTGAGATGATAAAAAGCCAGAGAGAAACTCTGAGATGGCTCACCAAGCAGTTTTCTTAGACAGTTTTTTTATCAGCTACCTTTCAGATTTAGATGAGATTTGCATTGTATTTGTATACCTTCCACAGTCCTGCTGTCTTGTGCCATGCACAGAAAAGCTAAATCCTCCAATCTGTTGTCTTTGACAATTTCTCTACCCTGCACTCTCTACACTGGCAGGGTTCTAAATTAATTAACTACTGCCTAAAAATCTTGATAGAATATTGTGATTCAATATCAGATTGACGACAGAAGTTCAGAGCTGTGAGCCAAATCAGACCAATAAAAGCGCTGAACAAAATACTTCAGCAAAATGAAAATGCAACCTTAACAGGTGGGCTTGTAGACTTGATTTAAAGGAACTCAGCGTTTCAACAGTTTTGTAGTTTTCTGAAGGTTTGTTCCATAGTAGTTGAGCATAAAAATGGAATGATGCTTCTCCATATTTAGTTCTGCGGATGTAGAGTAGACTTGAACCAGAAGACCTCAGAGGTGTATAAGGTTGATACAACAATTTTATAATGTATTTTGGTTCTAAATCTTCAGTAATTTATGAACCATCAACATTATTTGAAAGGCTATAAGAAGCCAAAATAAGGACTTTAGAACTGAACCAGCCAGGCTTCAGTAAGAAGCAAAGCAGCGTCATTTTGCATCATTAAGTATTGCTGAGAAGTATGAATAATTATGTCCAGCCATTGCAGGCTCATTTGTTTTATACATTTATGACAACTGACATGAGAGATTACAACTGACATGTTAAATCTGTGTGTTTCTTTGTTTACCTTCAACAAAGAAGGTAAACATTCAACATTAGGCAGCAATGCCTAATGTTGAATGCAACAGAGAGAACTAATAAGATCTAAAACATCTTTATGGAGTGTGACCATTATTTTGTTGGACATGTGCAAATGTAATTTTTAATTTTAGCATTTCAAAGGCTTGGAGATAAAATA
Organism: Poeciliopsis turneri; assembly: GCA_922788865.1. Classification (NCBI taxonomy): domain Eukaryota; kingdom Metazoa; phylum Chordata; class Actinopteri; order Cyprinodontiformes; family Poeciliidae; genus Poeciliopsis; species Poeciliopsis turneri. Next base: position 276,199 of record CAKLNU010000516.1, on the reverse strand, counting down.
GATAGATTTTTACTACCCAATCCTACAGAGAGTGAGGAGACAGGGTCTGAAGTAAAAATAATAAGAAAAGATTCTCATTCTGATCTGAAGATGCTCCACTGCTGCAGTGTTGCAATTACTTTTTATAGGAGGCTAAATAAAGTATGATCACAGCAAAAAGTATTTCATACTTTTAGCTCTGTAAATGCCAACTGCAGTATCATATTATGTGGCGCTGTGCATAGCTAAAGCAGGTAAACACCACTTCATCAAATCAAAATCAAATTGTTTTTGTATATGTCATATGGTGGTTGTGGTGAGAGGGTGAGGGAAACGCTGGAGGCCCAGGTAAAGTGAATGATGGTGATTTAATGAAAAAACAGTCCAAAACAACAGTCGACAAACAGTCCGCGGCCAGGCAGCGCGGCTGAGCGGAAGCCAGAGCTCACACCGGTAGCAACTGGTCTCACAGGCGGAAACAAAAGACAACTGACTACGTGCGACAAGGACCCGACGAGGAACAAAGACACAGGAGGAACTAAATACACTGAGGGCAATCAAGGGAACAAGACACACCTGGGAACAATCAAGGGGAAGACAGGACAACGAGGAGACTCAGGACACAGAAAACTCAAATAAACACAACAGAAACACACAGAACATGACAGTATAGCACTTTTCAGTTTATGATGTAAAGAGCTTTACATCATAAACTGTAAAACAGCTGAAACCCTGACTTCCTTTAAATCTCAACTAAAAACACACCTGTTTAGAGTTTTATTTGAAACGTAATCAATTAAAAATGTAATGATGGAACAATGTATTGTTTATTCTATGTTGCATGACTTTGTATTTTTGTGTAAAGCACTTTCAAATGCCTTGGCACTTTGAAATGCCAAATAAAATTTGATTGATTGATTGATTGATAAAAACACAAAAATACAAAGCCAAAGAACAAACAGTCAACTGAAACATTACATTTAGTCTAGTGCCATCATTAATTTTTCATTGATTATGTTTTCAAAGCAAAAGTTTTAAACTAGGTTTAAAGGAACTCATTGTTTCAGATGTTCTGCAGTTTTATGAAAGTTTGTTGCAAATTTGTGGTGCATAGAATCTGAATGCTGCATCTCCATGTTTGGTTCTGTTGCAGAGCAGAACCAGAAGACCTGAGAAGTCTGGAAGTTTGGTTCAACAACAGCAGATCTTTACTGTATTATGGTGCTAAACTGTTCAGTGGTTTATAAACTAACAGCAGTAACATCTAACATGGGTGAAACATGTATGAATGGAACATCAAATATTGTCCTTTTACAACTAAATCCTAATCAAGTTGTGGTGATAGGAGAGATGTCAGAAATAAGGGATGGGAGCACTGAGTGCAGTGACAGCAACTGTTTTTCCAAATTGTTTTTGCCAGTAGAAACTTGTTCAAGTTGAGCTAATTTGTCTGTGGAAATAGCACAGCTAGGTTTGGGCTCAGGCAGCAGTATTTACAAAAGGCTGAACCAGCTAGCCAGCTTAGAAATGAACCCTACCTTCTTCCTCCTGACATATTTGTTGATTTTTTTCAAAGAAATTCAAATCCAATAATAGTGTTTCCGCTTACATGACTGCATAGCACTCTGACCATTTTTACAGTGCATTGAAGAATAAAATAAAAGTCATATTGGATTATCAACTGTCTAACAAGCAATATTGAAGTAAACATGCACACAGACTTTTCTGAGGTCCGTCATGGCAAAATGGACTGCTTTCTGAAGAACGTGTCATCACCATCAGACAGGGCTCACACCGGTAGCAACTGGTCTAACGGGCGGCTCAAACAAACGACGGCAGCGACAATGACAAAAAAAAAAAAAAATAGGACAAGGACCAGGAACAAAGAACACAGGAGGGATTAAATACACTGAGGGCAATCAGGGGAACAAGACACACCTGGGAGCAATCAAGGGGAAGACAGGACAACGAGGAGACTCAGGACACAGAAAACTCAAATAAACACAACAGAAAAACACGGAACATGACAAAATTATCTTCATATCATTTTTCAGCATGCATGCATTGGCCATCCACTCGCATTTGAAGGCTCTGAACTCTGATAATATACTTAGCAACAAAATGCCTCTTTATTTTTTTAAAGGGTACAATTAAAATTTAGTTGATGATCAGCAATTGCCCTTTATTTTCTATTTTACCTTCTATTAAGAAATCAAATGTGTGCTTTTCATATTACAGCATAAGTAGTCCCAAAGATATTTTCTTCCCTGCTGGTATATATTTGACCTTTTGATTCATTTTCAATATGTTTGGTTTGGATGAAACAACACAACATATGAAATGTTTGTAGTACCGGATTGGAGCTTTACCACCTACGATCAGCAACTCCTACTGTTTTCCAAACACTGATGAAATTAGCTTCTAATGACAAACTGCAGTATTGTCTAATGTGATGTGTCATTTTAAATGAGAACTTAATGGTATTTTATCCATTATTTAGTGCTTAATGGAAAAGGCATTGCACATTTTTTAATTGAAAAGCAACAACAGTTTCTGAAAGAGTTACAGACAGATGTCTTTCTCTTCTAACATTAGCAGATGCAAACAAATATGCATATCTTAGTGGGTGTGTGAAGAGTGAGTTTGGGTGGTATGTATGGTAGGTCTTAGGTTGGTATTTGGTGGTGCAGATTTTGTGGGGTACCATTTAGGGCAACCTCCATGGAGGCAATGGAGAACCTCAACCTCTAGGTCAGGGGTGTCAAACTCCAGTCCTCAAGGGCCACTGTCCTGCAACTTTTAGATGAGCCTCTGCTGCACCACACCTGAATAGAATAATTGGGTCATTAGCAAGGCTCTGGAGACCTGATCTACACAAGGAGGAGGTAATTAAGCCATTTCATTCCAGTGTTTTGTACCTGTGGCACATTGAAAAACTGCAGGACAGCAGCCCTAAGGACTGGAGTTTGACAGCCGTAGGTTCTCCATTGCCTATAGACGCTGCATTAGCGATGTGTTGGTCACCAAAGTTTGGCCTGTTAGAACTGACATTCAAATCTTTGAAGTGAGCTGGCTTCTCACAGAGAGCACTGAGCAAATCACTGGAGAGGCAGAGTGCCTGTGAATGCGCTGGCTCCTCAGTTTTTGTTGCTCAGTTCTCTGTGTCAGTGGCTCAGCTCTTCTGCTCACAGCTGAACTTTGTTTTAATTGGTGGCATGGTAGCCTTTTGGCCAATCACACATGAGGATATGGGATACACATAATGTGGAAACAGAGAGGGGGACAGATGAGACAGGTTGGGTGAAGCTGTCCCTTCAGTCTGTGGGCAGTGGTCCGGAGGTGCCTCAGGTGCCACAATAACAGACCAGCTTTCGGCTGAGTGCTAAATGCTGAAAAAAAGAAAAAAAAATCTTATGAAAATAACTAAGTGTTGCTTTGACTCATTCTTAATCCCTGCTCATACAATGCACCGACCGACCATTTACCCAAAGCTCTTTTTAGAAAAAGCAGAAGCCTCCCCCACACAACTCTATCAGACTCGCAACTGCAGCAATTAGGAAACACCTGGTGGAACTGCACACCTGCTGGGCTCATCTTACAAATTACTTACCAGTACAACGCTTCTAAGAATGGCTTAAACAGCATCATAGAGAAGCATTGTTGAACTGAAGTCAGGGAGAGAATGAACTTCTTAAAGAAACAGAAGTCAAATTTAAGGTGTCAAATTGCAAAGTCAGATTTCTTCTGTGTTTGAAATAGACAGAATTTTTACGACAAAGGAAGATAACATTGTCAATTGAGTTTGCTATAAAATGTCATTATGTGTCTGGAAAATACACACTTCTTTAAATCTCCAGCGGAGATATGGAGATAACATGCTTCCTAGATTTTTAATACTTAGATGTACTTCATAATGTGATGCTTATAGGTTTGCTGTTCATTTCTGGAGTTCGGAAGTAAAATCCAGTTCTGCTTTTACTTGGTGATTTTACATCGGAGCTTTCCCTCTGGGTTGCCCATGTGATGAGGAGCGACAGGCGGCAGTAATGCAAAAATAATCTGCTAATCTCCACTGTAATTAAACAGATGGAATGAGGTTTTTACTGCTTACTTCAAATAAGCTTTAACTTCCCCCAAGCCAAGATGTGCAGAGTTACTGAGGAAGAGAATTGCAATGAGATCCCCAGAAGGCTTATCTCGACCTGCGCTCTTTGTGTGTGTTAACATCATCCGTCCATCCATTTTCTGTACACTCTTGTCGGTCGGGAGGGGTGCTGGTTCCTCTCCAGCTGCATTCCGGGCGAGAGGCTGGGTACACGCTGGACACGTCGCCAGTCTGTCGCAGGGCAACAGTGAGATAGACACCGTTGCCCATGCACACACCCACTCACACGTAGAGAGAATTTAGAGAGACCAATTTACCTTACAGTCACATTTTTGGACTGTGGGAGGATGTCGGAGTACCCAGAGAGAACCCACGCACACACAGGGAGAACATGCAAACTCCATGCAGAAAGACCTTGGACCAGGAATCGAACCCAGGACCTTCTTGCTGCAAGGCAACAGTGAAACAAATAAAAAGTCACATGTATGAGATGAGATATTTACTGCAGTGCTTAAAGTTCACTGTATGACATGTAAAAATCAAATCCTAGAACATTTTAGAAAAGAGTAAGTATACTCAAACATCAATCAAAGTTCACATAATAATGAGATGGAAACAGTTTTTGATCAAAATATCATTGATCCACTGTGTATCCTCTGAGCACAAATTTCTTATTAGATCATTTTTATTTTTGAAGCTATGAGTTATTACAATTTAAATTATATATATTTTTATAAAGATTTCATATTTTTTCACAATGTTATACTGTGTTTATGAAAACATACTATTCTATGACTTTCAATGATGAAATGTATAACATTCCATAATTAAGCCCATATTTTCTACAACCTAACCTGTGTGGTATGATGTGCTGTTCAGATCGCATGTGTTGATCATGTGTGTTTTCTGCATGTTGATAAGGTGTTGACATTTCAAGTAATAGGACTGGCATTATGATTACTTCCACAGTACTGGTTCCCAAATCTGATCCTTAAGTTCTGCTGCCCTGCTTGTTTTAGTCTCCTTGCTTCCAAATATCTGAATTAAATGATTGGGTGATTAACAAGGATCTGCAGCATTTGGTGCAGATCCTGCAGAGGAGGTCACATAATTATTTGAACCATGTGTGCTGGAATAGAGATGCATCTGAAACATGCAGGGCAGGATTTTTTGAGGACCAGATTTGGAAACCACTGCTCTATATCTCTACAGTCTGTGACCTCAGTGTTTCCCAACCCTGGTCCTCCAGGCTCACTGCCCTGCATGTTGTAGATGTTTTCCTGCATTACTAGATGAGATTCAGCTGATTGCAGTTCAGCAAACACCTGCCAATTGAAATCACCTGGACTGAAGCACAAAAAAAACAAACAAAAAAACCCACCTGAACATGTAGGGTAGTGTGGCTTCGGGACCCGGGTTGGGAAATGCTGTCTTAACTGACTGATTTAGATCTTAGTATTTTTATTTGCTAACAAGTTGCAAGAAAAAAAACGGGAACACTTAATTTGACAAGTTGGGCATAAGATTGACATGACACTGTCATAAACATAACACCTATCATGAACATTAAGGAGTCTTTACGAATGTCTATGACTGTTGTCATGAAGACGGTTGTCCATTAAAATTGCCAACTTTGCATTAAAGTGTCATTATTCACAAAATAATGAAATGTTTGCTCTTTGATGGATTTTTAATGCAACTCTTAGAGCAACAATTTATTTTTTGTCTCTGTAGCACTTTGAGATTTCGTTGAAATATAAGGTGCGTTACAAATAAAATGTATTATTATTATTATAACTTTGCATTGAAAGTTTCTTTATTTACCAAATGATGCTTCATGACAACAGTCAGGAGACATTCATACAGACAGCTTCATGTTTATGACAGTGTCATGTCAGTCATATGCTCACCTCGTCAAATAAAGTGTTAGCAAATAATCTGTTATCTCGACTTAGTGAAGAATATCACCGCAACAAGCAGTAATGAAACAAAAGACAAGTTAGGAATCTGTTCACTCAGAGTGCATATAGTGTGGAAGCTACAAAATAGAATGATTATAATTTTGCACTTGCAGAGAGCAAAATGATTCATTTAAAAGTTGTAAAATGCTATGTGTCAGGGTTAAATTTAAAGGATATTTTCTCATTCTTTTTTATCTAATGTTTTAAATCTTTGTTTTTCAAACAATATATTCCACTTTAAATACAAATTGGTGCTTTTGAAGTTTTCAGAAATGGCTCATGTCAAAGATGACAACAAGTAAAATTTTGAAATAAATTACAGAAATGTGAAAAGTTGTGTACGAGACTGGATTTATGACCTAAATAAATCTTCTGTGCTTTTATAGATAAAGTTGGCCAAGACACAATCCAGATGCACAGAATGAGACAGTGAGCAATTATCAATCAAAGCAACTGATTGGAGCAGTTAAAAAGACTTATTCATACAAAGATGTGTGGCAGGATCTCAGTGCCTCTGATTAGTATCCTAGAATTGTAAATTGTGCCTAATTAGGCTGTCATGGGTTCATTAAGGGCTTCAGCAACTCAGCTCCCACTCACCTGCATGTATATTAAAACTCATTAGCCTCCTTGTCTGAGACAGCACTTGCATTAATTGCCATCGATGCCCTGGCCCTCTAAGCAGGGTCTTTTCATGCTCCTTTGCACAGCATAGTTAGCATCGTGAAAATCTTTTTAGAATCAGGTTTTTTCGATCTTTAGTTTTTATCCACTTTGTGCAATTTTTAGAGTATGAAATTTCATTGCACACCTGAGATCAAATTAAAGTTGAATGGTATGAAACTGCTGTTTCATTCCAATTGTTTTAATTTGTTCTGGTTTCCCTTGTTTGCAACTGAAGTCTTAGCTTCAGGTTTTCTCCCTGATGTCCTCCTTCCGTCACTCACAGAATTTAGAGGCTGCATTAAAGATGCAAAGTGTACACAAATACAAGAGACCACTGAGCAAAACATAGCAAATGATTAATATTTCTTATTTATTAGAAACAGGTGTAAGTTTGAGACCAGTACTCATATTATTAGTTCAATTGATTTATGGAATTTAGCCCATCAAGACACGTTTTGATGGGCTTCTCAGTGAACAACTGGCCTTTGAGCCTGAAGGTGGAAATAATGCACACCTGTTTGCCAATATGAATAAAGGAAACACAAGTGAGCCCAGTTCTGACTGACGGCTGCATGGTTTACCTGCTGATCACATTAATATGATGAAGTGGGGAAAACAGTGTCAGTTTGGTCGATGTACCAAATTTAATTCCGTTATCATAATAGTTGTACTCTGTGAATAAAATAACATTTTCCTCGTGTTCATGTGAACATTAGCCATAATATTTAACTGGTTAACTGTGTCATTTGGCCCCACATGATACCAAGTTGATAAAATATGTTGTTCTTTTTGAACTGAATGGACTAGTAGTTAATACCTGTATTAACTGTTCGCTGCTAATTGCCTCTCACAGATAGCTAATGCTAACAACAATTTGTAACGTTAGCTATTTGTTGCACACAGAATAATTTACCACATGTTTAAATTTTTTTTCTAACCGTGACAGTGAACATGCAAACCAAGAACTGTTGGTTCTGTAGTATTGCAATGATCTGGTTGCTGTAGGCATGGATTTTGTTTGGTAGTTTAGCTGTTTTAGCTGATAGTTTGTTCACTTATTATGTTTTTCTAATTGCCACATTTGATTTGCACAGAACCCAGGAGGGGATGTGGAAAATTTTTTCTTGTGCATTCCCTGACAAAAGTTACCTTGCATCGTGTTCCAGTCAGATGATTATTTCTATATTGCAATGCTCACAATTCTGCTTATCAGATGTTCATGAATGCTAAATGCTAGCAGCATAACATGTCCAATTTTCAAGTTCAGTCCAGGGAATCCAGGGGGTTTTCAATGAGGATAATGTCTACGTTTTTATCAATTTGCAGGAGACCACTAGGCATCCTTACAATAACTGTCTGGATAACACAGCTTTTCTCATCCCTTAACTGCTGCCTCGGGCTCCAGAGAGAATGGTTTTAAGACATGCAGATATAGGTGTAGCTGTAGCTGATGCGTAACATAGCTTTACGAACAAACCAGAAAATACATTTACCACCACTTCTCTTTGTTTTAAAAATAAATCAATTTCAATTTTTGTACCATAAATGTACATATCTTGAACATCATATGATACTTAAGGTGGCACAGAGATGGCCTGACAAATTTTTGTTTCCTTAATTCTTTTTCTACTTTGCAAGTTGAATCAATTAGACAGTCAGAATGAAGCCTCCAGGCAAAGGACCCCAGCACTGAAAGCATGGGGTGAAAAGAGAAAAAAACCTCAAGTCATCAGGCATTTATATCTAATGACAGAAATTTCACCCCATGTAAATGTAGCACATCAGCATCTCGACAACATTTTTGTTCCGCATCATTAATCTGCAGAAGCTTCCTTAGTGAAAAAAACAAAATGGAATTAATTAGGAGAATGCAAGAAACCAAGTTGAGGAATTAATAACACTGCATGCCTTGTTAATGGACACCAAGCAAATGACGCCATTATTCTTTAAAAGGCAGGCCGGCTCAGTGCACCGACTGCTTGTTTCTGACTCAATTACATTGCAGAGAGAGCACTGTTCTCTACCTTTCTAAAATGAAGTTTCAATGAGAAAATTTAATTAGGAGTTATAGCCTGCTGAAGACACTCATGAAAAACCATGTTTTTCATTTCCAGCTTTTTAGTTTCTCTGCAACTTTTCTGTGGAACTTTGGATTTAATTAGAAAACACTCTTTATGCATTGCATGAAGTCTTCACAATAAAAGAGTTTGGGAAATTCAATGCTGCATAACATTAAGAGATCTCCAGGGAAGTCCCTTCTTGCTGTATTAATTTTGATGAACAAAACTATTCAGTTAGATTTTTACTTTTTCTTAGCTAATTTCTAGAAGCAGATCAGACTCGTACTAAGCAGATGTTAGCAATGAATGCGTCTTGGCCAAGGGATAAAGATAATCTAACTCATACACCGTCTGCAAACATGGCTGAACCTACAGGACATTCTCATTGCTGTTGCTGGTAGGGTGATCCTACCCGCAAGCTAGCGTCATGTGTTGCATTTCTCCTTGGTAACAAGCTTAGTCCTTTAAAACCAGGGGGGCAAAGATGTTACTGGGGATGGCAGGGGTCAAACAGCAGTGGAGTTAATCAGTATGTGATGAGTCAGAGGGTAGAGAGAGCTGCCTTACCTGGGGACATTGAGAACTTCCTCTAGACGACTCAGAGAAAAAAAAAATCGGAGAGCTAAATTTAAGAAGTAACCCATGAAATTAACACCTCCAGCTCTTTTTTTCTGCTTCCAACACTGATTTCAAGAATAGACAGCTTCTTTTAAACTTTTCAAAATGAGAGAGGGGACCTGACTTCATCTGGAATGGCACCCTGGGTGCCACCTGCTCCAGTTTGTTGTCTTATGAGACATGGAAGCAAAGACTAAATAGTTCTGTTTGACAGAACTATTTAGAGAACAGTATCCCTAATAATAGAAAAAGATGATAAAGGTCATTTTGGATTAATGAACTCCATATGTAAAATATGTCAGATATTCTGCCTAATTTTTCTTAGGAATAAGAAATTAAATTTTCTCATAATTTAGTAGTGTAAAAATTGTTTTATGATTAAGTGGAAAATTATCAAGTTCCATAAATATATGTTGTAATTATAAGTACCAAGTGCCTGTGTACTGTGACCCATTGGCAGTTTTGTTTCTTCCAAACTATGATATTTGTAAAGTTAAACATAGTAAAACACTGTCACAGTTTAAGGAGGGTACATGGACCCAGATGCAGAGAGGCAGAGACATCAATAGATAATAATCTTTTAATGAAAAAAATGATCATAAACAAGAAGTTGCATAAGCAGAACAGAAAGAAACATGAAAGGGTGTAATATTAGGATCCTGCAAGGAGTGAAAGCAGGAGAAAACATGCATGTTCAACTCCACCTACACCTGATGTTAACTTGTCCAAATTGATTTTCAAAAGTTGTGATCCATGAGAATTGTCTGTCCCTTCTATTAGCTCGGCTTAAACCTCCAATTACTTAATTGATACATGGGACCAATGAGTGAATAAACTTGTTCTCAGTAAGCTGGGATCTCAGTGAAGGTGAATGCTTGCACAATAGACCTGATCTGATTGGCTAACAGGTTGCAGGTGTGAGGGGAGAAAGAGAGAGAGGCACCGGAGGGCGAGGGAGAAAAAACAGGGAACTAGGAAAGTTAATTTAACACTAACAAAAAATAACTATACACAAGGAACAGGATTAAACTACAATAACTAAGAACTGAACAAAAGGAAAGCAAAAACAAAGATGATCTAAACAAACAATAAAAACTAAAGACAACCTGATAATAAACCTCAAAACAACACAAGACCCTGAGAAACATGTTGGTAATGTATTAAGCTGCATCATAGGAACCAGATGGATGCAGAAGCATGATCAAAACCATTCTTTGGTTTTGATCAATAGTTATCTTTGGCTGCTTTTCAAAGCTACAGGATGTAACATTTCCATTTAAAATATTTTTTCCCTTTTTTATTAAAACTGCCCCCATGTTGTGACAGCTTAATATGAAACAGATTATCTGAAAAAAGTTGAGGCTCCTCCATCTTCTACCTCGGCAGCTTTTGCTGTCTAAAGAAATTCTCTTCGATTCCCTCTGATGCTCCCTTTGACCTTCAGGAAGTCGTCTTTACAATGTCAAACATCAGTATTAAGATACCTGGATGGTTCGACTCAACAGGTCATATAACTTTCACAAACAAAAAAAGGGCTTAAGCATGTACAGCCATTTGATAGTTATTGTATACAAATTATTTTACTGTATTAAACATATTAATGGAATTATTTTTTAGTTTACCAAATACATATAAAAAATAAACTACAAGCAGAAAAAGTTTTGCTTGTCATATCTGCACATGGGTTTTCCTGCAGAAATCTCTGCCTTTTTCATCTTCATACTCTTGTAACAGAATCAACAGCTGACATCCATATCTAAAAAAAAAAATCTCTTATATTAATTTTACTTTGCAGTAGCTGGAGATTTTGTTTTTGTCTTTCGTTGAAGGATAAGAAAATCCAATCAAAATAAAACTGCTAATGCCCAAACAGCTATTAAAGTTTGATTTAACATGCTTTGGCAAGAACAATTGCAATGTCCCTGAAATCCCTATGATGTGATTAAAACCAGAGAAATGCAGGTCAAACATGATGAAAAAGGAAAAATGTGACTATGTTGCACAGAAAAAAAAATATTTGAAAGAATGAGCTTTTATCAACTACGAAGAAAGAATAAATGTTCAAAGTTTTGACAATACATGCTGTTATTAATAATCTTTGTTGATGTTTTAAGAAAATTGCACCATAGCGTCATATGAATTGTGTGTTTGTCTAGACATTACTGGTTGACATTCTACAAGGAGCATAACAAGTCTTAGAAATAATTGCACATGCTTATGCCCATTAGTCTTGCAGCATTTTAATAAACTAAAAGCTGCCATCTGTTCCTTTATAACAACAGAACACATATCAACTGAACACGTGTATATAAAAGATACGCTCCTAACAAAGGGCGCAGCTTTGTTAGGAGCCAAAAGGAGGTGGATCATATTTTTCAGGGCCACTCTGTGTTTTTCCCTTAAGGACGCATGGTAGTGGTTCACCACTGAAACGGTAAATCATTGCTCTGTTGTTCTTAGTCCTTGTTATCACTCATTTGCCTTTAATAAACATGACCAATCATTTTGACTCTGTTTTCTTGGTTATTCAAAATGATCCCTCCCCTCAAAGAAAGAGTTTGGGTGAAGCCATCATATTCAGAAGCCTTTGTAGAGTGATTTCCACTTATAGTCTGAATGACAGAGCTCCATCCACTGTGTGTAAAATGATCAAATTCCCACTGAGATCCCAGCTTACTGAGAACAAGTTTATTCACTCATTGGTCCCATGTATCAATTAAGTAATTGGAGGTTTAAGCCGAGCTAATAGAAGGGCAGACAATTCTCATGGATCACAACTTTTGAAAATCAATTTGGACAAGTTAACATCAGATGTAGGTGGAGTTGAACATGCATGTTTTCTAAAGAATAATGTTCAAGCAAGTAGCTTTTTAGAAAATATCTGCATCAAGATTGCCTTTTTTATTTAAAACTGAATAACTCTTGGTGACAAATCACAAGCTGTTGGGAAGCAATTAGACAATACCAATGCAACAACCAATACTGTACAAAAACACTGTAACATGGCCTGGTAATACTATAAATGCCAGAGCATCAACATCAGTACTGAGTGATCGAATTTCAAGTGTCCTGTTGCAGCATCCTATATCATCCAGACCTGGCATTTAGCTAGGTGAACATGGAGAGGAAGAGAAATAAGGCAGTGAGAGACAGGGCACTGTGTAATCTGCACAAATCATTTTATTCATCAGTTTACTAATAATTAATTATGCGAGTCACATTTTGCAAATTTCATAGTTTCATTTCTTTAAGACAATAAGCTCAAAATAACAAATTCTTAAGTAGCCAACTTCTGACAAAATGAATCAAAGAAGATGGTTAATAGTGGTGATTCATCCTGATTTATCTCTGTCAGTGCTGACTGATTTTTAAATCAACAAGAAATTGTTTTGGAATCTAGGCCACTTTCCCTCAGCATCCATGAAGGGCACAAGAGGTGCTTGCTATAGCTTGGAACCATGACGTCAACTTGTAATATAATTACAAACCCATCTGTCTCTTATTGCATGACAAGCGTAAAATGTTCAATTATAGTTTTGTTAAATTGTAATTAGTTCAGCTAAATTTGCTGTCCTCCATGTGCTTAATGACGAGGAGATGCATGACTCTGTTCTAAAGGACCAGAGAGATTTGTACACACTGCCTTTCACAGCCATTGTACACATGTAGCAACATGCGCTTAACCCTTTTTTTGTACTTTGACAAAGATCTATCTCATACAAAATGTTATTTTGTGAAAGTTTTTTAAACTTTGCTTTTTCTACAATACTGGAATTGCTGCACACAATAAGAGGTGAAAAAGTACAAAAATAAATAATGAATGAATGAAATGGAGCTAGAAGCTGTCATTCTGAAATTTAGGAGGCATTGCCCAGTTCCTCACAGTTTTTCAAAACCACTGCAGGGGTGATACAAGTCAGGCAAAGATGTACATTGATTGGGTTAGCTTCAATATTAACTATATGAAACTATATGACACTTTTTTCTCTAAAGCAAAAATCTCTGTGTTCACTTAAGTTGGCCATGATAACACCCAGACAGAGAATGACATGTAGCATCATTTTAGGCTTTAACCTTAACTAATAATAATCCCCAAGAGGCTAAATAATTTAACAATAATTTAATTTCCCCTTTGGATCAAAACAGCATTTTTGGATCTGAAATAAAAACAGATATATTACATGGGTTACAGATGTCATTTGCAGAGTGTTGCTGCAAATGACATCATTGTTGACCACAGCTCACAACCCACTCATTCATTCACACATTCATGTTCACCATCCCGAGAAACATACTACAATGGAGTCTATACTTTTAGATTGGACAATTTTGTTTTGTCTAAGCCCCACCTAGTTTATAATTCAGTTTAATCCTTCTGGTTGGTCCTGGTGAATGTTTATTTGCTCCTTTTGTGTGTATGTGCCCGTGTGTCCACATAGTGTTTAGCACATATGTGTGTGAATTAGTCACCTTGTGGTGCGATGACGGTACAATGGTGAGAAGACTAGAAATTCTTCTACACTCAGCACCCTGGAGCAGCAAAAGGCAGGTATGCCCGGTTCCACAGCGCTGCAGCAGTCCCAGGCAGATAGATAACAGGCACCCTGACAGACTAGCTGGACTTCCCAAATGAAGACAGGTTGGCAGCAAAGTACCAACTGTGTTTGCTGGGCCATAGACACAGGAAGAGACACAGAGCATTGAACTCCTTAACACAAACCTGGTGACATGTCCCACAGGGCAGGTCATGGGAAAAGGGCATGGTGTTTTTCAATCGGGCAAGATAACCACAGGGAAAACTGCAAAAAAAGAGTTTTCCACCAGAGCCCCGCTCAGTCATTCTAGTTCAACACAGCTACAAGAGGCATGGACTGTCATCCAGGAAGCCACTGTGCCTAAGACATGGCCTCAGACCCCATCTTGGGCCATGGTTAAGTATAGTCACTGGCTTTGTCGATCACCTTACTTATCTGATCAACCCTCCTCATAACACCTCCAACACCCCCAAAGTCATCCACACCCAACCAGTCCACTGTATATGTTGGCAATGAACTAAATAAACCTAAATCTAATTTACTATTCTCAAAAACACAAATGTATTGTTACATGGTTAATTTTCAAAAAGGCATGCCTGACCCAATGCAATCTAATTTTGTCTTTGGAATAAATTTATATTCAAATTTAATTGAATGCAGTAATCTTTATGTCATAGGTCACAATAAAACCTCTATATTAAGAAAAAATATTAAGTAAAGGTTTTAAGGTTTGATGCACATAGATTTCAGCAGTTATTTTCCTATAACATGTCTCTATGTACTATCAGGCACATGCCTGAGTTTCCAGTTTTCCTTATATTTTTCTGTGTTCCTTTGCATCTCTTGTTGGCTGCTGTTCCAACACATCACTGCTCACTCTTCCCCACAGACTGACAAGCTGACGGAGCAAACATAGTCTGCTCTGTTACTTGTTGTAAACAGCCTTAGTGTTGTATTTTAATTTAATCTGGTGTCCAGGTCAGCACTCACATATCTGTATGTCTCCACCGTCTCCACTTAATTAAACAGAACTAAAAGAGACAATTTTCAAAAACAGAGAATTTCTCTGCTTTGCAGTTCTAAACTGTTATATTATTTTGATATGATGAACATAAAAACATATTCAGCATCAGTAATCTTCACGTTAACCACCACTTTATTTATAATACAGGTTTCTGTCACTGGTACAGTAAAATCAGATTTGTGTGTAGATATATTAATTCCATTCAAGCACATGTGCTCACTCAAGCTTCCCTTAGTTATGTTATTTTCTCATTTAAATTAGATGTTTTTATGCCATTTTGGCTCATTTGTCCAATTTTATATAAACCAGTTAAGTCTGGCAGAAGTTTTGGGACTTAATGAACCTTTTACAAATGAAGCCTAGGCGCAAATCTACATTGTACATGTTTTATAAGTCCATTGTATCTACTGTTATATTCTTTTTAAGGATGTCTCCAGTTGTATGATCTTAATGTTGTGTGGATGTGAAATAATGTGTGAGCTACAGACTACCTCAAGTTCCCTATGGGATTAATAAAGTTTTTCTATTCTATTCTATTGAAACTGGAAGACTCTTTAGCCCCACCTGCATCATCCAACCCTAACCCGTCCCGCTAATCACCGATGATCTATTAACGCTGGACCAAGCCATGTCACAGCCAACCACCGACCATGCCACAGTTGATAAGGATGTCCATCCATGGCGTCTTCCGCTTTGCTGCTGCGCTCAACCCACCTCCACCCCTTCTCCACCTCCACTCTCCCGGCTGTCCAGGCACACTTCGTTTCAGCGACCTCCACCACCACCATCGGACCCGGGGGGATGACATGCCTACCAGCATCGGGAATGCTCACCCAAGCTTATCGCAAATCACAGCTTGATGTCCTCAGCCGCGGCCCGAGCACCAAAGACTTTAATTCATGCATGTCAATAAACTTTTCTAATCGCTTTCTTTCTCCGTCTGAGTCTCTCCAGATTGAACTGTAATTGATATAGCAGCACCAGTACCTTGGCCTGGCTGACATGACACTTGCTCACTGTAAGCATTCATCATCCAAGCATCACATGTAGTCAAATAAAATATTTCATAACGAAGTGAAATTGCTTTGGGGCTTAAGTAGGTCGAATCATAATGCCTCATTTGCTCCAGGAAACAAAACACAAATAACATTACAAAACAGGCAAATTATGTTAAGCTTGTTGTTAGTTCATGCTGTTTGTAGCCATTTCGTCTTCCAAAATCAACAATGAGCCAAATCAAGACTTTGGATAATTTAGTTCTTAATGAAACAAAAATAAGAGTAGATTGCAATTACTGGATGAAATTTAAATGTTAAAAATAATGATAGCCTGATTAAACTTTCAGAGACAAAAATAAATAAACAAGTCAGCTTTGAAGTGATTGAGGATCCTGTTGCTACAGTCAATTGTGTTTTTATCAGGAGTTAATACTTCTTTCACCAAAATTGCCATGCATTTATTTAACATGGCAGTCTTCATTTATTTGAATAAATGCTAGGTGAATTTATTTTGTCATGCTTTCCAGTGTAGTTTTTGCTTTTCTTAAGAAGGAAAATCATTAAGATTAGTAAATAGCGACATCAATACATTTTACTGTTAGGATCTTGTGGTGTTGAGTTGTTTTGAAATTTGATTTAATGATTTTAGCTTCATTAATCAATCAATCAATCAAATTTTATTTGTAAAGCACATTTCAGCAACAAGGCATTTCAAAATGCTTTACATCATAAATACAAAACACAAAGTTATGCAACATAGAATAAAAAAAAGTACATTGTTATATATTACATTTCAAATACAGTTCTTAAAGGAAGTCAGGGTTTCAGCTGTTTTACAGTTTTCTGGAAGTTTGTTCCAAATTTCTGGTCCATAGATGCTGAAAGCTGCTTCTCCTCTTTTGGTTCTGGTTCTGGATGCAGAGCAGAACCAGAACCAGAACCTGAGAGGTCAGGAAGGTTGATACAACAACAGCAGATCTTTAAGGTATTGTGGTGCTAAACCGTTCAGTGATTTGTAAACTAACAACAGTATTTTAAAGTCTATTCTTTGAGCTCCAGGGAGCCAGTGGAGGGACTTTAAACTGGTGTTATGTCTCTATCTTCCTGGTTCTAGTGAGAACATGAGCAGCAGCTTCTGGATCAGCTGCAGCTGGAGAATTGATTTGTTGGACAGGCCTGTGAAGACGCTGTTACAATAAAAAAAAATATTATTCTGTGTCACTTGTTTGATCTAATCTCTTTGTTTGATAAGATCAGAA
Organism: Poeciliopsis turneri; assembly: GCA_922788865.1. Classification (NCBI taxonomy): domain Eukaryota; kingdom Metazoa; phylum Chordata; class Actinopteri; order Cyprinodontiformes; family Poeciliidae; genus Poeciliopsis; species Poeciliopsis turneri. Next base: position 258,994 of record CAKLNU010000516.1, on the reverse strand, counting down.
TTGTTTCTGTTTTTACCTGAGATCAGTTCTACTCAGTGATTCAAGTTTAGCTTTATTTCTTTCTTGTGTCTCGTTACTCCTTGTTACTCTTAGATCCATTAGTTTCCTGTGCTGCTCTCATTCTCTCTCCCCTCACACCCTCAACCCGTTAACTAATTGGTCCAGGTGTTTGGTTCCAGCATTCACCCTCACAGTATTGAAACCCTTCTCCTGCTCACTCTCCTTGCTGGTTCCTCTTGTCAACTCCAGTTGTTTCCCTGCTGTCATTTTGCCCCTGGATTCCTGTTTATGTTTTGACTCTGGCTCCCTGTGTTCCCAGTGATTTTTGTCAAATTTTTCATAATTTTTCATTCAAACATTCTTCACTTAGAACAAGGGTGGGCAACTCCAGGCCTGGAAGGCTGGTATCCTGCAACCTTTACATGCGTCTCTTTTTCAGCACACTTAAGTCAAATAGTGAGGTCATCAGTAGGACTCTGGAGAACTTGACTGCACTTTGGAGGTGATTAGCCTATTTGATTGAAGTGTGTTGGACCAGGGACACATCTAAACAGAGGGAAGTAAATACCTTTGTGACAATTATTTAATCAGGGATTACAGAGTTGTAATCAATCAAATGAATAACATTCAACATATGTGGAATGTTGTATGAGACAGACTAAATCAAAGTCATCCCAATGGAAAAAGGAAAATGACAAGTGGATATTTGCATTTATAAGGTGAGACCAAAACCTTCCTATAATATGGCTGTTTTTCATTTCTCTGCTGCTGTTTATATTTACGTATAATAGAAAAATTAGTTTTTATCAAATCCAGCACAGCTGTCACAATCAATGAAGGACCCCATTTGTTTCTAGAATGTCCCACACTAAATTTACTCCAGTTGCGAAATGCAGTGCAAGGTAGGCTGAAAATCAATAGAGAATGGCCACACTTCACTTAGCACCTTTATTCTCCTTCTGGTCTTTAAGAACAATCTTACCATGCTGAGACCAGACTGCCTTTATCTCACAATCTCAGGTACATATGTAAAACTGTTTGCAATCACTTTCAGCTCTTTCTTGACATGTTTTGGTTTAATTTTCTGACCCACATGCAAAATCCTTCACAAGAGTCCACATAAAGGAATTGGATTTATTTTCAAATAGATATCAATTTTTAAACAGAAAAAAAAAAAAATCTTGTTTTTCTGGAGTGGAGGGAAGGTCATGGAACGGTTTAGTCTGAAATGAGAGCGGTGTCAATAATGGCCAGAAACGAGGTCATCAGAGAGACATGGATCAGAGTAGATAGTTCTTACTTCTGAAAGGATCAAACTGAGTAAAAAAATTACAATAAAAATGGAAGCAAAGTCAAGATTTGAAAACAAGACAAACTGTGAGCTCAGAACACTGAAATAAAGCTCTCAATTTTGAAGAACAGAAAATGTTCTTTGTGTGTATTTGGACTGCACTGTCTTCACAGAGCTCACCTTTAGACCGAAGTACTTTATAAAAGTGTATTCGTACCCCTGGTAAGAAGACATCTAATTGGTAATCTATAATCCTTTTGATACGCTTTAGCCTTTTTCCATTGATCCTTTTCCAGCAAGAGCAGCAGCACTGGAGGCCACATTAATCCTGTTATTGAGACCCAGAAGTATGACTCTAGAAAACCAATAAATCTGTTACTCTTGTTATCCACATTTCCCATTCTTCTTGTCCCTTGTTGTTGCCCATATCTGATAACTCCATCAAAATGAAATAAAAGGAAAGGAAAGCATGATAACAAAGACTTGATCCCAGTTCAGATGTTATTAAAATGTAATGTTTTTAGTAAAGTAAAATGTTTGCCCAAAATCAGAACTGCAATTAAATGCTTAATTAATGTTCTTTTCTTTAAAGCTATTTGCCTTTAGTGTTTTTACTTGCTCACTGATATGCTTTGATGTATCATAAGAGACGAATCACAGTCCAACTGGCTTGCAACTTTGTGAGATGCAGTTTTTTGCAGTACATTTTAAATCTACAGATTTCTGCTGAATCTTATTGACAAAAATGTTCTGTAATGCTAACCATACTACCATACTATTTTAGCATTTTCTTTACTGAATTTACAATTGCAAATTGTATTGTCACTTTGTGGAGGCATTTCACATAATCTGTACATGATTCATTGGAGTAGGACCAGGCAAGATATCCAAAAGTTAATGACGATTCCAAATCATTCATCCACCCATTATTATCCACTTTTATCCCTAATGAACAGTGTTGTATAGTAACAAAGTAAAAATACTTCACTACTTTACTTAAGTATATTTTGGAATACTTCATACTTTCCTCGAGTAAGAAAATTTTTGATAACTTTCACTTTTACTTCACTATATTTCCGAACTAAATTGCATACTTTTACTCCGATACATTTTCAATGTGTGGTTTAGTTATTCGTTACAAAAATAGAGAGAGAAACGCAAATGTTTTGACCCCATCTACTGATTGACTGCAACAAAGCCTGCTTGTCTGGGCTTGTTCATCTCCACCAATAGGATGCACAGGTTTCACCTCCCCACTACGTCAGAAAGTCCAGCAAACAGTCTGATTGGTTAGTTAGTGCTCCGTTTGTGTAGGTTTGTGCCGTTAAAATTTTTTGTTTCTGCAGCTTTGGTTTCCGAGATATTAAAAATGATTTTTTTAGGCTAGTTACCATCCCCCCATTTTGCTCCAAAACAAACCAAAGTGGGCTGGTTCGTTAGTGCTCCGTTTGTGCCGTTAAAACAAAGTTGTTTTCAATTTGGATTTTGGCTATTCCAATATCCGGTGTGAGCGGCATCTAGCTCAAGGTTGATCCGATTCATGAACGCTAATTTGGGCCAGCCGTTCTCTAGGTCTCCCCTTCCTCAAGCCCTCAGAGTTTCACTCAGGGCTTGAAAAAGAATCCCGTAATTTTAAGTTTAAACCAGCAACGATTTCCACCCGCTCTTCAAACGATGTCATCACATTGCGTCAACAAATTTTACATCCAAACTCTTCTGAGAAACTAATGGAAATAGATTTCTTGCCTTGTGACCAACTGACACAAAATTCACGCTGTTACATGAGACACACTGTTCTCTAGTGAATTTTTAGTCATATTCAATATTTTCAGTAATTGTAATCTTAAAAAGTATATATTTTGGATGGCCTAAAAAATCATTTTTAATATCTCAGAAACCAAAGCTGCACAAACGGAGCTCTAACCAATCAGACTATTTGCTGGATTTTTTGAGTAGGTGGGTGTCAGCTTCACAGAGATCTATTACCTTTTTCCCATTAAGTCAACAAAAAAGATCTCCCTCTTCAGATGCCAAATAATCTGCATTTCCCTCCCAATTCTTTTTTCTTTTGCATAATGACCAGTTGTGTGCACCTATAGTTTGTGAAGTAGAGTAATCGTAACGGCTTTTTTCTTCATGCTGGCTGCATTTTCTGTACTGACTATTTTTCTCATTTTCAGCACTGACCTTACTGAAAGGGAAAACTTAAGGCTTATAGAAACTTTGTATTTTCTGTCCTGGAGGGTTTACTAAGAAGCTGGTTCAGTGGTAAAGCAGGTTAAGTTAACCTTGTGGTTTAGGTAAAGCACTTAATTTTCTTAACTAAATGATGCCTGCAGGTATATCTGTTAGGTTTAATCTTGCTTGCACTTGGTTGTGTTCATTATTTTAAGTGTATTTGACAAGTTTACCAAAATATAAAAAATGTCATTCAACTGCATTTGCCTTGTTTTACTTTTCACTTATACTTTTCATTACATTACTTGAGTACATCCATTTTTACAGTAATTTCCAGCTGGAGGAAATTACTGTAATACTTTAAGACTTTAACTCAAGTAACATTTCAGTCAGTGACTTGGACTTTTACCAAAGTCATATTTTGGAGACGTACCTATACTTTTACTTGACTCCGAGATTTCAGTACTTTATAGGACACTGCTAATGGGGTGATGAGGGGTGCTGCTGTTTATATCCAGTGCAAAGTGGACAACACATGCATACACAGGGAGGACATGCAAAACTCCATGCAGAAAGAGCCTGGGCTGGGTTTCGAACCCAAGACCTTCTTGCTGCAAGGCAACAGTGCTACCAACTGCACCACAACTCACAAGTACAGAAATTTGTAAATAACAAACAGGTTAAATATAGAGCAAAATAGCCAAAATCAAAACTAATAAATAGTAATAATACCTAAAGGGAACTAAGGAAGACCTTTCTAATCAACAGTAAAATATTTGGACTGTGACAGGAAGTAATCACATCAAGGACAAGAGCCAAGCAGAGATTGGAAGGCAAAATGTCAATAGAATTTAAACTTTGGGACGTGGTGCTTTGTCTAGCAATCATCAAAAGCATGTAGTAAAGTTCTGGATTGCAAGCAGCAATACTAAAATAGCCTGTGATGTTTATGTTTATGCCTAACTAGCAGTAAGGGGTGGAAACATATCACCAACAGCTTCACCAACAGCGTCAGCTATTGCAGGATGGATCAATGCTTTAATTTTTCTGACAAATTCTGATCTTCTGATATGGATGTGGCAGCTGAAATTCAGAATCATCATTTATTGTCCAATGTTTCTATGCGTTAATGGAAATTGTGTAAGTAAAAAGAGGGGTAGAAGAAACGACAAGATCAAAGATAAAGCCTTGAAGGGACATAGAAATGAAGAGTTAAAACTGTGGCATGTAATTAGGTCTCAAAATTAAATGATTTCTTTTTCACATAGCCTGAGGCAGAACTGGTAATAATTAAATGGTTTCCTATAATTCTATTAAAAGTTTAATATTGATAATAAACACCTCTTCCAGGAGTCCTGTAGCTGTCTTCAGTCTCCTGGGAAATCATGGTTATCATTGCAGATTCACTGATGTAGATCTGATGGAGTTCATGAGTGGCAGGTGAAACAGGAGCAAACTTTGATGAAGTTTGATCGGACTTATTCATTGCTGCTGACATTAACATTACATAAGCATTATTTGCTAATTTATGATAAGATCACATAACTTGTACATGGTAAATGGATTGAACTTATATAGAGCTTTTCCAGTCATTTTGACCACTCAAAGCACTTTACACTAGAGTCATTCACCCATTTGCACTAACAACGCACACACATTTATACACCGATAGATCATTAGGCAATCTGGGGTTAAGTGCCTTGCCCAGAGGCACATCAACATGTGGCAGGAGGAAGCCGGAATCGAACCTACAACCTTCCGATCGCAAGATGACTACTCTACCATATAGTCACAGTCGCCATATATAACAGAATGCCTCTCTTTGTGTGGCTCCTCTTTAAAACACACCATGACACAAGGAGCCAGCAGACCTGCCCCTTAAAGAGGAGTTTGAACATTTGAGACACACTATCAAGGAATATATTGATACGGTAGCTGCTCCGTGCTCTGCATGGAAGTGTTTTTCAAGTGGCATCGGTCCAGACCCCTCTCCTCTTTGACCTGGGTAAGGTGGAGCTGTTGGAAGAGGAGTAGGACCAACAAGCAGCATTAGCTCTAATGTCCAATAAGCCACTCCTGCCTCACCCACACCTCCCATCCTTACACTCTACCCCAGCCTCTGGACTCCCTGTTTCCACTATTAAATCTGGAGGTTTAACAGTGGAGCTGGAGCTCCTGGGTCTCCTATCTCTGCTCTCTGGCAGCCCGGCAGGCATCAAGCTCCTCCTGGTGGGTTCCTCTGGCCGCATGGACGACCTCCAGACTTCCATTGCCGATGGCCACCAGACTCTCTGCTCCTTCACTGCTGGCAATCAAACTCTTCTCTTTACACTTATGAACAGCTAGCAGTGTCCGAGAACTCACCTCGCTCTGGCAGACCTCATCAATGACAGACCCATTCAATAAACGGATTACCATATTAATGAAAAATATATGTACCTCAATACCTCAGCTCATTGAAAATATATATTCCACACAGACTGATAAAGCTTTTATTTCTGTTAATGATGATGATTTATTGTTTACAGTTCACAGAAATGTAACATTTGAGATTGGAATTTTATATCAGAAAGTGAAAGAAAAAGCTGTTATAAGCTTTCCAAGATGACAGAGTTTCCTTCCTGAAACTCCTGTTTCTGCTGCTTGGATCAGAGTTTATGCAGTATTTATGTTAAATCAATAGTTATAATGCCAGTTATGTATTCAGTTTCACTCCATAATGGCTGGATGTCCAACACACATTTCTAGCAGTAATAAATCTATTATTATTGTATATAAACTTTAATATTGCCTAAATGGGTTATTTCTTATTTAATATCATCCATCCATCCATCCATCCATTTTCTGTCACCCTTCTCCCTAACGGGGTCGGGAGTTGCTGGTGCCTATCTCCAGCTGCGTTCCGGGCGAGAGGCGGGGTCACCTGGACAGGTCGCCAGTCTGTCGCAGGGCAACACAAAGACAAACAGGACAAACAACCATGCACACACACACTCACACCTAGGGAGAATTTGGGAAGGCCAATTAACCTGACAGTCATGTTTTTGGACTGTGGGAGGAAGCCGGAGAACCCGGAGAGAACCCACGCACGCACAGGGAGAACATGCAAACTCCGTGCAGAAAGACCCCGGGCCGGGAATCGAAACCAGGACCTTCTTGCTGCAAGGCAACAGCGCTACCCACTGCGCCACTGTGCAGCCCTATTTAATATCAGTATTTTTTTATTTAACTTTTTTTTTTTTTTTTTTAAGTTAACTCTTTTAAGAATTTGCACAAGCCATAATTTTGAAAACCTCTCCTTGGGCTGCCACCTTATTGTGGTGGTGGGGTTTGAGGGCCCCAATGATCCTAGGAGCTATGCTGTCTGGGGCTTCATGCCCCTGGTAGGGTCACCCACACCAGGTAAGTCGTAGGTAAGGGACCAGACAAAGTGCAGCCCGAAGACCCCGATGATGACCAAGTACTTTGGATCCGGGGCCCCACTCTAGAGTCAGGCCTGGAGGTGGGGCATGTTGTTAATTTCAATATAGAGGCTTTCTTGCCCATAATTTCAAATTTCTAAAAGAATATGGTGGTAAAAAAAAAACTGAAATGAAAATTGCATTAGTAAGTTGAGGAAGACTGTATTAAAATGCAAATGTACAGCTGTTAATAGTTCTTCAAAAACCAATAATCCCCTACAGTCAGTCATGTGTCAAAATGGTTAATGGAAAAATATCCCAGAGGCACACAAGGTCCCTTTTCCATTCCACTTTTGATTAAAGCCGAAATTCTGTTCAGAGAAAAGTGTGGATTGGGTCAGGATCAGACTGTCAAAGATGGCTTAATGTGAGCAGTATACCAAAGTCATTGTTCTGATGCCCTGATTCACAGACACACCCTCTCATGGGACAAGCCCTTATCATGACCAGGATGGTGACTGGCTGCATATCAGATCCACATGATTAGTCAGCATTTATTGTCTTGCTAACCTGTGCTGAAAGAATCAATAATGGGAAGGGGACCAGCACCACACTGATTTCTCAGTTGCAGTCAACTACGCTCAAATCTGTATAAATCAACTTAAACAAATTAATTTGTGGAATTATTTAATTAAATCATTCTGTTATTGTATCTTGAAATAATTTCGTGAGCTCTGCAATTACATCTACAAGTAATGTTTAACTTGCAAAAGATTAAAGCCTGTCATTGTCATGTTCCGTGTTTTTCTGTCGTGTTTATTTGAGTTTCTGTGTCCTGAGTCTCCTCGTTGTCCTGTCTTCCCCTTGATTGCTCCCAGGTGTGTCTTGTTCCCCTGATTACCCTCAGTGTATTTAATCCTTCCTGTGTCTTTTGTTCCTTGTTGTAGTTTCTTGTCAGTTTCTTGTCAGTTTGCCGCGCTATGTTGTTGTTGGTTTTTGTCCGCCTGTTTGAGCTGTTGCTACCGGTGTGAGCCCTGGCTTCCGCTCAGCCATGCTGCCTGGCCGCGGACTACTTCTGTTGACTGTATTTGCTGGACATTTTTGTATTAAACATTCGCCATTCACCTACCTGGGTCTCCAGCGTCTGCCTCACCACTTCCATTACACCACAACTCATGACAGTCATATCTAATCAGCAACAGTCCAAATGTATGCAATTATTATTAAGTCTGTTATTTTTAAGTCTGAACCAGAAGGAGGCAGTATCATATAAAATTTGACTGTCAAAAATATGTTGATTGTGATTCATTTGCCAAATGAATAGAAAGCATCTGATGTGTGTGGGGATGAGTGGGGCACTTTTGATATGAACTGTACTTATCCACACAAATCAATAGGAAGTGCTATAACTCTCCACTGAGCTTAACATGAAAGTACTGGTTTTCTATCATTTATCATTTATCATTCATCATCACTGTGAATCAAGTAAACTCTATCCATTTTCAAGGGGGTCATGTTGGACTCAAGAACATTCTTAATGAGAACTGCTCTGAGGTCAAAATGTGTTCAATAGAATCAGCAAGAATCATTGAGTTAAGCATTTGGTTCTTTTCTGAATATAAACTCAACCTCTGCTCACTTGGTAAAAGTTATCATTGAGGTCCAAATTTTGGTCAAGACCTCCTCAAGAAGGTCTTGAGGATTATTGAGGACATCTATTAATGCACTCCTAGGGCCTGCAATAAACAACCTGGTAGTCGTTTTAATTACTGATACGTTGTGAGCAGCAGATTTCTCTACCCCAGACACTCTTAACACATTTAAAGCTGAATACTGATTCTAACTGTAGAGTTGTATGATTTGATGGAAGGTGCCAGTGGGTCTTGGAACAGACACAATCAGCATCACATTTCAATCTTAACATCCCACAAGGACAGGGATTCTCTCTGTCCAACTTTATGCCAATTATTAGAATCTGTTTGATCACACATAATGCTTGATCAGAGTATGCTCCTAAAATAATTGTAGTCATCCATGACTGTCATTCTGGTGAAAGGTGGCACAGACTCATTATGCATATTGTTTATAAAAACATGTTAAATACAATGCGCAAAACATGATTTATGGTTAAAGAACTTCTTCAATGATTTCTTTGTTCCAAGTAAGATTATTAATAAGATTAGTTCAATATGTTACTGAACTAATCTTAATTCAGTTTTCAATTTTGTCTATTTATAAACTGCCAATTCACAATGGATTTTTTAAAAGCATTTCCAAGATAAACAGGTACAAATAACATTCAAGTATATTTGTATAGCAAATTTCAGAAATAAGGCCACATCGAGAGGAGCCAGTTGAGGCTCGGGCATCTGGTTAGGATGCCTCCTGGACGCCTCCCTGGTGAGGTGTTTCGGGCACGTCCCATCGGGAGGAGGCCCCGGGGAAGACCCAGGACACGCTGGAGAGACTACGTCTCTCGGCTGGCTTGGGAACGCCTCGGGATTCCCCCGGAGGAGCTGGAGGAAGTGGCTGGGGAGAGGGAAGTCTGGGCCTCCCTTCTTAAGCTGCTACCCCCGCGACCTGACCCCGGATAAGCGGCAGAAGATGGATGGATGGATGGATGGAAGGCCATTTAAAGTGTTTTACGCCATAAAAACATGAAACAGCAATAAACACAAAATTTTGTCAAATGTCATCAAAATCATCCATCCATCCATCCATCCATTTTCAATCACCCTTCTCCCTAACGGGGTCGGGAGTTGCTGGTGCCTATCTCCAGCTGCGTTCCGGGCGAGAGGTGGGGTACACCCTGGACAGGTCGCCAGTCTATCGCAGGTCTCATCAAAATCATCAGGCAAATATATTGATCAAAGTACCATTTGACCCCTCTATTGGCTGCCATCTTGACATGGTGGAGGGATTTGAATATGATACTATTAGTTATGCTGTTAGGGGCTTCAAGCTCCGTTTAGGGTTACCCAAAGAAACAAGAGTTAGGTGAGGAACCAGACAAATTGCAGCCCTTAATATCCCTTAAATGCCCAATGACTTTGTAGAAGAGTAAAATTGGTGGAATCAGTGTTCCCTTGCCTGGGCTCAGGTCACTGGGGGCAGGCCTGGACGTAGGGCATGCTGGTGAGCTCCTGGTGGCCGTTGGGTTGTGAAAGATATCTCCTCTTTCATAGCCCAAAGAGGAGATATGGGTCCCCTTCCCCATGGGCTCACCAGCAGTGGGAGGGGGCCCAGGGGTTGAGTGCAATGTGTGATGGGTGATGGCCAAAGGCGTTGACCTTGGCGATCTGATCCTAGACTGCAGAAGCTGGCTCTTGGGACGTGGAATTTCATCTGTTTGGTAGGGAAGAAGCCAGTTTGTGACGTTGAGATGTTCCAGCGAGAAATTGTTGGATTCACCTCAATGGAAATCGCTGGTTCAGGAACAAGTACCCTTCAGAGAGGATGGACTCTCTTTCACTTTGGAGTTGCCTCTGGTGAGAGGCACTAAGCAGGAGTGGACATAGGCCCCATCTTGGTGCTCATACATTGGGGTTCACCCCTCTGACAGGTTTTGACTGTCACTTGTGCTTTTGAGATAAGCAGCAGTTCAGCTCTTTGGAGGGGGTCCCTACAGAATGCCCCTCCTTAGGACTGTTTTGTTCAGCTGGGGGACTTCAATGCTCATGTGAGCAATGACAGCCTCACTGATCTGAACCTGAGTGGTGGTCTGTTGTTGACTTCAATGCTCATCATGAAGTGCTCAACATAAATCAACTATACCCAGAGAAAACGTTGTATAATTTCTATAATGTACTTATTTAGTGCAAGACTCACAAAAATAAATAAAAGACACTTGTAACTAGTTCTTTGTAACTAGTTATATTACTAAATAAAAAACAACTGCCAAAAGTATCAAAGTACTCTTGTATCTTACAATGGATGTGTGTACAAACCACCATGAATCTCCAAAATGCAACCAACAGCACAGAAAGAATCATCTATTCTTCTGCATGTAGCCTTTCTGATTTCTGATATTATTTAGATGCTAAATAATATCATTACAAATAGAAAGTACAACTTAATCTACAGAATTTTATGAGGTATTTTTAGTAATGTATGAAGTTTAATGTCACTTAGCTCATTTGGCCTTATTTATGTATTTAAATGACATGTTTAACAGATAGAGGCAACTTGTCTACTGTCTTTGCAATGAGAAAAAGACAGGTCAAAAAGAAAACATCAAGAATTATTAGAGTAAATGTTACTAATATGAAAGGGCTTACATTTTAAATTACTATTATTATTCATTATATTCATTATTTTTTTAAAGTCATCCATGTGTTTAGTTTTAACTTGTTTAATGAATAGGGATAGAGGCATTTTCAGGGCTCACCAAGATCTTCAGCCCCATGAGTTTAGACTCACTAGAGCATTGATTTCTGTATGCTAAACTGGGTCAGGTATAGAAGAGACCGACATGCCAGAACCAAATGACCCTGTTCAATTACAGGTCTTCACTACTCTGGAATTCTTGGCAATGGGTTCCTACCGACACAAATTATCAGACAGGTATGTGTCTGAATTAATAAAAAAAAAAAAAAAAAATAACTCTCTGCCTGAAGCCACATTAAAGAACCAAATATGTATGCAAAATTATCCATATGTCTGGGAGGTTAGCCAGCACTAAATGTAATAATGCCTGCCACCTGGGATGATATTGTTAACATTACCAAAAAATGCATCAAATTTAGCCTGGGAAGTCAGCATGTCAGAGAGCAGGCTAACATTAACCTCTTCGTACCAGAGCCTAGTTTTTGGAGAGAAAAAATGACATCCCCAAAATGAATTCCATATATTTCAGGAACTACAAAGTTTATTTAACTGGTTCATTTATCAAAATAAAGGTAGTATTCCAGAGAATACTCTAGGTCTTAAAATCAACATTTGTATTACTGAGAAAGAACAAATACACATGGCACACAGTGAAAAAAAATACAAAATAAAAATAAATTCTAATAAAATGCATTACGTAATGTGGATTTTTCTTAAAAGCATGCAGTATTTAAGTTTGTAGTTCCAGAATCTCTAGCAATTCACAATACAGACTCTGACAAATTACTGGACCAAATTATATTCCAAAAAACTGAAGCATAGACATTTTAGAAAGGTATTGGTTGATAAAATTCCAGGCGAAAATTCCAAATGTGTCATCTTTGGACATTTTGCACCAATTACAAATTTCTCTCTCTTTTTTTAAATATATTTATTTATTTAATTTTTCCCAACCTATATCTTGCTATAAATATTATTTTCAATTAATAACAGGGGAGATTTTCTGCAGCCCATTGATTGATTTGGGTAATTGACACATCTTACAGCCAATAGAATCAGGAGATTACAAAATCCCATAGCAACATCATTTTCCAATCACAAACGCCCTAAAACTTACCTGTGTTTGAGTATGTAGGTGGTATCCATGGAGACAGAAAAGTTGAAAATAGTGAGAAATCACATCAGTGTGACATGAGAACAATAGATTACAGCACCAGAGTGGAATTATTTACTATTTACTCTAACATGGATTATGACCACGAAACAGCAAAGGTAGGTATAGGAGCCATATATTCATTTTTGGAACTAAATACAAAATGTTATTTTGTGTTTATGTGAGTCTAATTTATCACTCTTCTATTTTAAAAGGATAAGCATCTGTAATGGTATTGTGCTTAAGCTTATTACGTGGTGCCCTTTGATTGGTTATTGACTAATTAGTTTAGAAAAGATGAAATCATTTGCTCATTGTGGAAGTCTGGCACCTTGAGAGTAACAGTCTTTTGACCGTCACTTTCTATTTGTTTTGAATCTGTTGGTTATTTTTCTTTCCTTTTAAGTTCAGTAAAGACTTAAAGATAACCGTTGGATTCAAGACCTCATTTTTTAGAAGAAATGTGTCGCGAACGAAAAAGCTAGTCCAACACAGCTGGATCAAATAGCTGAATCACTTCCTAAGTGATTCAGCTATTTGATCCAGCTTCCTCAGTCCGGTTCTCCAGAGTCCTGTTAATGACCTCATTATTTGACTCAAGTGTGTTCAAGTAGAAACACATCTAAAAGTTGCAGGAGGCCGGCCCCACGCCCGGACTAGACTAGTGAGACCTTGCCGCTCTTACAGTAGGACTGAATTTATGGTTTTGGCTTCATGAAATCTTTAGCTGCTGGTTCAGTGAGTTTTGCATGTACTGTGGTGATTCTTGTATTGTTGGAAATGGCAGAGCTTCGGTTTAACTCTGATAGTTTGTGTGCCTTGGGCCATGTTGCACTGTCATTGCTGTGTGTTCTACCGGGTATGCCTCGTTAGCATCTAATTACGTTTTTTTTTTTTTAAATCAAGCTGCTTAATATTGAAGCTGGGTGTTGTTGAGGCTGAAAATATTGTTTCTATCATTTAGAGGATTTTTTTTCTGACATGTGGATATGCAATATGTCTATATTGGTAAATGTATAGCATGTATAGCATTGATCTTCTAAGTGGTGAGGCGCCAAATGTTGTTCCTCATGTTACGTGCAAGTTTTATATATATATATATATATATATATATATATAACTCCAACATGATAAATTTAGTGACTTATCATCCTGATGCAAATTATTGTAGGGAAGAGACAGCAGGCAGGTGCTAAAGGTGATGGCACTTTAATCAACTTCTTGGTGAGTCGATGGAAAAACTAGTTTGTGGAATTCTAACTATTAGGGTGTGATGTACTGGTGCATTATCCTGCTATAACCTGCAAGGAACAGTGGCTAACCCCTCCCCAGGCTCTGGCTCCCAACACCATTTCCAAACCCCACTGAGAGTAGAGGAAGTGCGCCTTAATATTGTTCACACATCATGAGCCATAGGCCTTGATGTGTGGCCTATGTTATATGTATAAATGTTACATATGTTATATGTATAACATTTATACATATAACATTGTATAAATGTTATTTCATGTCACTGTGACAACCAAACATTCTGTTTTCACTACTTTCCACTTTACTAACATTATCTTCTTCCCCTGTGAAAATGTCTCTCTTTTCATTGTATTTGCCATTGTTAATCATGGAACTGCATTGATCAGCTGGCTCATCTCAATACACGGTAACATTCATGAGGTAGTTGGTCATTTATGGTTGAATGTGCTGCAATGTACTGGAGGACCAGTCCAGGGTGACGCTGCCTCTCGCTAGAGATTGGGTTGGGATGAAGTTAGATAATGGATGGCAGTGACGTCAGTAACGCATTAGTTATTAATGCGTTACTGACGTCGAACCACTGTTTTCAGTAGCAATCCAACGCGTTGCTATTTCAAATCCAGTAGTCAGACTACAGTTACTTATCGAAACCTTCTTTTGTAATTACATTTGCTTCCTCTCCGCACCTTGGGGAGAGTCAATGAGACAGAAACATAAACAGTGGAGGGAGAAGCATGTTGTTGTTGGAAAAACAGGAACTATTTTTAGTTTTTGATTATTATAAGCAGCTTTGGGCTTCTATTTTTTTTCTTTCTTTTTTTTTTTCCAGATTTAATGAGTCACGGTTTTTGGGCTTAACAAGCAGACATAAACCCAGACTTTGTCTGACATCTAGTTAGTTTTAGTCAGGCTCTCCCTGTCCATCATTTCCTGGATGATCCGTCCCCCTGTGCCTTTGTTAATGTCAAGTTAATATTTTACCTCTGAATGACGTCAAGCTTCGTGTTGCTCTCCAGAAAATTGAAAACATTGAGACTAATATTAACAACGCAATAAACATAAAAACAGCCACGAATGAACGAGTCCGTAAAGTTGTACAACTAAATGCCATAATAATTATAAATATTAAGATAAGTGTCACAAATCTGTGCGTCAGCGATCTGAGTTGTGGAGCGGCAGGAGGAGCTCTGTGCGCTGCGCTTTGCCACCAAACACAGGCTCCACCTGGAGGCTGGGGCCAGGGATGGAGGCTTTAAGATCCTTCTTAGTTTTTGAGACAAAAGTGGACCACACAGAAACATACAAAAATTACAATTATTATTATTATTATTATTATTATTATTATTATTATTATTATTTGTGTGTGTGTGGGTGTGTACTGTTGTTACCATTTTAAAAAATCTCTTCAGTTCAACCTTTTGAGTGGAGACACATTGTTGATGTTACCATTATAACTTGCAATTAAGTATTGGCAAAGATCAATGTTATTTTCACAGGAGCATTGTTGTTGTTAGTAGCTGCTGAAAGTAACTAAAAAAGTTACTTTTAATGTAACTGAGTGACTTTCCAATCAAGTAATCAGTAATCTAACTAAGTTACTTTTTCAAGGCGTAATCACTAATTCAATCAAAGTAACCTTTTCAAAGTAACTATGCCATCACTGATGGATGGATGGTTGAAATTCTGTGTATGAAGGGCTGTACCTGAGACAGGACCTTCTGCACAAACTTTTAGGTTAAGCTATGATCTATAAAGGAAAATTACTTTCCTGTGTGCATGCACATGGTTTTTAAATCAGATTATTATTTTATTTTAGGTGTACAATATTTTTGCCTTATATGAACATCCAATTCATAAAAACTTACCATGTTTTTATTCATCCCACACCCCAAGAAAGAAAATAATTCTGAGAATAGTTTTATTATATTTAGTCAGTTTTACAACTTGTGTACAGAATTGTTTTTTCAAACTCACATCTAGGGTATCAACATCATTGTATCTGATAGAGGAACCAAGAACAAGCATTATAATGGGGTGAACAAGAGCAGGAAAGGGAAAAC
Organism: Poeciliopsis turneri; assembly: GCA_922788865.1. Classification (NCBI taxonomy): domain Eukaryota; kingdom Metazoa; phylum Chordata; class Actinopteri; order Cyprinodontiformes; family Poeciliidae; genus Poeciliopsis; species Poeciliopsis turneri. The sequence continues at coordinate 243,334 of CAKLNU010000516.1, read as the reverse complement.
ACACAGCTCATGTGGGGACATGTACAGAAGCAGCAGAATTTGGATAAACTATGTACAGTACAAATCATTTATATAAATTAGGCTTGAAGATTTAGATTTTAGTACATTACAGTTGATATATTAATTCAGACTGAGGAAGCTCAACCCACCATACATCCCTTTCATGAATGATCATTCAGTCAGTCAATGACATTCAGTAAGTCAGACAGTCATTCACTAAACACAACATTCTGGCTTCACTCAAAAGCATACTGAGGATAACTGAGGATTGACATTAGTAGTATACAATTCAACTGGACGTGAGTGAAGGTGTTCGCTCAGTCATAGTTCACCCTGTTGGCAGGGAAGACCATCTTACATTTCTAAAACCACCAAACTCACATTTAATTCACCATCAACTGTTTTGCATTTTCTGTAATATTATTGACTAGAGAATCCTTCATTGTTTCAGAATGACTTAATTAAATTTGCTTTCCAGTTATGTAAGAACTAAGAGGAGCTTAAAAGTGCACCGCAGAGACAATAATTTCAGATACTGCTGATAAGAGTTAATCCATTGTGACTGAAAAATGAAAATAAAAAACAACCAATATGAAAATATGATAGGTCTGGGGTTAATAAATAAACACAGTGAACAAGTAGGATAAAGTTTAACAGTGACAGTTACAACCCCAACTGGACCAATAAGCCTCTCCAATGCAACCCAGGCTGGGGAGATGCATAACATAATTCAAAGAGGAAATTCTAACAGCAAAAATCAGTCTTCACACAGTTTTCCCAGGTACATTTTAAGCATCTGACAGTTCTATATATCTAGGTTTGACATTTTCACATGATATGCTCCTTCTAAACAATTTTAATAATAAATGAAGAAAAATAAAATTAGAATGGATGGTGCAGACATGTTGAGGGATGTTATGGCGAACATACAGATTTCTCTGGAATGGGAAGAGTCCCCAATCATATATTGAATTGCCTGTGTTGCATTTGAGAATGTCAGCCAGAGGGGAAGTAGGGAGTGTCACTGTGGTAGTTGTAGTCTGGGCACACCTTCTGCACCAGTTTGTAGTCAGTGCTGTAGAAGGAAATGAAGATGCAGATAACCTTGAAAGGTTTGGAGCAGAGCCAGGAAACATGGCTTTGGGTTTGCTCTTGGTAGCAGGTCTTGGATGGATCGAAGTTGCAGAGCGTATTCTTTGCACCCTTTTCCACCTTCTCGTATTCTATTCGGCAGTTGAAAGACTTTGAGTCCTTTGCATCAATAACCGACTGCTGTGCTGCCATATCAAACTCCACTATCTTTGTTGGAGGGACCAAGCTGACCGATACATTCCCCTGGCCAGTTGAGTTGTGGCGGAAGTACACACTGAACGTACCATTACCATGATCCACAATTTTCCCAGTGATAAGAAGGTTGAGTTTCACCGTCTTTATGTTGGAATGGAAATCCCCCCAGCCAAACATCTTCTTGAACTTTCCTGTCTTAACCATGGGCCGCCGTTTAGCTCGAGGCCTTGAGTCCTGCAGGTCTGTGGAGTTTCTCAGCCAATCCCATAGGTCTTGATCTGAGTAGGGCTCAGGGGTGTTATAGTGAAGGTCCAAAGCAGTACTGTTCTTGTTGCCATGTAGAGTCTGTGACAAGAGCCTGCTGATGGACATTTCCTTCCCACTTTCTGTCCATATATGCTTTGGCATGGACTTTGGGTGTCCTGTCTTTACAATGTCTGACCTTGAGGCTTGGACACTTGTAATCTGGGAAAGAGAGTAAAATATATTTGTTAGCCAGTGTTAGATGAGTGCCCTAAACATATGCATGAACTATACTGGCTGACTAAAAGATAAAGTAAAGGTCACATGAGGTCCTGTATAAAATTTCTTCATTGATGGGGAATTTGTTTTTCTCAAGTAATATAGAACAGAAATTTTTCATATGTTCTGTTTCTGCTATATCTGAAATGAAATGCCCAATACATTCATTGAAAGAAAAATGACATTGAGGAATTATATTTGTGACATTTCAGTTATTTCCTGAGGAAAGAAATGCTATCTGCAAATTCTGGTAAATAAAAGCCAAAAATAGAAGAATAAAACATGTTCCAACTTAAAATTTTTATGAGAACAATTGTTAAAGTAGGAGCAAAGTAGCAAACAATATGTAGTGTTTACTGTATTTTGAGCTACAAAGTGTCACAAAAGCCTCAGCACATTATACTAACATCAGAACATTGAAGCTTTAGCAGAAACAATAAGTATCACTTTAACGTTAATGGCAGGTATGTCTACGTCTCATGGATCCTTGGTTAAAACATCATTATTCTTTGTTCATTGAGGTTACACACAGTGAATAGAGTATTTTTTCTCAGATAAGAATAGCGATACTTCATAATCTGAATACTCAAGAAAAGTAATTGATGATGTAAAGCAGGGGTGTCAAACTCAAATACACAGAGGGCCAAAATGTAAAACTTGAACAAAGTCGCGGGCCAGCATTGAACAAATGAACCTTTTAATATCAGAATATCTGTTTACATCTGTAAAAGACAAACAGGTTTGTCTTTTACAGATGTAAACAGATATTCTGTCTCCCACCTGTCCAGAAAGCTCCTGTTGTCTGCCTTTCTTTTCGGTTCTACAGTGACAGTTGTAGCTTGAGATGCTATAACTACTGTCACAGAGGAGAGGGCGTTTCTGGGACCCGTCCTGATTGACGCGCCAAAACAACAGCAAGGCATTATGGGATTTGCACTATTAGCGATGAATGAATGTGCTGTGTCATACCGGTGGGCCAGCTCGCGTAGTCATTTGGTATAGCCTCGCGGGCCAAATATAATTACACTGGAGCAGAGTTTGACACCTATGATGTAAAGCATTGTAATGTTACTTTTTCAGCCCATCCCATAGGTCTTGATCTGAGTACCAGTAAATGTCCCATTCACTGGTAGGATTGCTGAATCCATTTTTTTTTCAATGTACTTAAATTCAGTTCAGTTTATTTACATACCACTGATTCAAAAGGCCATAAATATATATGTTTTGGCTTGTTTTATTATTATCTTTTTTAATAAAAAATAATAATTTCATCCTCATCATGCATGCATTCCAGCTGACCCTGGTTATCAAGCAACACAGTTCTGCTCTCTTTATTATTCAATTGTTTAAATTGTTTTATTAGGAATCCCAGCAGATTGCATCAAGTCACTGACTTGCAGCACTATGCACATAGCAAGAGAAAAACTCTCCATTGACAGGAAGACACCTCCTGCAGAACCGAACCTGGCTCAGCGCAAGAGGCCATCTGCCTCGACCGACTGGAGTTTGACAAATTGAGCCGATATACACAAAAAAGGAAACACAAGCACTGATGTAGGAGTTCTTTAAATATTAGAGAAAACTTAGAAGAAAATGGTAGTAATACCTGCTTTAGGAGAGAAGCAACTTAATAGAAGCCTACGTGCTTCACTGGCAAAATGCAATGATGCATTCACACCTCTATATGTTGGTTGGTGAGAACAAAGTTAAAATTTGAAATAAGATCAAATATAATGCTAAATTGGAATGTAGGAGGAGAAAGTGGCAGAAGCAGGGAGAACAGTTTGTGCTTCAGAACTTTTCTTCTGGCAAAGCTTTGAGACTTTATTTAAATTTATTAAGGTATCTGTAGGAGATAGAAATTTTAGGACGTTGGTTATTACTGCTCAGTCATCTGAATATAGACTACACAATTTTCAAAAAACGAAAAAATTCAGTGTCTCTTGCAATGACTAAATATTTAAATATAAAATCTTTCCCGTAAATTTGTGTTATCTTTGTGATTTACTGCTTTGTTATTCCATGTTGAAGGATGTTCTAGATGTTAAACTCCAGGCTCAGCAATGCTCTGACGGTGTGAGGCAGAAAGAGCCTCAGCTATTTCATTTCAATAAAAATGCCTTCTTATACTCAACACTCCTGCATGGTGAGGAATTACATTTAAATGGATTTATAACTGGTCTTTTTAGGAATATAATCTGTAAAGGTGTGATGTCCTTCAGCAAAGTCTCTAGAGTGCAAAACCAAGCAACACATAAAAGGAAAGAATAAAGTAACTGATACAAGCAAGCAGTGCTACTGAATTACAGTTTTTTATCACGTCACAACAATTGGACAAACTAAAAATAGAAATAACGCAACACACTTTTTAGGGGAACGTATATGTTTTAACAGCTATGACAGGAAAATGGGAAAAAAATGAAGTATTTAATGTGGCTATTGGAAGGACAGATGGACATACTTCTAGGGGCGTCAAAGTTTTGGGGCATGTGTAGTGCTGCTTATTTTGAGGTTTTTATTACATCTGGTGTTGCACATTTTCAGATTTCAAACATTTGGTGTAGAGCAACTTAAAGCTGCTAGAGTTGCAAAATCTAAACTATTGCAGCATTGACCAGTCAGACAGACTTTGTTTGTGGCATAGAGACCCGTAGTTGGTGTCCTGGCAGGAGGTGCAGGCACCATTGGGGGTCAGCAGGTCATGTAAATGGGCTTGAGTAAGACAAAAATAGCACTGCAGGGACCCTGGTTAGCACACAGCTGCTGGAGTAGGTCATGAACCTCATCAAACTAAGAACTCCTCTGAACTATCTGGTGAATTTCAAACATATTGTTCTGGTAGCAGCTGGATCCCTGCCTAATCTGGAGCCACACTTTTGGAGGTCAGGGCTTGAATATCTTTCGCATTGGACAGAACCTTTCGCTCAATCATCATTGTTGGGCTAAAGGCCCATCTTGGCTCGATGGAGAATACAACCAAAATTCTGTCTTCCGTAACCCATCCATCCATTCATTTTCTGATCACCCTTCTTTCTAACGGGGTCGGGAGTTGCTGGTGCCTACTGTATCTCCAGCTGCGTTCCGGGCGAGAGGCGGGGTTCACCCTGGACAGGTCGCTAGTCTGTCGCAGGGCAACACAGAGACAAACAGGACAAACAACCATGCACACACACACTCACACCTAAGGAGAATTTGGAAAGACCAATTAACCTGACAGTCATGTTTTTGGACTGTGGGAGGAAGCTGGAGTACCCGGAGAGAACCCACGCACGCACAGGGAGAACATGCAAACTCCGTGCAGAAAGACCCCGGGCCGGGAATCGAACCCAGGACCTTCTTGCTGCAAGGCAACAGTGCTACCAACTGCTCCACTGTGCAGCCCTTCTGTAACCCTCTCATATAATTTAACAAGGAATCACTCCAGTTATTGTCACAGTTTGATTTAATAGCATATTTCTGTGAAAGAAAACAAGAATAATTATCATTTTGAGTATTTGCAATAAAAAGCATCATTGCTCATGAAATGAGTAATGATGAAAACAGACATTACTTTTGTCTTTTGTCCTTATGCAATGATCTTAAGAGCATGTGCTTTATTTTTATCATTTTAATCAACATTTTTAAAAATGTGCTGTTCTACTCTGAATCAACTAAGTCATAGGTGTCAAACTCTGCCCCGCGGGCCAAATTTGGCCAGCAGTGTAATTATATTTGGCCCGCGAGGCTATACCAAATGACTACGCGAGCTGGCCCACCGGTATGATACAGCGCATTCATTCATCGCTAATACTACAAATCCCATAATGCCTTGCTGTTTTGGCGCGTCAATCAGGACGGGTCCCAGAAACGCCCTCTCCTCTGTGACAGTAGTTATAGCGATCTCAAGCTACAACTGTCACTGTAGAACTGAAAAGAAAGGCAGAGAACAGGAGCTTTCTGGACAGGTGGGAGACAGAATATCTGTTTACATATGTAAAAGACAGACCTGTTTGTCTTTTACATATGTAAACAGATATTCTGATATTAAAAGGTTCATTTGTTCAATGCTGGCCCGCGACTTTGTTCAAGTTTTACATTTTGGCCCACTGTGTATTGGAGTTTGACACCCCTGAACTAAGTCCAGAAATATTTGTATGTTATACAAATATTTCCAATGCCACCTTGCATACAAAAGAAAGGATGGCACTTATTGTTTTTACTGAAATACATTTTCTTTATGAAGAATAACTTTCAAATGCTTTATTTATTCAATGAATTGATCAATTAATCAATCAAAGTTTATTTATATAGCAAATGTCAGAAGCAAGGGAATTCAAAGTGCTTTTATATCATAAAAATCCAGTCACAGATGACACCTCATAATCAGCAATTGAGAAAACCTGTAAACATTACATTGTGCCAAGTGCCATCATGACACATCACTATGTTGGCAGTGTTTTAGTTAGAATGGCTCAAAGCAACTCGAACTCTGAGGCGTTCTAGTCTAGTTTAGATTTTACAGTTTGTTCCATACATCTCACATATTGACTTTCAATGTTAATATGTAAGATGTAAATAAATATATTGGGGATTTTTTCACATTAGATGTAAAGCAAGTGGGGAAAAGTCCCCCACTTTAAAGACCTTAAAACTATCCAGAATTATCCCTGATATCTGATCAAAAAGATCTATACGTCAGTAGTTAATATTTAAAATTCAAATTTATTATAAAAAAAAAGTGATCTTAGAGTCCCAAAAGTGTTTGTGTTTGTAAATATAAATTTTATAACAATTGGTGTTTAGGAAAGAACTGATGAAAGCACAACAATGTAAAACAACTTTGACTTAAACATCAACAACTGAAAGCTGTGATCCCCAATATTATGTCCTCTAACTTCTTAAAAGTCTTACTCCTGTCCTCTTGTTAAACTGTTAGGGCTAGGAAATATCAACACAGAATTCTATCTCTCATATCCACATATTTGTCAAAAGTATTGCAGTCAAGTAAGGCAGTCATCCTCTCTCTGCCAAAGTCAATTAAAAGAGTTTTGAACTCCCTGGCAATTCTTTGGGATACATGCTTGACATGCTTACGACACATAATTGTGGTTAAACAATTGCATTTCAATATTTTTGTAGTGTGGGTCAATTTGAGAGAAAACAAAGGGCCCATTTCTTTTAGGTGTTTAGTACAATAATCTAGAATGTTAGGGCCTGTTTGGTGCAGCAATCTCATTCTGATTGTTTTCTTTTTTCCTCACATAATCAGCATGTAAGAATTTTCTAATTATTAATTGCCCAAGTTGTATGGAAAACAAGCCTGCTTGCTGCCTAATTACTGTAGCAACAGGGTCCACAGCCAGTGAAAATAAGGTTGGTGAAATGCAACATTCATAATGTGTAAATTATTCCCAGATAACTCATGTAGAAACTATACAATGTTCCATTGTTACAATACTGATTGTTGGCCTCAAACATTTTTCTATTTCGTCAGTGAATGATGGTGTTTATCAGCATTATTCTGTCAGCTCAATAAACAGCCATATACAGGCAACTCAAAAGGGAAAGAAGGCTGCGGATATGAGTCAAGAAAATACGTTGAGAATGACAACGCAGTCCAGTTGCATTTATCATGAGAGGTTTTTGAAAGAGATTTGGGCTCAGAGTCTCTACATTAGGTTCACAAATGGTCCTAAAGTTATGTTTAGATGATTAAAATATACTGCTTGTCAACAATCACAAGAAAAATCTAATACAGTTTTTCAGAGTGTATTTCCTCATTGCTTAGACAGCACACATTTATGTAGCAGTAAAAAAAACTGAAGAATGATTTCTATGGACGTTACTTTCCCCCTTTTCAAATGTACTTGCTTTATAAGATAATTTTGTTCAGATCAGAAGAAACAATAATTTTGAGGAGAAATGTAATTTTTTCCCAGAAGCACCATGGTGATGGCTGGTTGCACAGCAAACAGGTGTGCTTGTTGTGGGTCCTCATAAAAAAACTCTCCATATAAAATAAAAAGAATTCTACAATCTTCCTGTGTCTGTTCTTGCTCCTGGTATCTAACACTAGATGGAGCTAAAATGATTTTTATCCTGCAGATGACGTTACTGAGATCTTTAAAAACTGCAGTGGTGTAATTAATAAACTTCTTATGCAGATGATGTGATTCCTGTCAGAATTCTCTTGAAAGTGGATGATCTTAGAACTCTGTGCATTTTTATGTTCTTCCCCTTACAGCATTAAAATGATTTCTATTGTCCTGGAACCATCTCTCCCTGAAAATCTTAACAAAAAAAGATTGATGGAAAGTTTCCTCTAACTGTTTTCTGGTGTAGTGATGACAACCTGATGTCATAACAAGAGGACACTCCTGAAAGCTGTCTAGTGGGCAGACACAATCATCATTAAAAGAAAAGGCTGATGAACTTGATTTTAAATTTGGTGGTGTAATTGTTCATATCAATACTAACTCATCGAACAAAAATACTTAATCTACTTCTAACAATTTTGTTCTGATTCTTAGTGAGGAACCCAGCTGAACAGTGAAAAACATTTGACCTTTCAAAGGTGACCTTCCCAGATATTTGATGAGGCATCCCAGATATTTTAGTACTTGAATGTAATTTGAAGTAGGCTTTATCCTTCACTGAACTCTCCTGCACAGTAAAAGCAACTAGTATAACCCTAGCATATGCTGGCATGTGACAAAGACAAGACAAAATATTTATCTTTGATTGACTCTGTCTTAAAATGAAGGGGAAAACATCTGGATAAAGGTGACTGGCATGAATATTTTGTCTGGGCTCCATTGTCCCCATATTTTTACCAGAAGAAGCTATCCTGTGTATTGCATTGACAGTTTCTCTCTTGAAGCTGCTGCAGGTTGTAGATTCACCCAGGACTAATAAAACTGTCCTCTAATCACAGTAAAGCTTAGAAATATTCACACAGCTAACATATTTATGACTTTCATTCAACCAACATGTTTGTGTCTGGCTATGAATGAGGTGAGTATCTATAGAAAAACTGTAAAAACAATTTTTCATTTAAAAATAAATACTTCCCTTTAGAAGTTGCAACAATAAAGCTTGTTATAATTGCAGAGCAGCTCTTTCATGTTTCCATTGGTATGTTCAGTATTTGTTTTTGGTGATGATCGCCATCAGCCGACTCTCTGGTTTGCTTCACAGATCATCTACCAGACACACGTCAGACTGAAACTGCAGGTCTACATGCCTGCTTTTCTTCGTCGCCCTCTCAGTCCAACTGTTCCTTAACAACGTTCAAAGTGCAACAAGGGCAATGTTTGGATAAAATACGCCAGTGTTGTCAAGAAAAAAGTGTTGAAGGGTGAACTTTTCTAGAAAACATTTAGATGCTGAGAAATTATGACGTTATTAATCTTGGTGAATATGATTTTTATTTATAATTAAAGTGTAACAAGGGTCTTTCTAAAACAAAGACACACAGAGCATGTACTGGATCAGGAAATTAATCTAGACATATCTAAAGAAACTGATGAAATGCAAGTTGTAAATTAGAAGAGTCATTTTACTTGTGTTAACACATATTAGAAGCTTTGATGGGTTTTCTGCTCTGCTACACTGAACAGCACGTTCTACATTACCAAACCATCCAGAGGTTTTCTTCATTCCCAGTGTACACATCTCATAAAGTGCTCCTCTGAGAGAATAAGCCATTAAGTTCAGTTGCTAACAGCTATTAACACCCACACTAGGCAGTATAAGTTAACTATTGGTGCTTAGCGACACACTGCTGCTGGAGGCTGCCAAATGGCTGCCAAATGGCTGCCAAATGGCTGCGTCCTGTGAGGAGTTTCTTAGACAGATCATTAGAAAAGGATTTCCTGTTCATTGTGGATAGAAATAAGACTCTGAACTTTCTACCCATTACATAATCCCTTCATTAAAAACACCCAGATTCAAAACAGAAGTTATAAATGCATCTTAAATAAATATACACTAAAGAAATGATCCAAATTCCTCAATAGAGAGAAAGTGAGAGAGAATAATATATAGAATTATATACATATATATGTGAGATGACACATCTGACATTTTAGGTATTTTGAGATATTGATGGGATTCTGAGTTTTGATTTTTGTTTATTATTTTGTTCCTTTGTTTCTTTCCTACTTCAATCAGTCTTGTTTCTGTTTTATTTTTGTTCAGTCCTTCTTAATGATTCTAGTTTACTTCTTGTCTGTTGTTGTTCTTTGTTACTCTAGTTTAATTATGTTTCTTACATCCAGTTATTCTTAAGTATTAGATTTATTTCCTAGTCCCCCAGGTCCCTGTCCTTCAGCCCCTCTGTGTCTCTGCCTTCTGCTGTCTCCCTTCACACCTCCTCGTTCCTGAGCTCCATACTGGTCCTTAGTCTTCTGTCTCTGAGGGGATGGAGGTAGATCTGCCTCTGCCTCCTGTCGTCCCTGTCACCATACTTATTATGAAAGTAACCAATGTTTACAGTTTTAAACAGTTCCCCTGTGTTCAGTTTAAAAATGCACAGCAGTGAATAATTTGCACTTTGTCTCTTTCAGACTGAGAATATTACTGATTGAGTAGATAAACTGAATTTGGAAATTATTTTGAGACTTAAAACAATAAAACAAGTGTTTTGATAATCTGGTGATAGAATGCTGGGGCCAGTGGTACAGATAAATAATTAAAATATTTGCAGTAGAATTTCAATTTGGTGGAGTTAGAGACACTGGAGGTGAGTGAAAAAAACATAACGATCCCCAGAGGGGAATGAAAGAAATCTATTGAGAACCATTGGTGTAAATGCAGAAGAAAATAATAATCAAATCACATTTTATTTGTAGAGCACATTTATGTTGCAAGGCAGTTCAAAGTTCTTTACAGTATAAAAACACAAAAATATAGAATCATAGAAAACACAGTCAACAATTGAAATATAAAATTTTGCTGACATCAGATTGTTGATTAATGCATCATTTACAATATTTCAAAAGCAACTCTAAACAGCTTTTAGAGTTGCTTCAGTCTAGATTTGAAGACTGAAGCTGGGTTTCAGTCTAGATTTAAAGGAGCTCAGTTTTCAGCTGTTTTGCAGTTTTCAGGATGATTGTTCCAGATTTGTGGTGCATAGAATCTGAATGCTGCTTCTCCATGTTTGGTTCTGATGCAGAGCAGAACCACAACCAGAAGACCTGAGAAGTCTGGAAGGATGATACAACTGCAGATCTTTGATGTATTGTGGTGCTAAACTGTTATATGATTTAAAAATGAACAACAAACTAACAACAGTATTTTAAAGTCTATTCTCTCAGTGGAAAGACTCTAGTACTAGGTGATGTGCTCTAACTTCCTGGTTTAAGTCAGGGTTAGGGTTAGGGTTAAGTCAGCAGAGTTCTGGATCAGCTGCACCTGGAGGATGACATTTTCATCATACCTTTGAAGACACTGTTGCAGTAAACTGTGTGACTAAAGATCAACATATAGATGAGTTTCTCTAGATCTTGCTGGAACATTAGTCTTCTAATTCTGGAAATGTTCTTCAGGTGATAGAAGGCTGACTTTGTAAATGTCTCTGAAGGTTCAGGTCAGAAAGCATATGGTTGAGAGTTGTTTCTACAGGTAAGATCAGAATGAGTCAATCAGAAACATGAAGAGCTAACTTAGATATTAAGTCACATAAGTTTGATTTTAGGTTCATGTTCTTCTCGTCTCATTCTTGGGTGTGGAACAGAAACTGGGGAGGTGAAGTGGTGGGAGTGGAAGAGGAAGTGCTGGTTGTTACCATTTTAATTATTACATCCTGAGTTGATTTCCCACCTGCTGTGCTTCATGAAAATGATCTGAAAGCATTAAGTAAGACTGATAGATAATTGTTATGGGGATTTTTTCCATGTTTATTGCATAGCAACATTTGAAATTACATACAAAGAAGAAATTATCAAAATCAGTGTTTAAGATTTGATTTCATGTTCAAACAGGAAAATCAAGCTAGCCAAGTCTGATTGATGTCCTTTGACAAAAGGTTGAGTGTAATTAGACAAGTATGTCTGATGCCCATCAATATCTGATTAGCACTGGTCTTGTGAGTGACTGATTACAACTGTGGAGCCACATGTAAGTGCACTGACTTAATTATGAAGTGATTCATGTAATTTTTGAGTTTATTTAATTTTGACTTTCTCTGTAACTTAAGTCAGGAGAATTATGAAGACAACAATGAATCCAGCATACAAATTCCTCATCGAGCTTGAATTCCAAAACTAAAAACAAAAATGTCCTTCTATCAGGAAATTGCTGAAGTCTTTTCCTCTTGGCTTTATGATTACAGATGAATTGATAAGGCTCCTTCAAAACAGACAATTCCACCTTTTCCTCAGTTCATCCACAGCATTTGATTTTCAGGAGAGTGCACTAGTCCCCTTAAACACAATTTCTGTTTCTCTCTCTTTTTTTTTTAAAATAAAAATTGACATTGTTTTGTGTTTCAGCACACTTAGTTTTAAAACCTGGCATGTACCAGACCATATACTAAACAACGAAATATAAATTCTCATGGTGGTAATACAAATCTAGAAAAGAATCCACAACCCACTATGAACCAAAAGTCAAATGTCACTGCACTGAGCAGTTTTCTACCAAGCTAGAAAATAAAGAACGCTCATTTTCTTAATAAAACTTTTTTGTGTATTCATATGCACAATGACATGCCAATGGTATTTTTAATTTTCACATTTACATCTCAGATTTTCTATGAGCTTCACACTCTGCTTTAACATGTGTGAACCTTCAGTAATGATAAAATGTGACTATAAAATGTACACCCAGAGCGTTGTTTCTTTTACTCCCCTTGTTAAAAAAAACACCAATTTATGTCATTGTATTCTTAGATGTCAGTGTTACTATTGTTACCACACTTATCTTAGTTTACAATCAGAATTGGAAGTTTCGTAAATGAAATTCAGAACATAATTCATCCCGAGGTGTAATAAATCAAAGCTGGCTTTATTTTGTCAGCACACAGATGGTCCAAACACACAACCCACCTCAATTAAGACTTGAAGATTGGAGCTAAAAGGGAGAAGTGTTTGGAGAGGAAGCAGGGCACCTGTTCGCCTGTCATATCCACAGCTCTTCTGATCAGTGACTGGGAGCTTCCCTCAGAGCTGTTTCAATGCTGAATTAATGATGGCAAACAAAACTAAAGCCTCCTCAAAGCCCCTTGGTGGGTTCATTCTCTTTCCACTTTGGTCCCTCTCAACTAATCTTCAGTGTCACACTTAATGAGATTTTCAGTTTGTAAAGTAAGTGGAGCAATAACTCCCCAAGCACAGCCTGCCATCTCTGTTCCAACCATCTAGTCAAATGCTTTTAACTAAGCCACCTTCATCTATTCCTACTTACACTGGAGCATGCTTTATACATTATTACTTTAAAACACTTTGTATGACAAAAATGGTGTTGTGCCCATTTGGAGCTTCTGTTGCATGTTGTACGTTATCAGTAATCAGTTGGAGCAGATCCCCAAGGTGTTGAAGTCTTTAAAAATGATGGAAATTAGCTTAATGTGCACTCCAACATTACTGTGGTGCTAAAAATACACTCAGAATTAACTCTGCTGCCATTTGCCAAGAGTGCTTTATTTCATGTAATTACTGTTTTGATTGTTTTAATGCTGAAAATGATCTCTCAGGCAGTTGAAATAATCTATTCGAAAACAATGCATCACCATTAACATGTCTGTGAAACAAGTCACAGTCACTGCAGCAAGCCCTGATTCTAAAACTCTGTTTTTTCTATCATTGTGAACCCAATATCTTTATTAATTCAGCTGGATGTGTGTGTGGGTGTGTGTGTGTTTCCCTCACTATCTCACCACCACATGTTAAACTGATCCCAGAACATCCATTTGGGATAATCTAAGAATAAGAATTTTTTCAATAGCAAACAAATCAGCACCTTTCTGACATCATAACCCATTTAAACCCAAATTTTTTCAGGCATGAAAATATTAAAGTCAAATGTCATTTATAGCTCTTTGAACTAATCAAGGGGAAATAAGTTTAAAAATTGTGGAAGATAACATCTATAGTAGAGGCCTTCATTTGTATTATTAAAAATCATGTGTATGACAGTCTCACTGTCATACACTAATAAACTTAGTCCAGGGGTCTTCAACTCCAGGGACTTAGGGCCAGTGTCAGGCATCTTTTCCATCCCTCTCTGGTTCAATACACCTGAATCAGGTGATTAGCAGGACTCTGGAGAATTGGACTACATACTGAGGAGGTGATCCATTTGATGCAGGTGTGTTGGACCAGGAACACACTTGAAAGTATTCCAGCCATACAACTGGCCTGGAAACAAAGTCCAGTTGCATGGCTCCTTCTCACCATCTGGTGACTTTGGTAAGTGTCTTGATCTATTTTCATGATCTACTGACTTTGTACAAAACCTTTGCATAAGATAATAAGCCACAACCAATGAGAAGGTGAGAAAATTGGTCGTCTCTCCTACAACACATTTTTAAAATAATATCTAAAAGGTAAATTGCCTGTATTTGTATAGTTCTTTATTAAGTCCAAAAGTGATTTTCACCACATTAAGTCATTCACCCATTTACACACACATTCACACACTGATGGCAGTAAGCTACTATATTGTGGCTACAGCCTCCCTGGCACAGTGTGACAGTGAGGCAGTCGTACCCTGGCACCACCGGGTCCTTTGACTCCCACTGGAAGGCATGGTGGGAGAATTGTCCTCTTGATCAAGGCCACAGTGACTGGCACAGACAATGTAGGGGATCCAGCAGGCAACCCACCAGTTACAAGATAAACTCCAACCTCCTAAGCTACTCACGCTACTTACAGGTGTGATTTTGAGAAGGGCCACCACCTGATCATGACTCTGTACCTTGAGGGGTTTTGGTCATGAAGGTCTACACTTCTCATGTGCCATCATGTGACATCAGTCTCTGTGTAGTTCTTTCTCATCTTTGTTTCTACTGTGAAAATATTGTCATTTTTCTAATGGACCAGCGGTTTCTCATCTTGTGTCAGAACCTCATTTGGATCTTCTTTAGTTTTAAAAGGTACATCAGAGAGACAGTTGTCTCTTCATCATAAACTTTGCAGATGGTAACAGAGTGCCACATGAGAGGTGAAGGGTCAGATCATCCTCTTTTCCAATGAACTGATCATACGCATTCAAAATTGGCCATGGATTATCCCTGTCTAAGCCACCACCACCAAAATCAGTAGGGATTCCATCTTTCTCATAACTACATTGTTGTATGCTTTGTCTGGCCATCACTAAGTCCAAGAGATCACAAACCACACTCAAAATTAATCTTAAAAAGGAAGAAATTTGGAATTAGAAGAATATGGTATGTCTTGTCCCACCGGTCACTATTGTGACTGTCAACATGTTTGCACATCCTGCTCTCAAACCAATTTTTGTAAATGCAAAGGTGAACGTCATAAGTAGGCACTTTAAAGATGATGTGCACCAAAAATCTTTGTTGTAAGTTTATTTCAACATACATTGCTGGCCTCTTCTTTGGGAGGTTTGTGGCAGTCTTCCTCTCGCCAACCAAGATATAAACAGCTCTGGTCATGTGATCATTTACTCTAGACATGTAATACTGCATCAGTATTATGTAAACATTCTAAACTTTCAATATTTTCTAAATATTATCTGAAAATTTAATCAGTAAAACTTTTTGGAGTCCTTGAAAGTAAAATTAATTTCTTTGTCGTTATTGTGACCAGTGGGTTTAAATGGGATAATTAACGTGAGTTCATTAAAATCTACACGAACAAAAAAAACTTGCTGTTGTCTTTCACTCCACCAGGTCAAATAATAATTCACATTCTGATATTAGTAAGTTTGATAGAAAATGGGTACAGTGAAGTTAGAAGTGAATAAATGAAAGGATCTCCATATTTATTCGTTTCCCTTTGTATGGAAAATAACTCAAAAGGATGTCTCTTAAATCTTGAAATTCCATAGTGATCAAACTAATGCCACCATGCTTACTCTTCAAAGCATATCTCTACATGCTCTTCATTTTCATTCCCTTGATGCCAAACAATTTCTCCCCTGCATCCCAGGTTTTGCAGCCACTGAATCGAAAGGATAAAAAACTGCCACAAAATCTTAACGTGGATTCTTTTCAATCTCTTCTGTAAATGAAGAGCATTTTGGCTGAGATTAGTGCTCAGTGTCCCACTGTCTGAAACTTTAGTCTGAGGAGAAGTAAGTATGTTGACAGCAGTGCCTTAGGGTGATATTCTTCCTTTGCAGCTCAAATAAATCAAAGCCAGTGATGTGTCCGAGGCCAGATGCTAAAAGGATAAAGTCTTTTAGCCAATAAAATACACGCCCATATAACAAATGAGAGTAATTTCTGTTTGAGTTTTGAGGCTGTGCAGAAAATAAAAATAAATAAAATTAAACAAAATAAAATGTGGTTTGTAGGTTTGCTGTGAAAAACTCATCAGTTATTACTGTGTGCATAAAATTTTAATTAGGAAAACAATTATTAAAACACACATGTTCTGCTTTGGGTAGGAAGTTGCTAATAATTTTCATGGGTTCACAGAACAGTGTGTGGGTCGACCGTAGCTCCACTTAAGGTCTGATTACATGGCTCCACAAAATACATGTATGGCCTCTTTTCAAGTGTGCGATAAAGAGGTGAATGTCAATCCACTTAAATGCTTCATTTGGTTATGTTTTTTTCTGTTTCTGTTATTATCAGACTGAGCTCTGTGTCAAAGTGCATTCAGTGCTTCCAGAACAGCTACATCCTCAATGTCATCCTCAACATGTCATCAGTATCTAATTCTGATGATAATTTGTCAGATCAGACGGAAAATAGAGGTTGAATCGTTTTCTGGACTAGCTCTGCTGGAAACCCCTTACTATTCCTCCTGAGGTAGGTCAACTTCAACCCACCATTCTGTGTTAGGATCTTTTCAGTTACTCAGGGGCAAGAATGCACCTGCTAGCATTATAAAACTTCATCTGCTTCTAGTTTGTAGAAATATGGAAAAGTTAGATTGGAGAGTCGCACCAATCTAACTTTAACATGTCTTCAAAATGCATTAGAAGAAAGAAGAACAACAGGCAACGCGATGGGCTGAACATTAGAAACATCATACAGAAAAAACTGCTGCACTGTAGTGTCTGGAAAAAGGTCACAACAAATCAATATCTCTGCCTTGCTGCTGTTCCAACTCATTGACTTTTATCTTCCGGTGAAACATTCAGAAGTAGAGGTCACTGAGTGGTTTGATGGGTGACGAAAAGCAGAGGAAACATTAGTGGTCAAACATCTCAAACAACGGAGACATTTTAGTTTTTTACCTTCTTTATTCTATCACAATTTGTTTAATCAAATGTTCAAACATGAAACATTCCACAAGAGATCGCATGTCAGCAGCAATGTATCATATTATTATTCTATAATAATATGAACAATAAAAATTAGAATTTCAAGCAGTTATCAGCAGGTTCCAAGATTTACCCAGAAGGTCGGCCCCTACCCTGCCGCTCTGCTCTACTGACTAAATGAAGAATTTGCTGCTGGATCTCTTTGGTTAATCGGGGACAGTGCTTATAACTGGTGTTGTCATTACCATGCATTCAGCCAGTCTGCCCATGTCACCACCCCCAGCCTGTCCACACTCCTCCCAGTTAGACCAGTCCCTCCACACCACTCTGACTTGAGTGAATCCAGTGAATCTTTTAATGTAAATAGGCTTTAGTCCCCCCATTACTCTGTAAGGACAAGCAGGTATAGAGGATGGATGGATGGATGGATGGATGGATGGATGGATGGATTTTTTCATCTCTGACCACATTCTCAAGAGTAAAATCCTAAATATTGACTAATGTAATCTTAATAATTTGAAAGGAAACCAAATTCCAAACCCAAACATGACTGAATTATATTTTTACTTTTACTCTTTAATATTAGCCATATAGACAGCCAGGCAGGTAAAATTCTGGGATACATAATCAGAGGCCATTTCATAATTGACCCATTAGATGAAGTAGTTGTTTTACTGTATTGGAAAACCTAATCAATTCTTTTACAGAAGCAGTGAAGAGACACTCCCAGTACCAGCCCAGGTTCAGCACTGGACAATTTTTTATGTTCATGCAGGGATTAAGTGTAAAAATCACAACAAAACTTTTCAATAAAAAGCCTCTTCATTTCTGCTCTCCTGAGTGCTTCACAATATGAGAATAACTCTCCTGTATTTGAGCCTGGCTCATTCAGTCTGATGGGATGCTGCAGAGTTTAACTTAATCTTCCACAGAATTTCACAGTTATTTGAACAGCTGCATTTTTTGGGAGGGAACCAGACCTTCAGCTCAGCTGCTGTGCCTGTTATTGTGAGCTTGACGTGTTTTGGTCTTTTACAAGCTAAATATTGTGGGACAGAGGAAAAAATGTAATTCCTACAGTCACTCATAAGACACCAGGGTTAGTCCTTGTGAATGATTCATAGTACATAATTCTAAGATAATGATCGGAATTATCTGCTTATGATTGCCATACTTTAGAGTTACCATGGCAGCACACATGGATGCAGTGACTTTCAGCTCTCTTGGCAATCGCAAAAGTTGCACATGTTTACAGGAGATTTGCTGAAACTTTAACAGCTTAATTCTAGTTTATTTACTTATTTATTTTATTTCTTTACTTAACCATTAATTATTCATTTAATGGTTTTCCATGGCGGCGTGCAAGGAAGCAACAGGTGTAGTTCTCTCAACTGTCAGTCAAGTTATAATTCCCGAGCAGTTTTCCTGGAGGTGGGACATTGATGTCATGTAACTTCTGGACTCATTCCATCCGGAGGGGATGTTGGGACCGCCAGGATCTCCATGGATTATGGAGATCCTGGTTTTGTGAATGTTAACAATGTCAACAGAAACAAGGAGGATGGGGAGTTCTGCAGGCCAGGCTGACCAATGGACAGAGTGGAAATATTTTGAATTCCAATGGAAACACAGCTCAACAGACAAAATATGGAAAAGGTGCCAGTGTGAGTTAATTTACACAACACAGCAAACTGAGGTATTCACCTGAAGAAGTCAACATTGAAGGTCATATTAGCTCTGTCAGCTTTAGCGTTTCAGATGCCTTTGACTTCTTTCTTTACACACAGCTGTGAGCAACAGCTCAGAGGAATGAGTGTCACAGTCATTTTTCATATGTCATATGACACATTACATGGTTATTGAAAACCCTGGTTTATAATGGATTACTGCAAATGTTGGGGCTGAAATATTCAATATTGATGAAGTAACAATTCAGTGACACTTAGATACTGACACTGTACAGTCAGGCTTAAATGGAAATTAATTGTGAGTGACTGGAGTGTCCATCATTACCGATGGACATCCATCATGTACAACAGAACTGTAACATGTCATACTGACAACTCACAAATCATGAATCACATTCTTCCATACAGTTTTTGAATAACAGACACACACACACACATGCACACACACACACACACACACACACACAGGAGTGAATCTTGGTGGAGTTCTAAAGGAGGCGTAGACAGAGTGGGATATGACAGACAAAACACCTGCACTTGTAACTGAAAACAACAGCATGTCCATCTGATCCAGACGGACATGTTGGATCAGACGGATCCAACATCAAATACTTTAGACATATTATAATTTTGATTACACATGAAGGCCTGTAATATCCTGATGCTGCTTGTCTTCTGGGCAAAGTGAGATACGTTGTGTCCTTTTTTTCACCAGAGTTTGGTGAACCTTCCGCTTCTCCTCAAAGAGAAGCGGAAGGTTCTCAAATTTCCAGAACACCAGATCAGCGCAGACATGATAAAACACTGGAACAGCAGAGTCGATGCGACACAGTGGTTTACTGCAACCTGCATTCTGTGCTTCTCTCCTGGACAAAAACATGAGGGTAGGCGGAAATGATGCACAAACACTCACTAGAAGAGACCTGGTCAAACTACAGTGTCACCACCATTCTCTATATGGTACCATTCAAAGCTGTTGGAGCAATATAGAGGAAGATTTCACTTGAGTATGAAAGACAAAGCAGATGATGACCCAGGAGCTTCAGTAGTGACATGTAGCCATGCGCCTTCCTGCAAATAGCATCTGCCTTAGACATAGCATTTAACCAGAAATGCAGCCTGCCATCATTTCATACATGAGGCAGTAGGATACGATAAAAGAGTAAGTTATTGTCTTTCTTTCTGGTAAAAAAATAAACAAACTATTATTCATGAATGAAATATCAATTACGTCTATTATTACTGTTGAAAAATGTTCCTTTGTGTACATTGATCATTCACAAAATAACAGCGACAAGTTGAGAATGAACCTCCTCATTACATGCAACCAGAGCTCTGATCAACCTGACCTGGTGACTGCATCTCAGGTTCAAGTCACAGAAAGAGTTGTGTTTTTCATTCTGTGGAAAGAGTTTGATTGAATGTAGACAAGAGAACAAGTTCATTAACAACAAGCTAATAAAAGTTTGAAGTATAATATATTCTGTAATCTGAAATATTAAAATGTTGTGGTTTGTGTCATTTTAGATAATGTCAACAAGCTTAACATTACATAAAACCACACTGCTACATCTCACAACTGAGTACATAGATGGTGCTGTGCAGGAGTTAATAAACCGAATGAAATGAAGTGGACTAAATTGGATCTGGACTGGTATAGAGGGCAGTTTGGCCCAGCTGGAGTAAGATGAGTTCCAACATACCTGTAGGGAGAGAAGACTTGGTAAGCAGCTCTGTTTGCTGCAGGGAAGACCAGCATAAATTTATTAAGATAAAATTATATAATGTAACTACAGCCACCAAAACTCAAGTGTTTGTTCTTATTAAATTAAGTAACACGTTATCTTGTCCTGAATCTAAATAAAAATAAATATTCCAATACAGTTTTTGTCTTCAAGTCAGTCATTTAAAGCGGTAAATCTTTCCATTGTTTTTTTATTTTTTAACAATTTAAAGTTCTGCAATAAAAACCTTTTTTATTGTTCCTTTAGAACAGTCGGCACAAAGTGCTGATCTTTCAGTTTTGAGAAATTTCTTGTCAGAACTTGATTGTTGTATTTGCAGAAATGCAGCAAATAGTTTGTTCAAAAGATAGATAACAAATAAGTTAATTGCATTATGAATAATCAATTAATAGTTGCCATCCTAGAAGAGAACAGCGATTTTTAACCATAAAGACAAGTGACAAAATATATATTTTTTAATTGTGTGCAGGATCTTGAACAGCAGACTATAGACCTTATAACAAAAAGGAGCAGACATTCATGATGTAGACACAGAAGCACCTTTCACAATTATTGGAAAAGTATGTAAAACAGTAAAATAAAGTCAATCATTCTTTCGATGCTGCAACACTTAAAAGTTTTAATTCAGTGTGAAATTGCATCATCATTATTATTATTGTTATTTATTTATTTATTCAAATCAGCTATGCAATAATTATTGGTATCTCTAATTGTTCTCATGAACTAAATGCAATTGAAGTATTTTATATATACTTATTGGTCTAGAGGAAGTTTTAATTACCAATCCATGACTTATTTTGTCCGTGGGGTATAAATATAACATTGCAAAAAGGTCCAATGTCAAAGATGAGAAATATTCCGTTTTAGTATCTGCTGATTTGTGTGACTTTCATGTATAAGGAAATTCTCACCAGAAAAAAGCTTTTTGCCTAAATGTGTCCCTTTGAACAGTCAGAGCAAATATTTATCAAAAATTAAAGCAACTGGAAATGAGACAAGGCAGAGCAGAGCTGCTCATTGGGACCACACTGGACGAGAAGAAAAGTAAAAATATCTCCAAAGTAACAATTTGACCAACTTTGAGTCTCCATAGCAACCATTAAAAATCCAGTATACATGTAAACCAGTGAATAAGATGCAAGACATCTGATGGCCTTCTCCTGTTCCAACATCAGAACTGTAAAGATGTGGAGTTTGTTGAAAGCTGAAAATCTTAACTTGCTGGCATGAGACCAAGACTGGAAGTTATGCTAACTGTTGGAAGGTTATTCTTTCATCAGACACAATCAATCTTCTTCCATGTCTGTCATAGTCCCACAAAAATATCTTCTTCAAAGATGTATGATAAAGTTTATAACAGCAGCATATGGTGCTTGGTCTGCTTTTTCTGCATTTAAGGTGTTAACAATGTTAGTTTCCCAATTCCAGTTTGTTTTGCCTTCTATTTACAGTGGTTGTTGTTTTGTGACCATAATTCTTTCTTGTGACTGACATTTGATCCTGGTGTGTACAAAACTACATCCACATTGTAAGTTATAAAAAAAAAGGTTCAAATTTGCCAAAGAGATTATCTGTTCCTTAAATTTCTAACATAATTTAGAAATTATGAAATTATGAAATTTAGAAATTAGAAAGAAACTCAATACCTTCAACATTCCTTCCAGGAAGCTCTGCTTTGACTTTTCTCAGTCAATTCTCCAACACAGAGATACCTTCTACAAATCATTGTGGCAAATCACTGGTGCCACTGGCACCAGTGACAGTCTAATGGCTTTGAGGGCCCAACAGACTGCTCAGGCCTTACTCTAAGCTACGAGACCAATGTTCAGAATGCCTACTGAATTAGTGATTAAAGTGACAGGACGAATTATTGCAGACACCTCACTACCTGTTAGGATGGGACTCCCATCAGCAGTAACCGATCTGCACGATGCTGTGGACTGAGAAGGATCAGAGGAAGAAGTTATACAGAATCACAGATAGATGTTCAAACCCATAAGAACGATCAAAACAATTGAGGTTATACAACTTAAAAGATAATAACATGCTCTGTTGTTTGATGTTTTTAGTACAAAATGAGTGCCAAGCCTGAAAACATGCCCACTCAACCCCACTCAAACTCTATCACGTTTTCAGACTATGCTGGGTTGTCCTTCAGTTTGTTTCTGTTTTGTCACACTTAAGTTGGACATGCCTGGTGAGATCTTTGGTCCATTTTCAATTGATTCTTTAGCTGAGAAACAACTTTTCCAATTGGGCCAGGATTCATTCAGTCTACTTGTCTGTTGAGCATCATCTAGAGTACAGAGGATAACGAGAAGTGATCAACACGCCACAATCAGTTGCAGATCAACAATCATACAGTCATACCAAAATTAAATCTGGTTTCTATTCAACAGGGCATGGCACCGCAGAAGCAGCACCTCGAGCCAAAGTTACCTAATCCTGCCAGATCTAGAGAAACTCATTCATGCATTTATCTTCAGTTGCATTGATTATTGCAACAGCGTCTTCACAGGCCTGTCCAACAAATCAATCCTCCAGCTGCAGCTGATCCAGAAGCTGCTGCTCATGTTCTCACTAAAACCAGGAAGATAGAGACATAACACCAGTTTTAAAGTCCCTCCACTGGCTCCCTGGAGCTCAAAGAATAGACTTTAAAATACTGTTGTTAGTTTACAAATCACTGAACGGTTTAGCACCACAATACATTAAAGATCTGCTGTTGTTATATCAACCTTCCAGACTCTCAGGTTCTGGTTCTGGTTCTGCTCTGCATCCCCAGAACCAGAACCAAAAGAGGAGAAGCAGCTTTCAGCATCTATGCACCAAAATTTGGAACAAACTTCCAGAAAACTGTAAAACAGCTGAAACCCTGACTTCCTTTAAATCTCAACTAAAAACACACCTGTTTAGAGTTTTATTTGAAACATAATATGGAACAATGTATTGTTTATTCTATGTTGCATGACTTTGTGTTTTTGTGTTTATGATGTAAAGCACTTTGAAATGCCTTGTTGCTGAAATGTGATATAGAAATAAAATTTGATTGATTGATTAGATTTACTCATCTCTCTTTAGCATTCATTAATATGTTTTAAACACAAAATAACTGCAGTAAAAGTATGCAGTTAGATGTAGTAAAGTTATAGTTCCCCCGCACAGAATGGCAAGAAAGCTGACAAGAAGCGACTATTTTTGTTGAACAGTTGCTTCGTTTTGGACGAACATCTCCTCCTCTATTCTTCTCTGACTTGAGACCGTGGCCTCGGATTTGGAGGCACTGATTCTCCTCCCTTCACTGCTCCAGTAAAAGCTGTGGATCATAGTCTAATGAAGCCAATAGCTAATAGCATCATCTGCAAAAAGCAGAGACCCAATCCTAAGACCACCAAAACAGATTGTTTCAACACTGTGGCTGCACCTACAAAATCTGTCCATAAATAAATGACAGATTTTCACTGATCAGAATCAATGACAAAAGAAAATCCTCACTGGAAACGAGACTGACTTGCTGCCAGCAACGTGGCCCAAACTCTAACACTGGTATTCAGGCGCCTGGAAGCCTGTATCAAAGGGCCTGTTTCACCATATTTTGGAGTAACGCCACACAATAGTGCACAATTGTGTAAGCCACCACAACCGCACAACATCCAGAACCTTGAAGACCTCTGGCTGAATGTCCACCCTAACCTCGAGCCTGAGTCTCATCAGGGTGTGAGAGCTCTTATTTGTGGAACTCTTCTAATTTTAAACAATTTTAAACATTTAACTGTTTTCAAGTATGAAATATGTATTCAAGTTCATGCTCCTGTATTTCAGTTGGATTAATTACTAATTTAATTATTGATTTGGAAAAAAGACCATTTAAGGTCAGGTTAGCTTGAAATGTTTTTCATCCCCTTCAGCAATAAAATAATGATTGTAAAACTGCACATTGGTTATCTCTGATAATAAGACTTGTTTGATCTGCACAGTTTTAGTGTTAGGAATAACGAATACAGAACATCTGGGCAAATGCTTTTACATGCCTCTGTGTGTGAAAATTTGGAAGACATGAAGGGATTAATGTGGGATGTAGCAAAAGCTATGGAGCAGTGTTTGCTAAAGGAGGAGATCTTAGAGTTTAGGGTCAGCTTGATAAGAAAAGTTTTTCATGAGATTCTGAGGAAAGATTGTACAGAATGGGAAGTGAGAGGGCAGAGAGCAAAGCCGGGTGACAGAGAAACTGAGAAAATGAGAAACAAGATAAGGGAGGAGTGAGAAGAGTCCCATTCTTTAACCTCTGAAGGATGACTTCCATCCTGGTGAGATATGATTGACAGACACCACAGACAAAACCCTATTTCCTCTGGCCCTAGGTTATGGAAAAGATGAAATTATCGTTTCAAAAATCAATTTCCAGTGTTGCTATGGGTAACAATGCTTCATCACTTTATTCAGTCAGGATTTAATGAGGAAAATATTACATCACATGTCAGAGAAACAATGCTAATCTTTGTAACTGTAATATTTCTACTTTTGAATAATTAAAAACTCAATTTGCATGGGTTTTGAATAAAATCAAGTTTATTTTATTAAAAAATATTCTTTTAGAGCCTAACAATGTAACAATGTATTACTGTATTGTATATTCAACAATAAAAATCTGTGTCTGTGGTACAAGAAGCTGGGACCCCGTAGAGCAGGAGGGTCAAACTCCAGTCCTCAAGGGCCGCTGTCCTGCAGTTTTTAGACGAGTCACAGGTACAAAACACTGGGATGAAACGGCTTAATTACCTCCTTCTTGTGTAGCTCAGATCTCCAGAGCTTTAATGATCTAATTATTCTGTTCAGGTGGTGCAGCAGAGGCACATCTCAAAGTTGCAGGCAGTAGCCCTCCACGACTTGAGTTTGACACTTGTGCTGTAGAGAATAACTGATCAAACAATATTTCATGCACAGCTGTTAAATGAAGAAGTTTGACATCTCAGAGTTTTCCATCTGCACTGATTTCCTGCTGCAAATTTTGCTAATTCAGAATTAATTTCTAAAACATTTAGACAAACTCTAGTTGGAAGTTTGTCTATGAACTAGAGTTTGTCTTGAGTGTGTAGAGTTCGTCTACAAACACGCTGGAGCTTGTAGACAAACACGCTTGAGGAAGTGTGAACGTATAGTCAAACTAATGTGAACCTAAAAACCTAAAAGCCTGGGTCTGGACTTGGTTAAAGTGAACTCTGACACGGTTCTGCTGCTGTTATTTTTAATCCTTCAATAAATAAAAACTGTACTAATTAACAAACCATGGTTTGTTCATTTTTAAACTAATTTAAACAGTGGTAATTAAGTGAAATTAGATTAATCAATCAATCAATCAAATTTTATTTGTAAAGCACATTTCAGCAACAAGGTATTTCAAAGTGCTTTACATCATAAACACAAAAACACAAAGTCATGCAACATAGAATAAACAATACATTGTTCCATCATTACATTTTTAATTGATTACGTTTCAAATAAAACTCTAAACAGGTGTGTTTTTATTTGAGATTTAAAGGAAGTCAGGGTTTCAGCTGTTTTACAGTTTTCTGGAAGTTTGTTCCAAATTTTTGGTCCATAGATGCTGAAAGCTGCTTCTCCTCTTTTGGTTCTGGTTCTGGGGATGCAGAGCAGAACCAGAACCTGAGAGGTCAGGAAGGTTGATACAACAACAGCAGATCTTTAATGTATTGTGGTGCTAAACCGTTCAGTGATTTGTAAACTAACAACAGTATTTTAAAGTCTATTCTTTGAGCTCCAGGGAGCCAGTGGAGGGACTTTAAACTGGTGTTATGTCTCTATCTTCCTGGTTCTAGTGAGAACATGAGCAGCAGCTTCTGGATCAGCTGCAGCAGCTTCTGGTCGCTGCAGCAGCTTCTGGATCAGCTGCAGCAGCTTCTGGATCAGCTGCAGCAGCTTCTGGATCAGCTGCAGCAGCTTCTGGATCAGCTGCAGCAGCTTCTGGATCAGCTGCAGCTGGAGGATTGATTTGTTGGACGGGCCTGTGAAGACGCTGTTACAATAATCAATGCAACTGAAGATAAATGCATGAATGAGTTTCTCTAGATCTGGCTGAGACATTAGTCGTCTAATCCTGGAGATGTTCTTCAGGTGATAGAAGGCCGACTTTGTAACTGTTTTTATGTGGCTCTGGAGGTTCAGGTCAGAGTCCATCACTACTCCGAGGTTTTGGGCTGATTGCTAGTTTTTAGTTGTAATAACTGAAGCTGTGGATTGTAACTCTAGATCTATAGCTCTAGATCATTCCTCTATTTCCTCTATTACTGACCAATGTAAAAGAGAAATGTACTTAATCTAGATATAGATAGTCTTTATTGATCTATATATGTATATCTAGCTATAGATAGATAGATAGATCAGTAACTGTTACTGATCAGTAACACACAGCTGGCAGATGTTTAGTGTACTATGGTGCAGGAAGCTGGCATCGTCATAGGGATGCCTACTTCCTGGTTTAATCCAGATATGTGAACTTGAAACCATATAATTTGGAAAACTGCATATGTATTTAGAGAAATGTTTATTCATCAGAAAAAAATGGTCAATTGTCTGACAAAAATCTTTTGCTATGTCAGAACAGCATATTTTTGGATTGCTGAGGAGAACAAGAATGGAAAATAGTTTTCCTTTCTGTTATCATTAAAGACATTATGAAGGACTGCTGCCAATTTTGCAACTAAAAGCAATCGGCCGTCCTTTGTTGCTCAGCCAGGAGGGGTGACTGACGCAAGTCAGTGACTTGAAGCAATCTGCTGTTTTATTTATTTATTTGTTTTATTTCTATAAAAATATTTATTTTTTTTGCCAATTTGAACAATAAACTGAACTTGATTGTATTATTTGAAAACTCGGAATCTGTGAGACTGTATTGAATAACTATTTTTTATATGAAATGGATGTTATTTGTAAAGTGCCTTGAGACTACATCAACTGTGAATTGGTGAAATTAAATTAATTGAATTGAACTGAGAGAGCAGATTTTTGGGCTTCCGTCTATGTACAAGTAATGCATCTTATTTTTGTTTTTCCCTATGCCTGTAATCTGTAAAATACACTTTGTATATGAGCTATGTGAAGGCATGTTTGAATGGAGGGTAGAGTGTAACACAATCACTTGATGTTTCATTTTGACAGCCTGAACTTTTTGTCTGGCCAGGAAAAGGTATTTAAGGACTATACTGATGAACACAGCTGGAGAAGCTGAATGCAATAAAGCGCACAAATGTGATGAAGAAACAGAGATGAAAAATACCAGCAGCCATACTCTGAGGACTCCAGTGCTGAGGAGATTTGCTGCTGCACATTTAGCTCAGGTAATGTATTGTCAACTCCTTCAGCTTAAAGCAGACTGATGGTAGAGCTTAAGGTCTCCTGTCACTTCATATATCCATGCATTTCTCTAAATAATTAACTGAGAAGTGATAAAGCAGAGAAAAACTGGGAGAGGACAAACAGCCCAGTCTGACAGACGAATGTGTTCAGGACAAAAGGTCAGAGCAGAAAGTTCACCTTTCCCACATATCCTCTTTATTTACAGCCTTAAAACTGGAAGTAAATTAAATGTTGAAGAGGAGAGCTGCAGATTGGAGTAAAGTTTAAAAAAAAATCTGAATGTGCACAAAAAAACATGCTACTGTGTAGCAAGTAGGGAAAACGTTTCACTAATGAAATTGACTCTGTGTTTTCATACAATAATATTGGAAGGCTAATTACTTTTAGTATTTGTACAAAATTAAAGCTGAATGTGATTAATATGAAGATACAGGATTGCTCCTTTAAATGATTCTGAGAGTGAAACGGAGCAGCAGTGATCTGATCGCTGATTGTAGCTACAGAAATAAAACTGTGACTCAGGATAAAATTGAAAGCTCCTTCTTGTGAACAAAGTGCTTTTGGTCAATAATATCACATATTTGTTGTGAGCTATTACCATTGTGTTAACAATGGAACATTATCATCACAAAAATGTAATACACAATGCGACACTTTGCTGCATGTGGAGTAGACTAAATAAAAGAATAGGTAATGTTTAAAATACAGAAGCATGGCATTATGCCATCTTAAAACTGCTGGAAATGATGCAGGGTCGTGTATTAAAGCCTTCCCGCATTTACATTACAGCAATATTCATTAAACTTCACATGTGGCATAACTGCTGTTCCTAAAATACATAAAACTGATCAGTTGTCTTCACTTTCTTAAGCAACCACATGGCCATGATTACCGACTGAATCAACCTGTCACTATAATGTACTTAAGGGTTAGGGTAAGATTTAAAAACATTTCGTTTGGTGAAAATAAAAAGCTTTTTGTGGTGCAAAGGTTCTTCTGGAGACACCAGTGGGTTGAACAGTTTTATAAAATGTGACTGGATGCAGCGGATGTGATATTTGCTACTCATATAAA
The DNA here is from genome assembly GCA_922788865.1 of Poeciliopsis turneri. Taxonomy (NCBI): domain Eukaryota; kingdom Metazoa; phylum Chordata; class Actinopteri; order Cyprinodontiformes; family Poeciliidae; genus Poeciliopsis; species Poeciliopsis turneri. The sequence goes on along the minus strand of CAKLNU010000516.1, from coordinate 214,260 downwards.
AATGATACATCTCCCAATTCCAGACCAGACTCTAATGTAAAAAATTGGAAAAATACCACAGATTCTGCCATGAAACAGCCATTCAACAAAATTTAAGTCAAAATGAGAAAGTTAAGGAAAAATGATCCACTCCCTAACATCCGTGGAAGGATGACAATGTTGATCATTTTAATTATTTCCTCAAATATACATTTATTTTCTTTACCCTCTATGAATGTTCACAAACAAAACAATTTATGAACATTTGTTTTGTTCTGTCTCTTAACTGAGAGATAAATTAATTTTCTGTCAATTAACTTGACAGAGAAAATACTCCTGGACCAGTCTGGACCAGTCTGGACCAGTCGTCCCAGTCGTCTGGACCAGTCTGGACCAGTCGTCTGGACCAGTCTGGACCAGTCTGGACCAGTCGTCTGGACCAGTCTGGACCAGTCGTCTGGACCAGTCGTCTGGACCAGTCTGGTGCAATTTGCTAATTTCATAGGATTATTTGTGTTATTTATTCAATCTTAATACATTACGTCATTATTGGAGAAAATGAATAATAATTTATTTTGAATTGTGACAGACTGGCGACCTGTCCAGTGTGAACCCCGCCTCTCGCCCGGAACGCAGCTGGAGATAGGCACCAGCAACTCCCGACCCCATTAGGGAGAAGGGTGACGGAAAATGGATGGATGGATGGATTTATTTTGAATATCAATCAAAATCTGTACAATTCAAAATGAAACTTGTAAGTAGACGGTCATGATAGTGCTTAAAAAAATTATGAACAGAGTCTTTTGCATATTTTGGATCTGCTGTATAAACTTTCCCACATCATAGTGCAAATATTTGTCTGGTATAAATCCAATGTAATGTTCTGGCTATACAGCATAATTTGGACTCTTCTTCTTGATTTTCTTTTTTCTGAAGCAGAATCATGTCTGCCTGGGGTTAAGGTACCAGAAACCGCTTGGCCACTCGCTGTAACCTAACAGGATGGGAAGATCTTAAGTAGGAGATAAAGGACATGGCTGGTAATCCCCCTTTGCAGCTCCGCTGGCAGCTCCATCACTGCTGAGGCAGCCGAGGAAAACTGTCTCTGCCGCACAAAAACACTACCTGCTCTGCCATTTCCACTAGTTCTCCACCGTGTTGCTGCATCTCAGCCTGCTCTATTTCACTGGTCAGTCAAGCCCATCATCATGTTACAACCCAAGGCAACCAATCAACTTGCAATGTCCAATCCACTGCGTGGATGTTTCTGCCTTGGAAAACCATATATAAAATACATAAAACTGTCAGCGTTATGTGTGTTTCATTTGTAATTACTGAATTGTGAATAAAATAAATTAAAAAAAATTTGCTTTCTTGCTATGTTGATGTTGCGAGTAATAAATTTAGTTTGAGTAAAGAGAAAGCAGATCCAGAGAGAATACATATATAGTTAAATTGATTTTTTTTTCTTAATTAATAATTAGGCTCTATGTAATAATAATAAAAAATGGTGGAATTTTGTATGATGTATGTTGCTGACAAGGAGGATCCAGGTGGCTGCAAACCCTCCAGATGACAGTCATCTCATGTGAATGACGGGAGTAGCTGGAGCGCCGGCTCGGCCCACTCGGCCCGCTCGGCCCACTCGGCCCGCTCGGCCCGCTCGGCCCGCTCTGCTGCAGCAGCTGTGACAGGCCCACACTCACAAGACAACGAAATACCCGCAAATTTAAAGCAGGTTATCTAGTCACTTCCGTCCTTCAGAGACTCTTCTCTCCCAGGCCTGCATCAAAGCGCTGTTATCAAGGTGTCACACGCTTCACCATAAAAGGATTGCTCTATGTGGAGAGAGAAGTGAGGATTCAGACTTCCCCCAAGATTAAACCTGGGTAGAAGCAGGACTGCAGACTCGGAGCAACGCCCTTCAACAATCAGCTGCACTGTTGACCTCTGAACTGAGAACGCAATTGAAAATCTAGACCAGTGAAGTGAAGAATAGAGGCTGTAGTCATTAATCACAGAGTCCTGTCTCGTCAAATCCAAACACACACACAGAAAAGCAAGTCACACTTGGTAGTGACTGAATATTTAGTCATATCAAGCCTAATATTATTAATGTAATAAATCCAAAGCAAAGTTCCCTAGTTTGCCATTTCTGGCTTTTAGCCGTTGTGTGCATGACAAGAAGAAAACCAACCTGGTGCTGTCCATGGGGACTTTCTGGGCAAACATCAAGGTCAGATGCTGCGCCTGTTTGTGGACCCGGGATGCTTTGGGAGGCTGAACTCACATCATGAGGCTCAACACTCAGAAAAGAGGTCACAGTTCATGGTGGAAGAAGTTTTCAGTCACCTTTATATGTCATTCTGCTGACCCAGACACACAGCAGCTATGTAATGTTGCATTTAATCATCACCTACTTCAATCCAATTCAAAAGTAAGTCAAGGTTTTTAGATTTTTACATTTTTCTTAGACCTCAAACAACCATCCTTTGATTACATGAAGGAACTGATTGTTAGTAGAAGTTGAGATCTCTGTGAAAAGCTGCGAAAACTGTCAGAAGAAAGTGAGCAATGGGAATCTGTTTCTGTGGCAAAAAGGACCCAGATCAGCTGGTGATTCATTTTATTTATGTGCTAATTTAAGAGAGGAGACTAATCACAGCATTTTCAAGTTTGTATTGTTTTCTTTGTTTGTTTGATTTGTTTTGATTTTTGCATGAGACATGACATGATGTCTCATGCAAAAATGAGACATCATAAATAGTTCATCACTCTCAAGATAATAGCTTATGGTTTTAGATCTGAGTTCTAACAAAATATCCACAACACAAATAATCAGTTTTTCATTTGTTGTATTAAATGTGTGAGCTATTTAGTGAGTGGAATATCAAGGTGTGTAAAAAGTTATTTTTCAGTGCTCTCTGATGGACAAATGGTGTAATGACAATGCAGTACCGGCAGCTGGGTATTTTTTTGTCTTGTCTTATTCTCCTCAGTCTGACATTTAAAGGAAAGGTTCCATGCAAGGAAAACACTTTATTGTCCCTCATTTATCAGTTGGACTCTATGCATTTATTGGAACAGAACAACTCAAAGTAAGTTTTAGATGTATTATTTGTTCTGATTGCATGCTAAACTTCACAGTTTGACTGGACAGTTTTATCATTATGTTTCTAGTTAAAGCAACATGAATAAAAAGAAATCAGCTATTACATTTCAGTTTAATCTTAATTTCTGAATGTGGTTGTGTTTTAATTCCCATAAGTCACCAAAAATTCCATCATTTCATGACTAAATATAAACGTGATTCGTGCAAGACCTGGGTTAAATTTTCTACCTTCTGGAGTGTTAATGCCAACTCTCATGATTTGATCATAAAGTCTGTTGTTTGAGAGCTGTTGAGTGGTCTCAGTAAGCAGCAGAAGCAGCTGGGTAGCTCTTGTCACTGGAGGGGAGAAGACCCCCGTATGTAGGCTAATACGGGGGGAAAACTGGGTGGATGGGAGTAGGTGGGTTTCCAAGGAGGAACTCTGGACACGTTTGTTCAGTGTTCCTTTGTGTCGTGGAGGAATTGAGAAAATGTTCATTTCTGAAGGAAAAACTTTCAACAGCTCTCACTTACTGGCAACATGCTGCAAATGTCTAAGTGTGTACAGCAGGTAGCATGATATAATTAGAAAAAAAAACACTTCAATAAAATTAAATCAAACATTTTTTTTATCTTAATTTGAGCTTCAAATTGTTCAATGGAATTAGTTGTTTTAATGTTTTAAAGGTTTATGATCTACTCGGATGGTTGTGAGGGAGATCAGTGTGATGTGGGCTGGTTGGGGGCCTGGTGCTTTTGGTGGGGCGGTCACACTGTGTGAGCTGTGCTGCACTGATCTCTGTGGGACATTTTTATCTCCCTGCAGCGTAGAACACTTGACTCTGCAGAGCCCATTTGCATTGTTTTATAATAACACTTTAATACGACAACAATGGCTGCTGCCAGTGGGACATCTTGAGTTTGGCCCACAGGAGAGAGAAATCAGGAGGAATTGGGAAAACTGCAGCACTGAATGGAAAAATGTCAGAAAAAAAAACAACTTTCATTGTTTTAAATAGTAGAATCAGTGACTTCACCCCAATATAACTGATCAGAGGAGCCGAACAAATGACAGCAACTCCACAGATCGCTGCTCATAGAAAGATATTACACCAGGCCGCAATAAACAGCAAAAAGTTGCACAAAATACAAGATATATTGCTAAATGTGTTAACTTGAAAAACAGACCACAAAATTATACATGTAAAATTTTTAGGGTTAGTGTTATTAATTATATTATTATTAATTTTAAATGAAAAAAGAACAAGATGAACATGTTTTTGTTCTTATTTCTCCAGGGAAGCCTCTTTTTAAAATGTACAAATTAATAAAAATCTGTTGTCCTGATATTAAAACTAAATGACGTTTTACTTTCCTGACAACTTGTTGAAGGGACCACAGAATAAAATGAATAAATGCAGGAATGCAAAGTAATTTTAATTGATTCAAAATCTGTTCAAATTCAGTTAAAACGGTATGAAATTCAAAATGATGAAATAATGAATGTAAATTATGACGATTTGAAGAGGTTGACTTCAATAGAGCAAACACTCCATCAAATCCGTAGATATCGTATTAAATTGTTAAAAAAAAAAAAAAAGAAAAAGAAAAGAAAAAAGCCCCCATCACTGTTAGTGGTGTTGTAATTTAATAGCGGGCCCTTGTGTCGGTGAGGCGCCAGCACCTGAGCTGCGCTGTTATCAGGGTCAAGGCGCGGTTCTCAGACAAGAAGCTTAAGGAGACAAAAGTCTTTAACACGAAATAAAACCGTCAAAGTTCAGCTGTAATCCCGGCTGCTGCTCCGAGCCGCTGCGCGCTTTTCCAGCGCGGAGAGCAAATAGGAGACAGAAATGTGATCATCAGCGCGCTCAGACAGCACGCACAGCAACATGGACATTCTGCAATGAAGAACCCGAGGAAAGGAAGAAAAGACTTTTATGTTCTGTCCATAAAGATATAAGGACTAATGAATAATCAAGGAAACACTCTGACAGGGTTTGAGCCGCAGGTAAAAATTAAGAAAAAAATTAATGAATCTGATCAGTGGGATGTAAAATTATCTTTCAATTATCCATTTGAAATTCAGTCAATTTTATTAACACTGATAGAGGGTTAGTGTGATTCCCGTGATAATCTATTGACGGGGCTCTGAAAATCAGTTAATTTTGTAAATGAGTTTGTTCACCAGACTGAGAAGGTAGCACCATGGAGACATGGTTCTCCATTCCTTTTCTGTTCTTAATTCTAAAGAAAAAAAATCTAATATTCAAACAATGCCCAAAATACTCAAATAAAACAAACAAATAAATGGTTTTACCAATTTATGTTAATAATCAAATATTTGAAAAGCAAACGAAATCAAATAAAAAATGTCATTGTCAATGACTGTGTTAAAATGATACATCCAGAAATTACAAAGTTAAAGTCATTTAGAGGGAATAAATGAGAGTCTTTATGGAACATATTTAGTTTTTCAAGAAAAGGTTTTAAACGTTTATGCAACAAACTGGAAATGTTCTAAAGATTTAATTTCCCTCTTATCTGGTTGGAATTTGACTCTGAACTCATGTTTACTTTTTGTATTTCAGATTGAGACAATTACAAAAGTGACTGATTTAAAATTAAATTGTATCTATTTTTGAAAAAAAAAATGTCTAAAAGACAAAGAATGAAAACGACATGAGCATGAAGCAGGCTGTGGTCTGCAGTAGCTTAGTCTTGTTATTTTTATGTATTTATTTTTTTCTGAATGATACTTTTATCATTTAAAGTGGAGGAGATGAAGTCAAAAACCTTTTATATGAAGTCAGAGCGCCGCTGAGCGCGTGACATGGAGGTTATTTCACAGTTTCTGTAAACAACAGCGCCCTCTTGAGACGGTTACCTGCCAACTGCACTCACAAAGCTCAGTTTGGCCACCAGTTATTTTCCCCAATAATAACTGGTCCCCAACTACAGAACTTGTTCAAATGATCCAAGTCATACCATCAATAAAACCACTGCCTCATTACCAAGACACTAATCTGTGATTCTGTTTCCATTTTTTTCATTATTATTTTATATCAAAGGTTTAAAGAGCACTTTAAGAACTTCTTTGTCAAGAATGCCATTTCGACAACAGTGAGGTGAGAAGCTCTCTCCTGCTAACGTGACTCTGTTGAACAAATATTTATCTGCAAGGACCGGAATGGCTTCATGGTTTCTGTCACAGCTGCCTGGTACAACTTTAGAACATTTGTGCAAGAAATGCAGAACAGCACAACTCACCAGGCAGAGAGCATGCGTCAGGAGGAACACGGCGCACCAAGACGTCACCTGCATCCTCCCGGAGCTCAAACTTCCACTAATTCCCTCGAGTGATGGCTTCAGCTCTCACGACCATGAATCCACCTGGTGTCCCCCTCACAGCGCGGTCAAGCCACTCAGCTGACCAGGCAAAAAGGAAGCAACATGCCCCATGACTGCAGGAGAACCGCTGAGAGTGGAGGGTGGAGCGGGGCAGCAGGTTCCCGGAGAACCCGCCGAGGAGGCTGCTGGTCACAGCGGAGCGGCGCTTTGGTTGAGCGGTGAACGACCGAGGAGCGGAAGTTAGCTGAGAGTTAATCCAGGAGAAGGCAGCAGCAGCAGCAGCAGGAGCAGCAGGAGCAGCAGGAGCAGGGTCATAGCGGGGAGCAGGCTCTGGTCCTGGGTGTCTGGCGGCTGGTGCGCGCAGCGGTCGGAGCTTTGCCGATCTGAAGCGAAAGGCTGAGTTTTCCGCTTTATAACGCGCGTCTCCGACACAAGGCAGGAGGAGGGAGGGACGAGCTGAGGGTGAGGAAACTTGGCAAAACAACACGACTGGACGTTTGTTTATACGGGACAAGGACGCAAAAACACCAAGTGTCCATCTCCGTGTCCTTGATCAGGGAAACTGAAGGAGTAAAAATAAAGACTTTGTTCACGTGAAGCGGGTGGATGAGCTGATAGCATCAAGAGAATCTCACACTGAACCAAATCCTGCCAGTTCCTCCATTTACACATTTTAATTCTTATGTCTTTGGGTTCACTGTTTATGGTGAAAATTAAGACAAACATTGTTGATCTCTTTCGTTCTTTTGTTTGACACATTAATAGATTATGATATAGTTTTAATACTACCAGGCATTAAAACACACACGCACACACACACACATACGCACACACACACATTTATCTCACCCAGATCTGAAGTTCAAAGCTAAACCCAGAAACTAATAAGCCCTTTGGGTAAAATCATTGTCTTATGGTTTCAGACATATGCTTAATTAACACACTATGTTGACATCATTGCTTTGTGTAAAATACATTTCTCATACAGAAAGCTGTCATCTGCTCTGCAGTCCCTCCGTCTCATCATGGTCTGTTTAGACCTTCAGATCTGCAGCACTAAGAATCCAGTTCTTTGACTTTGATTTATGAGTTTGGTCTCGTTAGATCACCTCTGGATTATCTGAATGTTAAATCCAGTAATTATATATTTATTGTACAGAAAATGCAATGATGTAAAAGAAAAAATAAAATTAAGTTCTTTGTTCAGAAATTTTCACATGCTTATTTTTAATGTCATTTTCTAAAGTAATTTAGACAAAGGCCCTAAATTATTTAGACCTCTGGCAAGTTTTAATTTGCTTTCTTTCAACCAAGAAGTGTGCTATTAATAGGAAACAGGCATTGCTCAAAAATAATTATAGTTAAATAATGTTTAGTGTTGGAAGACCTCCTTGCTATTATTCTGTTCTGTAGCTCAGATTGGAGTTGGGACTGTTGGTCACTGCAGCGGATTAACATTTATCCAGTCAGGAGAAACATGTTGGTCATTGACAAGGTTCATGTAAACCAAGGAGTACAAATAACTGTAGGCTTTGTGGTATATATTAAAGTGACATATGCTTGAATGGCATAAACCCAGGGATTTGCAGGAGTAAAATCCCTCCTTCCACAAAGTACACAAGTAATTGACACAGGATTAATTCAACAAGGCTACATTCTCCCATTGTTTATTCCAGCTTGGTGGTCATGTTTCCACTATTTGCATTTGCACTCTGCATCATTCATTTGTGGGTATCTTCATGCTGTCCAACTTCAGAAGAAGTCATGATGCTGTTTGTATTCGGTCCCCTACAGCCACTCTGCATCCTTCAGAGCTGCTGTGACTCAGAAGCTTATTGTCTGGATATCATCTTGACATCATTGTGTGGACTTAACATGTTACGTTTTTGAGGGTTGCATCACTTTTGTTATTTAAAAAAAAAAAGAGAAGAAAATCTTATGACTCAGTTTGGTTCTGACTACCCAGTTCCCTGCTAACACAGAGACATTTTCAAACTCATGGCCCGAGGGCCAAATCTGGCCCGCCTTAGCTACTTCTGTGGCCCTCGACACCACAAATGGCCGGTTGTGTGCTTTATGTTTTTTTGCATGGGTGTTATTTTTTTGGAAGACTAAATTACATCAATGTGAAAATATGTTAAGCATTATTTTATCTTAAGTATAAATTAAATATAAAATAGTATAGCAGAGAGAGCTACACTATTTCAACTGTTTGTTAATAAGTAGTTTTATCTATATCTTCTTTTAAGGACATTCACGATCTTGACCCAAAATGAAAATGAGTTTGACAGCACCTGAGACGTTCTTCCACCTTCAGGAAAAGAACTTCAATGTTACGTCCAATCAGAACATTTGAAGAAATGACCTATTCATGTCCATTTCTGTGGAGATAAGTTTAACGAACACAGTGAATGAGAGAAGTCCATGCAACAGAAGAACCTAATGGCCCAAAGACCAGACCGGTCACTAATCATAAATGGAAAAAGTAGAACGATTATTCATGGTGAAGTGGCATTTGCTTGTTGTACAGTTTTGGAATATGAGAACGTCACACTTTAGTGTTTTGCAGGTTTTATGATGAATGTAGATAACTTGATTCAAGATACAGAAAAGTGAAGTTAAGAATTTCAATAATTATCTTTATTTGCTGTCTAATAATTTGTTTGCATACTTTTAAAGTAAGATCCATTAGTTTTATTTGGGAACAATCTGAAAAGTTAGTGCTACATTGAGTCTCCGCATGCTTCTGTTCAAAGGCTTTAATATTTGGAATCAAATGTGATCATATCTAAAGTTACACATTAATGAAAACCTGAAAAGGAAGTGGTTTATTTTTTTGATGAACCGGTGTGAACACCAAATGCTCAGTATGTGTCTGTTCAGTCAGCTGTCACTCTGATCAGAAACCAATAAGTTTTCTCCATTGCTCCATAAGTTTCCTCATCTGTCTGTTTTAGTCTTTTTAATAACCTGCATTAAAATAACATTGATTCATTTTGATATTCAGTCAAGTACTGTCATTATTTTACTTTTATGATAGTAGAATACACCATTATTAATTTAAAAAGGATCCATGTGAGTATAGTTACATGTTTGTCACTGTTTGTGTTTCTAATGATTGCTGATGTTTGACAGAAAGGCTTTTAATTAAAGGCCTTTCTGTCAAACATACTTTGAGGGAAATGGTTGATAAAAAGCAGAGGTGTTGTAATCAAGTCAAGAAAACTCTTAATAAATGAAGGATGACACTTTCCTGATGAATTATCAGGCTTAATGGCAATAAATCACCTTAACTTAGAGTAATGTATACAACTTAAAATCACTAGTTTCAGCATATAATTAAACAAATGCACAGTTTAAATTACATATTTAAAACATAAATTCATCACATCATAAACATGCCCCGTGTCTCTGTCAATGGACTAAGATACATTTTATAAGCTTTGTTAAAACTTATCTTGTATATTTACTGCTCTTAAGCTGCCTCTATACTGACAGTTAAACAAGAAAACGTTTTTTTTTTTTTTTTTTTCAAAAGAAAGGCATCAGAACTTAAACAGAAAATTAAAACTGGTTAAAAGTAATAGAGGGTGATGTAACTTTCTGAGTTATTAGCAGGTTATTTGTACATTGTAGTTAACATTTTATCTGCATATTTCCCAGATACTGCAAAACATTCTTATATTTAATCTGCACTTATGTTTGTTCCTTACGTAGATAGAGTAACATGAATTAATCTGCTGTCAGATTCAAATGCAGCATTGACTTCCACTCATCATTTACAAAGTTGTTTATTTCAGCAAATGACAGGCATGATTATGATGGGTTTTTTAGTTAGTAGTGGTTTGCTAATGTATATTTTGGGCTTACGCATTTAATTGATCTGTTATTGTTGCAACAGATTTTTTATTAAATTAAAGTACATCATACTTGTATGATGTACTTTAATTCCTCATAAACTTCAATAAGAAAATTTTTGTTTGGTGTGAGGGATGGCGTATGCAGTTTATTGAGCATATCATTAGTGAATCTGTTGATGCATTCACCTGAATTATTTAAGCCTAGCTTAACAACTGCACTTCCTGAGCCTGGTTTTGTCTTTGAAACAGATAGAGCCAGAATGAACTGATGGATCTATGGCAGGCCTAGTATGGCAAGGCGTTTTAACATAAATTTGGTTTTACTGCCCTTACATTCCAGATATCTCAAATTGTTTTATGATTAGATGTTCTAGCGATTTAAGATATCTCTAATTACATTCTGACTAGTTAAAATGACATCAGATTTACCATTGTTTTGTAGGAAGATTCAGGTCAAAATATCTTTGTGTAGGTCCCTCTTGAAAATGAGATCCAGATCTCAACGGGGTTTACCTGGTGAAATAAAGGAAATAAAAATAAATAAATATCTACAATAAACTACTGACTATCGGAAATACACATTTCATATATCTGTAATTAAATTATGACCAGTAAATTCAAGATATCTCGATTGTAATTTTGACTAGCATAATTCAAATCAAAGATATCTCTAATTAGTCCATAATTCAAGATGTCTTAAATGTATTTTTGGATAGGAGAAATGTAGTTTTGACTAGTGGAAATTAAATTATAGGTATCTTAAAAGCAAATAATGACTAGACAAAACTAAATTAGAGATACCTTGAATTATTCAACTTTTCTATTTAAGATATCTTGAATTAACATTCTGTCTAGTCAAAGTGTCACTGATTTACGTAGCAATTTGAAAGTTTAATAAAACAATGAAAAATAGACAAAACAAAACAAGATGTTTGAAAATGCACAACTTTCATGTTGAAAATGGATTGACAATAGCAATTTTAGCTTTTCAAAGCTGTTTTAAAGTGCATTCAGTTCGTTGGAAATGAATAAAAAGGAAATTCTTTGCAGATTTGAGAAGCAGTCTTATAGTTCATGAAGTTTTTCATTCTCTGCATTTCCAACATTCATGAGCTCTTTCTAATTTGTGGCATTTACGGACAATTTTGTGCAGGAAACATCAAATTCTGCAGGCAGTTGTTTGGACAGCACAAAGAAATTGTGAATTATTATTCTTACTGGTCAGAATGTAAATGCGGATATCTTAAATTACCATTCTGGATAGTCAAAATGTAGTTTTGTCTAGTCAAAATGCATTTTTAGATATCTAGAATGTAATTACGGATAGTCAGACGGAACCGAATTTATGTTAAAATGGCTTGCCATAGGCCTAGCCTTTTCTCTTCTGGATTTCTGAATCCTACTTTTGTGGAACAATTCTCTGGTTTTCAGACAATAAGACTGTTAAATCTCAGTTGTTTAAGTTTGAAAGTTGGTGATCACCATGAAGTGGAAGTCTGTAGAAACAAAGTTGATATGCAGACATCATCAAATTCTCTACTTCTATTTGATGTATAAAATCTGAATAACTTTTTTGTTCTCACATATCAGATAGTACTGTCTTTGAGCCGAACTTACAGATTTCACTCTTTCCATTTCGTGCTTGTGAACAGACATGGTAGATATTTTTGTTGGTGAGTGGAGGGATTGGGGAGGTGAACAGCAAAGAAACAACTGCTTCAGTAAATCCCCAGGAGTCTCACTGCTACAACATTGCAGTGGTTTGATGGCATCTCCATAATTCAGCCAGCAGGGCTGATGGGATCACGCTCTGAATGGCCCAGATAGCCTTCACAAACCCACATGGTACACGGTGCTGGACCAGGCAGTTGTAAATCACTGCAACCATCTGACTTCTATTCTGTGTGTAATGAAGTGTGTTCTGGTTTACAGTGAGGTAATGGGTCCACAATTCAGAGTTACCTTGACATTTCCTAATTGCTGATAAAATATAGCTATTTTTTTCCAGAAAGGGCAGATTGGAGAGAACAAAAGATACTAGTATCCTCAGGACCTCATGTACACTTTTCAGGACACAATCAGATAAAATGTGGTTTTAAAGAACAGCAACAGCATTTTGCTTTGTGACCAGGTCCTGTTTACTCTGTATGACTTTGCCGACTCATTGCCATTTACAGTTAGTGATGATGCTCAGGGCTCTACGTCTTTTAATTACTTTTGCTTATTGAGCATCCGTCATGTTGTGCTTTTTACTCAGTCTGATAAGCTAATACAGAATTTATTTTACTTAGTTTACCAACATTCTTTTAACAGCAGGCCTGTTTTGGCTGGTATACGAATAGGAATATTAAAATATAGAGTAAGTGTAAGACAGGAGATCTAAAGAACTCAGATCTTCCAGAGCAATGTGTTTCTAGTGATTGTGATGATCATGTCAGTGAGGAACATGAAATAATGGGAAAGGGTAAGATGAGGCAATAAGTGGTGTGAGTCTAAAAGAATGAAAACTATCTAAAAAACACAGATTCTAGCAGAAGTTAGGCAGTCTTGCACAAAGAACATCCTTGTTCCTCAGTCACACACCTGCTTCCCTATTTTAGCTCCAACTCGTCTTTCATTGATGAAGTATAATCAGGAGGTCAAGTTGCTAATTTTCCAAATACATGTTGCGGTTCTCTTTCAGTGCAGAGGGAAATAAATTACAGGGAGGCATCATCCTAATAGCTTATTATTGGACTGCAAAGGAGGAAGAGATAAAGACAAGATGGATGAAGAGGATGATTGCCCAGCTGAGGGACGCTGGTGTCCGGTGGTATGAATATGTTGCGCTGGCTTGGCTCCATTACCGATTGTGAAGCAGATGTTGCTGTGAGCCCTCAGGCATGAACATGACGTGATGGCAGCGGGTTTTCCATGGCTGCTGCCCAGCCAGCTGCCACCTGAAGTGTCACTCTGCATTGGCAGAGAAGAAGAAAAGCCAAACTGGTCTTGACCAGAAGGGCTGGGGGTGCACTTCACACCATGTGCAGGGACAAAAGACCTGGTGATCTGCAGTCACAGCTGAGTGTGCCAGAGCTTTTCAAGCTTCTGTGGAGGATGGGTGGGCTGAGGGGAAGCTGACAGAGACAAATGACTGAGCAGAGTGTCGGTCACAGGATGCAGCTGCTGCTCATCAATAGCTTCCTTATTACAATTAGACTGACTGCCACTTTGAGCTTTAAAGAGCAGGGATGGAAAGTCAAGTTTCCATTTGGTTTATTGATGGGTGTGAGTTGCACATCCTGAAATGAAGCAGAGCGAAAGGACAAACTTCATAAAAACTTTAGGAGCTTTGCCCAGGAAAAGTCAAAGGTTCCTTTTGTCTTTATTTTTTGATATTGTCAATAAAACATTTTTGGAATAGATGTACAGTAGATACAGCAGATACAAAAAAAACATGAATTATGTTTCCTTGTGCAGTAAGGACTCTTATGGTGAAAGCCGGATATCTTTAATTGTAAACTCAGTGCCATAAAGTTTCTTCCAGGTTTATTGCTGATGAATTTGCTCCTCAAACTTTTAGCCTGGTGCCAAACTTCCCACCTAATGTAAACAGTTTTCTCATATTGCATATCACTCTGTTATGTGACACCAACAGAGATTGAATGGCAAAATAAATCCAAAAATATACGTATTAATCTATTTTCTATTGAACAGTCACTACATCTTATAACACTATTTTAGAAAATGAGGGATTAAGTAGAGAGACTGGGATAGATGAGACATATGGCCAATAAAATAAAGCAGTTTTCTAGTCATACCTGACGACTCAGCATTCACCCAGTTGCATTAAAATGTTGATCATGGCACATTGGACTGCAGAGAGTAAGGAAGCTGAGTTCACATCTGTAACTTTCAGGTTGTAATATGTTTCTCCAGAGAGTGAATGTCTCCATGAGTTCCACACAAATATGCAACAACTCTCTCTCTTAAATGATGCCACATACATATTATTGACTTAATGATTTTGGATTTTACTGACAATTCCAATCAAGTTTTGAACAACCAACAGCCATTCAGAAAATATTTTTCTTCACCCATCAGAATATTAAAAAAACACCTATTGAGGTGCATATTGTAAACTAAACATTTTGTAAGAATCCATGCAATAAAGAAAGCTGTACATACTTTGAAAATAAAATCTGCGCATTTGTCTTTCCAATTTTCTTTAAATAAAAGTAAAAAAAAAATCTGCCTCCTGTTGCTAACAATACTTGTTTCTACCTGAGCTCTAACATGAAGTAGACAACATGTGAATGTGAGTTAGCATTAACAACATAATAGGATGCCTTGTTACGTACACTTTAATTATGCTCTAACATTTTTTTACAGGGCTTAACACTTACACTAGACAAAATGTGATAAAAAAAAAAGAGGTTTAACTCTGCTTGTCTGTTTCATGCCGCTCCCAACAACACACGGGCATGTTGCCCACATCAGAGACCAGCACGACAGTGCCTCAACTGTAGATCACTGAAAACTGCTGCACACCCCTGCATGGTCAAACAGTATGGTATAAATAAACTGCTTTTTAAGAAACACTGGTGAGGGAGGCCAGCAGCACCTTCGGGATAACTGGAAACTCAGAATATCAGACAAGGTTATCCAAATGCATGCATTCAACCAGAGTTATCTACCACACGATATCTTTCTGTTGAGCAATTATTCACATGCTCAGCTATTTGCAGGAACATGTAAGGCTGTCATGTTTTGTTTGTTGTGAACCCGCATGCAGTAAAGAGAAAGGCATTCCTACTGCAAAGTATGTTTTTTTCTTATTTTTTAAGAGAAAAGTCCAGAACTTACACACAACTGAAACATGGAGGGCACAATAGAATCATAATTCATGAGTCCACAGCACAAGATCCAGAAAGCAAAGATGTAAACAGACCTGCTGAAAGCTGCAAGGGAAACCAGGACCAGATGTGTCTCCTCCACAGAACAGAGTGCAGCTGAATTTGGACTTGGACCCGGTCTGGTCCCAATACTCACACTGTACCCTAGACCCCTCTGTGAAGTGTGGACTCAGTCAAAGTGAACATAAAGGTTCTAGTGTGCAGCTCACAAGCATGCAAAAACTTGAGAATTGGGACAGTATCGCCTGCAACTCAACTTTGACGTCCAGAATGGCCGACTGCTGCATTTTGCTGCTAAAAAATACAGATACAGCAAAAAATGGATTTTAAAATACAATGTTTTTGCTTTCCAAAGACATTGCTGGAGATATTTGGCTCTTAAAATGTGTTTTATAATGGAAAAAAAAAACTTTACATTTGAAAACTGACAGAGCTTCCTTAGTGAACATTGGAAAATTTCTATTGTATAATATGATGATTTTGTCATAAAAAGAAAAATACACAGTAAAACTAACATTTAATTTAGTTTGAAATTATAGTTTGAATAATAAATTCCTGAGGAACACTGACATAATTTTTTCCCCCTGACAAGAAAACATTTGTTTAACAATAAAAACAATAAGAAACAAAAACCTTTCTCTTCCACTCTCACAAAAAATCAAGAGATTATGAAATTACAAATTACGTCTAACATTTTCCCTGTAAAGATTTTCTGCAAAAGAAATTCAATATAGATATCAGTTCCCTAATCCTAACCCTACCACCTTCAACGGCATCAATATTTTTAGGAAGATTTTCAAAATTGGCTCTTATACAAGAAATCTATTCAATTTTTAACACTTTCTAAAGTGAAAATTTTATTTAAGAAATGCTTAAACAACACAATAACCCAATCTTTATTTTCATATTTTAACAGCTTCATTTAAGGTCTGAAATTCAACTAGCATTTGAAACATTTTCTGTTTTAAGTTTCTCACAAAGTTAGTTTATGTTAATTTCCTCTCATGTGCCGTGCTATACTACTTTCTTTGATTTTTTAGCCATTCATCATGCATTCCATCAACTCCTCTTATCCTTCATGAAGTGCTGAGGAGCTGAGAAAAACTGACAAAGAAATGAAGAGATGAATACAAAGGAATCCGAACACGACACAAAACAATCAACTGAATCAAAGACTAAAGTCAAATCAAGAATATTGATTTGACATAAATGGGCAAACTAAGAACACAGAATCTTAAATTGAGTAAAACATGAGAACCAAAAGTAATCACAACCTGCAGTAATACAAATACAGACCAATTTATTTCTATTTATGTAAATAGCCCACTTAACACAAAATGTCATGCTGAGGCATTTTACCAAAAATCATTTGAATTCCATTAAATATACATTCCAACTGATATTAGTTATCGGACACTACTTTATGCTCAGTTAATTATTCAAATTGGTTCAAATTAACACGCATGGAGGGTCATATTGCCCATGTTAGAGCTTCCCTCTGGGATACATAAAATATTTTAGGTCCATTTAAAGATTTAAAAGTGAGCCCAGTGATACCTGCAGACTTTTTTCTGAAAGTAAAATTGTTGGATCCTGTTTTTTTAAGCAAAGCGTGGTTAAAAAAAAGTATCTTGGGTGCGAAGCAGTGGTTGCTTACTTGCCACATCTTTAATTTAACCTCACTCAGGTCAAATTAACCACTGACCCATTCAGGTTGTTTCAAGATGGATACAATCCACCTTAAGATTGGCAGTTAAAGATGTCAATCTTTAATTGACATGTTTATGCAAATCCACATGCATGTTAAGTACCATAAAACATTCCAGTTTTGTTACACACAAATAAAAAGGCTGAGTCTTAGTCAGTGAAATATAATCAGATTTAAATTGATATGAGCACATAGCTAATTCCTTTCCAGTGGTAAAAAGTAGAGTCATGTTCAATAAATTCTATACCAAATAAAGGTAAAAGTTACTGCCACTGTTAAATGTCAGCAAATATAGTACTGAAAGTAAAGAGATGCATTTCTAGAAAAAAATAAAAATACATTGAAAATTAAAGAAAATGTTCGTCTCCATATAAAGGCAGATAGTTCAATCTATAAAGGAAGAAAACGGTTTTCCATTTGTTGATACAGAATAAAACAGATTTCTCCACCATCTGCTGAATATTTCTTTTTTTCTTTGTGTCTTTGAGGTTGTGGTAAAGTCACCTGTCTCATACCATGACTTTAACTGATTAGCACAGCCTGTAGGACATCCTTTTCTTGGCAGATGAAATTTAATTGGAAGACAGAGACATGATTACATGAAGGACTGATTAAATGAGACGACCAGAACCATGTAGCCGGCCTCTGTTTCACTTCCCAAACATCTGATCATAATCATGGACTCCAATGATAAAGGTAATTACATTATTTAAAGAGGCAGAGGACAGCAATTTAACCAACAGAAAAATGAAATAATCAGATGTGACTGTCTGCACACACATCAGGACAGAGTTAATGCAGCAGGGAGAAGCCAGCAGGACAGCATGGGGACACTGGCAGAGACCTGGACTGTCTGAATGTTGAAGCACTGTGTGTCCCAGCTTCTTGTGTTTTGAGCAAAGATTCTTTGACAAAGGTTAATACCCACTGACCCATCCCTCTCCAGCAAAGCTCTCTCATCTTATTTAATTCCACTTCTGGATGAGAAGTAGAAGTTTAAGGCAAACTGTGGACTTAGTCAAAAACGTACAAAAAATATAGATGTCTAAAATCCTACCCCCCAAAAAGTTCATCAAAATCAAACAAATATGAATATTTACTTTAATGTTTACACTTGACTATTCACATATGGAAGAATGTTAAACTGTTAATAAAGTGGCTTTGCCATTGGGTAAAAATATTCCAATGGATAGATAGGAAGCTGGGAAGTTGAGCAGCGTTTTAGCGACATCTATTGGTGTATTATATTATTGTAGACTCCATACCACTTGAGCCTTCCTTTTCTCTGCTCTACATTTACAGTTGATGAATAGATTTATAGATGCAATATTTTCATAAACTAACCCCTCCTCTACTAAGGGGGAAATTGAATCAGTTTGCTTTCAATGAACTAAACCCTACAGTTTAGTTTTGTGTTTAATCCCACACAAAATTAAAGACAAAACTGTCAGGTTTCCTTCTAGCTCTCAAACAGTTACGACTGCTGTACAGTAGGAAGGTCACTCTGAAAGAAAAAAAAAACAAAAACAAAAAGAAAACACCAAAATATTATTTTCAACCCATTTAAAAGCATAAATGTTGATCACTGATATTGTGATCTATAGGACCAGCTCTGGTGGGCTATCCACATGTTGTTTCATGCACTCAAATTACAAGACTGAAAGTTGAGTTCAGATCAACCTCAATGTTATGAGGTCTTATACAAAAATTCAGTTTTTCTGAAATAATGTTTGTCTTACCGAAAACTTTTTCTGCATCATTCCTAGAAATCTGTTTCTCCAAACAGAACATCCATTTCAGGTGCAGCCAGGCTGGTGTTTGGAGACGTAACCAGTCATTGAAATTAAGCTGAAAACAAGGAAAGAGGTGACTGGAGAGTTGGGTCAGACTCTCTGCTACAGCACCGGACTGGTTCAGGTCACGCCTAAAGAACATTTCTAAGAGTAAAAGATTCCTGGAAATGATTCTTTAGAAAGTCTTTCTTTAGACCAATATCTAAAGAAACTCATCCATGCATTTACTTCAGTCCTATTGATCGCTACAACATTATTTTCACAGAACTGCCTTAGAAAATCAGACAGCCGATCCAGAACGCTGCTGCTCACTTCTCACTAAAACCCCAGAGTCCTTCTGCTTACCTTCCACTATCACCTCCTAGACCACTCAGGTCTTCTGGTTCTAGTCTGCTCTGCTCCTCAGATCCAGAATTAAACAAACAAAAGCAGCACTCATTTTCTATGCTGCTACAATCTGGAACAAACTCATGGAAAACTGGAAAACTGCTATAACACTGAGTTTTAGCAGTTTTAGCTGAGTTGCATTAAATCAAGGCTAAAACTCCACCTGTTTAGAGTTGCTTTTGATTCCTAATCAGTGGAGCATCAATCAATATATCTGATGTATATTTGCTTGATAAAAGCATTTGAAAAAATTCTATTTTTATTGCTATTTTATAATTGGTTACTGGATTGAGTAAAGTACATTGAAATGCCTTGTTACTGAATTGTGCAATACAACTAATCTTGGCTGGACTTTGACTATTGATTTGAACTGTATTGTAAATGGACTGATTTTGGCATTGCTGCATTGCTTTGCATATTTCCTTGCAGATTAAATGCTGTATCGAATATGAATATGAAGAGGTTGGTTATGGGTCGAATGGTGAGTTTGTGTAATCTACTTTATGTTTGACTGAATCCACCTCAAAGATAACAGAACATATTTTTGATTGTTTATTATCAGTAGGTAATCAAATACATATAAAGCAACAGTAGGAAAGAGAAGTTTAGAAGCAACTTTTTTACAAGGTAGCTTTTTCACTGTTACAACCACATTCACTCCTGTTTTCTCTTTCATTTGTCTTCATGTGAAACATGTTGTGCAGTACAAAAAGAAACATTGTGTTACATTAATAATAAATAAAATTAAGAATAAAACCATTATTTACAAATAATAAGTTTAGAAAAAAAATAAATTAAACATTCCATGTACACATTCCACAAAACAATAAAATCCTCCCTACCACCTCGAAGTGACTTGTCATATTTTGGATTACTGGAGTATTTGGGGATGACCATTCGGAATGCAAAGAGTTGTATTTTAAAACTATTGTTTAAAATTAAGGGCATTTGGAAGAAAAAAAAACATGTTCAACATGTTAATTTTATTTAATTACCACTCTGTCTACTGAAGGATCTTAGGGATTAACAGAAAACCCTCCCACAAAGGCTTTCTGTAGGCTTTGATACAAAATGGATTATACCAGAAGAACACAGCTCCATTAACATAGTGTGTCAATATTTTAAAAACCTGCAGTTGGGCTTCAGTCATTTATCAATTTACTACTACAAACTGTAAAGTCTGTCTTTTCATACAAAATTTTGTGTCTTTGAAAGACAGATTATAAATGCAGATCAAAGTTTAAATGGGTATTTATACAAAGTACAAACATGGCAAACTGGTGTTTGAGAGGACCTAATATGCTTCCTTTATACAACATAGGATGGGTATAGGTAGTGTTTCTCAGTCCTGGTCCTCAGGGACTCAGCCCTGCATGATGTAGGTGTTTCCCTTCTCCCACATACCTGATTGGAGTAACAGCTGATAAACAGGTTTCTGCAGCTCTGGATGGCATGCAGAGGAGGTCATGCTATCATTTGACTCCAGTGTTCTGGAACAAAGATGCATCTAAAACACACAGGGCAGTGGCTCCTTAGGACCGGAATTGAGAGACATTGATCTATGGGTGAAACAGACAATGTTCTTTACATTTTTTGCACATTTTTTTAAGATAATGATATTTTGCCTGTTTAGTTCTGCCTACTTTGAACTCCTTTCAGAATGAGCTGTTTTATTGCTGTCACTTTTATGCAAATAAAGTGCTACAGTCGGCATCAGTAGCAGTTTGTGATTCCAGAAGCAGGAATCAAAAAGTACATTTTGCATAATGGGTCTCCTTTAAATAGCAGAAAAAGTAATCAAAAATAAACAACTAGGTTTCTAAAAACAAAATGAAGAAAAGAAAAACAACTTGTGAGAACTGAAACTGGAATCCATTTCTGGTTAAAACGTTAAGAATTTTGAAGTATTCACGTGGCCTCTGTAAGATCAGCAATATGCAACATGAAAACACAGAAGCAAGAGACTTCTTATTGTGGGAAAATAATAGAATTTGCCCACAATGTTATCATCAAACATTGTGGGCAAAACAGGTAAATTTGCATTTAAGCTCAAACAGACCTAATTGTCTGATGGTCGAATGTTTAAGATCCTATTCAGACCTGCCTCAAACAGTTCAAATCTGGGTATTTCATATCATTTTCATTACATTGCCTACTTCCCCTGACAAAAGTATTCTTACTTTTCAGTGTTCCTGTCACTAATGTACTCTTATACTTTTGTCACTAATGTAAAGTGACAAAACTATTCCTGCTTTTGTCAGGAAGATAAAAGTAGGAAGACGTTCTGCCTTTGGATGTGGCAGGAGCAAGTTTGTCTCACAAAATGCCATGACTGCCAAAGCTGGATGGAGTAAGAGATTCATTATAAACCTCTAAAGTTCTATGGCACGAAAAAGTCTTAAGGTAAACCTGTAGAGGTTTCACCTGCAATCCTTCTCAAATTAAGGTCCTCACTAATTCTGACTACAGTTCAGTTATCTTAAAGACGACTTCTGAGATGGCCTCAAAGAACAAAATAAAAGTCTTCACAGCCCACTCTACAAACTTGGCCATTTAGTTTTGCCAGCCCATTGAAAGCCAGAATATCTTAACATTTTCTGATGAGAATAAAAGTTATTAGATTGCCCTGATAGCTTCTAATGTAAATGAATAGTTGTTCATACAGCTAGGTGAAGATAGCTCTAGAGTAGAAGTCATTTAAACGGTCAGTATGACCAGAAGGGTTGGGGTTTCATCCATCTGCTACCCAACAAAGCAGCTTGTCGTCTTCAGAGCTTCGTTAGGATCATCCTGGATCATCCTGCACCTTATCCTCAGTGGACTCCCACAGAAAACCTTTGGGGATTGAAGAATGTTTAAAAAGTACGATATGAGTGGAGCAACTTACTATGTATTCAATAAAATGTTCTTTTGTTTGTTTTCGCCCCTTTTTTGTTTTTATTTTTTTTCTGCATTTAGAAACCAGCTGACAACCTGGTTACAAACCACCAGCACAAAATGTAAACAGTGTTGCCCTTTCTTAAGATTTTGATCAGAAATGTATAGATTAGTGAGATATTTTTAGTCTAGTAGTTTCAGCTGGGTAAGGGCATTTTATTGATGTAACTTAAATTTCCTAAAATGGTCAAAAATCCTAATGTAAAGTCACAGTTACCAGCTCAAATAAAGGCTCCAACAGAGATTTGGATATAGAGCAGTACATTGTGTATTAGATAGCCAAAGTGAAATCACTGAAAAATCTATTTACAAAATTCTGTTGTACAACATACAAGAGGTATTACAAAAAAAATATCAAACATTGTTAAGTTCTGTTAGCAAAAAGGTATTTTTGTACATTTCCAGCACAAGAGTTGTTCATCATCTTGTATTGAGAGAGGCAGTTTTCATATGGCAAAGCGAGACATAAGTACATATCATGCTGCACTAATATAGTGCAAAATCACGCCTGGAAATAAGAAGGGAGAGGCAGGCAGAATGACGGCAGCTCGAGGATCCTTTGGGCTCGCTTTCCTTTTTCTTGGTGAAATTTTTACTTTTCAGTTCCATCCATCAAGCAATGACTAAAAGAAAACAAAATGTTCTTTGAAGGACCAAGCGCAAAGGTGGACCAAAGACCATGCAACTAAGCTGTTAAGAAATGAACAACTAACGACTGAATATTTGTGCTTTCATAGCAAATCTCTTCTGGTTTCCTCCTCTCCACGTAATTGGTGGTAGTAGATGTCAAAGAAGCAAAGGCAGATTTCCAGAGGAAGATAGTGAAGTCATGAAGGCTCTTTTAAAAAAATGTACATTTAAAGTGTTAAAATGGAAACATCAAAGCTGCTAATAAACACAGAGTTGTAGTGTCATGAGAGGTTTCTTTTTCTGTCAGAAACTTAGTCTGCATATTTGTTGACCAATTTCCCAGTAGTGACCCTGACATTAACAGGTATTACCGGCAACCCTGCATCACGAGCGAGGACAGAATTTTGTACAGTACGTCTGTAAGGAGGAAGATTTCTACATGTCGGCGTCTCCATCGTAGGCCAGAGTCAGAGGCTTCAGTCTGTTGTTCATCTGCCGTCGCTGCGGCTTCTTTGGCTTTTTGCTGCACATTGGACAAACAACAACAATTGTTTCTTAGACACTCTGATCTCAACCCAGAAGCATTGCAGATGGCTTTAAGGCTAACATAAACAAAATGGCTTTGCATGAGAATAACATGCAAAGGGATGACCACTAGATGGTGCCACAGTAGTAATAACTACAACCTGTGAAGCGTTGTGCTTTTAGATGAATTACTGACTACACTCCTTTCCCTTACAGGTACTTTAATACTGAAAATATTTTTTTATATGTTATTATAAAACTACATTTTAATTAATATTCTGAGCTCATAAACTGCTGCTTTCTCTGGGTTTCTCTGCTAAAGACTTTATTTTCATGTAAACCTGTCACTAAAAGGTTTGTTTTTGTTTTTCAATTGTTTTTCATTGGAGCAAAACTGTTTCTAGAGAATAAATCTTCTGTCATTCTGTGGTGGTGATGTGGAAAGAGCTCTCTGCAATAAGACCCTGCGGTCATTTGCAGAATGTGATGTCTAGCTCACCTCACCACAGGACAGGATCCACTGGGAGGCAAAAGCTGTTCTGTGTTAAGGCACCTGTTGTTTGGTTGTGCAACAGGGAGTGAGCGAGTTCCTGACTAAGTGATAAGAGTTTCAAAGTGAGGTGGTGGCAGAGAGTGGTCCAGCTGTGAAGGTGGCGGCTGCTGGAGCGGTGCAGCACACTGATGGAGCTGGCTCTGCCGATTCAACTCATCTTGTTCTAGTTTCTGGCAGGCAGGGCAGGTGTAAGGCACTGTGCAGGTGCTCGGTTCCGTCCAGTAAGTCCTGTCTGAGGGACAATCAGACCTCGACTTGCAGCAAAGGCACCGACCACAATAACTGAGCACAGTGTGAGAGCGATGACACAGGAAGACAAAATGAGGAACAAAAGGGACAAATGATGAGAAACTCAAAAAAGAAATGAATAAAATTAACAAATGAGACTGAGCAGGGATGTGATGGAGCTTTACTTTCTATAAAATTAAAGCTCATGAGGAGTTCATTTAGTTTGCCAGAGTAATGGTTTCAACTTGATGATTTCTAAAGTTGGAGTCTGTGGTGAAACACCATGTTAAACTAAAATAGTGGTTAAACACCGTTCCCAACATATTTTCCATTTTATTCATTCTAATTTTACAGTTTAAAATTAGAGTTGCCCAATTTTTAAAATTGAAATTGAACATTATTGTAGTCATTGTTCTATTGCTCTATTTTATCCATCAACCCATGGATGGATAAAACAAAAACAACAAATCTTAAAATTGAGAAGTCAACTTTGGCTGTCAAGACAAGTGCTCTGAATACTTGTTCAACTTTTATTCACATAGATTAACAGAAATGAATTCATCAGTACTTTCATGCTGTAGGTTTTCAATGGTTTTAATGTGCGTCATAGACAGAAGTTGAGCTGTAATTTGTTGCCAATCAGACAGATTTTCTTCTAATATAATTTGAGTGATTTTAATTTGTAACTTGCCAGGATTTCCAAAGGTCTCTGATATTTTCTTCTGTTTAAAATCCTGACAATAGTCAGTGGAATCATTTTTCTTTGTTAGCCACTTAACATTGACCTATCAATCATTCAACCTCAAAGGACTGAATAATTAATAGGCTCATTTTCATTGTATGTTCACATATTTTAGCTGAATCTATCAAAAAGAGCAAATTTGACAGAGTTTGACACAAAGACCAGCAGTGGAGGAAAAATGTGGCCTGAAGCAGATAATCAACTAAAAGATTTACCATCTCTACAGCCTTTTCCTAACGACATGGCTTTAAAGTTCTGTTGATTTTAGTATGAGACAAGTTCATGTTGTTACTTTTCTACTACATCTTTTCAGAACTAATTGCCTCAGAAAAGCAGTCGTATTTATGGCCAGTTCATACGGGAACATGCTGCCTACTGAGGTAAGATTTGTTGGTCACCAGGACAGTTAGAATAATAGTTCTGTTTGCATGCTGGTGGGACACTAAGTGGCACTTTTTAGATGCCAGATTTAACTACAGCAGGGATTTGTGTTAATAGTTGTCACATTAATTGCTGAAGAATTCAATTTGAAATATATATTGAGATAAACAAGTTATAAAAATCCTACATACATTATCAAGACCACAGATGTCCTCCAATGTGTTCATTAAAACACTTTTCTTTATGGTTAGCTCCATCACATCACTCAGTGCTGATAAATGGCAACACAGGTTATGAAAAATGATAAATGTGGAACAATAATTGACAATAATTATTAAGAGCTCGGTACGTTACCAGGCTAAGTATGTCATAGAAATGATAAAGATGAGTAAAACAAACACTCCTGCTGCAACTCCGTACACCCAAGTCTTCAGGGTCCCATCTGCACAGAGTCACACACACATACACACACAATAGTTGTGTTAATTTACAGGGCTCTGGTCTGCATGATATTCTTTCCTTCTGTGTGTATGACAAAAAAATTTAATCAACCAAAATAGCATTTCTGACCATGTTTCAAAATTAGAAAAAAACAGAAGCTGTATTCCATCTTTAATACATGGAGCTTTTATGCATAAAATCAAAAGAAGCCACATGTATGTCAAAAGTCATTTGGAAATGTTTGGTGTTGTAGAGTATTAATAATTCTGTGTTTTCATCTATCTCTTTTAACTATTTGCATGCTTGTATGTATATTTAAACACACACACACACAAAGAACACACGGCCGCAAAGCTAATGTTAAAGGAAATGACACACGTAGCTTAGATAGAGGCCATCAAGGAGAACTGGGAACTGTTGTTAAATGCCATTTTTGTTCTGCTAGCATGTAAACTTGAAAATTAAAGTGAAGATCAAAATTGTGCAATAAAGAAAGGTCTAATAAAATGTTACATTTTGTAATTCATAAACAACATGATATTACACATTCTAGAACTAATCAAAGTTTAAAAAGATGCATTGAGTGGTAAACACACAAAAATACTAACCAACAAACAAATCAAGCTCAGAGTAAAATCTTCCATTGCTTAGTCCTGAGATTAGAAGTCAGTCAAAATATTTCAAAGCATTGTAATGGAGATAGGAAACTATTTCATCAGGAAAACCCAGATAAATAAACCAATGTACCAATGACAACACATCACATACATACATCACATACACAACTAAAATGAATGCCTGAAGATATATTCTCCCTTTAGTCTCTTTCAAGTCGTTTGTCTGTTTGCTGCATGTCCGACACCAACCTGCTGATCTCCTGATGCAGACAAGTTTCTTCACTTCAACCCAGGTAACAGAAACCTGCTTAGATATTTGCATGGAAATGTACCTGAGGTTGTTTCAGGCAGAGAACCAGCCTCCAGAGTGTGTTACCTGGACCAAAGGGCTGCAGGAACCAGGTTCTCCCTGCTCTGCCTGGTGCGCTGGCTGCAGGCTGGATGGGGCTGTAGGCTCGGATGGTCTTCACATCAGCTTTGTTGTCACTTGCAGTTGGGATCTCCAGCACTGGGATGACAGTACACTGATCCAACACACCGTCAGATGTCATCACTTCAGTGTAGCCCTCTTCACAGCCACACACACCGGCCTAAAATAGCAAGCAGCAAAGGTTTTACAACAAAACAATGTTTTATCAAACATTTACAGTCACAAGGGAGCTGAAACAATCAGCCGTAAAGACAAAAAACCCTCCAAAATATATTAATAATCCTAAAACCATTGCTTGATGTTTGACAGCATTAACAGTCTACAGTTCAGACCCATTATTCATAGCAGATAAAGATTCAGAATTATTTTCATTTAACCAAAGCTTACATGGAAATCAGAAAGCCGCAGCTCAAACATAAAAACACAATGTACAATCACTGTAAAACAATCTATGTAGCTAATTCTAAATATCTACAAAAAATCTGAAAAACTATTCAGATTTTTACTATGTTTACCCTTCTTAATAATCAGTGAGAAATCTATTAGCATTGCAGCAATCAAAGCCTTTTTCTAACTGCTGAGCTGGATTTCACATGTTTCGACTAGAATTATGAAATTTATCTTTGGTAAAAAGTTCCAATTGTTTAAGATTCAAGAAACTTACGGAATTATTCCTTAGTTCATTTCACTAATTCTCCATCACGTCAGTAGTCTGGTCCAAAACATTATGAGAAGTTAGTTAAATTAAAAGATTACATTAAACCTAAATATGCCAGGGCTCTGTGGGCTGTAAGCCACAGGAAGTAACAGCTTAAGAGCAGGAAGGGACCACGAGGGGGTGGGGGGGGGGTGCTGGAAACGAGACAGGAGCGGGACAGGAATGGGTCAGGACCTGACCACTCCCACTGGCACTCTGTGATACCGTCAGCTCACATAAGTATAGCGCCAAGCACAGAGGGGATAATAGAGGGCAGGACTGCCACAAGGATTAGCCACAGACACAACACCATCAGGTGACAGGTCTGCAGCCTGAGACTCCACTGAATGGAAACACTTCATGGGCTCCAAACTTGTGCAAAGCATGAACCCCGAGAATAATATTAAGTTGTTTTGAAATCAGCTAAAGTTGTGACATTCCCTTTCAGCAGGAAGTTTCTGAGAGTTTCATTCTGCTGCTTCTGAACATACATGAAATCTGGAAGCGGTTCCTCACTGTCTGATTGTCCACAGACATGGCAGGAAGATGGCTCCTCCTCTGCTCTGTCCACTCATCCCTTCTCACATTAACGCTTTTAGAAACTGGAATATATCCATGGATGTGTCTGTTTATTTGTTATTTTAGGGTTTTTGAACTATTACCATCTTTAAAGCTAAAACTATGTTTAAAGCATCACAGAGGAGTGTGGATATAGTCAGTAATCAGGCTGAACTAATGGGTTAGTTCTAAACAGAAAGGAGTCATGATACCTGGAGGATCCAGCAGTTTGTGACAAATTCCCTCTATAGAGTACTGTAGCTGTTTAATTTTAAAATACCTTGCATATGACACACTCTGGAGATGACAGCATTTTGAGTAAATAAATGAAATAGATACTTATTTTTAGTTAATAAACAAACTATTGTCTTTGGCACTTTGGTTTTGTGATTTCTTTTATTTTATGATTTGTCAGTCCTTGCTTTTCATATTCAGTTAAATCTTTGAGATGTGTTTTTATTCAGCTGTTAGCCTTTATGGTTTACAGCATATCTTAGTCCTTGTCTTTCTATTTACTGGTTTCCTTGTTGCTTATGCATTCTCAAATGTTTTGGCTTGAATCTGGATCATTTTTCCTGTTGGGTTGTCTCTGGTTAGCTAAACTTAATTGACTCACCTTCCTTCACAGCTGAATACAGTTTCTCACCAACCAACTGCTCCATATTCAGGAATCAACTCTCTTGCATAAATATACTGCTATATTCTCCTATGTTGCAACCAGTCAATTCTTTCCACCCATAATGGAACATTTTGTATTCATTTTGGATTTTTGTTTTTCTTTTTAATTTATTTCAAAGCAGCTCTTTCAAGTATATGACAATTAAATATAAACAATTACATATAAACAATCTTCATTGCTCTTTCCAACACCCACCTCTGTGCACAAAGACCATGGTTTAGTACAAGGAGGTTCACAAGATCGATCCGCCTTTGGCTTGGCTGCTGCCAGACAACCACCTGCAAAGCAGAATGTAAGAGGTCAAACTGACATGCTTTGTGGTTCATTAGTGGTCTTTATGTGTTATCATATCTGTGTGCATGAATATTTTAGACAGAATACTTAATCTCTGTAGGGTTAATGAACACTTAGGTTGATTCAGTCTTGGTTTCAACAGCAAACTGTTGGACTAAAAACCAATAAAATCTAAATCAATCAAGTTTTAGTATTGAAGTTTCAGCAGAAGGAGCCTTGGGTGTATCGTGCATGTGGTATGCTGAACGGATGAAAGCTCTGGAAAGGTTTTCATGAAGAATAATAAAAAAATGTTGGAGTTCTAGTTAATTTCACTGGAAGTTCCAGAAATGAAGAATCTTTGTATTGTCTGTACTATGACAGGCTTTTGTTGCCTTTTTGAAGTAAAAAGTTTCGAAATAGTCTTTTGAGTTGTCAACCACGACAGTGCATTGATTTAAAAATATACCTGAAAGACTAACAAATGCACAATAAAGATTGATGACCTCGAAAACCATCACAATGCTCAAGCAGCCTTCAGTGAATAAGTACGTGACTGCTGCTCTCAGCAGAGAGTAGGTGCTTCTGCTGTGTGAGTTTTCTCTGGTACGACAGCTTCCTCCTACTCTTATTTCTTCTCTTGATAGCTCATCATTACATCTTTATTGGATAATCACTGAGTGTTTATTTGGGACCAATCAGCAGTCTGAAATGACCAGAGCATACAGAGTATTACCTGTGACATTCATCCCATCAGAGCGCTGACACCAGACATGACGGGATGAACCTCTCCATGTTCCAGTCCTCCACTTGTATTCAAAACACTGTCCACCTGATGACACATGATCTGGTTCAATGGATTCATCTGCATTTTCTTGTATTATATGTTTAATATTTTCTTGTCTGCCTCCTCACACATATAAACTTCACTATCAAAAATGTCCTCACAGAAGTGCACCTCAAAATATGTGAATACAACATTTTATCACTTATTTCAGAAAGTGAAACAAGTATAGATTCATCATACATAGAGTGAAAAATGTCAAGCCTTCATTTCTTGTCGTGGCAATATTATGGCTGACAGACGAAGAGAATCTAAAACTAAATGCCTCAGAAAATTACAGCATTACATAAAGTCTATTGTAAAAATATCATTTAAATGGAAATGTCAAGTTTCTAAAACATATTTAATTTGAAGTCAATACTTGTATGTAACAATTCAGGCATGTAAACCACACTAACATTTCATCATCAGCTGTTTAAAGCATGTTTTTCTTTCTGCTCTGCGTCTGAGGAATATGCCTTCACCAAAGCTCTGTTAATCTGACCTGCACATGGCCGAGCCTCCAGTTCTTGTTCAGGACACTCAAGCAGGTTTTCAGGATCCTGGGCAATTACAGCTCTGGATCGAACTTGGATTGAGCCAAAACCAAGGTCATCCCCACTCACACAGCTTAGCTGACATGGACTCCAGACAGTCCATTCTGTCAGGTAGCATTCACCTATAACAAGGCAAACAAACAAATAAAATGTCTACATTTCCAGTTTTTTAAAAAAACAGTTAAACTGTAATATATACATCAATGAACACAGAAATGGGGGTTTATGTCCTCAAAAATAATGACAAACATAGAAACAGCAGTTGTTAAATATGGCTAACCTGTTTCCAGCAGATATTTTCTGCTCCTTGCTCTGCATTTGTTGCCATTTATAGGAACAAAAGTTAGAAAGTACCTTAACTTAGGATTCCAATTCTGCTCACCAAGTGTCAAACTCATCTGCGCATTATCAAATATGTTGCATTGTTAGAGAGTCTCATGTTTGTTTTTTTAATCGACCAACCTCAGAGTGGTACTGTCTTTTTCCTGTTTCTAATCCTCTGTTTTGTAATTGCAGGTTTTGAACTGCTATGAAAAACAGCATCATGATTTATATTCCTTCAGAATTACGTTCCTTCCGTCACATCAGTGCAGAATAAAAGTGTAACAAAATCACATTAAAGTTATGAATATGTCAGCTGGTTCCTTCATTAAACCAATATTTGTGTTTTGTTTCTCATGTTCTATTGTTTACATATTTATTATCAAAGTCAATTGACTTTCATTCAATTTTTGGGGGAATGAACTTATTTAGCACCTTTTCAGTCATTTTGACAACTCAAAATGATACTATTGACACATTCAACACACATTTATACACACACAAGCAAGCTTAGAAGGCAACATGAGGTTAAGTACTAAATACCTTTATGAATTTATTTTTCTTTATTATGTACACTTTAGCTAACAATGGCACTTCAAGTTTCTGTTTTTAAACTGAGATGGACTTCAAAGTATTGCTTTAATGTCAGCGTACACAGAGTTGTTAGAGTCAGCTTGTTCTAAGTGTGGTTAGAGTACCTGGGCAGGGGACAGTACAAAGCTCCTGCAGAATAATTTGTCTGTCTCCATTCACTGAAAATTCCACATCTCCGCATAGCTCATCATCAACCACGCTACTGTCCTGCTGACCGGAACCATCGGACACAAAGCAGGACACGTTCCTGAAGCGCACGCCTTCCCCACACCTCGCCCCCTGATCAAACACACAACAGAGGAACCTCTTACAACGTGTAGCATTCTGAAGCTTCAGCTGCTCATTTAATCTAGACAATTAGTTGTTAGTCTTCAACACATTTGAAAATTGGAAGGTTTTTGTCTTAACTAAAGGATTAAAGTTAGGTGGCCGGAACCATCGGACACAAAAAGTGGAAGTGAAACCAAATTGATGTTCATGATCAATCATTAAAACATGATAATTAAGTGATCTCACATGAAGTCAAAGGTTAACTTTTTGTCCTATATATGCAAAACTTAATCTGTTAAGTCAAGTTTAATATGTTAAACTTAACTTAATATGTTAGTTAATATATTAAGCTAAGTGTGTTAACACTTTATAATGTTAACATTTTAACACTTTATATTTATTTAATCGTCCCCACAATGACAGAGTTTAACTTGACAAAAATGTTTAAAACCACATTTAATGTTCATTGCTCTTCATAACTGCAATATAATTTGTGTTGGTCTTTTAGATAGAATCCAAATCTAATACTTCAGAGTTTGTGTGTGTTTGATATGATACAGCCTGAATAAGCTGCATGGCTAATAGTTGGGACATTTTTGCTTGTCTTGTTGAATTATCTTCTCTTTCAGATTGTTGTGTTTCAGTTAAAATCATCTACATTTGGGTATTTCGAGTACAACCTGCAACACCAATTCTCTATCCCAAATGTTTATCTAACTTGATGCAGAGAGACAAAAAGATGAGGAGTCCCTTACATCTGACTTGCAGTCTGACCAGGCGCTGTATCGCCAGCTGTAGCATGGCTTTACTAGACAAGGCTTCCATTGTTTCATCTGGGACCGGCACGGCCTGCCATCGCCTTGAGGGGCCTGAATTACAGTTCGTGTCCTCCACAGTGTACCTAAAAGAGAGGAAAACACATCAGTACAGCAGTGAATCTGTCTCGTTATGATCGCAAAGACAATTTTCTGAAAAAATGTAAATCTAAGACAGTATGGGAAGAGTTGTTTCTGTTGTAGTAGATTCTACAGACAAAGTTGAAATTTAAGTATATGGTTCCATGTGACATCAGAAAAAGATAGCGAGGGATCCATCCATCCATCCATCCAACTTTATTCCAGCTTCAGATAACTTGTTGGTGTTAGACAGATTTGCGTGTGCAGGTGTGTGTGCAAGCATACACACACACTGGCCAGTGCCAGTTTTAGCTGATGCTATCAAGCACAGAAACGACTTCATCCAAAAGAAGAAAACATTTATTTTCTTATATTTTTATACATGATGACAGAATAAAGCTGCTCTCTGTTCATTAACTATAAATAAATCAAATGTCTAAGTGATTATGGCTCTGGTACAGACATGACTCCTCTAGGGAGGAACATCCTCCCAGCCAGAATAGAGATAAAAATAAATAGCAGCAGGAGTACTCGCTTTCTCCAGCATGCTGGCACTCAGTCCAAGAGAAAAACACACTCTCGCCTTGGGATAGATTATAGTTGCCAATTAAAGCTTATATTGGTTTATTATTTCCTGGTACAGCTTCTAGCTGCTGGTGCTGTGAAGGAACCGGGAAAAGCAGAGTGCTCTCTAAACCCCCATGCTCATTCTTGTAATGGACCACCAATCAATGACCTGATCTGATGGAATTACATTCAAGGACATTTTTATCCCTTTCCAGTAACACTGTCATTTCTCACATCATAAAGCATTTCTGTTTTCCACACTTATTTTAAGAGGGGTTAGCCACAGAGTGTTATCTGGCCTATTAGGTACCTGATGTGTGTAGTGGATCATATCATGTGGAGAATTAGAACCACCAAAAAAGTGTAATGTGTTATAACAAGTGTCTTCAGAAAGACATCATTTTGTCAACACCTAACCACATGGACTCTACAACACTTTTGTTCATAAAGTACCCAGCTGTGCACCTTAAAGAAGTTTCCATTCAAACATCACTGGCATTAACCACATTATCATATTTAGCTATTTTTTTCCTGAGCAGGGTGATGATCTTAACATGATGTAAAAAAGTTTAGAACAAAAATTTGGTGAACAATTTTCTAATCCAATAATTACTTTCTTTTGGGAACGTGATTAGGGAAGGTCAAGTGTTTGATCATCTGCAACAAACTGGCGACGTGTCCAGGGTGACCCCGCCTCTCACCCGAAACGTTCGCTGGAGATAGGCACCAGCACCCCTCCCGACCCCACTAGGGACAAGGGTGGATGGAAAATGGATGGATGGATGTGTTTGATAATTTTCTCTGAAAAAGGATTGGGTCTTGATCTGCTCAGAAATAAGGAGGGCACAATGCAATCCTGTCTGAGAGGTTGGCTTAGAATTGCAAGAACCAATAGGGTCCATTTTTTCCTCCGTCAACCTTGGTGACAGGGAAAGTGTCGTGCTAGGGCTGTGCTCTATATATTTGTCTACATGTTAATTTAAAATACATATATTAAGGTCAACAGTTATGTTTCTATCAATAAACCAGCCAATTTGATCGAGTTCCACTATTTCAGATGAAAAAGTGGACAACTTTCAAGCCAGAGTTACGCCAGAAACTTATGAGTCACACAAAAAGGGTTGCTTCAAAGCACCAATTTAAAAGATGTTTAAGCAAATATTATTATGGATGTATGAAAGTATAGAAACCTGTTAGATTATAGAAAATTCACAATGCATTTAAACTTGAACACCCGAGTCTTACTGTCCAAATGTGTCAGCTGTTGAATCAAACCACCCTGAAAAATGTGTTTATATGTACATATTAAAAGTCCCAAAATACTCTGACATTCAAGCTGAATGAGCCAGCAGAGAGTCAGAGACTACTAGGAGAGGTTTTGAGTACAAGCATTTACAAGTTTTGAGAAGAAAGATATGAAGTCCTTCTTTCAAAATAAAAATGTAAGCAAAAGTATTAAAAGTTCTGAGAACAAAAGACATGAAATGGTATTTTCAGACTGAAAATGTTCCTCCATAGTAGACCAGCATGCAGTCCTTGTTTCTTAGCTGTTCTATCACACAGAAAGTACTTCCACATGGTCAGCTGGGTTTAAAATGCACACTTCATAGTCAGGCTCAGACAAACATACCTGCCAAGCCACAGGGATGTGTACACTCTGACCATGGTGACCATTCAGACAGCTGGCAGTTGACAGGACATTCCACCACACAGGAAGCATTCATCTGCCACTTCCGTTCTAGACCCAGCTGCAATAAAACATCATTGGTTTTCATCATCTCTTAAAAGTGATAAAAACAAATAGTCTGACGACAAAGTTTGGTGGCACATATCTCACCTCTTTACAGAAACTGAGATCTACAGATTTTCCATCACTACGCACACAGTCAAGCATGCGGGTTTTGAGGCCATATCCACAAACTGCTCTGTCACTGAGCTGACAGGTGCTCCAGTCTGAGAGGACACATGGGATTAGTAAAATATTAGTGTAATCCTGATCAGAGCTGACCGGGCTGTTCATCCATCTCACCTGTGATGTTGTATGAGTAGTGAAAGCAGTTGCTGTTGATTTTACACGATTCAGCTTCTTTAGTCGGAGGACATTTCTTCTCCTTTCCCGGCTTCCGGAGTGGGAAAGCAACCCTGACCCGTGTGCTGTTCTCACTGCAAGGCTGCAGGCAGAAGAAAGAATCCTGGATGAGAAATACAGAATGCACATCTGCACAGAACTTCCCATTTTCTGTCATGAAGGCAACCTTTCACTGAACCCCACCGAACAAAGAATTCCCAGTTGTTACTTTATTTTTGTGGTCATTTGGTAATAAGCAGGAACACAAACAACTTGCTGACCAAACATGAATCAAGTTTGACAGAAATGTGCAGGTTGAAGCAGCACGGTCTGACTTTCTCACTGTCTGCTGTTTTAAAAATGGATCGTAAATGCTTTACATAGAGAGGATAAATAAATAATTCTGTCTCCTTGAAGATAATATCACCTCAAAATAAACTTTTGTGCAATAAGTGTATTTTGGTTTGTAACCAGAGAAATTACATAAAATAACCCCAACCTCTCCTTTCTACTGACAGTAACAGCATTATGCAAGAAGCATTTAAATAACACAATTCTTTGAAAAAAGTGTTTAAGACTTAGACAAGTTACTGGCACGAAAATGTGTCACTGTTTCTCCCCAATGTGACTCCACCCTCTATACAGAAGATGTAATATTTACAGTAAACTCGTAATGAAGCTCTGAGGCAACCTCCCTACTGCCACACAGTGAAGACTTCCAGCTCTCTGAGCTATGAGGATATATGTGTCAGGAAACAACCAGATAACTAGTTGTACACTTCCCAGTGAAAAATATTTTTCATTCACATTGATCAAATATATTCTTCATTAGCAGTGCAAATGCTGGCCAGTAGAATGTCAATGGATTAGATGAACCATGGACCATTCACAGCTCTGTCAGCTTTAGTTTATTTTAACTCATAAGACTGATAAGTCAGTTTCATAAAATGTCATCTTAATGTCATGCTATACTAATACAGTATTATGTACCTTATAAATAATAAAGCAACAGTCCACAGTAAATCTTCGTGAAACTGCTGCACAAAAAGTCATCAAAATCAGGAACAAACTGAAACACTATAGAGACACATTATGGAAAAGATCCTCCATTTCACAAGGTTCTGCTTTTAGTTGACTTGCAAAAGAAAATTAACATACCTCTCTAATTACAGACAATGTAAAAAACAAACAAACAACAACAAAAAAACCCAGCTTGATCAATGATTACTCTCTCTAACTGACCATGCTTAACATAAAGAATGAGAGAGCTGTGAGAGTAACTCTGAAGCCATTCCTACCAGAGGACATGAGCTCCAGGCTCCCCAGTCTGACAGCACACAGTCCTCAGGACAGGGCAGGCGGCTATTCCGGGCTCCCAGAGGCATCTCTTCTGGGTCACAGAGGTAGTCTTCCACCTGCTCTGATGGGCCATCTATTGTGTTGAGCATACACCTTTTCACAGGAAGATCAAAGCAACACACAATGAGTTTCTACAAAATCTAAGCATCAGAGGCGGGGCTTACTGTTTTCGTCAATAAATCTGCATGACTGTCAAAGAAAATTGACAGTCACATTAACTTAGCATTAATGTCTACAAACACATTAATGCTAAATTTATCATATCAGATATAAGATTGGTTTGTCACTAATTTCAGTGACAAACCAATTTATAAAGCAAAAACAAATTCTTAAAAACAATATTTTCTGTGTGTGATACAACTTGGATCATCTCACCTGATCTTTCGGGTCTGCACACCTTCACCACAGTTACTCTTCAGGTCCACATTGCTGACCTTCCATACACTCCAAGGTTCTGTCACCCAGACATACTGTCCACAGTCACTGACGCAGGGCACCACCTCATACACCTGACACACACACACACACACACACACACGCACACGCACAAACCACAGTTACTAGGATGAAACTTTAACAAATTCAGAGTAGAAACAAGTGAACCAAGATATACTGCAGAAATGATCACTTCATCCGTTTGGTATCAGCTAAATGTAAAATTAACTTTTCAGAAATAATGGCAGAATTTATTTTCAAAACATCAAAGCAAATCAAACAGTTGAAAATGTACTCACTTGAGCCTTTAGATGAAATCCATTTGGCACAGGAAAAAAGACAAAAAGTGTAAATGAGATCATTGTTCCAGAGCAACTAAATTTGACATTTTAATAAAATATGACAATATGCAATGGATTCATTTGTGGATATTCTAGAATTTTGCTTGTTGCTTTTTCCTGTCATTTGATTGACTATTTTATAGCTCAAGTAATTGTGCTTTTAAATGTTTAAATGACATATTTCACTGTTATTCACTGGCTAAAATCTCCTTATAAACTGTTCCTTTACAAATGAATCAAGTATCAATAAAACCCCACAGTTTACCTGGTTCACATGGTCCAGTTTGGGACAAGGTCTTCCACCATTGTATGGCTTTTCTCTGAGCCACTTAGAGCGAACTTTGACCCCACTGCCACATGACTTGCTGCAGCGTGACCAGTTGGACCATTCACTTAATTTGCAATCAGATGGACAGGGGATGATACAAGCCTCCTCGATATACCCTGCAATCAGTCACATAACATGTTAGGCAGCCTCTGTCCTCTGCAGACAGACATATTATACAGTGTTCTACAGAGAAATCATTTGACATACACCAAATGAGCTTTCTGTTTAATATCTGAAGCACACTGTTTTTCTTGTAGAAGTGTATCCATAAAAAACGCACCATGACTGTTGCAGCGAGACGTTTCCACTATGCGGTTGTCCTGGTCATAGCACACCATGGCTTGGTAGCGGTATCCTTGGCCACACTCCTTCATGTCTCCCTGTACTCTCACACCAGGCTGGCTCTCCATGCGACTGCCCTCAGGGAGAACACAGTCTGACCAGTTGCCCACAGGTTGGGCGTTGTATTTATTACATGGACAGTACTGCGTCTCACTCAGAGGATACATCTGGTTGTTTTTGCACTGATCACGCTTTTTACTTTTTCCTGAAAATAATAATAATAATAATAATAATAATAATAATAATAATAAAAACTCAACTGAAACCAGACGTTGACATACCCTGAATAATAAATATATTATTCAAGCACTTTTTTTTCCCACTATTTGAAATTAAATCAGACTAAACCTTTTCTGTTTTAAGTCAAAACCACAATAATTTCTCTTTAATAAAAAAATAATAATTGTACATATATTTCTATAGTTTTTGAGGAGTGAGTTGTCTTCAAACTGTGTAATAGGGTCAAACATTTTTGGTGTACTTCCACAAGCTTCTCACAACTGTGTGTTTTAATTTTGGCCAGTTTCTCCTGACAGAACCAGTGAAACCAAATCAGATTTTGCCCATTTCCATCCAGGTGAGAAGGTCAGGGTGACCCCATCGCTGGGAGAGACACTTTCTTCTGGAGGCTGTGACTGGTTCTTCTCCTTGTACTACTTTCAGTTTAATGGTGGTTGGAACATTACTGTCACCAACTGATAAGAGGTGGGGGCCAAACGTAAAAAAAAACGAAGAAAAAAAAGAAAAGAAAAATATTTCATAGAATACTTCTTGAGTTTTCTGAAATAAATAAATAGGTGTAGTTTTGACTCTGGTTGATTGATGGACATCAAAATAAGACGCAAACACTCACACACACGCATGCACACGCACACACAAACATAGCCTACACCCTCAGTAATCAGTAGGTAGAATTTTAATGATCATAGTCTAGACTGGATTAAGAAATGTGTGACATGATGACAAAGCCAATAAAGCAACTGGCATCAACATCCAGATCTTGCTGTTGGCGCAGCTCAGTCCAGTTCTTTCTGTCAATGTTTAAGTCCCATCCATGTCATCACTATTTAGGTTTTCTCAAACTTTAAAATGCATGGGCTTCCAAATGTATAAATATTTAAATTACAAGAAATACTTTTAGAAGCATCTATACGAGTCTCTCTAATTAATCTGGTTTTTAGCAATTAAAAATCACTTTGACAATTCCAACTGGCCTAGATCAGGAAACATCTCATTAATTGTCAGACATTAACTAAAAAGATTATATGTCTCATTTAAATATAACTGTTAGGTTTCAGATGTATGACACAAGTGTCTGATACTGACCTACTAGTATCCTCTTGCGGGTTCTGACGCCCACACAGTCAGTTGTGCAGGTGGAAAACTTGGACCAGCTACTGAGCTGACAGTCATCTTGACATGGAAGATGGCACAGCTGAGTGAGAGGAGGCATGGGACTGGCAAGCTGGAGACAAACCTCAACGTCTGCCTGCCCACCATCCAGCTTTCGGCAAGAAACAGCTGTGGGAACAAAATAAAGATATTGAATGGATTATTTTAATGTATTTACAAAAATAAACATGAATGTAATGAAAGGTAGAAAGGAAAGATAGATCAGCACCATAAAACCATTTTAGTATTATCAAACATTTTACATTTTCATGTTTCAGTCTTTTTGTAAGATAAATATGAACCATGTAAAGAATCTATCTAAATCTATTTAACTTAAACTAATAAAAGGTGAAATCAGTTTTATTCTGATCTCATCTAAATATCTTGGAACTGACATAAGTATTTCAAGTTAAGAGTTAAAATATATGACTTTTATTCAAGTTTGTTTTTGTAATAAACGGATTGTGTATAAAATCACAATTAAACCTAATATGGTTCATAGTTGAGACTGATTAAACACTAAAGCAAAAGCTTGATTATTAATTACTATTTTCCCC
This sequence comes from Poeciliopsis turneri, assembly GCA_922788865.1. Taxonomy (NCBI): domain Eukaryota; kingdom Metazoa; phylum Chordata; class Actinopteri; order Cyprinodontiformes; family Poeciliidae; genus Poeciliopsis; species Poeciliopsis turneri. Next base: position 174,658 of record CAKLNU010000516.1, on the reverse strand, counting down.
TTAGGTTTAGTTGTGTGTTAGTAGCTGAGTTGAGAACAAAATGTTTTAACTGTAAAGTTAAATTTGTTTTGTTAATAAATTCTTGTATCTTTGAGAAATGTTGACTATGTTCATTGCAGCTTTGGTTTCAGATAACACCGGTGCTGGATTTACACCATCATCTGTTATTTTAAAACCTCAGCCTTATCAGGCAGGAGACTGAACTCTTTGACTATTTGCTCCATGGTAACAAATAGTTACCAGGTTAGTTAGTTTTGTTGATAATTGCCTTAAGCAAATATTATAATTATTCCCATCCAAACCTGACTCCTACTGAAGCACAAGACAATCTTTGATTATTTTATAAGTGAGGAGCCAAATGTCGGTAAAACAACTTTTCCTTTTTAAGTATAACATTTTTGCCCACAGTGTGTTATAGTGAGTGTGGATGAAAAGCAAAGAGTTGTTACAGAAACTATTCTGCATCAAAGTATATTGTTACAAGTAATGGTGCACAAGGATAAGAGCTTCTGTAGAATGCAGAATGCTCATCATTGACACTCTATAATGGTCAATGTCTCCATGAAACACAAGTAGAAGTCTTAGACATTAATTCACTAAGGGTGTGCCTTAGTACCTTTTTTGTCTGACTTTTGTGCATCATTTCCAGCTCAAATTAAATGTCAGTGAAAAAAATCATGCACAGCCTGTCATTGTGCCTGATTCAAACAATAAACTCATCCCTCTCATCACAGGTGTTAGAAATCAGCCATTATCAAACCACTGCAGAAAAAGAATAATCTGGACAAGTTGCGGTTGCAGCATTACAGGTCAGTCCCAACCCTCCTTTTATCAGCAACATTACAACAGCTGCATATATTTCTAGCAAAATCCAACCGATTGGATATCTTTCAGTCTGGTTTCTGTGGTTACCACTGTGCTGATATTGCCCCAGTCAAAGTGTTAAATGACAACTGCTGGAGCATTCAACACTATTGACCTGGACATATTACTGAAACCATAGAGCTGTGTTTACTTTCTGGTCCAGGTTTTGGCTGATTTAAGTCTTGGAGAGTTTTGTGTGGGAGGGTTAGGGATGTGTGTGTGTGGGTGTGTCGGGGTGTGTGGGGTGTGTGTGTGGGTGTGTCGGGGTATGTGTGTGTGTGTGGGGGGGGTTGTGGCCGCACTTACCTCGAAACTGAATGCCTGGACCGCAGGTCTCCTGAGCTCCTGGAGTGTCCTGTCGGACAGACCATGGAACAAGCTGACATCTACGCCACTTGTGGGTTTTCCATCTGCCAAAGGCCATTAGTAGAAAAGAGATAATGGTAGAAGAATATATATATATATGCTGTATATATGTATTATTATTTAACTTGGGATCAGAAATTAGTGTACTGATTCTTTCTTTTGCAATGTAAACTGGACAAACTTGCCAAAAGCTGAGCAAGCTAAAATAAAATAACGGACAAACTTTTAGCACATATTAGCAAATGCAAAAAGAAAGAAAAGAGAAAAAACAATAAAAGTCCTGGCAGGGTTCCCTTTTAATGATTCTATAATATTTAATACTTACACTGAACCCGTATAGCCACTCTGTTTCTGATTTAATCTGCACTGTCTGAGCTCAAGCATATCATTTAATACTTGTACGTAAGGTATATGACTAACATTGGTAAAAGTTTCACAAAAAACTGTGGTGAGAGAATAAATGGAAAGAGATTTTCATGTGATTGTAGCTTCATCTTGTGGGCTCCCAGTAAAGTGAAAATCAAGTGTCTTCATCTTTAAATTTACTATGATATGACTTAAACTATCAAAATGTTTCCTACATTTTAAAATGACATTTACAGTGAAAAATATACAGTATTGTATTACAGAGTTAATCCCTTTTGGGGTATAGCAAAGTAAAGTTGTTCTGCAAAAACTCTGATTGAAAGATAATATCTACTGTTGGTGTGTGAGTTAATCTGGGCACTACCACAATACCAAATTAGGTGGTTAAGTAGCTAGGTAAATCATTTCTCAGTTGTAGTCCTTGAGATCTAGAGTCCTGCAAGTTTTAGCTCCAAAGCTACTCCAACACACCTGAATCAAATGATTGAGTTACAGTTTCAGCAAACCATCTAAGGCCTGGAAACAAGAGATTCATTTGACTCAGGTGTGATAGAGCAGCGTTGGAGGCCACTAGATAATCAGAGAAACGTGAAATATGTAATGTTGGTAAGTCTGAGAATGTACCTGTAGCCATGACAGACAGATGGTGCTTCACACTCTCTTTCCTGACTCAGAATCTCAGGACAGTCCTGTCCTCCATTAGCTGGTAACTGAATGATCATCCGCTTCCTGTATTGCTTACTCTTAGTCTTTTCACCTGAAGAGAACCACAGAAGGACACTTTAGTCTTTAATAAGGGTGAAAAATGCAAAAGCATGCCATTAGCATAAAATATTACATGAACATGAGTAAAGCAGATTGTCTGCAGTCTACATTCTTCACTAGCTTCTCTGAGTTCATGTTTGCTTTTTTATACATAAAAAACTTGATTTCACAGTGGAAATGAATTTACACTTTTAACTGACTGACTATTTCACACACACTTCTGATATTTGGTTATTTAACCATCATACCTGCCCTGGGACACCACGATTCCACAGTTCTACAGACCCTTTTGGACTGACTGCATCATTTTGCCTACAGGCAAAAGTATCCATGGTTGATTCAGTAACTACAAGGTGCCACCACCTTTTACCATGCTATAGGAAATAAAGGCCTTTCTCTTATCTACATGTTTACTGTATCACATCACAATTAATAAACCAACAAATGTCTGGCCATTCATGATGCAGAGCTGTTTATAGAAGCCTGATGGATTAAAGGGCAGCACAGCTCTTATAAATTGACTGTGGGTTAAGTGCATGGAGAGTTAGGAATGTGTAGCATTATGCTTCTGTGAAACACATGTTAAGATTTAAACAAAAGACAAGATTCAGTACAAGAAGAAATGTTATATTAAAAGAATGTGCTGATAAAGAGACATAATAACAAATATTTGTTTTGTTATGATGCCTATTTGCTGATCTAGTACTAATTTACATCAACTACAGCATGAGTTGTTTATTAGAATACACTTCATTACACCTGATCAAACTCCTTGTCATGACATTCCTCAATGGGCTCATGCTGCATCTTGTAAAGAACTTTAATGTGCGCTATAGTTACCTGTTTGACATGCTGGGGGACAGAGGCTCCAGTCGCTGTATGGGGTAACAGTACAGTCTCTTTTGCAGGGAAGCAGGCACGGCCTTACAGTGTCTGGACGGAGACTCTCTGGACACCTGGAAGAGCAGAATTGCTGTGACTAGTTCAGATACACCAAGAGCCTGTAAAAATCGGACAAACCCAAGATTTACTGAATTATGTCAAGCATCAAAATAAATATAAATTAATAAAATAAAAATGTCTGGAAGCCAAATAGAAGCATTGATAAAACTACTGTCACATGCATAAATATGTTCTACTATCAGACCTTTGTTTGCAGGTAGCAGTACCCCTCATGTGAGCAGCAGAAAGGGCTCCCAGTAAAACCAGCTCTTCATCTTTCTATTAATGTGTAAGTGTGTCCCAAGGCACCAGACTCAGTAAGCAGTGTGTCCTGTCCTTTTTGGAGTCAGTACAGGCATAAAAAGCCAGATGAGTTTCCAAACACAGCATGGAGGGTGTGAGGGCTCGCCTGAATAATGTGGCTAAGATGCCAGAATAATGTTACTGTTGTGTTGAATAAATTAATAGATAATTCATGTTCCCAGCAGTTGCCTCCAGGACGGGAAACAGAAGCAGATGCTTAGAACATTTGGCAAAAAGCTCAGCAGCTCATCAGTCTATCAGCAAGCAGCTACCAGACACGTTAACGAACCTTTAGTCGTTTAACACAGCAAAATGAGAAATATGCAAAAGATGGCAGCAAACCAAAGCTGTTCTTTCATTTAATAAAATAAGTCCTCACATTACAAAAAAACATTTATTTATGAATATTTTTGTTTCATGTGCAAACAAAAGCTGAACATAAATCAAACCAGACATTAGAACTTTCAACTAACACCAGATAGCTGCAATGTCAATGAATTCACACCCTTGGAAGACAATGAAAAATCTTGATATGCTTAAAACAGTTGACTTTTTGAGTTTTGTCTACTATAAAACTTGTTGAAACACTTGTATCTAAAAAGCTTTAGATGTAATTTTCCCTTGTTGTTGTTGTTGTTGTTCATTGTTTCACATTGTACACAACATTCTTTTAACAATAATCAATATTTGAAAATTACTTTTTTCATGGACTCAGGTTATCTTTGCCTGATATTAAAGTATGTTTGATGATCTGAAGCACTTAAGTATGACAAAGAAATAAACCTCTAAGTGAGCAAATACGTTTTTTTTTTTACTGAAAGCTACTTATTTTGTCCATCAATCCATTATCTTATATACTTATTTCTAAGGTCATGAGGGGTGCTAACGACCATCTCCAGCGGTCAAAGGTCAAGAAGTGGGTCACCTTGAACAGGTCGCCAGTCCATTGCAGGCTTATTTTGTCACCTGCTATATTTCTTATGAATGATGAGAAATCTTACTTTTTTGGAGGAACTTGGCCCACATTGACCCGGACACAAATGACTTTGCGGGTTTGCATTCCCACTGAGCATGAGATGTCATCACCACGCGTTCTCCCCAAAGACGTGTTAGTGTTTGGACCTGAAGCGTCCTCAATGCATTGCCCCCAGGAACCCGTTTGCCAATGATACACAGTGCATGGATGCTCATTGCAGTTCCTCATCTCTTGCAGTGCACTGACATTGGGACATTGGAGTCCTCCTGAAGTACAACAAAAACAAAGAGCAATCTTAGATTTGGTAGAACTACTTGCAAAAATACCTGGCTTCATCCTTTTTGGCAGCATGTATACATCTGAATATGAAAGGATGAAGAAGATAAAACTGAAGGAGAGTCTGAAGATGACTTGTTTTGCTTTAACTCTAATTTGACATTGAGCAGAAATAAGTGTAAAGCACTACAGATACATATGCAGTTAGCATGCACCCCTTCTGTGATGTTGGTCTGTTTTTATTAATACCAATTCATTTCTCATCTTAAGTTTGTTGGATTTCATAGGCAGAGAAAGAAAATTGTCTTTGAGGCCTACCAGACACGTTAACGAACCTTTAGTCTACACAGCAAAATTTGTTTTGAAAGTTTGTTCTAAAAATCTTACAACATATTTCAACATCAGTATCTTTGTTTTTTTTTAACTGTTCATTTTTATAGACAATGGCTATGTTGACACGGCAATTTTGAATGACTGCTTATTATGAAAGTAATTAATTCTGAATGTTTAGTCCACAGGTTTACATTAAATCTTCCTTCTTCCAACTGCCTCCTGTCCAACATTCTGTCACATTTGAAATGATTTGAAAGTGAAATAAAACTTTGTTCACTTTGAATATAAAAAGTGTAAAATGGTTCATTTATTTTTAAAATTCATTTCATCCTTTGTGTTAAATTGGTTTCTGTAGTTATGCTTGAGCTCTGTTCAGTTTATTTTGATTCATTCTTTTAGATGACTGTTAGTCATTTTTACCTTGGTTTGCAGTTTCTTGGAGTCTGGTTCAGTTCTCACTGAGGTAATAAATTACCTTCTCTCAGTCTCTCTGTTTGCTCTCTTTCAAAGCTGCTCAGCATTTTTCCTGCTTGTGCTCTTTTGACCTTAATGTCATTATGACACAATCAAGTAACTAAGTTACTTTCAATTGTCATAAAAATTCTGTATCTATCATACATGACTTAGAAATTTGAAGCCTTGAAGGTGACCTTTGTTTCTTTAAGAAGCTCCTTCCCTTTCTGACCGGCTACCTTCAGCATATAATCAAAACAATGCTCTTCCACTATCCCGTTAACTACCATTCTATGGAGCTTTGGAATGAGAAATAGCTGACACTCAGTGTTGTTTTAGAGACGTTGTATCACTGACCCAGACGCCCAGAGAATTAGTAGATGTGAAGGTTTCATTGGTGATCAGCTGCTTTCACCTGTTTGTTCTGGATTTGAAGTGAGTAAAAAGGACTGAAAAGATAATATTTCTACAAGAAAAGGGAATCTATTGTGTCAGAAAAATACTCTATAGCTAAAACATCAACAAAAATCACAACTGGTGCCTAAAAACATCAAATACAGTACAGTCCAAAAGTTTGGACACAACCTTCTCATTCAATGGGTTTCCTTTATTTTCATGACTATTTATAAGGCAAGAAAGCCACTTATTAACTTGACAGGGCACACCTGTGAAGTGAAAATCATTTCAGGTGACGACCTCTTGAAGCTCAACAAGAGAATGTAGAGTGTGTGCAGAGCAGTGATCACAGCAAAAGGTTGCTACTTTGAAGAAACTACAATATAAGGCATATTTTCAGTTGTTTTACACTTTTTTGTTTAGTACATATTTCCACATGTGTCAATTCATAGTTTGATGCCTTCAGTGTGAATCTACAATGTCAATAGTCATGAAAATATAATAAACTCATTGAATGAAAAGGTGTGTCCAAACTTTTGGTCTGTAGAGTATATATATACCAAAAACTGGCTGGACCAGTGACAGTCGCGAAGGACCTTGAACAAAAGAAAAGAAATCTGTGTATATCCAAAGCACATCTTTTTTCTTTTCTACAGCTATAAGGTAGGTTTTAGGAAATGTAAATTCTTACCCTGCATCACAGAAACCCATGCCACAACTTTAGCAGTCACTGTATAATGAAACACAAGAACCAATTTATGCACAAAGACACAGTTATGTGCATAAAGTTGACTATCAGCTCTCCATACAATCTAACCAAATGCCTAAAGATATCTGAAAAATGTTGACCATTCCAAAAATTAGAATAAATAAATGTAAAAAAGAATACAATTAATGCTTGTTTTTGATTCTTTATGGGTGTTTTGATTTTGCTGCATTATTACACCAAAAGAAAGTTGGACTTTGTTTATGGACTATGAAACAGCCTGTGGTTTTAATCCAATCAGCTGCGTAGATAGATACTGGTTATTATTATTATTATTTTGGTGTCAGTCTCTGTCATGTGATCAGGTTATGTTCCAGTGATCCCACTATGCCTTTTTAAGTTTCCTCATGTGTTCACTGTTCACTGTAGACTCGTTCTGCAGGAAGTTTGTTGTTTGTACTCACTTCTGCTGAATTGTAACAGTAACTTAACTTGAGTTGAGTTGATCCAAAACTAACAATTTGACGTTATAACTCATTTACTCTTAAGTACACATTTGCCTGTCATTTATTTTGAGTATTTTTGTTTAGACCAGTTTAAAGGTTGAGTTACAATTTGGACAACATCAAAATTAATGTTTAGTCATAATCTAAATTAAAAATGAATTGTTATGAAAGACCAAAAATGTTTTTGAAACTTTGCTATCCAACTGTAGCATTTTTGGGTGTAGTAAAAATGTAAGACACTTTTAAGACACTCTTATTCATCAGCACATTATGCACACCTTTGTTCATAGAGCAGAAAGTATCCACAGTGTTCTGCTAATTCTCAGCTCTGCTGCAAATCTAACTGGGTTACCAACCAGCATTTACCTTAGAGAGAATTCTTCAGGCATTTTCAAAACTTGCAAGGAACGTTATACTTGGGGATTATGATAAATTGCCCATATAAATAAAAAAGAAAGATCATAATGAATACACTTTTAAAACAACTACATACTTAAACGTACATGATGAAAAGTATTTATTCTCACCTTTCTGACATGGATATTATTGATCAATAATTTTGCACTCTGTGTGGCAATTCAGGATGAAATGGAGTACTATGAAGGCAAAGTTGATCTGGCAACTGATGAGAGGATCCTGCTGGAGTTCCTTTCTCACCAGGCCACCATGTTGTGCTTGAGGTTCAGGTTGGAAAGACTTTTGATCTATGTTGTGAATCTGAACTATCTTGTAAAATATGATGATTTTTTGAATTTATTCAAATAATCTTGCATTCTTACTGTTTGCATGGAGCAATGTCAGACATCATTGCAGTTCATCTATATTTGCATTTGCAGTAAGTGTATGTCAATATATCAGAGTATTGTATAATAAGTATAATAATAATCAATGAAAATGTATATTTATGACAGCTATAGCTCATCATTGATGACAATTAAATCTATTTGTTTCTGAAAGAGTATGGTTACTTTGAACCATTTTGCAATTTATTGATGTATACCTAAAACAATGTTTCAAAAGTACTTGGTGATTTGAATAAAAGTACAAACATGTAACTACCTTAAAGGCGTCAGCTTCAAAAGACAAATTTTTTATATTTGTCTGTCACAAATATAAAAAATCATGGCTTTTTTTTCAGTTTTGTGGAATTGATTTTCCCATTTTTACTGACTAAAACTAGCAGAGATCTAAGTTGTTTAAAAATGATCAATTCCAGTTCATTTAACTTAATTTTGATATTGACATGTAACACTTTTAAATAAGTATGAATAAATTCAGCATTTTAGTCCAACGTAATAAATGGTTGCAACATACTAAATAAAATTAATATTGCACATTTGAGCTACCTTTCCATAAACGTGTCGGACTCTTTAGTTTGTGTTTCAAAACTTCCGTTGTGTAATCTGTTTCCGAAATCATTTCAGTAACTTATTGGGTTTTACAGTAATGGAGGCATCTCTTAATTCTGCTATGGAGGTCTGAGGAATCCCCACCTTCTCCTGCGTTATGAGCAAGTATGGAACGCACTCGAGTCTGCTTCCCCTCTGTGTTTTTTCCAGAGCAGGTGTGGGAGCAAAATGACCAGGGGGTCCAAGGGCTTAGAGCGCAGTCCTTGGAGCAAGGCACCTCACAGATGGTAGGCATTGGAAGGATGGCATCCCGGCAATGCTGTTTCTCCACTTTTTCATCTGGACGAAAAAACACAAACATGTTTTAGATATTACAAAGAGAATTCTCCACTTCAGATATTTTCCCATCATTCTCCACTAATGATGGGAAACTAGTAGAGATTGTCAGCATCAGGATGTATGCTGGATGGCTGACAGTATCCCGTCAGTTTAATCTTTTCATTTTGGAACAAATAAAAAAATTGCTAATGGTGGAAAGTTGCAAGAAAATCTTCAACGTTTTTTTTTAGGTCTTTTATGTTGTAAAACAAATAATTGAGAGAAAATTGTTGTTCTTGGCTGCTTGCTCAAGAATAAGAGTTTAGATTTGCTTGAAGAACTCATTCAGTGTAAAAAAGATTTGATGTTGTACATACCATCAAATACTCGCAGTGTCAGCTCAGATTGGTAGACATCTTATCAAAAACATAAGAAACGGCAGTACTATCCCATTCAGATGGCCTTTTCTATTTCCATAGTTAAAGGAGGTATTTTTTCGGCTATTGTACCTCTGATAAGATATTGAATCGATCTCAATAAGATTATGTTCTTTCAAATCTGAGTTTTGTTTTCTCATGCCATGACAGAAATCACATGATTCTTCAGGGTAAACCAGTTTTAAAGTCGTCTTCATCTAACCCAAAGTCCACTGTTGCATGTCATATCGGAGTAGTCAGGGGATGAATCTTGAACGTTTCAGACGCTGGGGAAGCCGATTGCCTGTTGTTTGTGGATGTCTGCAGGGACTGTAACCCCTAATGGAGAACATGGTGGTGTTGGGTGAGGTTTCTTTCCTTTTTTCACATCTGTTCCTGCAGCAGGGGCTGCACAGTGGCGCAGTGGGTAGCGCTGTTGCCTTGCAGCAAGAAGGTCCTGGGTTCGATTCCCGGCCCGGGGTCTTTCTGCACGGAGTTTGCATGTTCTCCCTGTGCGTGCGTGGGTTCTCTCCGGGTTCTCCGGCTTCCTCCCACAGTCCAAAAACATGACTGTCAGGTTAATTTTCAATGTAGATCAATTTGGTCTTCCCAAATTCTCCCTAGGTGTGAGTGTGTGTGCATGGTTGTTTGTCCTGTTTGTCTCTCTGTGTTGCCCTCTCGCCCGGAACGCAGCTGGAGATAGGCACCAGCAACTCCCGACCCCGTTAGGGTGACGGAAAATGGATGGATGGATGGATGTTTCTGCAGCAGCTTCATCCATCTGTTCTCACCATGCTGACCCCTCTGATCTGGACACAGTATGCACTTTTACTGGGTTTCACTCAAGCGGGAATAGGAGGCTGTAGTGACAGAGTGGCAGAAAAATGATAGCTTTTTCTGCTATCATTTCAGATTTGGAACGAACAAAAAGTGTTGCATTGTGTTGTGTTCATTCCAGCAACAGAAACAGGACGGTTCATTCTAGTAGCTCGGATAAGCTTCTTTTTAACATGGATAATGTTTCTGGACGACTTTTTCTTGTGGACTCGGGTTCACAAAGGAGCATTATGTGTGTTTCTGGCAGCTTAACATATGCACGCCTTTATGACACACTTATAGGCAAAAAAGGTGACCTGTAGACTCAATGAACTCCCAAAGAGCGGAAGTGATCGATAATGCCAAAGAGGTCCCAGCTAATGCAGCACTTTTGGCCCACCCATCTCCAGCAGCTCCAGTGGCCCTCATGACAGTTGCCTCTAGTTATGTGTTTGGGGCAGTGTGTGAAAAATGGGTGGATGGAACCTGCTAACCATACTGCTAATCACACTTTAATCACTCACTTTCATCACTCAGTATCTTAATCTGGTATAACAAGCGAGGGCCTTTTACAGCAGGAAACTGTGTGTTGGTAGTTGACCTTATTATTTCACACTACAATGTAGGCTTTCATTTTGAAGCCTAGGGGAATGGAAATGTGAGATAAAGGGAAGATAAACTCATACTGGTAGTTTGTATTTTTCTGTTTGGAAGTCTTGTTGATTAAAAGCGAGACTTCAGATAGTGTTGACTCTTTATACCCATCTTACACAATGCGATTAAATCTATGATAGATGTTCTTGGGAACTTGCTAGAGGCCAGATTTAAATATTTAAACCTTGCTGGACACCTAATCATTAAACATGTATTTTAGTTGCTACCTAATTCTATTTAATATGCATTTCTTTTTTGTTATTTTTTAAATTATTTTTTTCGTTAATATCATCAAATTAACATTTAAAACAGCAAAAGCTTCCATCAAAACTTTTTTACTATGGGGTTTGGAGAAATATATAATTAGATTTAGGAAATAATCTTTATTACTATTCAACACTAAAAGATGATATGACCATGAAAGTATGTCTGCCAGTTTATTCTGTAATATTTCAATAGGAAACTACCTGCTGAGCTGCTGATATGTTCTGTATTGATCTACATTGAAAAGCTGTCTTCACTGTTTTTGCGTCATTCATCAAATTGAATTGTAACTCCTGGATTTTTAGCGATGAAGATCTATAAAAGAGAGCCTGAGATCTCATTTACACAATAATGACACAATCATGACAAATGATCTCACAGACAATGGAGAAGGAAAGTGAGGGTAAATTCAAGATGGTTGTGTAGATCAGGCCATGCTAACTCAATTTAAAAGATGTCTGATCCTTCAGAGTGCAATGAAGGAGCCTCTGCACCTCTTACAGAAAGCTGAGTACGTCTCACAAGATAGAGCACAATCACAGATAATGTGGATGAGAATATGTGAAGCTCCAGTCAATAAGGAAAGTCTCAAAGCATACAGGCTTGGTCTGCAGCAAAACAGTCCTTTCTTTTGGAAAAGTTCCATCCCACAATCCATCAAAATCATTGGAAAGATGTCTTTCTCTTCACTTCAATAGCTTTCAGGTATACGCACTGGGACTGAGGAAAATCTATAACACAGTAAGCACATGCAAATTCTGAGATTTTAATGAATCCTCTAGTTGTAGCTCATGAAAAACAAATTTTTCAAAATAAGAGATAGAGTTTGTGTTAATTGCAGGCTGCTGATGGGTCCTGATCACACCTTTTTTTAAATAATTTTTGAATAAAGAATTGAGCCCAAAACAAAGATCTAATTCCATCCCACGTTCCAACCCTCACCTACGATCATAAAAACCTTGACATCAAGGATGAGATCCCAGGAACAAGCAACTGAAATGAAATTCTTTGGTAGGATGGGCAGGAGTTCCTTCCAGTAGCAGAATTTTGAGGGACCATGTCAGCATAGCACCCCACTTGTAGGAATACCAGCCTCCAGCATGCCAGAGAATGAGTCCAACATTTTCACCAGAGAGTTTGATGAGCAGTCAAGCTCATGACCTGACATTGAATGAGCAGAGGACAATAGATAGATAACAAATCAGATTTTTTTTCTAACAATCTAAGGGTTTTTCCCTTTTAGAATCCCTTAATATTGAAGAAGAGATCACTGTACATGTCTGGCATCATTAGACCTCATGTCCTTACCTCAGATTACATTATTAAGACATCCATAGGGTCCTCAGACAGATGTAAACAAAGCAGCTGAAATACTAGTCAATAGAGTTTATGAAGTTTACGATGCAGTGAACAACCATTTCTTGGCTACAAACAATCTGTCCACAAATAACTGGAACTGTATCAAAGTATATTCGATCTTCTCTGGCTGCCAGTAGACCCTGTGAGCTGGTGGGAGCAGCCCCCTCAAACTTCTGCACTGTAGTTGATGGGTGGTTGGCCTAGGGTTCTCTTCTGCTCTTCTCTGGGAGGGGTGGGCTGGGAGTGAGGGGATGTCTGTCCTGAGGGCAGGTCTGTGGATCCTCACACCTGATATTGAACATTATTATGGAGAAATCTGAAATACACTAGCATGTCCAGTCCAGTCTGTTGTCAATCAGACAGGCCGTATTTATAGTCCTCCACCATGTCTTTTTCCTCCTCCTCCATCATCCGTAGTTTCCATGAAGATGCCTTCTTCTTGCTGAAGTCAATAACTATCTTACTAGCCTTTCAGATGTTAAGCCTCAGTTGATTTAGTTCAGTCCAATCTTCAAACTTATCTACTAGTTCTCTGTACTCTCCCTCCTCTCTGCCTCTTAGACACACCAAGTCATCTGAGAACTTCTGGAGCTGGCAGGACTGGAAGCCAATGACATGTAAGGTGAAGAGAAACAGAGATGCTGTGTGTGTGTGTGTGTGTGTGTGTGTGTGTGTGTGTGTGTGTGTGTGTGTGTGTGTGTGTGTGTGTGTGGGGGTGTGCGTGCGTGTGTGTGTGTGTGTGTGTGTGTGTGTGTGTGTGTGTGTGTGTGCGTGTGTGTGTGTGAATGAGGGTCAGCTAATGAGGTCTCTAGGGAGTAAGATGCACTGAGAAGGGAGTTGGCCACCAGGTTCATGTCAAACTAGATTCAAAGACAGCACCATCTGAATTTTGAGTTTTTATTTTCTTTAAGCCATGATCATCAAAATATAAGAAACAAAAAGTCAAAGTGTCATTATCTGCAATGAAACTATTCCATAGGAGTTTCACTTTCTAAAGTGAGTGACAAATTATATTGAATTTCCACATGATGGGATGTATCTGTATATTACAACAAAACAACAAAAATAATTCAATTCAATCAAAAACACTTCATTGATGCCAAAGGGAAATGTGATGTTGTAACGTATATTAATTCAAATTCTTCAAGAGTACATATACCAGTCCTTCAGATGAACAAAAGCATTTTGCTTGTCTGAAATGGTTCATGGTAACTATTCAAAAATATATATTTTTTCATTTGTGCAGACACTAAAGTGAAAGCTTTTACAACACAATGTTATGTCTATCCTACAAGTAACATTGTCAGAAATATGGTTAAATACTGATCAAAACCAAATTTTACCTTCAGTCCAATAATTACATGTCTTCTCCAGCCATTGTGTTAAGCTAAACTTTTTCTTTTTTTTTCTTTGTGTTGCGATTTTCTTACTTTTCTTGGGCATGGTCCTTGATTATTAATTTAGCCCTGCATCAACAAGTGACTTTGTTGTAGAAAATGAATTTTAATAGCACGACAGGAGCTTATTGCTCTATGCTGCCATCGCTTTGCCAGCTAGACCGAAAGTCCCATCTTCTGTCAATTTCATAGATGAACTCTCACTTTGAGCACCATTTTATGTCCATGTGAGTGACCAAACCTTGGGCAATTTAATGGGGTTTTTTCTCTCTCTGAAACTAATGCACATAAAAAATGCCTTTATTTGAGTGACACAGTCTCTTATTAAACTCCTCCACTGTGTGCCTCTGATAAATTTGATGTTATGCTAAACTGATGTATGCACTTTAAGTTCAGTTAAAATAATATTACTAAATAATCTAAGCATATTTTAGGTATTTTTAATCACTTTTTGCCTTGCCAATGTTCAATTTTCTTTCTTTTACTGCATATTGATTATGCATGATCAAATATGCAAATTAGTTGCAAGATGAGAATGTCAAGCATTTATTTGAGTGTATACCTGTTTGACTTGATTACTTGTTTCACAAATTGGAGAACATTGCTTAATATATCTGCGTGTCAGCTGTCCAGATAGGGTCTGTTAAAATGCATTTGTTCATACAATTCTTCTCACAGCTAATCAGTGTTCACCATAAGCTACCTTGTGAAATGATAATTGATCAGGCTAGGGGTTGGAAGGTCTTCATGAGCTTAAGGTTCTGAAAAATTCCTGGCTAACAGCATGCAGAAAGGTTTCAGTGAGGATAAAAAGGGTTGTTACAATGAACCTCCATTTGAGAGCAATATATTAGGATTTTTACTATCTGATAAAGAGCTCCATCATCTTCATACTAGTTTCACAAGTCTAGTTTATTATGTTCACTCACCATCACTGTTGATACACTGGACTTGGGGAATTTGCGTACCAGGACCACACTCCTTCTCATTGTCAGGGACACATTCCTCCAGTTTAACTACGAGCCACTCGAAGCAGCTGGGGTCTTCACACGGTATGGCCTCCACAAGATGAGGACAGTTTCCTGTCCCATCTGTGGGCTCATTGATGATCCTTCGCTTCCTCAGTTTAAAACCTGTTTCAAAAAAACAGGAATCATAACAGCACATGATGAAATATGGATTTAGATATGTGTAACTAAATTTGAATTAAAAATGCCCCTGAAATTTGAATGTATATTTGTGCTTACTTTTTAAGGGTTAAAATATATTTTGGATACATTTTTAGTTCATTGTCATTATTTATATATGGTTGAAATTTCAGTTGTTATTTTCACTTCAACGTAAGGAATTACATTATTATCTTAAAGTTGTTAATGTGCTTTAAAATGGTAAGATATGCTCCACCCTTAGAATCCCCATTTACTTGTGCAATCACAGAGCACTTTATGGCGGTCAGCAGAACACTGAGCAGGCGTTCTATGTGTGACGTTACTGCGCCTTCTACTGTGCACGTGGGACATTAATGGGTTGTTTGCAGTTCAAACAAGAGATCACATACAAGTCACATATGTCTGGAAGTGTGCACGACCATTCCAAAAAAAATAATAATCTGATTTCACAAAAAAGAAAATCGGACTTGAGCATTAAGGCCTGCAGTGTGAACGTAGCCCCAGTAACCTGCGTCACATTGGAAACAGTCCGATCTGTGTTGTTCAGACTGTCATAAAAAGATCATACAGTTTGTATCAGAGAAAGAAATCGGATTCGGGTCACATGAGACTGCAGTGTGAACATAACCTTAGTCACGTGTTTCGTAATTACCTGACGCTTTAACTTTGTGTAACTCAGCTAATATCGATGGAAAACTAACACCCGGGCGGTCCTGGAAGCTATAACATGAACTCAACAGTGAGCTTAACACTTTTATCTTTATGTAATATTCATTATGCGAATGAAGTTTCAAACATTGTCTTATGGCTTGATTTACTCTAACACAGGTTAGAGTAACTACTAATCATTGAACATGCACAGTTAGCATGTTAGTTTGTTGTTTTAACCCGTCTTCCCTCCACATTGGTGGCCCACTTGCACCAAATCTAGCATCTTTTTGTCAAACTGATGGCGACCTGATGTAGTTTTTTACATTTATGACTTTGTTCACTTCATTGACATACTAATTCTAGAAGTGTTTATATTTGAGTAAACTCACATCACCAGACATCAAATTTACCATAACATAACAAACATTACGATTACTTTGCATCTAGTCTGCCAATAACAAATCCCTGGTCTGTTCTTAGAGCGATATGCCATATTTTTAACCTTCACCCATTTATTTATTAACCCTTGCCCTGTTTATCCATTCTATTATTTCTGTTTCCTTTATTTTTTTCAACCCCAAATCTATAGTGTTTATAAGCACCCTGACTGACAATTTTTTGTCTCTTACTGTTAATAGTTTGGCTGAATTTTAAACAGAAACCCAGTTAGAAAGAATGTTTGACCTCTGCTCAAATTTCTAATTCATGCATGTCATACTTTCAAATAATTGTTCAAACTTAAAATGATTTTCATATTTTGTTTCTGGTGTATCTGCTGATCAAGGGCTGGAAAACATGGAAGTTGTACAACACATGTTCATGGTTGAAGGGAATGGAGAAAGCAGCTTCATATCTGTAAAGTAAACACAAAATGTCAGACAGTGAAATGAGCCAGATGAATCTAAGGAGGCTGAAATTATTGCATTTAAATTTTGAAAAGTTGAATTTTTTTGTATGCCAAATTTTTTAACACTGAACAGTTAAACTGGAAAAAGCTATTTAAAATGTGATCAATTTGAAATAGCAATGTGAATTTTTATCTTGACGTTAAATTAAATTAAATCTCAATCAAGTAGAAATAATGACAAAATAATAATCTGATTTTTTTTTTCAGGCTAAAAATGTATTCTGAATATATTTTAATACTGAAAGAACAAACATGCATTCAAATTTTAGTGCCATTTTTAATTCAAATCCTGGTGACACATATTGACTTCCATGATGAGACAAGTAAGCTGACCCAACCAGGTCAAAGATTATAAACCCCTCCTGTCATTTTAATGAGTGAGGACATACAGCAATGATACAAGATCTAATACACTCCATGATAATGACATGGCTCACATTAATTCAACAAATGACACATGCAACAGCAAAAAACATTATAAACCTAAAACTGAGTAAAAATTGAAGAATTTCTCCTCTATGAGCGCTCCAGTGTTTCACTCATTAAAACCATTTTCTTCCAAAATGGCAAACTGTCATTACAGTTCATTAATTCAGTTGGACTTCTCACATTTGTGCTGCTTAAGGCAAGACGTTCCACAGTCAAGTCCTCAGGATGCTCCTTCCATCCTAGCCAAGGTCAACCCCCCTTATTTCACACTCCTGCTCCTGTCAGATAAGGAAGCAACACCCTGGAGTACTTGTGGGGTACAGGTTCTGTTTCATTTTTTTGCCTTCCTTTGAAAATCCTTTATTTAATCAGTAGGTCAGCTGGACATGAACCATCCTGTGTCTGCACTCACTGACTGACAGAAGTGTTATCTGATGGAGGATGGATGGTGTGGAGGGGGGAGTGAGGGAGCTATGTTTGGAGAAAAATGAGGCTCAGGGTCCAGGAAATTCAATTTAGGGCCCATTCTCTAGCTATCTGCAGGGGTTTAATGATTTGCATGGCTGAAAGATAGCAACACAACACATGCTTCCATTGATAGATCTAGGGGCTTCATTTTCACTCGACACACATGCATGAATACAATCACAGTTAATGTATTTTGCCAGGCAACAAAATAAGAAATAGTTAAAAGGATGAAAAGGTTAACTGAGTTTGATACAACTGAATAATTAGCTTCTAAAACCCTTTAACATCTCATGTATTAGGAAACAGGACACTGAAAATGATCTTCAAACATAGAGCACAGACTTAAACCCCATAAACAATCACTGGGTGTGCTGGAAAATTAGGAAAATTACAAATTTGTATCAACAAAAAATTGTAGAAAAGCTCATTTAAAGCTAAAGGTTAGCTGTATGCAAATAAACATTTTAACACTCCTTACAAGAACACGGAACTTGACATAGAACATAGAACCCGTGTTCTTTTATTACATGTGGTTATAACAAGAACAAAGTTATTTCTGGACAGGAAATTTAAGACTTCACAAGAACTCAAGTGGAAGTCCTAAAGCAGTATTTTTATATCGCAGTGTAAATACACAGACGGTAATCACAGAGACGAGATACACCTGGGAGTAATCAAGAGGAGACAGGACAACACAGAAACTCAAAATAAACAGAGAAAAACTCAAATCATTACAAATTCCTTGATTTCCCCCAATCCTAATGGTTACTAGCAAGTTTCCAGAGCTAGTTGGGTGCCTGACCCTGTTTCTTCTCCACCAGGTCAGTTCCTGCACTCCCGTTAGTGTAGCACAAAGTGGCAGGGTGGCTGATGTGTGTCCTTGCAACTACTTACACTGATTTTCAACCTTGTAACTTGGTGTCACTGACTAAACAGTTGGGAAGAAAACACAATTTCTTGCCAAGCAATTTACTGAGTATGCATAAGCGGTCACAAAAATGTATCTTTATGTGGAAATGTTCAGTGCATGTCCACTATGAGTTCACATTGAGTTTGCTTTGAGAATGCATGGACTTGTGCAGCGTGAGGAACATCCGAATATGTGGGAGCCTACATCTTTTCTGGCACAATTCTGCGGGACTGCTGGCATTGTCATTGCTTCTCTCTGCATTTTGCTAATTCACAGCTGCTCCATATGCACTAATTTATACTTAATTGTGCGCAATCATTGGAAAAAATATGTTCTCGGTTACTTGTTATTTAGGGAATGTTTTATCAGTAGTTGCTGTTAGCTGGCATCTGTTCAAACTTTAAAGTTTTCAAAAATCTCTCCCAAGGAGGATTATCGAGTTCACAGCAGCGTGTTACACGAATACAGGCTACGAACAGTGAAATACTTTTTACGTGACAGCAGATAGCAACAAGAGTTGAACAGTTTCAACTTTATTGTGTTGGATCTGTAGCCAACACAATAAAGGGTTAGGGTAATTCATGCAGTTTCACATGCATGAATTACAGGGGTCTTCGCTGGCTGGATGAAGACAGTAGAGTGCTGCCTCATCACAGGAAATGAATGTAGAGGAACATTTCTAAACCAACTTTAAAACAAACTGACTTTCTAGAAACCTTCCTGTATGTAAAAACCTGGAAAACTAAGAATCTTCAGACATGGTTGGTTTGAGACAACAAAAAACATTTTTTGAGAATGTGCATGTTTGATATGGACTTCATGTTGCCCTTGGGGGTACCGTAAAAGGGGGGCATCCAAGAACTAGAAAATAAAATAGATCTTATCTATTTTATTGGTTCAGGAACCAACTTGTTCAATTGGTTCATGAATAAGTTTGGTACCACTTCTATGCATGTGTAGTGGAGTAGATTTCTCTTAGTTGCTATTGAGTATGGGAGACTACAAATGTAAGAAAATTACTTGGATTTTAAATTGTTGGCGTGCAGCAAGAGGGGTTTGCAGCTGTGTTAAGCATAGTGATTAATTGTGATTAATCAGCCAGTGCCAGATTCTGCTAAGGGCGACCACCCAGGGCAGCATCTTGAGGGAGGTGACAAGACCAACCCCTCTCATCACCCCAGTTACTCCAATTGTCTGTGTCTCACTGTAACTTCCATCCTTCTGTCCATAGACTAATGAATGGAAGGCAAAATGAGATATTGCCATCTCACTGCATCTGCCATCCTTAGGTCTACAGATAAAGGTTCCATACTGTCTGTAAACTTAGTATATACACTGCCTGGCCAAAATAAAAGTCGCCACCAAAAAATGGTCACACTCTCTAATATTTTGTTGGACCGCCTTTAGCTTTGATTTAGCATTCGCTGTGGCATTGTTTCAATAAGCTTCTGCAGTGTCACAAGATTTATTTCCATCCAGTGTTGCATTAATTTTTCACCAAGATCTTGTATTGATGATGGGAGAGTCTGACCACTGCGCAAAGCCTTCTGCAGCACATCCCAAAGATTCTCAATGGGGTTAAGGTCTGGACTCTGTGGTGGCCAATCCATGTGTGAAAAAGATGTCTCATGCTCCCTGAACCACTCTTTCACAATAGAAGCCCGATGAATCCTGGCATTGTCATCTTGGAATATGCCCGATCCATTTGGGAAGAAAAGATCCATTGATGGAATAACCTGGTCATTCAGTATATTCAGGTAGTCAGCTGACCTCATTCTTTGGGCACACAATGTTGCTGAACCTAGACCTGACCAACTGCAGCAACCCCAGATCATAATACTGCCGCCACAGGCTTGTACAGTAGGCACTAGGCATGATGGGTGCATCACTTCACCTGCCTCTCTTCTTACCCTGATGCGCCCGTCACTCTGGAACAGGGTAAATCTGGACTCATCAGACCACATGACCCTCTTCCATTCCTCCAGAGTCCAATCTTTATGCTCCCCAGCAAACTGAACATGGCAATGATTTGACCCTTCTTGAACAGACTAACGTCTTTTCCACGACCACAGGATGTGTCTTTTGTCATGGTTGTTTAAGAAATGAGGAGTTACTCATTGCATCAGCTGGGGTTAAATAACTTGTTGCCAGCTGAAAGATAATCGCCTATGCAGTAATTATCCAACAGGAGGCTGGTACCTATTTGCTTAGTTAAATCCAGGTGGCGACTTTTATTTTGGCCAGGCAGTGTAGATAGAGACAGAGGAATGAATCTTTCTATGAAAATGTCTCTGTGTGCCTGAGTATTAAGCTCAAACTAAAACTAATATCACTCAACATTGTTATTTTTCAGGAAACAAGGCCACAAGCGGGTCCAGCAGCACCTTTTGCCACCTTGAGTATTTTTTCATAGGTGAGAACTATGAGAACTATTTCAGTAATGCCTTTACAAAACATATTTGGTAGTTCACAAGCATCTAATAAAAATGTAATATGTACTTAAAAAAAACAAAAGGGTTGTTTTGGATAGTCTCCCGTCTGTTTCTAGGTGATTCATAAGCCTCAATCCAGAGAGAAGAACAAAAGCTGCAAACGGAAAAGTGACATCAAAACCAACAGAATGACTTATGCAAAACACGGCAGTGAACCCGCAGGCCTCCATTCTCCTCCTTCATGGACCAGTGGACCTTTTAAAATGGTAAAATTACACATTCACACACAATTAGTTCTTTTACTCCATCTCTCTCCCTGTCTGTCTTTTTCTCTGCCTGTCTCTGTCTGTCCTGTCCATTTCTAACAGCCAGACAGGAGGACAGCTACAATGAAGGAAGGTCAGAGTGTCTGTCCACTAAATCTGTCCTTTTCACCCTTTCTGTCTTTAACTGACATAAATGCAGTTTGGAAACTGACATTTGAGTACTTTTGTTTCATTAAAGATTATTTAATTCATTGTATTCATTGTAATATTACCATAATTGTAAATGTATCAGTTATGTTTTGAGATCAGAGTATTTCTCCCTTTGGTTGCAATACTTTGACCTCTGTGTAACAAGCAAATATCGCTGCTGCAAAACACTATATTTTGTTTTGCTTCAGTTGGTCAGATTTAAATTTACAATAAAATCAAGTGATTTTAAAATATAGATGTATAAATGTTCTGATCTGCTTTCACGTGAGCTCCTTCTTTTATTGTCAAAGAAAAACAGTCACATGGGGCAGTCAGGAAACAACAGAGGTCGTAAAATAAACAACCCATCAATTCAGTTCCAGGTTTGATATCTGATCTACAATCTGAGCCCAGTTCAGCTCTAGGTCAAACTATCAACTAAGGAATGGGTAGATAAACACGAGAAGAATTTAGGGTCTGAGAACCACAAAGTTTGACTATCTCACATGAAGATAAACAGAGAGTAGTAACCTCCAGGTCAGTTTATACACACATAAGGAAGAGAACACTTTAAACGAAAAATCACAATAATACTGATTAACATTAGACTGAATATGAACTAAAGTAATAACAAAATGATAATACCAAAAAATATCTAACACAAAGTATGCAGTTTTATGAAGTACTGTAAAATGAACTACTGCTGCCAGTAAGTTACTGTAAATTCGAAAGTAATTTTTTTACAGTGTGTGGTAGGCTGAACTATTTTGAAGTTTCTTGTTATTAATTAAACACTGACTTCAAAGGCTTTATTTAAACTATTAATTTCAACGAGCTTAAATGCATGTTCAAGCTCTTGCCATATGGAAAGAGTTTATACCTTTTGTAGTAAAGTGCCTGCACTGCACATGGAAAAGAAAATGGATAACAATTATGAAAATGCAGTTCTGTTCTACCTTCTCTAATTGTTGAGTGTTCTTTCTACCTTTTCAACCAGTGCTGCCTTAAAACACTTAAGTTAAAAAATGTCTTTGAAATGACATAATTCAATCATGGAAAAGATTTCCACACGATTAAATAGCTTTCTTTCAGCATGAAGCATGTTTGTTTAGCTAACTTAATTTCAACTTAAATAAGTAGTGTGAAGGTACCACTGTAAAATTAGGTGGTTTCAACTAAATTTGCATTATCTTAATCAAGTAAAGTCAATCATTTGGTGCAAAACATTGCAAAGTACTTGGGCTTGCTCTATTAAATTACATTGGTCCAACTAAAGTAAATGAGTTGAATCAATCTTAAAAGTTAAGTTGAGCCAACACAATTGATTTAAATTGGAATAACAGAATTACATGGTTCTGAAATAAAGCAAAGTAATCAGGTGGAAATTTTTTCCATTATTTTTTTATGTTCATCCAAACAGTTACTTCTATCAGTGTATGTAATGTGTGAGCAGAAGCAGTGAAGGTTGTGTTTCCATGTCCTACTCGATTCCCACTGACCTGCTGAGTCTTCTCTTTCATGTTTTTTCTCTAGTATTTGTTTACAAAAGGAACAGTGCTTGACAGTAAAAGTAGAAGTGGCACAGTGAGCAACTTGATCCATCATTAAGGTGCATGGAGGATAATTTTCTACCATCTCTTTCATTTAAAGTACTTAATTAAAGCAGAGTCAACATGCATTAGTCATGGTAGATGATGTAGCTTCAGGCGGTAATTATGGCTGGAGTGGCAATGCTTCCAGAATCACGCAGTCTGTCATTATTGGAAGATTTTCAGAATGGACAGTCAAATTTTACACAAAGAATAGGCCTAACAATCAACAGAACTGGAATGTGTGTCTGTGGGTGTTTTAGGTGAGCTTTTCTATGTCACATAACTGGGTAAGCTCCAGAGTTCATACATGGTTAAAATCTTCTTTATTGACTGCTATTTGTTAGATACACAGTCTTAGGTTGATGGTTGCTTTTCATTAGCAAAGAAAACCAACCTATGTGTCCTTTGGGTTTCCCAGGTTAACACTGTTAAAGCATGTATCTAGTAAATCATTCAGTCTCTCCCACTGTGAAGTAAATTTATCTCTGTTTTCTCCTCCTCAATAGACATTTTAGGTCATTCCGGATCCCCTCAGCCAAATGTCTCATTTTATCTGAAAAATTCTGAAGAAATCTCAAGACTCATTAGACTCAACCCTCTGAAGCACCAGAGGTTTTCATAAAGGTTAGATGAAAATAAATTATTTTTGGTAGACACATTTGTGACAAATAAAAGGAGCATATCACCACTGGACTGTGAGAAGGCACATGGCTCTCTCTCCAGCTAAGCGTGTAACAGGTGTGAGGAGTATTAAGCTGTGCTTCCTCATAGATAGTAATACTCTAGGGAGTCCAAATCAAGATATTAGCCAGTCATATTTGTGCCATGGAAGCATAATTAAGACTGCTGTTTTAAATGTGAGAGGTAGAGAACCGATTCCGCCTTTGGGAGGTGTGTGTCCCTGTACCTTGGCCATTCCTTCCTGCGGTATTCCAATTGATTAGAATTTGAACCGGGCCAATCGGCGAACAGAAGGAGAAGTAGTGAACGATGATGTTGACATTCTGCTCTGTTTTATAATTATAGTATTTCTGTACTTTTAACAATGGCAGTGGAGGAAGTGAACAAAGGTGTTCAGTCCATGTTGGCCACTCTTCAAAATATTGCATTAATATTAATAGCCGTCTCATTCAGGATGCCACTTCTCTCTTTGGAGGAGGATGGTTGTTGACAGCACAGGCAATTTCTGGTAAGCACCTTAGCATCAAACTGGTAAATTACACATGTCAAGGCCAAATGTCAGCCATTTGGTAAAATTTAAAACCTTGCCTCCAGGAAGCAATCATTTCTCAATAGCCTAGAGTCCAGACTCTCTGGAAGAAGCAAACAGTGTCGGGGAATGGGCTGGTTTTTACCAGGTTGGTGTCCCATTACATCTGGCATAAAAGTAACACAGCAGTTCAGAAAATGAACATGATACCAACTGTAAAACGTGGTGGTGGTAGTGTGATAATCTGGGGTTGTCTTGATTTCAAAATCTGGAATACTTGCTGTGATAAATGGAACCATGAATTCTGCTGTCTACAAAACAAATCCATGTGTTAGTGGTCACAAACACATAACCTTCAGCAAACGATAATGCATAGTGGCTTCCACAGTGAGGTTTTATTCTCTAAGAAGGTGTGGTACACTGCACACCTCCAATCAAAGTTACCCAGCAATTTCTTACCTTTCTTAGTGGTCTGGTCTTGACAGTTCTCATAAGTGCAAGGTCCCCAAGCGCTCCACAAAGACACCTCACACTCCACAGGACAGCTGATATGGCAGAGCTGTGTGGTATTCGGAGGAGCCCCCAAACACAGTTCACTGTCCACTGGCCGCAAACCTATGGAGAAACACAAACAAGGAATGAACTAGCAGTAGCTGTGCAAACTCAATTACAGAAACAAAAAAGGAAAAGAACAGCAAAATATGTAAATATCATGACTAATCATTGAGGTATTCTGACGAATATAATTAGTTGATCAACTGTACTTTTACACCAGTTTTTCTTTGTGTATTTCAGACACAGCCAGGTGTTGGTGACTCTCTCCAAGGTCGCCAGACTGATGAATTATTCAAGCTGTGCAACAACTGCATTGAGCTTCATTCACATGCAAATTGCCATCCCCAAACGTGTGTCCTTTAATAGTGACACTTAAGCATGTCTACATGTCATGTGTCCTTTAAACCACATGTAATGCTATTGAAGATGATAAGTTAAATCAAGTAAAATGATTGGTTGCTCTTTTATTAACATCAAAACAAATATTGTCCCATTTCTGTACATTGTCCCATTGTTACTGCCATACTGAAACTGCACAGCCAAGAAGTGTTTGTTTTCTGAGTTACTGTAAGCTCCTACTGCGACAGACTGGCAATCTGTCCAGAGTGACCCCATAAAGATTTGCCTTTTAAATCAATGGTTAGTTTGGAAATTACAACCCCAACTTCAATGAAGTTGAGACTGTGTAAAATATAAACATAAAACTAGAATGAGTAGCAAATTCTTTTCAACCTGTATTCAGTTGACTCTACTACAAGGGCATAATGTTTAAGGCTCAATCTGAAAAATGTAATTGTTTTGTATTTTGATGTCTGAAACATATTCCAAAAAAGTTGGAATAAGGACATATTTATCACTGTGTTACATTATCTATTCTTATAACAACACGTAATAAGTCTTTTGGGAGCTGAGGAAACTAATTGTTGATTTTTCCCCCCCCCATTCTTGTTTCATGTAGAACTTCTCTTGTATTTTGGGCTTCACACACTTTCAATGAAGAACAGGTCTGGACTGCTGGCAGGCAGGTCTAGTTCCAGCTCACTAAAACTGGAACTAGACCATTTGAGTGTCTGTACCAGACTGATTTGTGGTCTGGTACAAGATGTCATACAGGATGCGGTAACATGTTGAAAAGATTATCTACTATTATACATTCCGTATCAGAAACTATGACTCAAAGCTAAATGTGAGCATTTTTCTTATCGACACAAATGTTGAATTAGACCAGTAAAATTTAATTTTTTTTTGTCAAAATGTGAAGGGTTGTGGAAAGTCAAACATTCCTCCCAAAATTTTCTTCATTAATAATGTTAAGCAACAATAGTCCCTTTGTTCGTCTATAAGACTGTGAAGTCGAACAAGCTTCTCCCCAACCTAGCATCGGCAGATTAATGGACTCTTCCTCACAGACTGCCCTTGCTCTGGTATCTTCATGCCAGATGGTGTGCATTTCCATGTGCTGTGCTTCCAGACACAAATTAGGGAGCCGAGAGGCCGCCTCCATGAGCCACCTGCCAAAAATATCCTGGTGCCCAGCTCTGTTCCAGCTGAGGACTCCTGGCATCAACCTGGCACAGCTGCTTTCCAGCATGTCACTTAATATATCATATCTACTAGGATGTGCATTGATAAGACTGTCTCCATACACATTCTTATGATGGTGACTAAGCTGTGAAGCTAGCTAAAACTGAATAAATGGAGACCCAGACAGTCTGAAGAGGGGTAGAGTGGACTCTGCTTGAACGTTTTACCCTGTGCGCAGTGCCAGTGGGGTTCAACTAACCCAGTGTGCGCTTTTACAAGTCGTCTTCTTTTTTTTTTATGGTTTTGGGAACTAATCAGCTGATGGGAAACCCCCATCAGTTCTTTGCTGAACGACTGTGACATCTGCCGTGCTCTTCCTGAGCGTTACAGTAAGACTGTGGAAGGGCTAAAAAATTTAATCTAGTGGAAATGTTTGCCGAAAAGAATAGAAATCAAGCAAACATTGCTGCTTCGCCTCCTCCTCTGTTGTCTGATGTCTCAGACACATCACCTGATCTTATAATGAATGAATTAATCCATTGTCAGTTTTCCTTTAGGTGTCAAAACACCTTTAGATAAGTAAATTGTCACTTTTGTGGAAATATTCAAAAGAAAGTTAGGTTGCAGAATCCTATTACTTGTGAAGCCTTGGCTTCACAAGTAATAGGACAAAGGGAAGAACTACAACTACAAGGACAAGGACAAAGGGAAGAACTACTAATTTCTGCCTCAAACATTTCTAGGAATTTATCAGATTGTTGTATTTATGCATTTAACACACTTCATCAATTGGGCAATTTCAGTCTAAAAGACATTATTTAACCACTTTCATACTATGCTGGAGGATGACGGAAAGGCTGTAATGTTTTTAAAGTGTCTTAAGCACAAGAAAGGAAACATTTAGGATGAAGATGCTGCTGTTTATTGCTTGGTATGACCAAATACTACCTGACATGATTCCATACATGCTGTCCGGGAAATGACAGACTGAAGGACGGATGATGAATATGAGCAGTAGAGCTGGCAGAAACATTTTATCCCACCTACACTTTCCACTCCTCCCTTTTCTTGTATATCTTCCTTTCACTCTTTCTTTTTGGCTATTGCCTAAAGCAGAATCTATTGATTTTTTACATCTCTGAATGCCTTCATTAAAATCTTCTACCTAAAACCAATATCCATGACAACCAATAGCATTTTTTTATGGTAAGTCGACTTAGACAGCAGTAAGGAATAAAACCCAGGAAGTTGCCCGCCTCTTTTAGCAGAATTAGCACCATGGATTCTTGGCATGGAAGGCTGAAAACGAGCCACTGGTTGTGAGCATAAGATCTGAATAATCTCAGCAACAGATGCCAGTTTCACCAGCCAGATGGACGGAGACTTACTGTGTCAATGCTGGATAAAAATGGGCAAGCTTCCAGGCCACTTCCAGCTCTGTGTGTTCAGCACAACCATTGATTTACTGGAAAATCAATGAAGAAAGCATTTCAGTGCTTTCTTCATTGCACTCCACACAACTCAAAATGCAAATGAATGATAATGTGGACACTATTTTAATTATCTGTCCTACATGTGTCCGAAGAGATGAGCCATTGTTGCTAAGCTCATCTGTAACACAGCTTGTCCATGTAATTTAAAACTGGTTTTAGTTATTAGGTCTTTCATTTCAAAATATTTGTGAAGTTGATGTTTACTGCATCACATTTTCGCTCAACTATAAAGTTGTCTGATCTTGCTCTATTTGTTCTGCAAAACACTGGCAACCAGTCTACAGTAAAACAGGATATACTTCAGATATCTTGACGTTTTATTTCTTTGCACCTCAGTAAAAATTCATCCAGATTGGATTGAAAGCATCAATATTTAATAATAGAATAAACTCTGGGTCTTCACTGAGCCATTTTTAAAAGATGACCATATTTTGATTTAACCATTTCATTGCATGGCTGTACTTAAACCCCACCACAGTGTTCATAAATTCTTTCCAGGATTGTTCTTTAACTACACCCATTAACTCCACCAACTCGCTTGTTCAGCATTAGAAAAGACATCTTAATGCTGCTACCTTCATGTTTCATGCTGCAAACTGTGTGATAGGTTTCTACTGCACAAAGTGTTTTACTTTTAGGTCTAAGAGTTTGCTTTCTATGTTAGAACTGCAGTGTCCTCTTCATGACTTCTGGAAAACTTTAAATAAGATGGTTTTCTCATGTTTAGAAGGCACAGTATCTAACATGTTTCGAATACCACACAGCAGAATTAAGTGGATATAACATGTTGAGGACTATTGGCTCCAAAGAATTAGGGGAGTTACCTTCTCTACTCCTCAGCGAACTGAGATTAGGTGGAGCAACAGCACTGGCCTGCACACAGTAGACCTCGCGTGTCTGGATTCCACCTCCACACAAGCCTGTCAGGTTTCCACGCCGACGATCCTGCTGGCTCAGCAGCATGTCCACCCTACACTCTGTCCACTCTGTTGTTTTCCAGGTGTAGCTGATGACACATGAAGGCAGATGAAGTGTCAGATTGAGATCACATTAACCTAAGCTTCGCGTGACTAAACACGAAACGGTAAGAAGAAAAAAACACATTGATTAGATGCCAGAAAGTATATATTTTACATTAGAACATGATGCTGAGATGGACACAGAGTGTGTGGCATATTAAAAACAGGAATTATGTCTTTTATAAGCAACATCACTGAAGCCCAAAATTATTTATATTCCTGGCAGATTTTGACACAAGTTCCTTTTCATCTTAGTCATTAGAGCAAATAAATCTTTTAACGCATATTTTAATAATTAATCTTTGATGATGATCTCCAAGTCTTTGAGTTGGAAGATCCAGGATCCATCATCCTAATCTGTAGGACTTTCCACAGATTTTCAGGTTCAAGTCAGCACTCTGGCTGACGCTCCATAACGTTATTATTGCTTCTGGTCAGAAGAGTTAGGTTGTAAAATGAAAAGTTGTTCACTCACACAGTGCATGGAGGAACCGCCCCGTCTTGGGGGCTGCACGGCTCTTTTTCTTCAAGTTCTGGGCACTCCACTCCTCCACCGATTGGAAATTGGCTCACTTTCCTACTGCGACTGCGCTCCCCTTTCACCTCATTGGAGTCGTAGCACTGCTTAGAGCACGCTGACCATCCAGACCACTCAGTCACATCACAGTCTCTGGGAATCACACAGGCCTGAAAGGTCACTGGCAGCATCTCCTGAGAACAAAGGCTGCAGAACGAGACAATGATCAATTTTAATTAGGTGCTGCTGATTATAAGAACACAACACATAATGTTAAGGTGTTTTTCAGATCAACTGAATGAAATTTATTTTAAAAAACAACAACCAGTTAAATTTGGATTTTCTGTGTGTTTATTTAGGTTCCTGTGTTCTGTTGAGTCTCTGTGTTGTCCCGTCATTTTCATGTTTCTAGTTTCAGTCAAAATATGAAATAAATAATCCAATGGTATTGTGACCCCCATATAATACAGTCATTAGGTGTAACTAAGCCTCTTGAAAGCTTTCAGCCATTTGTACAGAAGAGGCTGAGAATGAGAAAAGGTCTGTGGTTTCTATTCTTTCAGGCATAACAAGAAAATCTATAGTAGGGCCATGGCTGTCTTAGGATGGAGTTGATTGTGCTCACTGGCCTCTTTTGGAGTGGAGCGAGCCCAGAGACAGAACAAGGCCATTCATGTGGTGTCAGTGAGCATGGCTCTCTGACACCACATAAAATTCATATGATGAATGAGTTAAAGGGGATGTTAAAGTGAAGCTTGGGCCAACTTTCATTAAGATGCTGTAATACTGCCTGTAGTGTGAATGAATGTCATAAAATACTATTAAACATTCAAAACTTTGGACACACCCTAGAACCGCAGATGCCAGATTTTGCACCCTCTATCATACCATGTTTGAATGTTTAGACTAAGTGTAGGAATGCTGAGTCTGCATTCCACCATGAGAATGACAACAGTCATACAAAGAAAAATCCATTCTTTCTAAAATAACTGTCAGAATTTGCAGAATGTAAATGGCTTGACACCAGGTAGTTAATCCAACCACTTCTATAGAGTTGGTGTCTTAACTGTAATTCAGTGCTGAATAAAGACTCTCACTGGAGTAACAATTACTAGTAAGAGCTAGAATTAATTTATAGATATAAACGACATGATAAAAATGACATATTTTATTAACTATCCTTCCAATAATAGTATCAGGTATAAATTTCATTTGTCTGATTTTGCATAGCTTCCTCCTGGCTCTGAATGGTATTATTGCCTGGAAGTGGCTCATTTCTGCAGATGGCTATAGTAGCACTGGCAGGAGGTGGAGGAGCTTAATTTTTCGTCTCACAGATTATGTGTTTTGTATTATACTGTTGCAACATGGCAGTTGTGTAAAAAACATGTTTTTCTTTTGTAAAAGTTACATACTGCAGCTTTAATAGCTGAAAATGAATCTTGATCATAATATTTAAAGAAGTCCAGCCTTTAAACATCCCCCAAAAAATGGAAAATAATTTGTCGTATGAGAAATTATTTGTAGCACCCTAAGAAGAAGCTGTCAGAACATATAATACTTATCTTTTGATTTCCATCCATACAATTTTTTATGCCCATCTCAAGCTTTCAGAGTTACGGGAAGCTCATTACATAGGGTTACCTTAGATATACAACTTACCCTCACCATAACCCCAACCCCTACACCATGCATGCACCGACCCTATGATCTATCACAAATGTGAACTGTAAGAGGAAGCCAGGGAACCCAGAGAGTACTCACAATCCACCAACACAACAGAGAAAGTTCACAAAGAAAGACCCCAACCCAGAATTTGAATTCAGGACCTGTTATATGCTGGACATGGTATTCTGGTTACTTGTCCTATTTCTACCTGTGTGTCTTAGTAGCTGGTAACATTGCTAACAATGCTAACATTGCCTGTGATGTCATCAACCCAGCTCTGAAGGTTGTGTTTTGTGTTTCTCGCAGCTACAAAAACTTCAACATTTTAACTTTTGGTTTATTCCAAACAAGATAAGATTCTCTAGCAAGAGAAATGAAACAGGACCTATACAGATTCACATGCTTCCAGTAAGAATGTCATTCTAATCATTTGTACCTCAGAGCTTCAATGGTCCCACTCTTGTGTACACAGGTCACTTCTCTGGTTTGGTAGCCAACTTGCAGATCCCAGAATTTCCCTCCTGGGCGGTTCTGACGATTCTTGTTCCTCTTCTTTTTGATTAGCTCTCTGGTCTCTGGGTCTTTTGTTTTCCCCTTTTCTCTTTTTTTCCTTTTTTGTCTTTTGGGTTGGTCTGCCTCTCTGAATGCCTTGCCCTGTTTTCTGTTTGCTCTGACCAATTTTCTCTTGCTCAAAAATGGTTTGTTACCATTTTTGGACATTTTCTCCTCACCTTCTGTGGCCTTTATGTCTTTTTCTTGGAACTGTTTTTCATCATCTCTCATCTTTTTTCTTTCTCTCATGGACTGTTTGCTGTCTTCTCTGTCCTGTTTGTCACCTCCTCTGGATGGTGTTTCACCATCTCTTGGCTGTTTGCTGCCCCTTTTAGCAGATTTGTCACTTTCTCTAGATCTCTTGTTGCTCTTCTTGGGTGGTTTTTCAGCTTGTCTGGCTATCCTGGGCAAAGGTGCAGAACAGGAGCCCCAAGGTCCAACTCTGAGGCTGTAAAGGTTTTCCTCTCCCTCACACAGGCCAGGCTGACATGTCTGAAATTCAGTCAAATTTGGACAGGCAGACCCACCAAATAGTGGTGGTGTCAGAACAAAGCGTATCCGATTCCGTAAGCCAATCCCACATGTTTTAGAACATGAAGTCCAAAGGCTGAACTCAGACACCACACAGTCCCGAGGACACGGTATGAGACAGGCCTGTTCCTGCCTTGGTTTAGGTTCAAAGTATTCACAAATTACGTCCTCCGCAGGCTCGCCATCAGATTTCTGAACACAGCCCACTTCCCGTGTCTGAATGCCCTCCTCTCCCCGTGTGCACACTGTTGGCCGCTGTACCCCAGCACTGCGCATCATCACTGGGACACACTGGTTCCAAGCACCCAGCTGCCATTCGTACAGATCTTTGTGCCAGTCACACACTCTGAAGCAGCTCTGCTGGTTGTCTGGCCTCTCTGTCTGGTCACAGTTTGTATGGAGGGTGGTCCAGCCTTCAGAATGGGCGCACCATACTGCTCTGCTCTGGCTGCCTCCAGGTCCACACTCACTTCCCATACACCGACCCCAAGGACCTGCACAGATGAAGGCAAGAATAGTCAGCGATACATTAGAGAGAGCAATCATAGCTTTTGCAAAACAAAGGGAAGATTGGTTCTATGTTTTAATGAAATATAGAATAGAAAACTTAAATTCATTTCTCATCTGCTATCCAAAGAGGTCAGATGTTACATAAGCGGTCAACAGAATGCAGCACTTTTGGGATCCTTTAGTTCATCAGAGCTCCAATCAGTTTTGGATTTCTAAAAGTTCTGACCTGATTCCATGTAGGAACAAGCTACTCACTAAGAAAATTCAAACACTAAATTAAATTTCAAAAATTATTAAAATTGTTCATTTGTGTTAAATAGAGTCAGTCTTTAACAACTAAGTCATTACCTTTGAAGATAGTAAGAACAAAGCAATTAAAATAGAAATATCAAGCAGCAGTTTGCAAATCTGAGCTTTTCTAAGCTCTGATTTGGGGTTTTACTCAACAAGGCTGTAATAGCATGAGCACACCAGTAGGCTATAGCTGCAAGCAGAGTTTGGATCAATACAAGTCAATAGACGTGGAAAAGAACTGGCCCAAATAAAAAAGACAGCTGCAGACCTGGCAACGCTCAGTGGCACTTTTTGCCCTCCTTCTGTGAGAATGAGGAAATAATTCACATAATAATTCAATTCTATTCAAAAATACTTTGTTACTCCCAAAGGGAAAATAAATGTTCAAGCGCATTAATTCAGATTCTTCAAAGAGTTATTGAAAATGGTGATGGCTGTTGGCAGGTAAGATTTCTTGTAGCGGTCTGTATTACAGACACCTCTGATTTCTACAATTCCCAAAATATCTCCTCATCAATTGTCGTTTTACATTTAACTTATCACACCTCGGGCCGTAGGTAAGTTATATGATAAAAATCAGCAGTGAACTAAAGTTGTGAATAAAGCTACAGACAAAAGTTAATGCTATGAGTATAAGGAACAATCTGTGCTGCACTTTTTAACCACATCCAACTCTGTTAAAAGTGGAACACTTTTAAAGTCCTGAAGTATTACTTCTCCAGACAATATTGTTTCAGGAGCAGGCAGGTGTTCGCCATCATTTCTGAATATGACAGTTATTCCCTAGCTACTCATAAGAGCTAAAATTAACCTATTACAGAAATAAAAGGTATCAGACAAAAGCCATTCCATATTTCCACTAAAGCAGTATTAATCTGTGAGAGCATCCAGCGCAGCAGTGAATGGATTAAAGGCTGGGAACTGTTAGACCAAGCTGAGAGAAAAGCTAATTATGAAATTTAGAAATTTGTTGTATCAGACTTATAAAAAAAACTATCAGGACACTCAAAGATACTTTACACGGAATCAGACATTCCCATTCACACACACAGTAACACACTGATGATGGCAAGCTCACGGATAGTAGTTACAGAAGCGAGGCCATCGGCCCAAGGTGGGTGAAGTGTCTTGCCCAAGGACACAACAACAGAGGGATCAGGGATCAACCCAGGGACCCACCAATCACAGGACGAAGTCCTACTGTCGTCATCATCATCACCCTAAAAGCATTTGGGTCAACCATCTGCTGGTTCTGGTATACCCTGTTAACCAAACCCAAAATCAGAAGTGCTTGTGAAGACAGAGATGGCAATTTGGAAAACCTACAGAGATCAATTCCACTTCTTTTTGAATGGACTTTAGAAGCCTAACACAATGCTGTGAACTCATACAACCTGATCCTAATAGAGAGAAGCAGAGGAGGAACATTTCTTCATTCTTTTTAAAAGTATTTTACTTTACATGGCATACATGATGGAAATAAAACCTGTGCAAAATATATTTATATATGGGTTTTTATATTCCTCTATGCAGCTGTCAGACATCCCACCTTATCATCTGTACTGGTTTCAGTTGGTGATAACTGTCTCTGTCTTGGTATTTGCAGAGATAAATACTTTTAGCTTTTAGATATAAAGGTGACAGAAATGAAAGATGGTAGCAGGCAAGCTATGTTCCGGTGCTGAACACGTCAGTGATAAAAAGTCTGAAAAGGTCGAGAGCACTGACAACCCTAAGTTTTGTGTGTTTTGTTACAATGAGACAGAATTACTGGTTTCAGCTGCAAGTAGCTTCAAGGGGGGAGTAAAAAGTCTGTAGGCGGTTCCAACCATCACTTAATGTACGCACTGAGTGGAGGTCAGCAGAGAGAACGCCTCAGAAGTGTATTAGACAGCCTAAGTGCTTGTGGGACTGCATGAGATGATGGGTGATGCTGTGTGTGAAACAAACACTCCATCTGTGGAAGATTTATGTGTTCCATGAAGGCCTGAACTTCTACTAGTAATGATCACTTTTTAAAAACAACCAGGATTTAGCTCTACAGAGTACTTTACTCTCTGCACTTGACCTGGTTTGATATTCCATCATTCTTTCTTTCCACCCTGACTAGGAATACTATTTATAAAGCACAGGCCCCTTCTACCCCACTCAATTGTCTAGAAGGAAAAACTTTCACACAAAGTCCTAACCAGGAGAATCAGTGACCAGCTGACCTGCTGTCCCAGATCATCAAACTGAACACTGCCTTTAGTCCTACCAGAAGAAATTAACTGAACCTTATAAAAAGTACTTCTGTTTTTGTTGTGCAAATTCAAGTAAATCATTAACAGCACAGTTCAGCCACATAATGTTTTTTTAAGCAAAATAGACAGGGACACGGTAATTTACCCATTTATTTTCGGAACTCTTCAGCAATCGGGTGTTATTATTCACTGAATCGTTTGTCAGCCTCAGAGCCTGAAAATGTAAAGCAACGGAAGCAGAATGGTTTATTATCCACTTGTTAGAAAAACTGCAAATTAATCTTTCATAAGCCATATTTTTTAAACAACACAAGCATCTGCAACAGCTACTATGTGGAACACAGTTCAAGACCAATAAACTGACAAAGAAACAAATGAAAACAGAAATTCCCTCACTTGTTCCCATCTTTGGGTTTTCCTTCATTAGCAGTAAAAATTTGGCTCACATATACTTTACAGCATACCTCGTGCATTTAATTTGTTCAAGGGTCACCATTGTTGCAAACAGAGAAGTCTAAATTATACACAAGCAAGAACCTGGCAATCTGTTTCTCTGTTGGATACCCTGATTGAGTACTTTATCTAACCTAACTGCTGCTGCAATGCTGCAACTAAAGGGATATTCTGTAGGGTGTTTTTTTCTGTTGTGTTTTCAGCTGAATGCCAACTGGCTTGGTGTGAGTGTGTGAAAGTGTTGCTCTGCAGACAGTCAAATCAAAGGGACTGCTACTAAGGAATTGACAAGGCAGAGATCTGTTTTTCCTGTAGGCACCAAAAGCCAACTCTTTCAACATAACAAGCACTGACATCTAAACACAGCTGCAAAACCATGACAGTCTTTGGTCAGTTTATTGCAGTCACTGTCGCAGTTTGCAGATCCAGTTTCTTTTTGTCTCTTTCCTTTCGAGTTTCTGTATTTTCATTCCTCGTTTCCTCTTTTTCCCAGTTATAAGTGGTTTTATTATATATAAAATTATAAGCTCATGTGAGGTTTAATTACATTTAACAAAATAAGCTTAAAAATGTGATGATAGAAAACACTGCTGCTTGTGCCTACTTTCAGTTCATACTTGCTGAGTTTTAGCCAAAGCAGTGTTCATGCATCTTTCATAAGACTTGTCAGAAGAGGGAAGCTATCCGTTTCAGGAAGGAACATTACACGGCTCATTTAGGGTGTCATGTTGCTGCACAGGGATCTGCTTCTGGAAAGTGTTACTGAGCAGTCTGTGCTGTTTGCTAAATGCACCGCTGCGCTCCGGATAAACCAGAGGCGAAATTCAAACATATGTTGCCGACTGGTTTTCTTTGCCTGTTTTTATTCATTTATGAGTCTAATTTTCAAGGTTATCATTCTTAAATCCAGTAATAAGTAATTAGAAGACTAATTATTTTATATCAACCACATTGGCATTTTTAAAAGGCCTTTTTAGCAGTTTACATGTAATCTTTTGATTACACATTATATAGTTGAATATGAAAGGTGTGTGAATTTTATTTATTTATGTTTTGGAGTAGAAGTAGAAGTTGTGTAAGATTAACTGAACTGAGGAAAGAATAATGTTTTCCAAGATAGTAAACATTATAGATAGATAACATAACACAACTGCATACTTTCTAGATTATATTAGAAAAGAATAGGTAAACCTATGGTGTGTTTCAATTTTTAACTTTTTTTTTGTTTAACCAGAATCTTTTTACCTCCTTTTTACAAGGCCAGTACTTGTATTTTCACAGTAAGATCTGAAAACAAACCATGTACAAATACTAATTAGAGTCACACGTGAATGGTGGCCTGCCACGCTGCCCCACCGCCACCTCATGATTAAACAGCTTTTCTGACACACAGCACACAAAATTCACAGCCCTGGATATCTATAAACACAGATCTCTGTCCACTGCAAGTGCAATTAAAAACAGTAATATCATATCAAAAGCATATTATTGACAGACTGTTTCTCAGTGTTCATGGTTTAAAAGCCACACACTGCTGCTTTGAGTGTGAGCTGGAACAGGACAGGAGGGAGCTGAGGTCAGGATTACAGCCTGCTTCCTCAACACGTCATTTATTACAATTTCATTGAAGTTAGAAGAACTCTAACTTCTTCTGAGTTAGTTAGGCTTCTAACTCAGAAGAAATTGTAATAATTTCCAGATTTTCAATTATTTAGAGCTTGTGAGATGTTTCTTGTATAAATGTATTGACAAACATGCTGCAGCATTGCATCTGCTCCATTCAGACGATGCCATGTTTACTGGTTAAGGTAGATCCATGTACAGAACAGTAGTATTATAATAACGTTGGTTAAGAAAAAAATTACATTTGTAAAAGAACATTGACCAAAAGGTAATTCAGACAGAATGGATAATACACTCTAAGGAGTGTATTTGGGCTGCACATCATATTATGGACTTATTTGGATTAATCTCACTTAATTAGTTTAGTTTAATGATTACAACTTACCTTTCTGTGTTGAATTAACTTAAAAGTTAAACATTTTAACTTAAAGGAACTTTTTACTTCAACTTTACCTGAAACAATTAAGTTCAATGCCACATTCGTAGCTTTGTGTTGTGCAAGGACACCAGGCATGCTGCGGGGGTCAGCCTCCTGACTCAGGGCGTCTCTCTGTGTGGCTCTGACAAAATCTGACAAAGAGAAGAAAATAACCTGGTCCTCAAGGTTCCTAATCTGTCCTGTACAGAACAGGATAACTTTATGAGGCTATTGAAATCAAAAATGCAGGCCAGGATAAAATATCTAAAAAATCAATACATTTAAATCTACTTAACATTAATGCAAGGTCACTTTGAAGGTTTCAATGATCAGATCTGTACATGATAATCCTGTGGAAGTACATCATTATTTCAAGTCATTATTTTTGGGGAAAATGTGAGCAAATTAAAATCTGACTAAGGTTGAGATAAATTGAAGATATAGTAAAAAGAGCTTTTGTCCAGGCTCATGGGGAACAAAGGGTAGCAGTGATAGTGGTGATGATATGAAGGGGTCGGAAAAGTGGGGGAGGGCAGGTTGTTTAAATGTCAGAGATAGTGAGGAGAGATGAGGAAAAGAATAGGAAAAAGTGCAGATGGGGTGATTTCTTTTACAGTGGGGCAAAAAAGTATTTAGTCAGCCACCAATTGTGCAAGTTCTCCCACTTAAAAAGGTGAGAGAGGCCTGTAATTGTCATCATAGATATATCTCAACTATGAGAGACAAAAGGAGAAAAAAAATTCAGAAAATCACATTGTCTGATTTTTAAAGAATTTATTTGCAAAATATGGTGGAAAATAAGTATTTGGTCAGCTACAAACAAGCAAGATTTCTGGCTCTCACAGACCTGTAACTTCTTCTGTAAGATGCTCCTCTGTCGTCCACTCGTTACCTGTATTAATGGCACCTGTTTGAACTCGTTATCAATATAAAAGACACCTATCCACAACCTCAAACAGTCGCACTCTAAACTCCACCATGGGCAAAACTAGAGAGCTGTCAAAGGACACCCGAAACAAAATTATAGACCTGCACCAGGCTGGGAAGACTTAATCTGCAATAGGTAAACAGCTTGGTGTGAAGAAATCAACTGTGGGATCAATTATTAGAAAATGGAAGACATACAAGACCACTGATAATCTCCCTTGATCTGGGGCTCCACGCAAGATCTCACCCTGTGGGGTCAAAATGATCACAAGAACGGTGAGCAAAAATTCCCAGAACCACACAGGGGAACCTAGTGAATGACCTGCAGAGAGCTGGGACCAAAGTAACAAAGGCTACCATCAGTAACACACTACGCCGCCAGGGACTCAAATCCTGCAGTGCCAGACGTGTCCCCCTGCTTAAGCCAGTGCATGTCAAGGCCCGTCTCAAGTTTGCTAGAGAGCATTTGGATGATCCAGAAGATGACTGGGAGAATATCATGTGGTCAGATGAAACCAAAATAGAACTTTTTGGTAAAAACTCTACTCATCATGTTTGGAGGAGAAAGAATGCTGCGTTCCATCCAAAGAACACCATACCCACTGTGAAGCATGGGGGTGGACACATCATGCTTTGGGGCTGTTTTTCTGCTAAGGGACCAGGACGACTGATCCGTGTAAAGGAAAGAATGAATGGGGCCATGTATCGTCACATTTTGAGTGAAAACCTCCTTCCATCAGCAAGGGCATTGAAGATGAAACGTGGCTGGGTCTTTCAGCATGACAATCAATCAATCAATCAAATTTTATTTGTATAGCACATTTCAGCTACAAGGCATTTCAAAGTGCTTTACATCATAAACATAAAATACAAAGTCATGTAACATAGAATAAAATGAAATAAAATAAAATGAAATAAAAACACGGAATTTAAGCGCCTGTTACCGCCAGACTCCGCCGTCCGCTTAACCACGGGTATTCGCCGGGCCCCGTTGCCCACAACAGGAAAAGGTCTCAACCTACAACTTACATACATATCCACAAATACAAATACAAATACAAATCCATACATATTACATTTCAAATACAGTTCTAAACAGGTGTGTTTTTAGTTGAGATTTAAAGGAAGTCAGGGTTTCCGCTGTTTTACAGTTTTCTGGTAGTTTGTTCCAGATTTTTGGTCCATAGATGCTGAAAGCTGCTTCTCCTCTTTTGGTTCTGGTTCTGGGGATGCAGAGCAGACCAGAACCAGAAGACCTGAGAGGTCTGGCAACAATGATCCCAAACACACCGCCCGGGTAACAAGGGAGTGGCTTCGTCAGAAGCATTTCAAGGTCCTGGAGTGGCCTAGCCAGTCTCCAGATCTCAACCCCATAGAAAATCTTTGGAGGGAGTTGAAAGTCCGAGTTGCCCAGCAACAGCCCCAGAACATCACTGCTCTAGACGAGATCTGCATGGAGGAATGGGCCAAAATACCAGCAACAGTGTGTGAAAACCTTGTGAAGACTTACAGGAAATGTTTGATCTCTGTCATTGCCAACAAAGGCTATATAACAAAGTATTGAGATGAACTTTTGTTATTGACCAAATACTTATTTCTCACCATATTTTGCAAATAAATTCTTTAAAAATCACATAATATGATTTTTTGAATTTCTTTTTTTCCTTTTGTCTCTCATAGTTGAGATATATCTATGATGACAATTACAGGCCTCTCTCATCTTTTTAAGTGGGAGAACTTGCACAATTGGTGGCTGACTAAATACTTTTTTGCCCCACTGTATTGAGTATAAAGGTGAGCTATTGCTTACCTGACAAAATCTAATTCACGTTAAAGCTAAAATGACAATCAAGAAAGCTGGAAACTGTCTTTTTAACATCTGCTTTTGTTTTCCCACTTTCTGTCGCAAGAATTCTCCTCAAAATATGGATTTGCTGATGAGAACGTACAAGGAAAATATTTAAATGATAAATATGCTTTTGGAGAAGTTGCACTCTAACATATGAAGCATAAAAGCTAACCAATCAGAAGTCACTGACAATGAAATGAGCTCAGACTACCTTTTTTATGGAGCCTGGCCACCAAGATCCCATGAATCCTGATCAAAGGTGATCTGAAGCCTTACTCCATAGCTCCCTACAACATGGCACTGTTGTTACTCACAATGGATTGCTCCCCTCCACTCAGTGTCAACATACCATGCAGCAGAATGGTACCCTAATGTAGAGTAATTTATATTGATCTCTGAACATGATGGTAGCCACTTGCCATCATTCCAGGACCTCTAATTCCAGTATTAGTCCAAATGCAGCTTTGTCTTCTTTGATGGCTGCAACATCAGGTACAATGAGCTTCTTGGTGCCCAATGCAAGAATCCCTCCATGGTTTGGTCTGCATCATGAGAGCCTTCGTCCTCCTAACACTTTGTCAGAGTCTATCTTGATGAAATGAGCTCAGAGATCACCACAGGATCTCTTATCATGTAAAGTGACTGATCCTTACTGTGTTTCTGCACATTCATGTTGAGCATATCAATGAGTTAAAGGCTCACTGACAACTCCAGGTCATCCAAACAGAGCAGGTCATGAGGTAGATGTACTACTACACAAACAAGTCAAGTAAAAGAGGCTATCTGCAGCAGATATGGAACATAATCCACATGTCCATAATCCCTCCATCCCCCACGCACAACCATCCCATTAGTATTCTTTATTTATCTGAACCCCGTCAGCCAGATCAACTAAAAATCTGGCAACGGAAATCGGATGATTGGAGCAATCATCAGATTTACAGTTCCAGGTGTTTCTTTCCTGTCAGAAGGTTGTGGAACCCTGTACTTGGATTTCCTCTGACCTGTGTCTGAGCCAGACCCTTAGAATTCTCTCATTCATTATTCGCTGACACGGCAGAGCTATTCACTAAAGTCACAAAGTAGAGAACTCTTTGCATCCATTATATCATTAGACTTTCACCAAAAAGCAGTAAATGTTCTGGCTGGCTGCAACATCCTAATATGAAGCTGAGGGGTAAAAATGGTTTTATGAGGGAATTCCTTGAATTGGTAGAGACTCCAGAACTACTGACAGCAGGACTGGCTGCAGGATATTGTGAGAGGGTGCAAAGCTAAGTCTGCACCTGACCCACATGAACACATCTTCCAAATCCATCTTTGTACAGCGCACAAAACCAGGACAAACCTCACCCACACAAACACAATTCTATTTTTTTTGGAAAACGTTTTGACTAGATTTTACTGATTACCCCTTCCATTGTCTTACTGCTATGCTCAGGCAGAACGTGGCAGTAAGAGTGTTAGTGCTTCAGTTCCTGAAACCATGAAAAATAAAAAACTGGTAAAAGCACACGCAGGGTCAGTGCGAGCCCATCGGCACTGCACACAGAATGAAAAGTTCAGGCGGAGTCCACTCAACAGCTCTTTGGACCGTAGCAGAGTTAAAACTCAATTTTTTCAGTTTTAGCTAGCTGGTCACATTTAGCTTACAAAAAGAACGCCAAGCCACCAAATAAACCAAAGTAACCTGACCAATAACATTTAGGTTAAGACCTCATGTGTCCATCCCCACAAACACATACAGGTCTGGGCTTCAAAAAAGAATGTTTTGACACAAACTACCTTTTTTCCCCCACACTTGTGTTAATAGTAAATGAGTAGAATGAATAAATAGAAAATTATTTTCAAAAATGATCATAATAATAATAATAACTATACATCTTTTTAATCAAAGGAAACTCTCAAGGTAGGTACAGCGTGTAGCGCCATGCAGCTGCAGGCGCTACAGGCTGACAGCATGGGCTCAGTTCAGCCCATCATCAGATGAATTGTAATCTGGTATTTGAGTGAGATTCCCACCATCAGTTGAATGATGAACAATTCTGTTTTGTGAATATAAATTTTAATGCAAAAGCATTTCCTGTCATGACTGTTTGCCATAAAATAATGGACTTAGACTTAGACTTAGACTTCCTTTATTGTCATTGTACAAAGAGAACACAAGGTGAATCTTGACAACGAAATGTCGTTACTTGGCTACCAGTGCAACAGAGCTAAAACCTTACACTACACAATAAATACAATATGGCTGAAAATATATAAGAGCTGAGAATAAGAATAATAATAAGGTGCTATAGAATCCACAAGTTCAGTATTGTAAACAAAGCTAAAAGTGCGTGTGTTGACCATGTCCATGGGGGGGTGGTTTGGTTTGTGTGTGTGTGTGTGTGTGTGTGTGTGTGTGTGTGTGTGTGTGTGTGTGTGTGTGTGTGTGTGTGAAGGGGTGTTATGTGGCGTTAAGCAGTCTGATGGCCCGGGGGAAGAAACTGTTCAGTAGTCTGGTTGTTCTGCACAAGTTGCTTCGGAACCTTCTGCCAGACGCCAGAGGGGAAAACAGTCCACGGTTGGGGTGGGTGGGGTCAGAGAGGATCTGGTGAGCGCGGGATAGGCAGCGCCTCTCTGCGATGTCCTTGATGCAGGGAAGCAGAGCCCCAGTGATCTTCTCCCCTGTCCTCACCACCCTCTGTAGAGACTTCCAGTCAGAGGCCCTGCAGCTCCCAGACCAGATGGAGATGTAGCTGGTCAGTAGGCTCTCGATGGTCCCTCTGTAGAAGGTCTGAAGGATGGGGGGCGGAAGGGATGCTCTCTTCATCCGACGCAGGAAGTGCATGCGCTGCTGGCCCTTCTTCACCAGTGAGGAGATGTGAGGAGACCAGCTGAGGTTTTCGTTGATGTGCACCCCCAGGAACTTGGTGCTGCTGACGATCTCCACAGCTGAATCATTGATGAGGAGTGGTGTGTGGGTGGGTCTGGATTTCCTGAAGTCTATGATGATCTCCTTGGTCTTGTTGACATTCAGGATCAGGTTGTTTCCTCTGCACCAGTCCACTAGATGCCGCACCTCCTCCCTATAGGCCGTCTCGTTGTTGTCCCGGATGAGGCCCACCACTGTGGTGTCGTCCGCGTACTTCAGGATGTGGTTGGATCTGAAGTGTGGATGACAGTCATGGGTCATCAGGGTGAACAGCAGGGGGGCTCAGAACACAGCCCTGAGGGGTGCCAGTGTTCAGGGTGATGACATCGGAGGTGTTGTTCTCCATTTTGACAGCCTGGGTTCTGTCAGTGAGGAAGTCCAGCAGCCAGTTGCAGAGGGGGGTGTTAATTCCTAAGAGGCCCAGTTTGCCCACCAGGTCTTGGGGAATGATCGTGTTGAACGCTGAGCTAAAGTCCAGGAACAACATCCGCACGTGGGTGTTCTTCTCCTCCAGATGCGCCAGGCTCAGGTGGAGAGCAGTGGAGACTGCATCCTCAGCACTGCGCTTGGACTGGTATGCAAACTGGAAAGGGTCGTGTGATGGGGGGAGCGTGGAAATGATGTGGTCCTTAACAAGCCTTTCGAAGCACTTCATGATGGAGGATGTGAGTGCGACGGGGCGGAAGTCGTTAAGGCATGTGATGGTGGTTGTCTTCGGGACCGGAACGACAGTGGCAGACTTGAAGCACCGTGGGGACGACAGCCTGGTCCAGGGACGTGTTGAAGATGTCTGTGAGCACGTGGGCCAGCTGGTCCGAGCATTCCTTGATTAGCCGACCTGGATGTTGTCCAGACCTGCAGCTTTCCGCGCGTTGACCTTCCTCAGAACCTTCCACACTGCTGATGTTTCTAGTCTGAGCACCTGTTCATCGGGGTGTGGCATCGCTTTCCTCGCAGGGTTGTTGTTCAGCTCCTCAAATCTTCCGAAGAAGTTATTGAGCTCGTTGAGGAAGCCAGTGTCGTTCTGGCAGGGTGGGGGTGTGGGTTTGTAAATTAACCTGTGTGAGTAAATTAACCAAAAAATTACTCAAGTAATGTTACACAGTGGAAAGTGTGACTTTTGATTTTTGTTTGTGTTTGGTATGTTTATTGTGTTTTATTTCCTCTGGTCTGTCAAAGGAGGTGGAGGTCAGTAACTGGCTGCTCAAGAACCACATCATTTCAGTCTATTTATAATTTTGATATGAAACCCAGAACAGACAGCAGTGAAGTTTCGAGCAACATCATAGAAAAAGCTTAAATCAAAATGACTAAAAATGGTTTTTAAAAAGGTTCTCTGAAATCTTTGAAGAGATATTTTTCTATAGATCAAGCTTTTAATGTTCTCCTGACCTGCTGCACACTGTGGAAGATGATCCATGTTGGTGGCAGCAAACAACATTATGATTAAGGGTTTCAGTTAAGCACCACTGTGTGATTTAGATAGATTCTGTTTCAGAGGATTTTGTTCTGTGAGAGGAATTAACTTGGTCTCGTGTCCCCAGACAAACAGCCTTGACTCTCAGCATTAGCTCAGCAGATCAGAGCCACTGTGTCAGTGAGCACACACTAGACATGTGAATCAGTTGGTGGATTAGTGACAGTTACGGGTCATGGATTTTATATATGGCACAATGCCGACACAGATTATACAGTAGATTT
The DNA here is from genome assembly GCA_922788865.1 of Poeciliopsis turneri. NCBI lineage: Eukaryota > Metazoa > Chordata > Actinopteri > Cyprinodontiformes > Poeciliidae > Poeciliopsis > Poeciliopsis turneri. The sequence continues at coordinate 129,816 of CAKLNU010000516.1, read as the reverse complement.
GTACAAAGGGAAAAAAAGAGCTAGAGGTAGGCCACTGCTTTCCAGAGGGTTGACTATTTCTTGGGCCCTGCTCTGCTGGTGACCTTGCAACATGCTCTGCTGTGGCTTGCATGATTTTTAAGATTTTACACTCTGCTACTGTGCTTCTTGTATATACTATTGTTAATTTATCTCATATATTTATTATAGAAGTGAGTACACACCATTAATTTTGTAACTGGCTCTGACTAAACATCCAAACTTCTCCACAGGAGCTGCAGTCAATGTTTAACAAAACGACATTGGTATTAATTGTGCTTTCTGTATCAGCTTTTTTTCTTGCTATGATTTTGTGACAATAGTGGTATCTCCCATCGTTGAATTAACTTTAAAATCAGCATCCATTATAACTTCCATAAACCGAGCACTCCTGCTTGATGTTTATCTTCTTCATCTGTGCATGCGAGTCACTTTGGGAACATAAACCATTCACACAAAAGATTCATTGCGGTCACATCATTTAGTAGTATGAACGACCATACAAAAAAAAGTCAGATTTCAGCAAGGAATTGGAATTGACAAGCAAGTCCTGCTTTGTGACTGTACCCAATAGTGGTACTATACTATACTCAAGCAAACACAAAATGACATGAAAACAATGTGAATTGGACTGAGAGTCAGGTCATATAATCTAATATGATAATGCTGGAAATATGTAAAAATAAATAAATAAAATTAAAAGAAAGGGATAAATGATGCAACAGTTCTGATACTTAGCTGCTAGGCACCCATTTGTGTCATTCATTACATAGATATGCTGAAGAATGGGAAAAGGTTTGACCCCCTATTCAGTAACATAACGAGCTTAATCATCCATGGCCTCTCTCCTAATCCTTTACTTAAGATCTACTTCCATTTCTTTGGTTGAGGTTGTAGAAACCTCAACCAAAGGTTTTCATTTTTACTGAAAATTTTTTTTCAGTAAAATTGAAAAAAATTGTTCAGTTTCACTGCTATTTTTTTACAGCTTTAATTGCTGGTTGTTTATTTATTTTCATTTTACCTTAATATTTTTACTCACTCATTTAGTTGAATGTTAGTAGCTTAGAGAAATACCTCTGACATGTCAGGTATTTCTACTGAATACTGAGAAAATATCTTTAAATATAAGACTTTAAGGAAATCAAGAAAATGTAAATCATAATTCTGGCGTTCAGGAAGTAGAAAGAATTTTGTTAATCATAGGTGACAGAAACAGGAAAAGGTCAATCATATTTAATGTGAGACAGTGGAAAAAACAAACATCCATCCATCCATCCATTTTCCGTCACCCTTCTCCCTAACGGGGTCGGGAGTTGCTGGTGCCTATCTGCAGCTGCGTTCCGGGCGAGAGGCGGGGTCACCCTGGACAGGTCGCCAGTCTGTCGCAGGGCGAAAAAACAAACACTTTTTACATAATTTTCATAATAGCTAGTTCAATTAAGAAATAGTCAATAAATGTAAAATGTCCCTGTTTTTCAGCTAATAATTAATTCAACATATCATACATTTACTTTTGAATTTTTTAACGATAACACAGACCATGAAAAAGTCACTCATTTCCAAGAATTAATTTGAGGTCTGTATGATGAAGTCACATTTCTAAATCCACCTTCAAAATCTGAAAGAGATATTCCACTTTTTTGAACAGGTTCATTACAATAAGGTGAATAGCCAAAAATATTTCTGCTTTCAACTCTTTTATGGTAATTAATAAAACCAAATCTACAGCCTCTCAATGTGGCAGCATGACAAGTGCATGGGGAGTGATGCAGTCGATGTGTTTGTTTGAAGTTATAAAATGTCTTTTTTCAAGCATTGATGCCTTTTCACTTATAAGGTTTACGACCTAATTATGTGATTTCACATCACAATATGAAGATTCTCTGTGGCACTGAAAGAATTGTCTGTGTAATAAAATCAGATGGTTTGTACTTATGGTTGAATTATTTTTTGGTGATGTTTTTTTTGTGTCTAATTTGTTTGGTTTTCCAGAGCACATCAGCCTTAGAATTTATTCTGTTTCCTTGACTACACTGTCTGGCTTGGTCTCATTAGAGAAAACCCCAAACGTCAGCAGATAGCTCATGATGGGGGAGTTGTTGGCGTCAGCATTTGTGCAAAAATTCCTATTTCTGAATATTCCACTCTGATTTAGAGGAGTGGAGGATGAGAGATTGCCAGCTTTTATGTTAAATCCCCTGAGACTGCAGAAAAACCTGAAAGGAAACAAGCGAAGGGGGATGGGTCAGTGGCTACCTTTGATCTCCATCCCTTTGCTTTAAACTGGGCTTTACATGCACAATTCTGCCAATTGACTGACAATCATGGAGGAACAAGAGCAGATGGCTCTGCTTTAATGAAAGGCAGCTATTTGATAAGGCTGATATTTTGTTGCTGATCCTGGAAGACAAATAATGCAGAGAGAAACAAAAGGGCAAAAGAAACTCACACAGAGGATGATGCTTGAAACAGCTTTCTAAATATTGTTTGTTTGTTTTGGATGATGCTTATCCAATATTGATTATCCAGTTGAATAAAACTACTTTATGAATCTCTGAAGGGAGATTTACATATTAGAGAATATTTCTGACAACTATTATTTCTGAAAAAAAGATTTGCATCCACTTTGCTGCAGATTGCAAGGATATTTTTATGTTTGTTCAAAAAAATTGATGACACCAAACATTCATCAGAAAATATCATTGTCATCTTCATAAAATAATGTCTATTTTTGGCCAAAAGTTTTTTTGTTTGTTTTTTTTTCTGCCTAAAACATCTTTTGGAAAGAAAGAGGTGGTGAATTTTGTTGGTCCAAGTCAATTGTGTCAAAAAATGATGGAGGCCATTATTTCAGGAAGGTGATCATATTGAAAGATAACAGGAAATATGCAATGGATGGGAATAAAAACATTACATAGCAAACATGGAGTTATGCTGAGTTCAACATTTTTGTTTTCAATCTGTTTAGTCCTCAAAGGATCTTCTTCAAGGTGAGAAAAACAAACAAGGAAGAAGTGTTGCTAAGGAAACAGACGTGCTGTCAGTTGAGTGTACCAGTCAAGATGGAGTAATCGCAGAGAAGAAATGAGGAAAAAAAGTAATGAGAATTACTCAAAAAACATGTTCACTATGAACATACAGTGAGCAAAGATCATGTAGGGGATTTTCCTTGGTCTGATCTCATTCTACTCCTTTTAATCAACTGAGTTTCATATTCAGCTTATACTCTTTTCTTTCTAAAACTGAGCACTACTCATGGCAGAAAATATTTAAAACAGGAATATGCTTTGGACTATAGTTTTGGCGTGTACCATGACAAAAAACATTTTAAAAACTAGATTCATCAAAGAACAAAGGTAAACAACCAATGTACCCAAACTTCAGCCTTCCAACTTTCAAAACATGAAGGAGTATTAAGTGGTGAGATGGACGAGTTCAAACCAGTCCATAAGGGGAAGTTTGAAGCTTTGCATTGAGCAACCCCAAAGTTTCATTTTGACAAACTATAAATGGAAACATGATTCAAATCTGGAAAACCTGATGTGGACACAAGGTGTGTGCAGTGTGGCATCAGTTGAACAAATAATATAAAATGAATATTGTAGAATATTATAATTGTAATGTGAAATTAATCTGGTTGTTCATACTAACATGTCCATTGTCACTTTTTATTATTGTTGACAAGCACAACCATGTGACTTCAGTTTACTTTAAGGTCCAGAGTGAGTTCCTGCTGGGTAGTCTTTTAAGAACATAAAGAATTATTATCTCACATAGAATAGAATATGTTCTCCATTTTAATCTTTAGGTCTCAAAGGTTGAAACTCTTATAAAATTGAACAGAATTGAATACTAATAAAAAGACAATATATCTGGAAATGGATGCAACACAGAGAATGCAAGTAATGAGCAGCATCCTGTTTTTAGCCACGGCTACTGTTTCCTTACAGGATGAAGGTTGCCAGTTAGTTTAAATCTTCTAACTGGCAAGGTTCTGTAGGGTTCTCCAAGGTTCTGCAGGATTTTCCCAAGGTTTTCTCAGGGAGAGAAACGCTTTTTTTGTGACACAGATTTACACGATGAAGTACCATCATGATGAATGCTTTTCACTGCTGCTGCAATGCAGGAGCTGATCCTGGAGCTGATCTGTTGGCTTCTAGGATCAGTTCCAGGATCAGCTCCAAGTCCCAAGATTGTAATCTGGATTGAATCAGCATATAAACCCAATTAAATTCATACCAGGCTGTGTTTGGAATTACTTTGAATGTTATCAGTTGGAATTTACCAATTTAAACTGGACTGAACGTAACACACATATAAAATGGGTTTGTTTGCTTATTTTGTTTTCCGTGTTTTGACTTTCATTGTGAATTGACACAATTTAATTTACCTGAGTTTCAAACTATTATTTTTAGCCAAACCAGCAGTTCCCCATAAAGATTATTGTAAGATGTCTCACATTTGTTGATTCAAGAAGCAACTCTAGAACTGCATTTAGTAAAGCATATAATTAATTAATTATAACCTGAAATGATTTCTGCTGCCCTCAGCTCTCCAGGGGCCTGCTATGATTGAGTTACATGTTTTTGATTCTTTACAAAATAATTCTGCATTATTTATGTCCAACTAAAGGAAGCTAAACAGTTTACTGGGAAGTGGGAAAAAATGTTGCTATTTGGAGAATTGTATTGTGTGATCTGGATGATAGAGAATTTATTCCCTCACCCTGAACCACAGTATTCTAGTTCTCTCTACTTGGATTCTAGAGTGAGGTAACATCTCTGTCAGATAAAGGGATGAGTGAGCTGGACATCATTCAGTCATCTGATTACAAAGTTTTATCATGTATCAATGTGGCACCAGGTAAATAAATCATTTAAAGGCACCTGATGTGGTTACTACTCATCAGTTTCATAGCCGTCAAGTTCATGTAAAATTGTTATTGCTGAACATTATTATGTTTATGCAAAGTTAAAATAATTCAAGCATTTTAAAAACAACAGCAGGCAGCACCTCTTCAACCAACTGCACCAACACCTCCTTTTGTCAAGAAACAACTAAAGTTCTTTCTGCTCTGTCCAGAAGCAGAAAGAACCAGCAGACAGTCACACACAAAGACTGGAAAGAATGAACCAGAACATGACTGCAGGTCCAAACTGTGTCAGCACACAGCAGATACAGCTGATGCTGGCCCCTCTCTTGCGACAACCCAAGAGAAAGTTCCAGATCTGCTTCATTTTCACCATTGCTCTAATTCTGCCTTTAGTACTACAGGCTTAAACACCACCATGTCCACTGGCCACAGGAGAACACTGTCAACTAAAAAAGGCAGCACAGTGAGGATTTCTTACTCAGTTCTACCGGTGATGATAGAATGGTGACCTAGAATCTCTATAGCAAGGCAGACTTGGTCTAATATTTAAGACAGTCGGATAACAGGTCTACAATAAAAACACATGCTAAAGCTGGTGATATCAATTATTAATTATTTTAGATCAATAATTTACAATCAAGTACTGCAATCAAATCAAATTTACATATAAAGCACCTCAAACATGAGCTTGACCAAAATGCTGTGAACTAAGCAAACACTACAACATTACAACATCAGAAAATAAAAGTCATAAAGTCATAAACTAACACAAAAAGGAAAACAGACTTCTCACAGGTCAGGGAGTAAAATGTGTTTTCAGTCAAGAGGAAAAACAATAATTGTAACCAACATCTCTTGGCAACAAGACAGATTTATGACGGCAGCTTCTTTGGTGTCTTCAATGATTCTGCATAAACATGTGATCATTTCAAAATGTATCTAAATACTTAGCAAAGACAGTTTGGCTTAAGCGGATCGTGAGCTCTGGAGGTTGTGGTGCATTCAACATACAAGCCACAGGACAGAGAACAGTAACCAGGCCTGAACTCTGTCATCACAAAGCAGGATCAAATAGGAGAATGCCTTCCTCTGTTGTTTTTCATGCAACATCTGTCAAACAGGGCTGCACAGTGGCGCAGTGGGTAGCGCTGTTGCCTTGCAGCAAGAAGGTCCTGGGTTCGATTCCCGGCCCGGGGTCTTTCTGCACGGAGTTTGCATGTTCTCCCTGTGCGTGCGTGGGTTCTCTCTGGGTTCTCCGGCTTCCTCCCACAGTCCAAAAACATGACTGTCAGGTTAATTGGCCTTCCCAAATTCTCCCTAGGTGTGAGTGTGTGTGTGCGTGGTTGTTTGTCCTGTTTGTCTTTGTGTTGCCCTGCGACAGACTGGCGACCTGTCCAGGGTGAACCCCGCCTCTCGCCCGGAATGCAGCTGGAGATAGGCACCAGCAACTCCCGACCCCGTTAGGGAGAAGGGTGGATGGATCTGTCAAACATATGAGCTCAGATTTTTGTGTATTTTCTTTAGCTGAAATTCATCAAGAATTTTTTAGCAATGTTTTTCTTGATGTTTTGTATATGTTTCTGTGTTTGCATCTCAACAACTTGCTGTTGATGAAGTTAGGATTTGGATTCATCTTCAGCTTTGCAGAAACAATGTCTTCTATGGATAAGTTTGAAAAATGGTTGTTTTCTGACTCAGCTTCTGGACCTGGGAAGCTTTGCAGGTTTATTAATAAAGTAACATTTTAATAACTGCTTTCATCTTCATTAATGATTAATGCAAAACAACTAATATTTTTGATGTACTCTGACTTAACAAATGATAACAATAGTGGATAGTTGTTTGAAAGAGATTGACTAATATAAGTTTCTTGCGTAACTTCATCTCTTGCTCTCAACAGCATTCAAAGGAGTTTAGTACAGTAGACCCTCAAGAGATAATACCTGGGCTCTTTTAGATTGGATGCAAAATAATTATCTAACAAATACAATACATTTTTAAGAAATCAGTTTTACTTTTTTGTCACATTTTAATGTTTCAAATCAAATTATCATTCATGGCACACAAACAAAATGTCTGTTTTGAAGTTGAAAGTAAATTTGATTACTTTTCTCTTTGCCTCATGATAAATACCCAGTCAGTAGAATGTAATCTTTTACTTCATTAGTCTCATTAAAGTAATACCTGGCCCCAGAAAATCATTGTTATCTGGCATATTGCATTCTCAGAAAAAAAATCAACATATCAATTAAATAGAAATAGAAAAAGTAAACACAAAGCTTAGATAAAATAGTAGAATTGCGACAGACTGGCGACCTGTCCAGGGTGTACCCCGCCTCTCGCCCGGAACGCAATTGCAGATAGGGACCAGCAACTCCCGACCCCGTTAGGGAGAAGGGTGACGGAAAATGGATGGATGGATGGAAAATAGTAGAATTTATTTTTTTAAGAGCGTCATCCTATTTGTTTAGGATGGCTATGCAGCAAAGAGATCACAAGGAGAGTTAGAGAGAAGGCCACATTGATGTGTCTATGACCAGCTGAGACACACAAAGTCCCAATAATGGTCAGTTGAGTCAATGCACAAGTTTGACCCACTTGTTCACAATTCACTTCATTGTTTTCCCTGATCTTTAATCCTTCAGCAAGGTAATTTTTTAGACTGCATAAATTTGGTCTTAAAGGATGAACAGCAAATGATTGAATAACTTTCCATCCTCAGAGGACAGGCAGATGGAACCTGGGTGACGCCACTCTCAGACAGAAAAGAGGCACGACAGATCCTGCAGCCAGACCCAAACTGAGAAGGTCAACAGCTGGAGACGCTCTCTGTCCTTTCGCTTTCCTCTAATAAGACTGTTTTCTGGTACCTCATGTCCCCGCTCATAAATTCCTCTAAACGTTCTGTTACAGCCCAAGGCCTTTCTTCTGGGTTTTAACATCCCTGTTCTATTAACTTCTAATTGGTGCTGATTGGAAGTGGAGGCAGCTGGCCAGTGTCTCCAGAATGACGTCAGATCTAGATAAAGATGCACCATCCCTTCTCACACCAGTTCATTCTTCTTTTGTCTCTCTGCCACGCTCTCCCCTTTTTTTCCCCAGCCAGTTTGGATTTTTGTTAAATAAGTCCCATTTAAATTATCCCATGTGTTGCTTCCCTTTAATTTGTTATGGCTCTAGAGCCAGGCCATAACAGTTCTGACTTAGAAATACAAATTTTACAAATACACAGAGATATTCACCTTTCAGAGAGAAATGGCATTTAACAAAGTTATTTTGACATATCTGTTAATGAAAATTTGAACATTTATTCTTAAACATAAAACTGAACTACTTAGAGGAAATTCCTAAAGAGCTTATCTGATTTAGTGGATAATTGTATTAGAGTGATTACTAATTGTCTGATTATTGATTGAAATAAGAAAAAGTTGGACCTAGACCAAATTATTTCAAGCGTCTGTCTCACACCAGCTAATTTTGGACTCCAGCCAATTGCCCCTAATCTCTGGTTCTGAAAACCAAATTGCTAATCCCAAATCAGCTGCCTTACAGTCCTTTCCTGTTCTTCAGAGTGTAGGAAAAAGCTGTATTTCAAATGTGTTCACTAGTCGAATACATAGCACCAGCACAAGTGCTCCTCTCTTTCCAAAATAATTTAGTAACAATTTGATAATTTAGTATCAACAAGGAACTAGTTGTGTCTTGTAAAATTCAACACCATGTCTCAGTGTAACCATTTGGGTAAAGATGATGATGATGCAGGTGAAATTATTCTGCCCAGCTGTTGCATCAAAGGCAATGAGTGTCTGAATGCTACTGAATGCAGTTTGAATGAAATCAAAGAAAGATTTCAAAACAGTTTCCTCTCATTTTCAATATGTAATGATGCTTCTCATACAAGACCACCTTCTATTTCCTAACAGTTTCCTAACGTTTTTTTATTGGTCAAAATAACAAGTCACAGCATCAGACGCTGAAGAAAGAAAGAAGCAGGTTAAGAGGTTCTTTCTGCTTTTTAGGCCAATCCGGTGGCACATTTCCAAAACCTTACGGCGGCAAACTGTAACTGAACGAGGGTTAATCCAAACACAGGAGACCCTAATCACTGTAATGTGGTTAGCTGGATTGCTTAGCAACTTTAGTGTCATGTTGTGTTTGATTATGTCAGATGTGACAGATTAGGAAAATCAGGGATGTGGAAAATTCAGCCATTTTGAACAGGGAGCTTTTTTGTTAATCATTAGTGAATCTAAAATATGCAAAAAACCTGTTAAAATACCAGTTTTCTGTCATACAAAGAATAAGAACATGATGCATTTTTGTCTTTTGAAACAACTGCATTCAATTTTTTTGCATTCGGGCTCATCTCTGTCAACAGCCTTGATCTTCTTGACTTTCTTTGCTCACTCTTTTCAAAAGTTCACCAAATCTAACAAATTGTAAGGATTTTTCTTGTGACCCATCAGTAGATATTGTGTCAGATATTTGTGTGGACAGTGGCTCGGTCATTCCAAATCTTTACGTTTCTCTTTCATTGATTTGAATGTGTACTTGGATTCACAAAAATTAGCCTCTCTTTACTATCCATATTCACTCATGAATATGGATAGCATATCCATATTCAATACTAAAGTTGTTGGTGCAAGATGAATTGCAGCATCACTTTGCTTTTGCAAGCATCCTCTGATTAAAAAAACTGCTGTATTGAAAATGTTCTCTTTCCCACTGGGCAGGTGCTCCAGTGGGAAAAAATGGCACCTTTTGTATTAAATGGAACTGCTCCTTGCCTCAATAGTGTAAGATTTATTCCAGGCACAGCTTGAACTTGAACATCACCTGCATATATAACTGTATATGTAGCTATTTCAAATCAATAGCCATGTGCTTTCAGGTGCAGATGCTTAATAATGTTCACCTGAGGAAAAAAAACATCAACTCAAAACAAAGATGCATGTTACAAAATTCTTAGGAATAATCAAAAAACAAAATTACTACTCAGAGATGGACACATAAAATCTTTATAGTAAAATGTACTTGCTGAGTACAATACAAATGTAAACGTATCAAGAGACTTGATTAATATATGTAGCTAGTTGTAGTGTTGTTGTAGTACTAGACCGGTCTTGGGCCCGAGACCACTTTTCAATGGTCTCGGGATTTTATTTCAAGACTGGTCAAGACCACAAATGCGGAAATGTCACTAGATTCCCAGCAATTGTCCGATTTATTTGTTAACTTTTTTTTTTCACTGGATACAAAACATACCTATTAAAATCCAAGCAATAATACTAACATGTTTCTTTTACCACTGTCACACATCGCCTCCCCCTTTCACTTTCACATGGGACTCCAACACAGTGCAGTGGTTTTCTCTGAGCGACAGAAGATGTCTTTCTAATCATCGGTAGTAGAATCCTGTTACATACTGTAAATCATAGGATTGAGCAACATGTAAATTCAGCTGTGCTTTGCTGTCACAGACAGTGGGGACTATGTTCAACTTTACATCACTTAGCGGACGCTCAAAGAAAGATAAGCTTCGTGGACGTGATGTTAGCAGAGCTAACTGTACAGCAGAAGCGCCCAAAGTTGGTCCTCGAGGGTCAGCATCCTGCATGTTTCAGATCTCTCCCTGCTGGTAATAACAACCATGTCAGCATCTCAATGTTCCTCTTGGATTTTCTAATGAGCCATTATTTGATCCAGGTGTGTTAAACCAGAGAGAGAACTAAAACTTGCAGGTTGACGGACCTCGAGGAGCGACTTTGGACACCACTGATGTACAGGGACAAATTGCATTTGCGATGAAAAAAAGTTGTCACTCACAAAAGTTGTCATCTGTGTCACTCACTGCACTGAATTATTATGCGGAGTTCTTGATTAACATGTCACATAAATGGGACAATGCTGTGACTAAAGTCTGCAATACAGTGACATGACATTCACAGCTGATCCGATTCTTCTGAATTGCTCTTTACTAAGAACGATAGGACTGGAGCCTCACTGAGTGGCGTTCTATGTTCTTGTAATGTTCTGCGTACACTGCAGTAGCTATTATTATTTTATTTAATTATATACATTGATATTTATTTAATTAGCGAATGGATAAAACACTAGAATGGAAGAGCACACAGAGCATGCTCATTGCTCTCAGGTTGTTTGTCTCCTGTCATGGTGGCAGATATTACAACACTGTGCTGCCTGGCTACATGCAGCGGCATGGAGGGACCATGCCTTCTGCTTGTTGCTCTTTGGTCAGTGTTTGTTGTTGAGTTTATAGTTTACCATTAATGCATTTACTTAATTGCTATAATGTTTAATGTAGCAGACAGTGGTGGTTGCTGACATGGGCAATACAGGCAACTGCCCAGGACATTATACTTTTAGGGATGGCACAAGACCTCAGTGGATTGTGGCACAGAGATGGAAATAAAGTAGAATGAAGAGTTTGATAATGATATTGGTAAATTTAATTTCAGCTGTAAGCATTTAATATCTGGGTGTTCTTATGAAACTGTGGGTCTTTCAGATCAATTTAAGAAGCAATTTTGATCATATTTCACATTTCATTTTGCAGGGCGCCAGTCTTGGTCTTGACTTGGTCTCGGATCCTAAAAGTCTTGGGGCATGAGGGGAGTACATGTGCATCTGTGAACTATTGACAGAGAAAACAGCTGAATTCTACGGTCTACTCAGTTTAAGAGTTTCCAGTTATCTAAGTACATTTGAAGATGACTTTATGAAACTGTTCTGGTCTGACTGGCATGCTCTACTGACAGACATATTGGTGGCAGTGCAGTGGAGTTGTATCTGGATCGAACGAGCTCCACTTGTGCATAATTACTGAGCCTCTCTACGTCCAACGCCTGCAGGTGGGATACTGACAGCAGCACTCCTCCCCCACTGTCAGCCTGCTCACTAGGAGTAATGAGGCACACCACACACATTCAGCACAAAGCCTATTGTTGTGTGTGTTTGTGTTAAGCTAAAGGGTGTTTCTCTGGCTGTTAGACTGAGGAGCATAGAGGGTAACACAGAAAAAGCAGCATAAATACTAAAGATGTTGGTGCAAGATTAATTGCAGCATCACTCTGCTTTTGTAAGCATCCTCTGATTAAAAAAAACTGCTGTATTTTTTTTGTCAAGTAACCAAGAGGAGAAATGGGAATATGTTAATGGAGATTAGGGATGGCAGCCAGAGAAGAGAGACAAAGGGATCATGTTGAGTTTGGTGGAGTCGTGGTGGGTACAAGCACCTGTGCACGTATACACACACATTCTCCCCATGGGGCAACCCACTCGGCAGAATACAACACTAAACTCAGGCTCTTCAGACCCATACAGAATAATGGCTGCAATTTGGCACCTGATGAAGCTTAGAGTAAACAAACAATTTCACCTGCCTTCATTAACTTTAATAGTACAACCCCCAGGTATGGTGCTGAAGAAGCAGCAAGGTGTTTAGAAACACAAAGGCTTTAAAATAATCTACACACAATGCTGGAGACAAAGAGGAAAACAAAATTTTCTCCTATAAAAACCCACCTGACTTTGAATGTCATTTAGATGTGGCTCAACATTAATTGTAATTATGAGCTAATTTCGACCTACACATTTCCATCTAAGCCTACACTTCATTTATACACTCAACAGAAACAACTTGAAATATATGAAATGTCATGAAACATGCAAAAACCACAACCAGCAATAATACGAATCTTGATCTTTTAGTATGAATCATATAATTTATACACAGTTTTAGCTGAGTTATTGTGTGTACAGGTGTGAAAAATAATCTTAGTTTGTGAAGATGTGGTGCTTTGCCTTACTACGAAAATAAATCTAAGGTACTTCACCCTACTTCGCCTTTATAGAAGTATGCACATATAGGTGCAGGTTGAGTCAGTCAGCTTTGGTACTGAAGAATGCTGAGTTCTTTGCTCTTCCCCTGAAGCTTGTGGACAGATTGTCTTTGAAAGCAATGGTTTTTGAGTGTTTATATTTTTATAAGAATGTATTCCTGTTTTAGCCATAGCAGGGACCTTTTCTGCCATACTCACCAATGTCATCAGGAACTGTATATGTGGGTAACATATCATGTGTCCTTTGGAAAAAAACATTTCTTACGACTATGGGTACACAAGCTAGGTTTGGTAGAAACATGCAGCAAGATTACAGTTATAGTGAAAGACATGTATTTTATGTGTAGTTGTAAAAGAAAGAAGGGTAGTAGGATTTATTTGTCCCCCCATGTGCTCTTTCTGCATATATGCAGGCAGAGAAACCGACAGAGAAACAGATCCTCCTAATTCCATTGGTCATAACATCGAAGCGCAGCATAGTGCTGCTCAGTCACTTACACATCGAGACACAATGGCAGATCATAGAAGAAGTCACACATGGAGCTACTTCAGCATTCATTTTGTAGAAGTTCTTAATGATTAAACAAGGATTTATCTCAGTAGGGTTATTACTTCAATACTTTTTCAAGTTTGCAACAACATTTTCATATTTTTGTGATTTTCTGCTGTTGCTAAAATAGCCTAGCCATGGGGTTGCTATGTCAATGTGTAACCGGATCTGATCTGCGTTGTGCTGGTTTTAAATGATCAGCAGGCCGTGGTATGCCTTTTTAAAGGGTGATCCCTTGATTTATTCTGACAAGAATAACAGATAGAAAATAACCGTGCTACAGGCTGCCCGCTCCAAGCCCTACATAAACAAAAGTACATAACAGAAATTAACTTAATAAATCTATAAATAAACTGGATGTATTTAGATACATCCAGTTTATCTAAAAACACAGGGAGAAGTGTACACACTTCTCCCTGTGGGAGAAGTGTGTACAAAAAGGGAGGGTCTAAGGGACGGAAAAATTTTAAAGGCAATACCACAGAAGAAGAAACAAAAAGGGAGGGGCTTCCGTTGTTAAAGTAACACAGTTAAAACAATAACAGAGATTTTCAGTCAGGTAGGAACCCATACAAATAGCCAAAGAAAGACATTTTGAGTAATTATAACAACAGATAAATTCAACCAGGTTACAAATGGACTTCTGAGTTTTAAATGAATACATTAAAGTGATGTCTTGTGTTCTTTTTATGTGGTCAAGATTTCAACACTTTTTTTAGATTTAACAGGCAAATTAAGTGTTTTTGCACAAAGTATCAGCATCAGATCTCAGAATTGGAATGGAAAGAAAATCTGTGATATCAGATCACTACTGCTAGCTGTCCTAGGGATAGCGTGGCAGGTTTTATGTCAGTAGTTTTCCTTATCAGTTGTCACTTCAGTTAAGTATGGTCTGCTGTTCAGTGTAGTCTCTCCTCTGCTGAGACTCTGGAATATAAGTACTAATCTGTCCTTTGTGTGTTTGATTTATTGTAGGAAGGGCTAACATGACTATGCCATCTCCCACCCCATGTAAACAAATGCTCATACAGCGCTCTGTATCAGTTGCGCGGCTTAATTTATGCTCATACGGCAGTCCTTCACCAGTTGACAGGGAGGCAATAGAATGTAAATTCTACTTCTGTCAGCATTTGGGATTAATGGTGATCTGCTTCATTTTAACCAAGGAGGAAGGTCTTAGCGCTGTCAGTCATGTTTGTATATTCATGGCTCACACACAACCCCTTGCTCTGTGGTATGTTACAGTTAGTTCCCCAAAATGAAGCCTGTGGTGAATTCTAAGGCTAGTTAGCATGAGAACATTGAGCAGCGTGTACATGAGTTGATGCTCCTCCTTGCTCTGGTGGTTTTTGACTGGGAGCGGTGTATTCCTTCACATGCCAATTCCACCACTGGAAGAAGCAGTGGAGCTTGATTTGTTTCACAGATTTTCTGTCTCACACTATCCTATCACATAGTCGCTCCTTGTCATTTCTGTTAGTCCTTGCGCAAAATGTTGAAAAAAACATTGACACTATTTCCACACATCGACTAGACAGTCCTCTGTGGAGCTAAACAGTATCAATATTCACAAATGCACAGAAATATTTATAGTTGAATTTTTGATGCAAACAAAAATATATTTGATTTACAAGCTTCTTCTGACCTGTGAGTTGTGTCGCACTTATGTGTGAATTTTGAGACTCCCATGATGCCTCAACCCACAAATGGCTTCTTTTTTCTTTTCTTTTTTTAAATAGGAAATGATTGGCAACTAATCAGACAGCTTGCTTGTTTCAGCCAATCATATGACCAGGCCCCATGTTGGGGTAACTGATCCCATTAACCCATTTCAAAAGCACTGTAGCCATGAAGAAGTACAGGTAACTCACCCTGGCTTCTTTCTCCGATAGCAGAGGGGTAAGTTAACTATTTATCTTAACATATTTAGCTACTTGTCCCATTGTTTTGATTCTTAATGTCAATTGATTTAATTTAACTGCGATGGACTGGTGACCTGTCCAGGGTGTACCCCGACTTTCACCTGTTGACTGTTGGAAATGGGCACCAGCACCTTTCCTGACTCCAATGGGAAAAGGGTGTAAGAAAATGGATGGATAATTTTCTTACACAAGCGACTTGTGTTGATAAGTCACTAGCTTATCAACACAAGCTAGCGACTTAGGTGAGTGAGCTATGCTACGGAGCTATGCTAGCACAAGTGTGAATCTTGTTCTCTGCATTTGTGAATGTTGAGACTGTTTTAACTCCATATACCCAGACCCGATCAGTCTTATCACACCACAATTGGCAGGATTATCTTTTACGATGATCTTTAGCAAAATGACTGCATTGGGAAGTACAAAAGCAAAAGTATGAGAAAGCAAAATCGTGACAAAATTGGCATAAAAATCCTGTCATGTGAACTAGGCTTTATGGTACAAAAAGCACCAAATGAATCCTGTAAGATATTTTGGACAACAATCTACAGATAAAATACTTTGTTTTTTCTATTACATTGTGTCAAAGTAAAAGTGATCTGAGACCTAAATATGACAAAAACACACCTGCTTTCCAAAATTCTTTACTGCTGTTCTGAATAATGCTGCTGCTCTCTTCTGACGGTCAACCAAGCAGCCATCGGTGAGCTAAGAGCCAACGCAGTACAGCCAGAGGAAACATATAAACATGTCTATACTGTATCTAGGTTAACTTTGTCTGGCCAATCTGTTCTGGTTTCTTGATCCCTAATCTCTTCCCCTGCTTTAACACGGTGGGAGGTAGAGCACATAATACCAAGAGAGGCTTTTCCTTCTACTGGGTGTGAACAATGAATACAACAACAAATGTGATGACCGTAACAGAAATAATCATGTTTTATCAAAAACAAAATGTTATCAGTTGATTATGTCATTGAATACTAATCACATAATTTCCTTTTCTCACTTTTGTGAAAAATTTTTGTTTTTTATTCAAAATTTGGAACATGCAAAGTTTGAGCAAATGATTTCAAGTTTTGTCCTTGTTAGCATTTGCATTTAGCAGTAATCTAAATAATTGTTTTTCTACCTGAAAACTGATTGTGAAATGTCAACAGAAGAACACATAAAACTCTAATTCAGTGTCTGAAACAATATCTCCATAGTATTTAAATCATTACCGTAACATCAGTAAAATCAGGAAACTATGTCATACTTGGTTGGTTTTTCTTGACAGTTGCTTCAGAATCTTACTGATTTGTTATTACAACCACTGTTCAGTGGCAGCTGTTCTACTTTCCTCATGCACATGTATGGGGACAATAAAGGCTTTGAATTTTGATGAACTGATTGGAATAAAAAGTATTTTTCACAAGTGTTGTAGAATTATGGGTGGTATAGTCTTAGACCAACAGCACAAATTTAAAAGAGGACAGTGGGCCACTGGCAAGGCTGATGACTGGACTCATCTCAAAGATATAAATATTTTCAACATTAAACTTATAAAGTAAAATAAAATACATTAGTAACTGATGTAAAGTATCCTAAAAGTTAAGAATAATTATTATATCTATGTTGCGAGAGGAAGCATCTCAGAGTAAATCCACATATTCATTTTACAACTTTTTAAAACAAGCCAGTGCTGTAGATTTAATATGGAAGAAAGTTATCATTGATCCCATAGATTGACAGGCCCTTCCTGGACCATTTCGATTGATCAGTCCATTCTTTGTTGGGTTTTTTTTAGGTTTGGGGGGAGGAGATTGGATAACAGAACCCCAGTGAAACTCATATGAAGATGAAGAGAAACTACAAGATGAAACGCTACAGAAAGAGAACATTGATCTCCAGCTGCACCAAAAGAGCACTTCAATCCCAATAGATCAATAGAGATCAATACCCTCACTCCTGCTCCCATAATTGTCCCTCTGCCCTCCTCCTCTCTGCCTCCTCCTTCACTCTGATCACTGGAGCATGCATCAGTATTGTCCTCCTGACCATGTGCTGCTCTCTCACACAGAATGAGACTCAGCCGGCACCACCCAAAACACCACAATCAGAAAGACTCTCATATTCCACTGCCTGCAGTGTGATGCTCCGCACCTACATCATAAACATTACAATTTATGTGAAGATGATTAATAAATTAACCGAATAGAAATGATTTTAACAAAAATAAAACTTCTGCTTGTTCAACAATAAAATCCAATGGACTGTTTGTGTTGTGTCTCTTAGCCTACTTGGAAAAGAGCCACACACCACTATTGTGCATCAACCATTTCTCATTAACACAACAGACTGTGATAAATGAGTCAAATAGAAGCATAAGGCAGCTGAGGAGACCCAGCTTCATGGATTCATTCAAACGAAAGCAGAACCAAAGAGTAAGAAGCAGAACTGACACCCTCACCAGCCATTTGGGGGTCAAGAGACATTCCCTTCTGAGACTGCAGTAAATATGTTAACACTTTAAACTACAACAAGATGGCCCCAGTGCATTACCTTTCGCCACATTCAGCAGTAAACTTCAGCTGTAAATGAAGGTACAGATTATCCACAGAAGAGACCAGGAGTAATGCTACAAAGTGCAGGAGCAATTAACTGCCTGTAATGAAGTGAATTGTACAAGAACACAGAGAATGTCCTTTATTTCACTTTGCTACGCACAAACATTTCAACATTGTTGTCACATCATTAAAACAGGATAGCAGATGGGACATTCATCAAAGAACTGGGAATTTCCATTTCCAGAAGGTAATAAAATAAAAAGGGGCATACCTGTTTGCCAGATGTATAAGGGTTTAGTTTCTACAGTGGTTTGTGCATCAAGTGCCCACATGGAGAAAAGGAGCAGTGATAACCTCCAGATGAAGAGGCTCGCTGGTTGTTTTAAAACCCCCAGCACAAGTCGAGCTCCGCCAGGCAGCCCCATGGCCACAACGCTGCCAGAGCGCACTTCCCAATGCAGTCAATTGCAAGCCTGGACAACAGCAAAGAGCTGAAGTGTGGTTCTTCCTTTGTCCACAACAATGTTCCCAAATAGAAATAATCCTGGCCAGACAAAGCTGATATCTCTTAATGTTTCTGTCCTCTTTGCTTGTTCTGCCCTGGTGCTTTAATGGGAAGGAATACGCTCCGGCTGTGGAAAAACATGGAACAATGGATCCCAAAGCACAGCCTGCTACTGCTGCTGCATGCCGGGTTGATGCAACGTCTCCCTCTCTGTCTTTCGCTCTCTCCAGTACACAGACACACACACATGCCCATCCTTTCATCCCTCCCTCTCTCCCTTGTCTCTCGTGCCTGTTCAACAGACCCAGTGAAGCTGTTCAGCAAGATAAGGTGTAGGAAGGGATTTGTTTGTGAATAGAATACAGAAATAAAGATAGATTGCATCTTAACTCTGAAAAATCTTTTGTTATAATTTACATTTTTACTACTGTCAAGATTTCCAAAACGCAAAGCTTCAAAAACAGTTTAGCACTGTTTTGGCAAATGTTCCTGTTATGACATTTTGAAATGCTTTTCACATATAGTAGCAATATGTAGTGAAAACACTTCATTTAGGATGAATGTTTCTTTTCAAAAGGTTGAACAACTGTTCAGGATGTCTTGCATCAAAGGCAAAAATTTGCTTCTCCCAAATTTTTTTATCAACTTGGCTGACACTTTGAAGTTTTAAACAGGATAGAACAATAAAAAGCTTCAAATTCATATCCCATGATCTGGGCCAAATGATTTGAAGAAAATATTAGCAGGTGACAACTGATGACTTAAATTTCTCCCTTTCCTCTCTGAACTTTTTAGAACTTTCAGAATCAGACCTGTAGCAGAAAAATAAATCATGCCAAGCCCTTTCTGAAGAACTAGTCCCTGGCAGCATTGGCCTTTATAGCTCTGAAGTGCTATGAGTGGCTTGTTACATCGCAAATCTCATCCAGCCTCTTTGCACTGTTGGGTTCATATCAGTTTGCCTATGACACCAGTTGTGATAGGCACTATCACGGTCCATTATAATCAACCCTGCAAGAAGTACTCACCCATCTGGACAATACTAATAACTATGCCAGAGTCCTGTATATCAACCTTATCTACAGGATAAGTACCATCATTCTCCAATTTGCCTAAACATTGTTATTTGTCTCTAGATTACACAGTCAGTCCCCACTGAAAAATATTTTCATATTGAACATATTGAACAGAGGGTCCCAAAAGGTTGTGTGCTTGGCTGGTTGTTTTTAACATAAAAAAAATTTGAACATGAAATTTGCAGATGAATCCAAAAAGTGAGAATCAAATAAATCAATGAATGAATCAAAGTACAAGGAGGATAGAATAGAATAGAATAGAATAGAATAGAATAGAACGTCATTTCAATTTTCTTGAAAAAGGTTTTTTTTTTTACTCATTTCAGACAGTGAAACTCATATGTGCCTCTTAATGAGTCTATATATGTCAAGCCTTAATTTCTTGTAAATTAGATCATCATGGCTTAATGCAAGGCCAAAATTCATTGTCTCAAAAAATGTGAATATTAAGAAAAAGGTAAATATTGAAAACACTTGGTGTCAAATCCTAAAAATGTAATTATTCCAAAAAACCTCCAAATTTTTCCTGAGCCTAACGTCATGGGTGAGACTCCTAACTGGACATATTTCCAGAAGACATTCAATGACACCCTTCAAGCCAGTTATCATTCCTTGAGCGGCTGGTTGTTCACAGAGTACTGTCGCCAAGCATTTTCAGAAAATTCTAAGCGGAAGCAAAAGGTGATGATGATGATGATGATGATGATGATGATGATGATGATGATGATGATTGTAAGTGTGGCAAGGTCTCATTAGTCTACCCCCTTAAAGCTTTTTCGTTCGCGACACATTTCTTCTAAAAAATGAGGTCTTGAATCCAACGGTTATCTTTAAGTCTTTATTGAACTTAAAAGGAAAGAAAAATAACCAACAGATTCAAAACAAATAGAAAGTGACGGTCAAAAGACTGTTACTCTCAAGGTGCCAGACTTCCACAATGAGCAAATGATTTCATCTTTTCTAAACTAATTAGTCAATAACCAATCAAAGGGCACCACATAATAAGCTTAAGCACAATACCATTACAGATGCTTATCCTTTTAAAATAGAAGAGTGATAAATTAGACTCACATAAACACAAAATAACATTTTGTATTTAGTTCCACAAAATGTTTGTATGGCTCCTACAATGATGATGATGATTTATTTCAGACAGACATTTGACCAACAAAACAAAACAATAGTTATAAAGACTTTCATGTGTCTAAGTGTAAATACAATACCATCCATTCATCCATTTTCTGTGGTGGGGTATGTTCCAGGCGAGAGGGGTTTACATCCTGGACAGGTCGCCAGTCTGTCGCAGGGCAACACAGAAACACACCAAGGGAGAATTAGGGTTAGGGTAAGACCAATTAACCTAACAGTCATGTTTCTGGAACGTGGGAGGAAGCTGGAATACCCGGAGAGAACCCATGCATGCACAGGGAGAACATCCAAACTCTGTGCAGAAAGACCCCAGGCCGGGAATCGAACCCAGGACCTTCTTGCTGCAAGGCAACAGTGCTACCAACTGCTCCACTGTGCAGCCCTAAATACAATACCCTACTATCAAATTTATATACTCAAATACATATAAAGACACCATTTACTCATTTTCAGACTCACAGTCACAGAATATGATGAAGTTTATCAATTCATAGCATAAATAGTCTTCCTGTTTCCAGTATCCTTTCAAAAAAACAGAAAAAGCAATAATAATAATATTTGCTGAACCAGATTCAAGTAATACATACACCCATATATATATACATACGCATCTACCTGCATTCATAAATAACATATACCTATTTACACACCCACATATATTTACACACTTATACAACCCTGCACCCAGTTGTCCAAGTCATCCACAGTGCTGTAATTCCCAGCCACATTCATCACCCTTGTTCATCATCATACTTTTGAATAGTAACCATTTTGAGTCTTTTCTTAAAATACCTCATGCTTGGACTTTGCTTTAGCTCTTTAGTGAGTTTATTCCAGATCTCCACACTGATAACAGAAATGCACATTCTTTTCATTGTTGTTCGAACATTCAACGTTCTGAAGCTGAGGTTTTCTCTGTAGTCATATCCCCCCACTCTATCATTAAATCATTTTTGAATATTTTCTGTAATAGCTTGTTTCTAACTTTGTACATGAACTGTGCAGTTTGAAACTCTACCAAATCTGGGAGTTTCAGGAAATAAGAATCAATAAATAAATTGTTGTTATGACAATTAAAATCAACCTTGTGAACTATTTGAGTGGCTCTTTTCTGTAATGTGCATGATGGTTGAAGTGAAGATTTGTAAGTGTTGCCCCAAACGTAAAGTAAATAGTAAAGAATATGAAGGGCAGAGGAGTTTAGACATTTTCTAGCATTACAGAGAACTGCAATACTTCTAGCTATTTTATATTGAACATATTTAATATGAGGTTTCCAACATCTTATTATTTTATAATAAGATCCAACAGATCAAAAACTGAATTTTAGTCACTCTCTCCACAGTCACATTATCAATTATTATTTGTAAATTTATATGCCCTTTACAATTCCCGAATAATATAAACTTGGTTTTATCTAAATTTAGTGATAATTTGTCTATTTCAAACCACTTTTTCAGTTTACATAACTCTAAATTAATTTCTATCCAGAGCTGCTATAAATTTTCCCCTTTACAAAAAATGTTTGTATCATCTGCAAATAAAACAAAGTTAAGTGTTTTGGAAACCTTACATATATCACTTATGTGTAAGATAAACAACTTTGGTCCCAATACTGAGCCTGGGGGAACACCACAAACAACGTCCAATCACCCAATTGCACAAACTGTTGCCTGTTGCTGGGAAAACTTTTCATCCAGTGCAAAACTCCTCTTAGATCACAGGGCTCCAGTTTCTTGATGAATATTTCATGACCAATTGTATCAAATTAATTTTTAAGTCAATAAATTCCCCAACAGCAGATTTCTTTTTATCTAATGCACTGGTCACCTCTTCTATTAAATTAATAACTGCCGTCGCTGTGGATCTTTGTGACCTAAATCCATACTGTGTGATGTCTATTCCCAGATTTATATTGTGGGATGGCTTTTGCCATTTTCATTTTTGTGGAAATATACCCGTTTGAATTGACAGATTACAAATATATGTTAGCTGCTGAATAATTTCCACAATCACCTTCTTTATTGTTATCATGTTAATACCATCGCAGTCAATTGACCTCTTATTTTTACATTTATTTACTATATCTATAATTTCTTTGATAAACAAGAAATCTGGATTTCTACTAATGTGTCATTTAGTGTTTCATATACTGTGGGCTGCGGAATTTCTTCTGCCAATTAAGGCCCCATACTTCCAAAATATTTATTAAAATGATTAACTATCTCTTGTATGTTATTAAGGTTTTTATCCATATTTGTAAAGTGTTGAGGAAAGCTACTCTGCCTGGAGATATTTCTAATGACACTGTTTAAAACATTCCAGACACCTTTAATATTTTCTTTATTTCTCCAGAAGCTCTCTTTTACATAGATCTGTTAGTTCTCATTCTTTACTCTCTAACATTATTCTTCTGCATGTTCCACGTGTTCGAACAGAAAAAGGGAAGCAAGCATTCAGTGTGATGCTCCTACAACGTGGAATCAACTTCAGTCGGAACTCAAGATGTCGGAAATTATTTCATTGGATTTATTTCGATTGGGTCTTAACAAGATTCTATGAAACAGTGTCACTGCTTTTATTGTTTTATTCTTGTGAATATGTATTAATTGGTTTTATTTTGTAACCAGATTACTGTGTATTGCAGAAAATGAGATCCAGATCTCAACGGGGTTTACCTGGTTTAAAAAAAAGGAAAAATAAATAAATAAATAAAATACAATTTCTATCCAACTGTTTGCTATAATAATCTTGTTTTGCTATCTGTAAAATAGCAGTTAATTTGTTCTTATATTCTTATATTTATTTTCCACCTCTATTGATCAATGCTTTAAGAAGTCTCTTTTTACAGCCATTTTGCAGTCTCTTAGTGATCCATGGAGTTTCTGAATATTTTTTTTTTTATGAATAAACTTAATATTGGGACAGTTTTTTTTTTTTTTTATCATGTAACGATTAAAAAATATTCAGAAAATTATCATTTTCTTTTAATACCGACTCCCAGTTTTGTTTAGAGATTTTATCATTAAATGCTTTTATAGATTCTTCAGTCCTTAGTCTTCTAGAAATTGGATTACTCTTATCTTTCAATTGTTTTTTTCACAAACCACAAAAACAGGTAAATGATCACTAATATCATTAAGTAATAATAAGGTGTGGTAGGAAAGGATGAAACAAAGATAACCACAACCTTGTGTGGTAAAATCCATTCAAGAAAATTAGTGACTTTCCAGAGGAATTATACAAATGGAGCAGTTCTGCTGTCTGGATCTGGTATTTGGTGCATATATACCAGATTGGTGTTTGAACGGACGGCGGAGTCCGGCGGTAACAGGCGCTTAAATTCCGTGTTAAAAGGTTTTACACCTTTTCCTGTTGTGGGCAACAGGAAAAGGTGGTACTTTATTCTATGTTGCATGACTTTGTGTTTTGTGTTTATGATGTAAAGCACTTTGAAATGCCTTGTAGCTGAAATGTGCTATACAAATAAAATTTGATCAATTGATAATTCAATACAATTTCGTCCAGTTTATGCCACCAAATGAACATACTTTTCAGAAGCCTGAAATTTGTATTTAAAATGTTAGTTTTTTACTGATTTTATGTATGATTAAAATTTCCTGAGACACTGAAACTTGTTTATCTTGAATTTTGAAAACTCAGAATTTTCATGAAGTTTCTTCAGCAATGCCCTATGAGCAAACCAGCCAATGTTGAAACTGATTGATCAAAATCTGTAGTAGAACTTCAATCAAATTGGGTCAAAATTGGAACTTCAATCCAAGACAGTCAACTTCCTGCTTGATGTGGTTACCTGGTATTAATGATGTACTTCTAGTTTACCTTTAACATACTGATTAAATATTAGTTTAAACATGCATATAATCACTATGTTAAATGATGAAATGCATTTCCATAACTTGTTTATGTAATAGATTTTGTAGAGTATGTTAAGGTCAAGTGACGGTCATGCCTTTGTTTGTCAGTTTACTGAAATATGTCTAAACATTCTGTCAATATTGGAAGTTGGGTGGTCCAATATATGACTGTTCAGGTTATCAGATCAGAGCTGCAGCCTTGAAAGGACTTTTACAGAATCTGACCTACACTTCAACCACTGTCATCATCAAAGTTATTTTCTTTCATTATGCAAATCCTCTGAAAAACCTGTGAATTTTTACAGTTTGGTATTAAATTAGCTTTTTTAGGGTCTTCAAATTTCAGACACGTCTTCTTTTTATTCTCCTAAATGAGAGTATGTAATTATTATTTTTGCTGTTTACATGCTTCTCTTCCTACAAAAGGAAAGAGAAACAATAACAATATTACAATGATAGTTTTGTACAATATCAATAATGATGTTTTGATTGAACATTACAAAAACTGTGTTGGTATAAAATTTGTATAGTATAAAGATGACTAACTCAGAAGTGACATAGAATCAACCATATTAAAAAAACATTCAAAATCCTTTGTTTCTAAGGTAAAGTGCCTCCTTTGAATTCTGCTTGATCAGATGAAACTGTAGGCCATTTCTCCCTCAGTCATCTGCTCCCATATCATTTCTTTTTTTCTTTTTTTTTGTTGGTGTTTTATTTTTTTTTCCATCAGCTGCTACAGCTCCAGTTGAAAATTGCCTGGGCATTATTTAATTGTATCAAGTGTAGCAAAGATATTAGATGTCAGAAATTAACAGAATTTACTTTTTTAAATTCCAGAATTTTTAAAGACATTTATGTAAAGTGAGGTGTGGTAATTTATGCCTAGTGGTCAACACTTTTAAAGACATCAATATTTCAGAATGATACAGTATGTCTGTGTCAAGGTATGTTTGCTTTCTCAGATAGTTTGCTCATAATATTCTTATGACTGAAACAGAGAAAACCACTGCATAATTTTTCCCCAGGCTATGTAAGTATTAACAAAACACCTGCAACAATCTGAGCTGAAACTCCATTGTGCTGTTCTGTGGAAGACGGAGGGAACTGGATCTGTGGAGACCACAGAAAAGAACATAAAACCAGTTGCATTAATTTAACTCTACAGAACAAAAGCTAAAATGGGGTTCTGAGGGAACACACAGATTGGTTTCCATCTTTTACTCATGCTTCTGCTACCCCATATTTCCCCATCCCCCACTCCATGAACCCCCTGCTGCACTCCCTGCAACCCCCCAGCATCTTCAGGGCTCTACCAATGGGAGGCTTTCAACCACATTCCTTCCCAGAGACAAGAACTTCCAGGTCTGGTGTAATCATTCTCGCTGCCTGTCATGCTGCTTTACTTGTATCACGTGTTCAATGCCGAATCATTTCACATCACAGGGTTACAGATTTGCCAAAACACGCAATATGTGGTTTTTATGGTTGCTACCCCTGGGCTTGACAACTGTCAGTCTGGTGAAGTCTCTCAGAAAAATATCATAACACATGCCCGTTTTATCCATCATTCCGTTGTGTTAAAAATGTTTTGTATCTACAAACATTGCATTCCAAAATCAAAATAAGAATTGTTGGGAAACTATGTATCATCTGACTCACTACCAGAGCTCAAAGATGCTGGAAAGGATATGGGCTCAGGATTAAATCCAATCCAATCCAATCCATTTAATGTCAAGATCATTCACACAAGTTGTATGTGGTAATGTGATTACACTTCATGAAACTGTTAAATTAAAGCAGTATATTTGGAAGCATCCCTGAATTTGCTACAAATCTTTTTTTTTCTTTTGTTTTTTGTTTTTTGCCTCGTTTACAATTGAGATAATTAGCAGGGCAGGAAATACAGAACCTAGAAACAAACTGCTCTCGTTAAATATGGGTCATTGCAATCTGAAGGATTTTATGTTGTACCCACTGGACTTTAAAGTAAGAATCCAGGTCATGCAAAGGAAGTAGTTCAAGGCTGACATTGTATCACACCAGAGACTCACTGAGTATGTGCAGTGAAAGATGCCTAAGTCAAAATCGGATCAACAGTCTTCCCTGTTTAAAGTGTGAAAGTGTGAAACAAAATTTTTCACTAGGATTTTAGAAGTCCTGGTAATTCACCCAGCAACAGGAATGAAATACTGTACAGCATGTCATGGGAACAAAATACAATAATTCAGTGGGGAAAGTAACAGAAACACACAGAACTTCTACTGAAAAGAGGATCTATTTTTAACAGTAACACCAAGCAGGTAGATAAAAAAGTTATCTTTTAATAAGGGGGCAGCTGAATCACACTGAGCTAGCTGTATCCACACTGCTAGCACAGATGAGTGAACATTGTACCTACAAAATGTAATAAGTTCAGTTCAGATTACACTCACCAGGAGTATAGAAACTAAGACTATTCTTTATAATATTTGTATGGTTTTGTGTAGCTTAGATCAATGTGTATCTACATGTTTCATTAGCCTCAGCAGCGAAAGCCCAGCGAACACTGATTATGTATATATATGTATATACACTGCCTGGCCAAAATAAAAGTCGCCACCTGGATGTAACTAAGCAAATAGGTACAAGCCTCCTTTCAGCTGGCAACAAGTTATTTAACCCCAGCTGATGCAATGAGTAACTCCTCATTTCTTAAACAACCATGGCAAAAGACACATCCTGTGGTCGTGGAAAAGACGTTAGTCTTTTCAAGAAGGGTCAAATCATTGGCATGCTCAGTTTGCTAGGGAGCATAAAGATTGGACTCTGGAGGAATGGAAGAGGGTCATGTGGTCTGATGAGTCCAGATTTACCCTGTTCCAGAGTGATGGGCGCATCAGGGTAAGAAGAGAGGCAGGTGAAGTGATGCACCCATCATGCCTAGTGCCTACTGTACAAGCCTGTGGGGGCAGTATTATGATCTGGGGTTGCTGCAGTTGGTCAGGTCTAGGTTCAGCAACATTGTGTGCCCAAAGAATGAGGTCAGCTGACTACCTGAATATACTGAATGACCAGGTTATTCCATCAATGGATTTTTTCTTCCCAAATGGATCGGGCATATTCCAAGATGGCAATGCCAGGATTCATCAGGCTCATCAGGCTTGTGAAATCCATCATCAATACAAGATCTTGGTGAAAAATTAATGCAACACTGGATGGAAATAAATCTTGTGACACTGCAGAAGCTTATTGAAACAATGCCACAGCGAATGCGGGCTGTAATCAAAGCTAAAGACGGTCCAACAAAATATTAGAGAGTGTGACCATTTTTTGGTGGCGACTTTTATTTTGGCCAGGCAGTGTATGTATATACAATAGCCGACTGGATAGCTCAATAGATAAGGCACCAGTATATCACCCGAGAGGGCGGGGTTCAAATCCAGTCTGGGTCCTTAGGCAAGACCCTTCAAGCTACTGCCTACCTCATACCATGAGAGATACTAAGTTGCATAACCTGCCGGCTCAGACGTCGCCCGGCGTCAGGTGTTGGGGAACCAGAGCACCTTGATGACAAATGGGCTACTGGAACAAGACGGAAATGGGCGAGAGACTTAACTGCAAGTCCCCACCCAGTGAAGGGATACATGGCTCAATTGAGCGAATCAGAGCTGAACGAGACAGCTGCTGACCTGAGAGAGAGAATCATGACCCGAATAACAACCAGGCCTCCTCGGTGCCAATTACAACGGCTGAGTGAAGTACCATCAGAAAGTCTCATTGAGAATGTGAATGCAGCATTGAGAACGATCCCTACTGTGGCATTCCGTGATGGTGTAACCATACAATCAATTTTGTTTGTTGCCAACAACGCCACCTGGGGTTGCCACCCAGGAACTAACAATCAAGGACACAGGTCCGGTTTTGCAATAAGCAGGAGACAGGTTTCAAGTCAATAATAATTTATTATCAGAAAATAAAAATACTTGTACCTGAACGAACAGGAATCTCACAAAATAAATCCAACTAGGCTTACCAGTGGATACGACCAGGTCCTGGATGGTAGGCGCCAAAACAAAGAAAATAAAAACAAACACCCGTGAAATCACTCACTCTTTGTAGTTCCCTCCACCTAGTGGTGTTAATCACTTCACAAGCACACCAAAAAGGAACGCCGCATCCAGGCCCGAGCGCACCACCGGCGGTCTAGAAAATAAACTAAACAAAAGAAAGAAAATTTGTTAAAATACAGACAATGAAAAAGACATAGAACTGTATATAAGAAAACCCATAAAATCCCTGTGCTTGACAGGTGCAGCGAGATGAGCAATCCGGAACAGAACGCGATCAGCTGCTCCTTGTTCTGATTTCAGGGGGTTGGGAGGCGTGTCCCACACGCAACAGTTTCCCTCGCTTGACTGCTAATTAAGCGGTCACTCAGTCCAGGCAAAGCAGCAGCGTTAAGTGGGTGGCCAACAGTGATGATTCCTAAGATACATTTTTAAAAACAGTTTAAAAACAGGATAAAAAAAATAAGATTCATCACAGAGTCCACATACCGATCAGGTCCAACTCCTTTCACTTCCACACAACAGGAACATTCAAACTTCAACCTTTAACAGGGACCACTCCACCCACAATCAAACGGGGAGATAACTACCCCTGTATGTCTCTGCTGATAAAAAGCTCCATCACTATAATGAGCAAACAATTGTAAATGCGTGGGCAGCCAACCTTACCTGCACTCAGAACACAGACAGCTCAACACAGAAGCGCAATGCGCGACGTGTAGCCAGCAAACAACAAGTGCCAGTCTGCAGCTTAACTCAGCTTTTATACTGAGCACACTTGCAATCACCCTGCCAGCAGGTGCAGCCTCCACCTACTTCCTGCCACACTACCAATATCATAACAGAAACCAATGAGCTGATCTACAACTCAGCATCAGTGATCCTTGAGATACTTGGCTGTAAGAGCAACCATGAGACCCAATACCCACCATGGAAAAGACGGTTGAGGCTAAAATCAAGGTAACAAGGAGGGAAGTGAGCCAACTATCAGAGCTCCACAAGGATACAATGAAAAGACAAGTGCCCAGAAAGTACAGGCAGATGCCCATACCTGAAGCACTCGAAACTGCCAAACAGAGGCTTGGCCAGCCGCCTAAAGAGATACACAAGGGAGAATCCAGAAGGATTAACTGGCTCTTCTCCACACAACCAGCTAAGGTGTTCTCTCAATGGCAGGGTAATAACAACAGAGCAGACCCACCAAGGCTGGAGACTGAACAATACTGGAAAGGCATATGGGAAAGGGAAGGCGTCCCACAACAGCAATGCACAGTGGTTGATCTCTCTACGAGAGGACCATAGCAACCTCCCTAAGCAAGCCCCGGTAACCAACACTGTGACAGATGTCCAAGAAAGAGTCTCAGGTATGAAAAACTCGACAGCACCAGGGCCTGACATGATCCATGCCTACTGGCTAAAGACACTCACTGCCCTCCATGAGCGACTGGCAGGCCAATTGAACCAGCTGCTACAAAGTGGGACTCACCCTGAATGGTTAACTGAAGGGCGCACAATCCTAATCCAGAAGGATCCATCAAAGGGTCCAGTCCCACGAAACTACCGACCAATAACCTGCCTCTCCACAACCTGTAAGCTCATGTCAGGCATCATAGCGGCCAAGATAAGCAAACACATGGATAAACACATGAGCACGACACAGAAAGGTATCGGTGTAAATAGTAGAGGAGCCAAACACCAACTCCTTGTAGACCGCACAGTTGCCCGAGACTGCAAAACCCGACACACCAACCTGTGCATGGCTTGGATTGATTACAAGAAAGCCTATGACTCAATGCCGCATACTTGGATCATTGAATGCTTAGAGATGTATAACATCAACAGGACTCTGAGAGCCTTCATTGCAAGCTCGATGAGGCTGTGGAAAACCACCCTTGAAGCCAACTGCAAACCACTTGCACAAGTGTCCATCAAATGTGGCATATACCAAGGAAATGCTCTGTCCCCGCTACTGTTCTGCATAGGCCTGAACCCCCTCAGCCAAATTATCAACAAGACTGGCTACGGATACCGACTCAAAAATGGGGCCAACATCAGTCACCTTCTCTACATGGATGACATCAAGCTGTATGCCAAGAGTGAGCGAGACATCGACTCACTGATCCACACCACCAGGATCTACAGCACGGACATTGGGATGTCATTCGGACTAGAGAAGTGTGGTCGGCTGATCACAAAGAGGGGGAAGGTGATCCGCACAGAAGGGGTCTCACTCCCAGAAGGAACAATAGCAGACATAGAGGACAGTTACAAGTACCTAGGTATACCACAAGCAAATGGCAACCTCGATGAGGCCACAAGAAAAGGAGCCACAGCTAAATACCTCCAACGAATAAGGCAAGTCCTGAGAAGCCAGCTCAATGGCAAGAACAAAATCCGTGCGATAAACAGCTATGCCCTGCCAGTAATCAGATACCCTGCTGGAATAATTAGCTGGCCAAAGGAGGAGATAAAAGCCACAGATATTTAGACTAGAAAACTACTAACAATGCATGGAGGGTTCCATCCCAAATCCAGCACCCTGAGACTGTACACGAGCCACAAGGAAGGAGGCAGAGGACTAGTGAGTGTGAGAACCACTGTCCAGGACGAAACAACTAAGATCCATAAATACATCAGGGACAAAGCCTCAACAGACAATGTGCTCAGTGAACGTCTCAGACAACAGGGAACGGAGGTTGAGGTGCCAGAGATACCATCATGGGAGGACAAGCCCCTACATGGGATGTACCACCAGCAAATAACCCAAGTGGCTGATATCAGTAAATCCTACCAATGGCTGGAAAAAGCTGGGCTCAAGGACAGCACAGAGGCCCTCATCCTGGCCGCCCAGGAACAGGCCCTAAACACCAGAGCAATAGAAGCCCAGATCTACCACACCAGACAAGACCCAAGGTGTAGGTTGTGCAAGGAGACAGTCCAGCACATAACAGCAGGGTGCAAGATACTGGCAGGGAAAGCGTACATGGAACGACATAACCAAGTGGCAGGCATAGTGTACAGAAACATCTGTGCAGAATATGGACTGGAAACCCCGAGATCAAAGTGGGAAACACCCCCAAAGGTGGTGGAGAATGCCAGAGCTAAGATCCTGTGGGACTTCCAGATCCAGACAGACAGAATGGTAATGGCGAACCAACCAGACATTGTCGTAGTGGATGAACAACAGAGGAAAGCCGTTGTGGTAGATGTAGCAATACCAAGCGATTGCAACATCAGGAAAAAGGAGCACGAGAAACTGGAGAAATACCAGGGCCTCAGGGAGGAACTGGAGAGGGCCTGGAAGGTGAAGACCACAGTGGTGCCTGTGGTCTTCAGGGTCCTTGGGGCAGTCACCCCCAAACTGGAGCAATGGCTACAACAGATCCCAGGAACAACGTCAGACATCTCAGTCCAGAAATGTGCAGTCCTTGGCACAGCCAAGATACTGCAGGACCCTCAAGCTCCCAGGCCTCTGGTAGAGGACCCGAGCTCAGAGGATAAGAACCACCCACGGTGGGTGAGAAGGGATTTTTATTTTATTTTATATAATCTATGTATCATCACATGCATTGAATTTGTATGTGATGATACAAATTTAATGAAATGTGGTACACTTGTAAAACGTTCCAAAAACTACACAAAAATATTTGCACCCATGCTCAACAAACAGGAAATTGGACATCTTGGGTTGAACTTATGATTTTGACCCCCGTTTGGTGATTTATAGCTTTGATCAATTTGATTTGATCAAACTCCTCCAAGCTGATTGATCATCAGCTTGAAATTTGATGAGTTCACTCATAAAGAATGGGAGATCTAAATTTCTCAAAATCCTGACTTTTTGAGATGTCAAAGAGGCAGGGCCAGGCCTCAAACTTCAACTGCATGCCAAAAATATATAAATTACAACAACTCTTCTAGATTTCGTTTTAGATCATGTCTATCACAGTTGAGGTGTACTGTACCTTTGATGAAACATACAGACAATATTCTTTGTAAGTGGAGAAGGTTAAAAACTTGGTGGTGTTTTACAGATTTATTCTCCTCACTGTACATTCACAGTTATGTAATGATACAAATTTAATGTATGATTACAAATCATTCATCCGATGAGTCATTGTGCTCTCCTCCTGTGTTGCATTCTCTGACAAGCACAATGCTTGAAACATAGCTAAAGCTGTAATGATGTTTTATTAATATCAGTCTATGTGACTTCGATTATCATATTTTGATGTCTCTCTGCTGCTTAAAAATAAATACGTTGCAAATGTTTTAATCCTGAAAAGGAACAATGCCCTGCAACACTGGTTCTCTTTTCACTCAATAAGAAAAAGGCTAATTGTTGGCAAATTTGAGGATAAAAGGGTCAGTGGTGATAGTACAGTCATGTGACAATGGGTGAGACACAGAGAGCACTGAATGCTGGAGTATGCAAGAGAATTGGAAAGAAGACAGTGAGAGCTCTGATCAGGAAAGAAAACACTGAAAGGCCATTCAAAATCAAACCTTTGCTTGTTTCAGATGGAAAACATATGCACACATTTTACTCTCTGACCAAGACTTTTACTCAAGGCTTTCATCTATCTGCCCATGACATTCATGGGCAGATTAAACAAAAATTATGTTTTATCCAATAGAGCTTGCTGCTGAGTTCTTCAATTCATTCATAGTTTATGACATTTGAAGAAACTTTTTCTTCAAATGCCTGCCAGTTGACTACTGAAGATAGACATCAGTACCTTCATGACTCCAAAAGGGATAAGAGTGTCAGAAAATGGATGGACATCTGTATATATGTACATATTTAATGGACTAGAATCTAAATGTGTTGTTTTTATTCTATCTTATTGAATGTCTACCTTAAACCCTGAGAGAGTAAGCAGTTAAAGGAAGGGTTCCGGAAGTGTCTCTCCTTTTAAAAGTAAAGAAAAGGGAACACAAGTGCTGCAGCTGAGATCTTAGACACACATTCAGAGATTGGTGGACTGAGAAACACAGTGAAACGGAATGAAAAAGAAACTAGTGTAAACTCTTGTTTTAAGGTTTGGTTGCATAATTGCTTTGGTTCTGTCAGGTCCTGGGTTATTTTTAGTTGTTTTGGAGTTTGATTTATTGATTCTAGCTTCATTATTATATTGTCTTCCTCAGTCGCTTTCTTTGATTAGATCAGCCTTGTTTCAGTTTTACTTTAGTCAGTTATTTGATGATTCTAATGATGATTTTAATTTATTATGTCTAATTGTTTCTTATGGCTGATTATTCTTTAAAAACTAAAGAATCATTAACAAATAAAATTATTAAAACACTTCGTGGGGACTTCATTTGTATAATGTGTTTAACCTGTGAGATGAGTTACTGAGATACAATATTTTCATAAATATTCATAAATAGAAATATGTCAAGATCTGATTGCAACCTTTCTGCGTGTACTGAAGGGGGCAGCAATACGCCATAGTTTGGTTCATCCCACCTCATTCATGGGGAAGAAGTAAACAAAAGCTATTATCTTGAAACTTTTGGAGTGTAGCACAAGACTCCAAAAGTTATGGTGTCTTATGTCTGCTATAGTAAGAGGTTATGGTGTTACGAGTTGTTCTGTTCAGGTAAGTTTGTCCTTTCAAATACTCCTGGGCGCGACTGCAGTGAGTCATTTGTTGTCGGTGAACTTGTTGGTAAAGCTGGTTAGATAACGAGGGCATTAATGTTCTCAGCACCTATGTGCTCTGCGGCTAGCAGCTAGCAGTCTGTTGTGTTAGTTGAAGTTTATGTGCCTGTTCACAGTTAAGCGTTCACAGTTAAGCGCCTCTAACGTCGGGTTTTTTAATGTTTAGAAGGTAAGCCAATAATTTTTATTCTTAAGTCACTCTTTGGTCACTCTTTTTCACGTTTTTCACGATTCTCGAACCAATCCAAGACGGTCGGGAAAAATAGTAGAGGGTTTTGTATAAGCCATTCAGTAGTCGAAACACAAATATTCAATCGTTTCAAGTATTTGTTACGTTAAGTGGATATGAAGTCTAGTCATTCTGTCCGAACTCCAGATGAGGCAGAAAGTTGAGGTGGTAGTTTGCTGGCTGGCAGCATTCAGAACAGACTACGACCAGCGTCTGGAGTTCAGAGCCATCTAAGATAAATAAAACTCATGAGTCAGGCTGTTAAAACTCTACAACAGATCTGTTTTTTGTTTTTTTTTCGGGGTTAGTTGGGTTAACACCTTATATAAATGATGGATGTTTGGATGGTTTAAACAACTATTTTATTAGCCTACCACAGATTACCACTAGTTAGTAGTTAACTAGAGCTGGTAAACTAAAACTAACTGTTTTATCTAAGGTTAGAAACAGAGAACATCAGCAACAAAACACAAAAATTATAAGCTGAAAGCGATGTCTGAACCTGTTTTATTCACCCATTTTCCTGATCATAGTTCTGCAAAATACAGTACCATATATCATTAGCTGTTTGGATACAATATTTGCATTCGAACAATGCAAATTCAGGTACAAAATTTTTGTACCTTAGCATTGTATTTGCCTACTTGGCTAAACTATCGCTTTTATACTCACAGCTGTTACTAATCTTAACAATTAAAACCCTGATGCTCAGGGGAAGACATTGTAATTGAACAGGATATCCATCCACCCATCCTTCCTTCCATCCATTTTCTAACATCATTATCCTTAGTGGGAATCTGAGGGGTGCTGGTGCCTATCTCCAGCAGGTCAACGGTCCAGAGGCAGGGTCACCCTGGACAGGTCACCAAATCCATATTCATTCATTTGCTCCTCAGTTAGAAATTGTCACACTCCACATACTCACCTTCTAATTACAGATATACTTCTTTTTTTTTTTTTTTCTCTCCGAAGAGTTTTTGCGGCACTAGTGGCTCGTATTTTTTACAGTAGGCAGACAGGAAAGAGGGCGAGGAGAGGGGGAAGACATGCGGCAAAGGTCGCCAGGACCGGGAGTCGAACCCACGACGTCCGCGTCGAGGACTGAGGCCTCCAAACGTGGGGCGTGCTAACCCCCTGCGCCACCACAGCACGCCCCACAGATATACTTCTAACATACAGATTCCTTGTAGATTTTTTTTTCTCCCCAGTTGTGACTATGGGGATTTCAGTTTCCTGCATCTCTAAGGAAACAACCCTCATTGATAAAGAAGACAACTTGTCTTCTCCTGTGGAAGATGGAACGATGGAGAATGGCAAAGTGCCTGACGTCTCCCAGTTTCCTTACGTGGAATTCACTGGAAGAGACAGCGTGACGTGTCCAACATGTCAGGGCACCGGGAGGATCCCCAGAGGTGACCATGTACTTCATATATTGCACCCAATATATAAGCTGTTCTTGAAAAGGTAATGAAGCTTTTTCAGTGTTTGACCACATAAGTTTATATTGAAGTAAGCAAGATGATGAAGCAAATCAAGTTGTGATTGGAGCTAACTTAAAGCCAACGGCAAGGACAAGTCCAGCATCACTGTTTGCTTCCTGTTTTCCAGAACAGGAGAATCAACTTGTTGCATTGATTCCATACAGTGACCAAAGACTGCGGCCAAGAAGGACGTAAGTATTCTTAGATCTTTTTTTGAAGACGCATCTGGGGCACTCAAACCTGAAACCACATGTTGACATTTTTTTATTCTGATACCCGTCTTCCAAAATTGATGGTTTCTGGTCTCCCAAAACACCAGATCCTTGTAGACACAGACAAAACAAAATACATTTGCAGATACACTTAATCTTGCCTAAATTCCAAACTGATGCTTGGAGCTAATTTCCTGACTTGATCGGCACTGTCAGCTGCAGTCATACAGGGTGTGTCTGTAAATGAATGACCTTTATGAATAGAAAGCATCTCCATTCTTAAATGTGCAGTTTATGTGATCCACAAATGGTCCTAATAAAAGGAACATTGGCCTAAACAACACGATTCTGTCATACTGCAGTATTGACTTTAACAACATGTTGATTTCCCCACTCACTCCAAGCTGTCTCTTTTTAAACCCTGCCTAAAAACTCTGTTAAAAGGCCACTTTCACTTTGTTGATTTTGCTCTCTAACTTTTCTGTTTTCTTTTGTATTTAATTTCTGTCTTACTTCTTCTTTTTGCTTCCATTTTTTTTGTACGGTGCCCCATTGTGCCCTAGATGTCTTTTAAATAAAATATGTCATTATTAGTAGTAGTACAGAAAACTACTACTAATAAAACTCATTAGTCATTCTAAATCTAGATTTATCAATACAATGAGTACAGGTTTCCACACTATTTTTACATCTGCCTGTTTTGTGCACTGTAAGTTTCAGAAATTTTTCATACTGCGACCTTTCAATAAGCTGCAAACTCTTTCATGCTTGAGGGCCCGGACTGATAAAAATTGACTTGAGTCTTGCAGAAAAGTTAACTTTTAAGTTGAAACCTTTCATAATATTAGTTTTTACAATAACTTTTACAGAAGATTAAGGGTATTGAGGTAATCCAATCCTTGGTTCATGCAGTTCAGCTGATAGTCGAATATCATTTTGCTTGCAGAGGTATACAGGAGGTTTGCAATTGGATCAATTAAAGCTCCTCACCTCACCAAGAAGAAAAAAAGCAACATTTGTCTAAAAGGTTTGAACCAAAGGTGTATAGATGTCATTGAGGAACTGCATCTGTATGGATCACAGGGCTTCCCCCAGAGAACTAGTTAAGTTCTTTGATATCATTCCACCAGAAACCTACCCTGTTTTTATTACTAGGTAATTATATGTTACTGTCGGACATTATTGAAAATACTTTAACACACAAATATAGTCTTAAAAGAAATCAACTCAAAAAATATACAAATTATATAAATTTTTTGTACATAGTCCATCAGCTATGTGCTTGGTGTTAAACAGTCTATGTAATACTAGTCACATTGAGAGATGGCATAAGTGAACTAAACAGCAGATTAGAAACCCTCAAACTTTCTTGGACTCCATCCATCCATCCATTTTCCGTCACCCTTCTCCCTAACGGGGTCGGGAGTTGCTGGTGCCTATCTCCAGCTGCGTTCCGGGCGAGAGGCGGGGTACACCCTGGACAGGTCGCCAGTCTGTCGCAGTTCTTGGGCTCCATTAATGTTAATATTTTAACACAGGCCATCATTCTAGAGTTTTTTTTTTTTATAGAGAATGACAATGTTATTAGGTTTGAGCGAACCTAATAACATTGTGATGCACAAATGGTCCTAAAAAAAATCAGTTTCAGCATAGATAAACATTCCCGAAATGCCAGAATGAGAGAATTTTACCAACATCTGGTAGAACTGAGTCTGATTAAGATTAAGGCTTAAGAGAGTTGGCATGTTTACTTTTTAAAAGATTGTTATGTTACCATAGCTACAATCTGATTCTATGAGTCCCAGCAAATCACTAATTAGGAGTGATTGTTTTTAAGCTTGGACAGTTAAACTTGGTCAGATTCCACCAAATGTGTACTGAAATGTTGTTAGGAGTTCTGATGTAAATTGTCCAACTTTTTCAAATAATTTTCTTGATCCTCATCAGGAAGTTGTATGTAAGCACATCAGTGGTGCTGTGCCTGCTGCTGTCCAGTCTGGCTGTTTTCTTCCTCTTCCCTCGTTCCATTGATGTATCTAATGTGGGAGTCAAGTCTGTTTATGTCAGCTATGACCTGGATCAGCACATCGTCTATCTCAACATCACAGTGAGTTTGGTGTGCTCCTCTCCCCTTCCTATTCTTTTATAGCAGCAGTATTGGGTTACTTTGCTTTAGTCTACTTAAGCATGCCTAAGACATACAAAGATGCTCTAATATCAGTTAACTACTGCTTTAGCTGGGAAAGCACAAACAGGGGAACAGATCTGTCATCAGCTACAAATCAGAATAAACTTCTAATTGTAATAGCAGAATCCTCCTGCTGCTGTTATTTGATATTTAAACATTTTTATACTTACTGATCCAGTTAGTTGTGGCACATCTGCACGAAGACTCAAGTTTAGGCAATTTAGGCATTTCCTAAATTCCTAATGGCATTTAAGAAATGCCATCATTCTGACATTCCCGAAATGCCAGAATGAGAGAATTTTACCAACATCTGGTAGAACTGAGTCTGATGAGCTCATCATATGAACTACTTCTCAGCCCAACGCTCCTAACAGCATCACGGACAAACATTGTTGTGTTGAGTGGAAGCTACTTAAAGAGACAGAGGCCAATTTCAAGTTATCAAATTGTGAAGTCAAGAGTTATGTTTGACATGTGGAGCATTTTTACAGCTTAAGGTAATATAGTTATTTGATTGTGCTCTAAAGGCTTTGTGCGCCTGATAAATACATAACACTAAGCCTTCCACCATAACAAATTGTTCTGGATATAAATGGTAATTGTCAGTTATTGAGATAAACCATAAAGTTTTTGTTTTGAAACCATTTTCAAGTAATGGCATAACAATGCAATAACACATTCTCAAAGATCAATAAATTTTCTAATGAACATTTGGATATTTAAATTTTGAATATTTAAATGTCCAAAATAAACCAAACAGAAACAACAAATGAATTATGAAATCTTTCCTTCAGAAAAGACCTACCTGAGAGAAAAGCACCAGACTGAAGACTGCTGTGATCCAGTTTTTGGTAGAAAGAGAGAAAAGAGAAAAACAATAAGTCGTGCAAATGGAAATTATTGACTTTGTTTTAATTTATCATGCAATTAATTGATTTATTGCTTAATGACAGGCCTGCATAAGATTTATCCTCTGATCAAAATTCTCTAATGATCTGAAGTCGTTGACTTTATCCTGAATAGCCAACTTGTTCTCTTCAAGTAAAGTTTTCTGGACCTTTAAGAAATGCCCTATTCAAACTTTGAACACTGTTTTAATACAATACAAAGACTGACAGTAATTTATTTGGCAAGTACAGACTATTTTCACAAGCTTCCACTTTTATTTTCAAATTCTTCATATCTCTTTGATCTATATTTGTGTTGCTTTTCTAGCTTTGTATTTTTAGATTATTATTTTTGTCATTGTAGACATAAAAATGTACTCAGAAATCAAGTGACAAATGTAAGGAGAGAAAAAAAAATTAAAATCCTTACAAGAGCCTTTTAGCTGCTGATTTCCTGCTAATTAAAGCAAACAGTTTTTTAACTTCTGAATGACCAGAATCTACAGGAAATTAGGTTGAGTACTTGAGATAGGAGCTCATTATAGGACCTACTTCTCAGTGAAACGCTCTTAAGAACAGTGTTAAAAGCTTGATAGAGAAATGCTGTTGTGATGACTTCCTAATGGTGGAGTTTTATGGCATGAGCTTCTTAAAGAGACAGAGGCCCAATTTCAAGGCGTTAAATAGTGAAGTCAAATTTTTTTTGTCATGTTTGATATATGTATGTATATAGCATTCTTATAACAACTGAAGACAACAATAGCTACTCGATTGTGCTATAAAACGACACTATGTGCCTGGAACATAATACTGGCCCTTTAAGTAAGAGCAGTAAACTAAAACTAGCACTGATACATCTTTCCTCCTGCTGGTCATCCTCACAGAACACTCTGAACATTACCAACAATAACTATTATTCAGTGGAAGTGGCCAACATCACAGCACAAGTGCAGTTTGCCAGGACGGTGATTGGTAACTCTCGCATCAGTAATGTCATCACTATAAGTCCTCTGGACATGAAACGGGTACGTCTTCCTCCTCTGTCTGCACATTCACTTCTTACATAGACCCATTTGAACGACCTGCCTCTGTTTGTATTTTCAGATTGATTATATGGTCCCTACTGTCATTGGAGATGAGTTAAGCTACATGTAGTAAGTGCAGATTTTTTTTCCATGGTATGTCACAGAAATTAACCTCCAGAGATGTGGTGGAGCAATAGTGGCAGTATTAGGATTTTGTGTTTCTTTAGTTAGTTTTTAGGAAGTGGCTTAAATTTTGTCCACAGGTGACTGCAGGAGAGTCTCTGAACTTCTTGAATAGCTGCTCTTTTTGGCAGCTTGCTGTGATGTTGAGAAATGTATCATTTTAGTATCTTCTGAAAGAGTTACTAGTTAATGCCTGCCTTGAAATGTTGTTTACCACAACATATAGTCATCTTTGGTTTAATGGGACCATATTGAACCATAAGAAACTCACCTTCATATTTAAGTGTTTATCCTGAAAACATTTAAATGTTTCTGATTAAACTGCTTTACCTGGGATCCATTTTCAAACATATTTAATGTTTTCTAGTGAATACTGCACCTTGGAAACCATCAAGGTACACAACATTGTTGTCACGACTCAGTAAGTTGACCGTGTTGCTTGTTCACATATAATTCCGAATTGGCATGCGCTGGCCACTTTATTAGGCATTTCTAGTCCTGGGTTAGAACCTCTTTCCTTTCAGAACTATTATAGATCTTCATAGCATAGAATCAAAGTTGTTCGAGCTGCTTTTCCCTTTCCATCATCTAGGAGCAGTCTGTCTGTGTTTCTCTGACCTCTCACACCAACAAGGCATTTCTTTAAACAATTTGCTTTGGGTATTCTCTGTAAACCTGTACTTGTGTGTAGAAAACTTACCCGCAGTTTTTGAAGTATTCACATCTGGCAACAGTAACACATTCAACCTCTCTAGTTGCCTAAATCCATAGTGATGCTGTCCTGTGATTGGCTCCTGTGTGTCAGCAGAGTTTTGAGCAAGTTTGCTTCATAAAGTGGCCAGTGTGTGTCTGTGGTCTCTGTTTTTAGTGTGTGTTTGGCTTTAACGCATTCCTCTCCTCCTTGTGCAGTGTGACCATCACAGCAACATACTTTGGCCACTCAGAGCAGATTTCTGAGGAGATGTATCAATACGTGGACTGTGGGGGGAACACCACCACCATCAGAGGAATAACCCGACCAATTGGCAATCCTGCTGAGTAATGGCTCTCACTCAGGCTAGAGGTTTTGATTTTGTAAATGTTCAAAACTTGCTGTATTCAATCACAAAAGTGTAAAAGTATAATTAATGACAAATAAATATTTGTAAGTGAAGAGAAAGTTTAATTGTAATATAAAAAACTGTTTCTAGCTTATATAAATGAACAGTTATAAACAGTTACTAAAATTAACCTTACTAATGATAGTTGTTCTTAGCAAGCCTTTATAAATAGGAAAATAGAAGACATCACCCAGTTCTACTGGCTCCCTGAAGCACAGAGGATAGACTTTAAAATACTGTTGTTGGTTTATAAATCTCTGAACTGCTTTGCACCAAAATATATTAAAACGTGCTCTACAAATAATCAATCAAGTTTACCTGTACAGCACATCTCAGCTAACACTATATAGTCTACAATTGAGAAAACCAGTAATGATCATAACATTTTGATGAGTGCAATGTTTAATTTATTATGGTTCAAAAGAACTGTTAATAAATGGCTTTAATAAGTTATCCTTGAATCTGCTGTATACCTCAGCTCCAGGTCCAGTTTTTGGTATTGGTCCAATGATAAGCATGTTGGTGTTCAGTTTTACTACTGTAGTCATGTTTCTGAATTTCTGATTTCTATTTGGCTAGATCATTATCTCCATTGTCTATGATTTGGTGTTTGGATGGTCGGTGGTTGAGTTTGGGAGTATTTTTCTCTGTTATCAGTCACTGTATCATGAAGAAAGGAGACTGCCTTTGTTCTCTTTGCATTGCAGAAACTTTAGATTCCATTTACAGCCTCATCACCTGCTATAAGAACTTATAGTTACTGGAAGACATTTTCCACAATGCTTAACTTCACAGCTATGGAGTCTTACAAACAACAAAGCAAAAAAATACAACATTTGTTTATTCAGGATGACAATGCTGTTAAATTTGTTTTAATGGTTTCAGTTTAGATAAGTTTCAAGATTTTAAATAATTTAAATTTCAGATTTTAAGGAGCTGGAAAGTTTGCGTTGTAAAAGTTCATTGAACAATCTTCATTGTTTAAGTTACCATAGCTACAATCTGATGCTGTAAGTTTTAATCTGGGAGCTAGAGCTCTGTTTGTTCACAAACACAGCTTAGTAAATTACAATTATAACTTATTGTTTTTAAGCTCAGCCAATTAAGCTACCGTCTTCTCCCAAAATGTAATAAATCTATGCTGAAATGCTGTTAGTGGTGCTGCTGATCTTAGCAGAAAGAGGGGTCCTAAAGTCAAATTCTGCTCAAGGCCTTGTACAACCTTAGACCGGTCCTGTATGATGAGCTAAATCCACTGAACTGGATACAGAGGAACTAACAAAGAGATTTAATTTATCTGGTAGAGACCAGACTTTTCCATTTCATGTCTATTGAAATAGTTTGTAATAACCATCAGCATGTGTGAGATGTAAATGCACACAGAACATTTAATTCTTTGCTCACAAAGATGCATAATTCTCACGGGACTCTCGCCGCGCACCTCTGAAACACCCGCTGTTTATGTCTAAACGAGACTTTATGAAATCATTCATTGAGAGAGCTCACAGACATTCAGCTTAAAAAGTTAACATAGTTTTAACACATTTGGCTGTGTCTGACCTGCTGTTAAATTATGGGATGTCCTATGAATTTTAATTGTTTTTTTTTTTGTTGTTTTCATAACGTGAACATAACTCATCACTATTCCCTTTTGTGTTTTAAGCTATTTTAAAGAAGTATGTTATGGATTCCTTCCTTTTTGCATGATTATGATGTAATTTTATAATTTCTTTTATATTTTTGAAATACTAAAACAGTGATTATTATTCTTAATCTCCTTTCATGCTGCTTTAAATGAAACAAATTTGCAGTTTAATGTCTTGTTCGATATTTGTTTAAAAACAGTTCTCTAAATTCTGCCAGGCGTCTTTATTAAACATGGCCTGGGTAAATAATAGAGCAATTATTTAAGTCAAGCAATAAACATTGTCTTTTAATAAACCTCTTAACCTGTTGGTTTTGACTTGTCCAGATCTTGTTTGTACTTTGTTCTTACATTTGGGTTTAAAATATTTAATATTAATATTTAATAAAATTATGAAACCTGCACACTTATGTTTCATTTATTGTTTCTTTGTTTCAGCAAAAAGCAATGGGAGAATTATAATAATTCTAGTCATGACAGAAATATTGGGAATTTTATGGTCATATGATAAATTTTTACATGGTTCAGTGTTATGCTGATAAACAACAAACATTTTAGTTTTAAAAGCTTATGGTGGCACAGTTTTTATTCTGAAGAAAAACTATTTTTCAGAATTCTCAATCAACTTATGAGATATTTAAGAGAAACTAATGACACTTCTGTTGTCCTTAATTATTATTTAATTATTATTTGAGAGCAACTGCAGTTTCCCACTATGTGGGCCACTTAGTGGAAAGTAACACTGGTTGTTTCCTTTAGGGGAGACAAATGGGAACACAGCAAAGCATTTCAAGCACTTTTCTGTTCATCAGTAAGCACTTGAACTCTCAGTATTTAAAATGCTTACAGCTGGTCTCTTCAAAAGGTTTATCACAAAACTACACTTCAGTGAATTTTGCTGACAGTTTGCAACAAAAGACTGAAAAAAGATTTTTGTAAAAGTATAAACTTTCTAAAGATTTCTATTAAATGATGATCAGCCCTGGTCCTGCTGCACATGCTGTATGTAAAGCAGGTTTATAAGCGAGATAAAACCTCTGCATGCTTCTCATGACTGTAGTCAAGAAGAATTAATTGGACACATGATGTAGCACTGTTAGCAAGTAACACAGAATCGGATGTCATTTAAGCTTTTTAACTTAACTGATGTCTAATTCAACTCGCATACTTCACACTGAACTAAAGTTTGAACAAAAAAGTGTATTTGGATAACCAAGCATTATCTCGTGCGACCCAGACCTTCTCCTTTCTTTATGTTTCACGGCACAGTGGTGAAACTTTAAACACCTGTTCTGCCTCAGTATGGATAGATAATCCAGATCTATTATGGTTTAAAACTTCATACACAATTATGGCTGATGTGATGACTTGGATCTTTTTGTCCTTGCATTCAAATTTGTTTGACAGGTAATTGTAGCAGACATACTGTAAAATTTTAATCCCCCTGACAATGTCAGCCAAAAGTTGTTTATTAATAACCCAAGTTGGACCAACAAGGAGAGGGTGACGAATCCACCCTGGTGGTCTTGTTACTAATCCATCCCTTAGAGAGAGCCAGTAATAGTCGTTACAGGTCAGGTGTTGGAGTACTGTTACCGGGCAGGCACAGTAACCAGAAGAGCTTCACTTCCTATTGTGTTTGATGTAGCTCACAACCTGTCTCCTTTAGCTTTAAATGTCATCTGAAATAAGTTTCTTTTTCAAATGATCCTTAGATTGAAGTTAAGTTTCATGCATTTCTGATATGAATTATAATTGCATCTTCATAAGTTGATAGGGGAAAAAATTGGGTAATTCCTGAAGGAGTCGTGTGTTTAATTAGAAGGGAGTGAGGTGACAGAT
Organism: Poeciliopsis turneri; assembly: GCA_922788865.1. NCBI lineage: Eukaryota > Metazoa > Chordata > Actinopteri > Cyprinodontiformes > Poeciliidae > Poeciliopsis > Poeciliopsis turneri. Next base: position 84,931 of record CAKLNU010000516.1, on the reverse strand, counting down.
GACATGTTTACTGCTGCTGTTCAGTTATCACCGCTCCACCTTCTGGTGTTCAGAAGGAAAACAAAGCAAACGACTGGAGACAAGTTAATAACAGGTTTTTATTTCAAGATGGTTTTGTTTCTACGAACTAAATTCATCTTGTAGAGTCTGCTTTGCCTTCAGAAGGCACCCAAGCTGAATATCCAAACTCCTTTCCCAACTCCTATGAAAAAGACGGATTTTGCTGAAGCACCTTTGGCAGCTATCACAGCCTCACATCTTCTTGAAAATATCTCTAGAGATGCAGCGGTTTGAGGGAAATTTCTACAGATCATCTCTGCGTCCTCTCAGGCTCAATCAGGTTGTATGCGCAGCATCAGTGGGCAACCATTTTTCACTCACCCATTCACCCATCCACTGTCTGTCAGCTTGCAAGTGTAGCCTCATGTGGCCCTGTGTGTATCCCCAGATGTCAACAGGTGAGAGATGGCGTAAACTCTGGACAGTATCCCAGTCCATCACAGACCATTTTAAGTATTTTTAATAAATTTGTCAGTGTCAAACAAACTCTTTTCACATTGCTATCACTAGTTTTATAGATTTGAGGTATAAAACTGGAACATGAAGACATAGAAAAAAATATGTAATAATTGAAACAATGTGAATACTTGGTAACACTTTATTTGACGGGTTATGAATAAAACTGTCGACATCGTCATAAACATGACATAAGACATGAGTAAGTCTTCATGAATATTTATGACTGTTGTCATAAAGTGTCATTCAGTAAATCATACTTTTAATACAAAGTTGACATTATTCAAAATGTCTTCGTTATGACAACTTGACATTAACCAATAAATCATGATACATTTGTTATCAAAGTATTACTGATTAAACTTTAGCTTTAATAACAAAGCTAAAGTTTAATCAGTAATACTTTGACAACAAATTTATGTCAGATCACGATTTCTTGGTTAATGTCAAGTTGTCATAACGAATATTATCAACTTTGTATTAAAAGTGCCATGATTTGCCGAAAGACACTTTATGACAATAGTAATAAATATTCATAAACAGAAATATTAATGAACAGTCATAAATATTTATGTCATGTTATGTCAAGACATAACACCTCTTCATGAGAGGTGTTATGTCATGTTTATGACATTGTCACGACAGTCTTATTCACAACTCATCAAAGAAAGTGTTATTGAATATAGTAACACTTTATTTGACGAATACTTTCTAATCTTTGCATAAATCCATAAGGAACATTAGGAAAACCAACAGCACCACTGGTCTGTCTGAACACAGCAGACAGACCAAAGAGAAAGCATTGACAAAGTACAGAGTTAGGTTCTAAAATATTCTGCAAGCTTTGAACATGTCACAGAGCTGAGAGGGCTGAAAATGGAAAGATGATGGACCTGCCATCCACCTAAGTGAAAACTACTTTCTGCCGTGCTTATTAGGGGTTTATTCAGAAGACAATAAAACTATGCACCATTTTTCTTGGACCTCGCAGTAATTAATAGTCTACTTTGTGTTGTTGTATCATTATATAAAATCGCAATAAAATAGAATTTTGGTTGTAATGTGGGAATATGTTTCATATGTAGGTTCTTTTCAGAGGCCATGTAAATGGTAAATGAATTGGATTTTGAACATGAATGTTCTAAGCTAATTTTTTTGTGTTTTCAGCCTAATTTTAGCCATACATGGTTTACACCCAAACTTAATGAACTGCTTCTCACTTACCCCGTCACACAGAGAGACAACTATAGACTTCCAACTGTTGTCTCTTGTTATAGGCCAATGAGTAGGTGGAGGGGCTTTGTAATGGGAGGGTCTCAGTATCTCTCATATAAATGAGCTGCTATTATCTTAGTGTTTGGTTTATCCTCCAGCTTGCCAGACCACCAGGTCCACACCCTGCAGAAATCTGTCTTTATCTTTGGTCTTTTTCAGTCTGCAAACATCCCCCAACAGAAAACATGGAAGCCATCAAAAAAAAGATGCTTATGCTGAAGCTGGACAAGGAGAATGCTTTGGACCGGGCTGAGCAAGCTGAGGCAGACAAGAAAGGAGCCGAGGAAAGGAGCAAACAGGTCTGTCATGGAACACACACACGCACACGCGCACGCCCCCACGCGCACACACACCCCTACACACACACACACACGCACACACACACGCATACACACGCACACACACCTACACACACACACACACACAGTCTTTCAATCTTCACAGGCACTTTGTATTGACTTCCATTCATTTTTCCTTCATTCCTACAGCCTAGGAATGACACCTGCCCTAAACGTAACGAGTACCAGTTCACACCTTAGTCCTAAACCTAACTCCTGAACCAAAAACAGCACTGCTTCTTTTAAGGCCTGAGCTTTGAGCCCATCAGGAGCAGTCAGTAACCACAACATTTTTGGATCTATCTTTTTAAATTTTCTCACAGACCTGAAAAGTTTCACCTGGACTTGGTCTGCCTGCAGTTTCAGAAGATGACCAATCTGTCTTTAGAAATGTAGATTTATGTCTGCTTTTATCTTCGTACTGGGGAAAAAAATCTTATTTTATTTAATAGTAACAAACCTAATCACGACTCACAGACAACAAAATGGCTCCAACAGAGGCTAAAACTTGTGGTTAAGTAGAAACACTCGGGTTGGAACGGATTTAGTGACAATTTCAGAATGTACTGTTAAAAGATAAGAACAAAAAATGTTTACTTAAACAAAATCTAATGCAAATTAATTGTAAATATATATTAAATATAAATGTATTATATTTAGTACACTTCCTTCAAGTGGCCATTGTGTGGAATCAGGTTTGTTCCCTAACAAGGGCCATAGGAATTTTTAAACAAAATTCAATAAATGTACTTTTAGTTTAAAAAGTTTAAGTCATTATAATTTTGCAGTGGTTGCAGGCTTCTGATCATTTGTTGTCTTTTACTCCACCAGCATGAAGACGAACTTCTGCAGATGCAAAAGAAGCTGAAGGGGACGGAAGATGAGCTGGATAAATATTCAGAAGCCCTGAAGGATGCCCAGGAGAAGCTAGAGGTTGCTGACAAAAAGGCTGCTGATGTGAGTGACACACCTCTGAACACGAAGCCATGCTACACAGACTCAGACATGTTCAGAGGACATTTTCTCTTCTTTGACCAGAAGAAATTAAATGTGTACCTAGTTTCAGTTAACTCAAGAAAAAGTATTTTTGCTTGTTCATTAAATTTAATAAGTGTAATGGAGATTAAATATGCAATTTACAATAGTTTTTAGACAAATCCAAAACACATCACAGCGCAAAGTACAACAAGACTCTACGTCACAAGATATCTTTGTTCATTTCAGAGTCAATAATGACTTTGAAATGAAAGATTTAGGCTCATTAAGTCTTAGTGACTTCAGTAGCATAAAGCTTATTTACGCTGTGTCGTGTAGCGGTAGTTACATTTACTATGACCTTCAGTTTAGAATTCTGCCTGGATAAAGAACAACTGTAAGGTGACAGACACACGGCATATTACACATTACTGTACTTCATGCCATAAAACTAAGAGTAACAACTGTTTTTGCTTTAGAAGGAATAGGTATTTTGTTATTCTAATAAAGCAACTTTAACTGTATTTAATGTTGGATGTGAGGTGTAGAGTGGAGAACTAAACTGGCTCTACTGGTTTAGTGAGATGTAGGCTGAAGCTCTGAGTCATGCAGTGATAGATAGTCCTGGGGATTCAGAACATCATCAGTTGTTTAATCTTATTTTCTTTTAGTTTTCATGTCAACGTGCATTTGAGGACCTCGCTGTGTGCAACCTTCAGTGCGTTCAGTGCAAACTGAGCTCCATCTGCTTTCTTTTCTCTCTGTCACATTCCATTCTCATGGTGCCCTGAATGGAACGCTCACAGCTGTTGGGAGGATTCAGGCTCCTATTTTGACTCTGATGTCACCTGCTCAGCCTTGACAATGGCTCGTGTCCATTTTTGGGGCTCTACCCATGGCTCCCAGGTCACTGTTCAGCAACTACTACCCTCTTTTTTAAGGCAAATATTATCATACTCATTTTTTGTTGCTCTGTTGGTTCAAAGAGAAAAATAATTATTATCTCAAATAATTTTTTTCTGGATTACTTTAAGTATTCTTAACACTGTATGGAGCCCTATTCAGCCACAAACAGATCAATGGGTCATTCTTGTTTCTTCACTCTGTTATATATGTTTAATCAAAATCAGAAAAGAAATGAAAATGTTTTAACTTCAGGACTCTGTTCTTCTGTGACTAAATGAATCCTGACTCACTACTGAACAATTTGTCAGTGACTCTATATAGACGAAACAGCTGTCACCCAAGCAAATACCTGCAGAGCATGCACAGTTCAGACTGCTTAGCTAACAAGTTAACAATTCTTTCACAAGAAATGGGGAAGCAAGCAATTTTTATATAAATAATTGTCTCAATTATTTTTTCCAATATCTTGCCATTTACTTTTGGTTTGGTTTGGTTTGGTTTTTGGTTTAATTTTTTATACATTTTTATTATTATTATTATTTTTTTTTTTTTTTTTTTTTTTTTTTTTTTTTTTTTGTTTTTTTTTTTTTTTTTGTTTGTATGACTAAAGCTACAACAGAAACTACATCTCCACTTGTCACAAAAGGATCCAGATTTTAAATCTAGGTTTCAAAACTAAAACCATGTCAGAAAGAAAACTATTGGTCATGTTTCATGTTTGAATGAATGCACACCATGTTTGTCTGGACGCAGGCCGAGGCAGAGGTGGCTTCCCTGAACAGACGCATCCAGCTTGTGGAGGAGGAGTTGGACCGAGCGCAGGAGAGACTGGCAACAGCCCTGCAGAAACTGGAAGAAGCTGAAAAAGCAGCTGATGAGAGCGAGAGGTGACTTTTAACTGGGCTTGCAACAACCCCGCCCTTTGCTTATGTATGAGGAAGAAATACAAGAGTTGTATTTCAATTCTTGTGGCAGACAGTTCTCATAGTTCAATTCATAACAAATGTCATCTCAAATCACTTACCAAAAAAAATCATTTCAAATCAGTCACAGAAACTTTCCAGTGGATTCTAGTTTTCAGACAGTATAGTAAACTCAGTTAATTATTCAGAGTAGTATGAAAAGTTTCTCAGGAAACTCAGCAGATTGCATCATTCACTCCTCATAGACAAACACGTAGCAACAATCACTAGCTTGTGTTGTGTTGTTGACTTTACAGCAATCCCTCATTCTGAGCATGCACGTAACAACAGTAGAGGAAAAACTTCCAACAGACAGTACAAACTAATGCTGGGTAGTGGGAAAATTGAATCAGTTGTGATCAAATTATATATTTCACCCAGTATGGATGTCATATCAAACATCAGTGTGTCCATAAATGAATTCAGTCAGAGGGGTCAAGCAAAAACAACAGAAAACCAAAGAATTTTCAATCCACTGGGCACCCAATTATTGACAGGGAGCTACAAAAGGTTGGCATTCAAAACACATTAAAAATATAAATAGTAACAATATAAATAGTAACAGTAATTGCGTATTAATGTTAATATTTCAGTCTTTTTATTGTAGCAGTTTTTTTTTTCAGATAAATTGATCAACATTCAAACATTCGACTAAGTGGTTCTTTAAAACCTCAGTGCCATATTTTTATATATTTATCAACAGCATACCTTGATCAGCTACAGCAGCTTCTCCATTACCTACAACTCCTTTGCTATGTACATATTCTGGTATTTCTTTCTGTGTGCAGAGATTGGACAAAAGCCATAACAAATGTGCATATCGAATGAAACAAAAGTTGACAACAATAAAACTAAATATGACAAAGAGCCAAGGTTGATTAATGCTGTCGAAAACAATAAAGGATAAAAAAAAAAACTTAGATAACTGAAATAGCCAAATTCACTGTCCAACTCTATTTGTTCCATAAAAGACAGACTCAAGGGGAAGACCTATAAATTTACCGACCAAGGTGCCTACAGCAGACACTAGACCATGTCATCTGGGTGGTAGAAGGTGGCTCATAAACCCATCAAGACGTTCGACGTCTTCTTTCCAAATTCGTCAGATCCAGTTCTATAATAAATAAATCTATAGGGTTTGCTAGAAAAAAAAACAAGCAACATATATGGAGGCCACATCTTTCAACTGCAAAAACATAACAGATCTGCTGTTGATGCTCTGGTGGGTCCAGTGAAAACCACATTTCTCTGAATTCAAACTCTTGTCTGTAGAACTTGAATCTTTTTCATTTTAAGCAGGTGCTTGGTTCGGTCAGCCTGTGGGTTCACACTAACAAGGGGCCATATGGAGTTGTGTTTTCATAATATTTTGTGGTAATTATTGCAATAACAGTATTTTAAATTTATGAAACGACAGTGGTGCTTACAGCAAGAGTCTCACAAACTCTAATCTAGAAATAACACACTCTTCATAAAACAGTTTTCTTCTGTACATCATTTACAATAAATATTTTCTTTAAGTTTCATCTAAGTTGTATACAGAAGTTGTAATAAATGTACAAATATTTTAAAACCAACAGGAAACAAAAATAATTCACAAAGCAAAGCTGGACAGTAGTTAACTCTGTACTTATTTGAGATTTGAAAACATTGTCAATCAATTTCTTAACACACTATTTTTAATGATAAAACTTGTAACTTTTCAACCCTAACTCAAAAGTAAACATGTACCATGGATCCATTCATAAAATCTTTAGATGAAACCCCAAGATTATTTAAAGCATCATCTTATTTAAAGCATCATTTTCTAATTGTTGGACTATGAAGTCAGCAACTGTGTGTCTATAGGATCAGAGTCCAGAGGTCATGTTATCTTGTCTCTTGTTGAATTCCTAATTTCTGTCTTAAAATTTTTTCTTTGTCAGTTGCTTCATTTTTGGGCTTGAAATTCACTAAGTTTGAAGTGACATGTGCAGAAATCTCTTCAAACCACCACAAATCATACAGGAAAAATATATGGAAAGATGCAAAAAAAACTGACTACCAGCCTGAACTCTGGCTCATAAGCTAGGACTGTGAAGAACCAACAACTGTTCTTAAGGAAGATTTTTTTTTAAAAAAATACGTTGACAATTGTTTGTAATGAAGAAGAAATGACTGATTGTTTCTCTGCACAGAGGCATGAAGGTGATTGAGAACAGGGCCCTAAAGGATGAAGAGAAGATGGAACTCCAAGAGATCCAGCTGAAGGAAGCCAAACACATTGCTGAAGAAGCTGATCGCAAATACGAGGAGGTGATTCTACGACTGCAGTGTGACTGAGGGATGTTTTTCTGAACTCCATGAATTTTCTTTCAATTAGTGCTTTATTATAATCGACAAGTGACAGAAAGACATGTTGGTGTTTTAATGTTCAGAAATCCTCACATGTATAATGAGACCTGGAGTATTAAGCATTACCTGTGTCTGGTGAACATAGCTGACCGTACTGACTAGCTGTTGGATGCTCTGATAACAGTGTGTAAACACTGTCTGTCATTCTGTTTGGCCTAAACAAAGGCCAAAGCTGCTTGGAAATGTAAGTAATTACATTTTCATCCTATGGTTAGCCACTCCTTTTGTGTGTTTGACTTGGTGCTTAACTGAGTGAGTGTATTGTGTTTGAAAGTTTCCTGTAAAACAAGCTAACGCTGTACTTGCGTTTTTCTAGGTGGCTCGTAAGCTGGTGATCGTAGAAGGAGAGTTGGAACGGACCGAGGAGAGAGCAGAACTGGCTGAGGCGTGAGTGTCCCACTATAATACGCAGGAAATATTACCATTAATGCAGCAGTTCATGCAGGTGACACACACATTTGGTTAGCAAGTAATTCATTTATTTAGAAACATTCAGGATACTTCAGACCAGAGATCAGCCAGCGGAGACTGATGTAGTCTTGACCTTTTGTTTATGACATTCAGAATCGTATCCAGTGAAAATATATCAGGTAATGGAGGGAGCAGCTAATGGTTTTGTTTGCATTGCTGTCTTGTCAAAATCAGTCACAAAACAAAAACCCCAGTTTTGGTTATGGAGGTAAAAGGTTTAGCAAACCCAGACATCCTCCAACTGTAAATATTTTTCACCATATTCTAGAATATCCCAAAGCATTCCCAGGCCAGAGGAGACTTATTGGTATTAAAATCAGATACCTGATACCATCAGCTAACTTCTGTTAACGCACAGAAATGGCGCAGTCGTATGACGTGCACCAAACCTCTGCACACGTCCTCACATGTGGTGGAAATTTGTGGAGGAAGTTTTTTATTGTTTCTGTGGTTTTAGCTATAGCAGGTTCAATAATGGTGCAACAGTTCATCTTTACCGCATGGGATTTGAGATATTTTGTGGTCTTGCAGCACCTCCTCCAACGGAGTCAGCAGCATCCCCACAACTGACTCTGTCTTTCTTATGAGTTTGTTGAGTGTGAGTCATGTGATTTATACATATTTATAACAGTCATATGTGTTTTCATAGATCTTGTCTACACCTCATGAATATTTATTTTTTTGAACTGTAGTAAAGTTCTGCAAAGCTCTGACATTCCCAGAATAAGAGCCTGCCCTGAGAGACCATTTCCTGACTAACTTGAAAGATACATAGCCTCTAGCTTCACTGTCTGTCATGAAACAGATACCTGAAGCTGACACTGATTTGTTTAGGTAGTTTCTTCTCTTTTTTCCTCATGTCTGGAAGCCATTTTATCAGCAAAGCTAAAGCTACAGCTAAGAGCATTTTCCTTTCCAAGGTTGTTGCCATGGCATAGGGACTAAATATCAACACCTTAAAGTACTTCTTACAATATCAGTGACTGATCAAACTGTTCACTGTTGCCTTCACTAACATTATGTCCTTATTCATCAAAACCAGAAAATGTGCAGAGCTGGAGGAGGAACTGAAGAATGTCACCAACAACCTTAAGTCTCTGGAGGCACAAGCTGAGAAGGTGGGACAGCACCATCAGCTGCAGAAGCATTAGCTGTGAACTCAAAGTCTGATCATCAATCGCACAAATACAGTCCAAATGGTCAGAATGTTCTCCAGAGAATTCACAGTGAGCAAGTAGTTGGTTGATGTTTTTCTGATTTTTGCTCCTTAGTTCATATGTACTGACATAAACCAAATTTAGGAAATTTGATATGCTTTGATCAACATAATGATCAGAGCATTAGTATAATCACTTTCATTTGTCTTGAAAGTGATTACATGTTCTACCCATGGAACCATTGGGCAAATTTTGCTCACACAGTCATTATAACATGTTGTATTGTATCTCCAAACTATTGCTTACATATCCAAATATTAACAAGAAGTAATCAAACAGAGGGAATAACAGCATCACAAACAGCATGAACATGAAATATAATTGTAATTGTTGAAATATTTCCAGCATTAAGATGCTTTTTATTTTACCACATTTAATTGTGTCGTAGTGTGACTTCTGAAGAGCACCTCAGCCCGACTCTGGAAACCACTGATGCAGTAGATTTCTCCCAGTGTTCTATCAGGACAAGATCAGAGTTCATGTCTAAAAAAATAATCTGTAGTCTATAATCTATCAGTCTATAATCTATCAGTTCCAGTCTAAAATCAGTGGTGGATCTAGAGGGCTGAGGGATAGAAAAGTAGAGCTCAAGATGACAGTGCTGCTCTCCCTTCACAGTATTCTCAAAAAGAGGACAAGTATGAGGAAGAAATCAAGATCCTAACTGACAAGCTGAAAGAGGTGAGCATGAAGACTTGAGTTTTCATCATCAAATAATTTTGCTCTGTTTTTAATCCAAAATATGTTTCACAAGTTATCATTACATGTTCAGGTTTTTGTTTCTCTCACCTCAGATATTTTGTGATCAGACGTTTCTTTTATTCTGTTGTCAGGCTGAGACGAGAGCTGAGTTTGCTGAAAGATCTGTAGCCAAGCTGGAGAAGACTATTGATGATCTAGAAGGTAGAGAATTGTCTCTTAAATTCACCACCATGTGTATTATTTAAGATGACTTGAACAAGCAAGTCTGCCATGAAGTCTGCAGTGTTTCTCAACAATCTGCTTTCTGATACTGAATTTACAAACAAAATATTGTTGAAGCAAGATTTCTGATTAAGCTTGCGCAGAACTAAGAAGGACTTATTGGTGAATTGGATTATCTATTCCAGTTTCCACCTCCTTCCACTTCAGTTTCTGAGATAACAAAAACTTGACAACAGCATCACAAATTACTGAGGGAGATTTCTTATGGTCTTCTGCATCCTGTTCAACAGTGGTTAATACCTTCCCATAGTAGAGCAACTACTGATGCAACTACAATTGGAAGACACCTATTGTCTTCCAAGTTTCAAAAATGAGTAATAGGGATAATGAGCCCTGCAGGAAAACCAAACTTCCCTCTTCCCAGGGTCATTTCCCATGTCTAGAAAACCTGGATGCCTTGGAGGTGTATTGATAACACACCTGGTTCATATAGAGCTCACACTTCCTCTGAGGCTGGGTGACCTAATCTGGCTTAAAGAGTCGACTCATTTTAGACTCTGTATCCAAGGTCTGGTTCTTGAGGTCATGGTGATGTTGCCTCAAGCAGAAATACAAACTGGAGTACATTGTGTTTACATAGCAAATAACAGTAACTCCATTAACTGTAAACCCTGAAGTTGAACACAATGACATCATGAGAAACTGTCTCACGACACGTTGCCCTCGCCCACTACTTTGGCTGCTACAATACATTAAAACAGCAGAGCCTGACATACAGCTATTTTCATGTATGACAAATGTATGGCTGACATAAAATCACATTTAACCCCAAATGCATCATTTTATGAAAGGATCTTGTAAATGACGCTGGCTCTTTGGTAATCTGGTGGATTGCCAGTTCTGTTCCTGGCCTGCCCTTGACCTTTGACCACATCAGTAGACCATCATCAGAGTGTGAATGTACCATTTCATATTTGAATTTGATATTTCAAGGACATTATATATAAAATTATTATTACATTTGTATTAATTATTATTATAGTATAAATTATACTAATCCAAAATGTCATACCAGCATTCTATTCTCCGCAGTCTGGTTTAAGGTTTTATATCGTAGATATAGACATCAACAAAATTTGTAATTGAATCTTCTCCTGACCCTTGAGCTGAAAACTGACCAGTGTCCCATAGACAGTGGCTCATTGATGTGAATCCTTTAATTACTATATTTTTCTTTTTACTTTAATTAAAAAAAAATGTATATGCAGACTGAAAAACAGAAGCGTAGAACACTTGCGAACTAATTGCTAATTACAAAATAATAAACATAAGTGTAGGTTTGCCTCAAATCAAGCGCAATCTTCTATTAGGCTCTATTTAAAGCCTAACAAAAGAAATGCCATCAAAATGCAGGTCTTCAAAAAAATATTTACATTTAACTAAATTTTACTTTGTTTTATAATTTCCTCATCGCAATCATTCAATGATGCTTTTGCAGTCAAAGAATTGCAACAACCAAAAAGAGTAATGCCACACATGTAAAAACATGTAGATCTTATAAAACCATTTATTTTGCATTTCTGTAGAGAATGTGTAAAATGTGTTTATGATTCTATCAATCACAATCAATTAGTCTGTCTTTTAGAAGGAGACAGACTAAACATCACTGCAGTGGTGACAGCTTCAGATTTTTGCTTAACCTTTCATGTTAGAAACAAACTCATCTAATGACAACGAAGACAAGAATGGTAGCATTGAACCTACAAACTTCTGATTGCTTCTCTGCCACTGAGCCACAGGCACTCGGTGTTGAAACAAAACCCAAATCCTGGTGTTGTTTCCTGAGGATTTCTATTTGTTCGTCTGTCTTGATTGTTTCTGTTTCTCTGTTCAGTTTTCATCTTTCCACACATTGTTTGTTATGTGCGCACATACAGATGAGCTTTATGCTCAGAAGCTCAAGTACAAAGCCATCAGTGAGGAGCTGGACCACGCCCTCAATGACATGACCTCTATGTAAGTGCTGACCTGTGTGAGGTCATCAGGCCCAGCAGTCTTGTGTTATTGCAACTTTTGATTTAAATACAAGGCAGAATTGGAAACCGTCTTTTTCGCTTGCATGTACTTCAGGATGATAGCCTAAATTGACTACTTTCACAGTAGTCTGTTTACTTTCAGAAAGAAATTCTTGAAACCATGTGTTTTAGATTTAAGTAGTTAGAATATCAATGAAAAATACAATTTCTTCTTAATAAAGATAAAAGTAGAACTGCTGGACAGGAGTACGCCAAGAACACCACAAAATCTGGACTAAAGCTTTTCTTCATTCTGTTCTGATGAGTTTTCATGGTTGAACATTTTTTGTATTTCAGCTAACTGAATCTTAATCTGGGCAAGCTCCGGATCTTCTTCCTCTCCCCTCCTCCTCATCATCATCTGGTGGCTCCTGTGGTGCTGCTGCCATTGGTCTCTGTTTGAATAAAAATGATGTTTTTACCAGTATCTCTGGCATGAACAAAGAAAACAGGTTCTGAGTCAGCATATTTGTGTTTTAACTACTCCAGCTGTACTTTGTATGTAGTTGAGCTCTAAATTATTAACCATAATTAACAGTTTTTATTTGTCTCAAAAATCTGTCTAATTTTACATAAGACAGGCATTTTATGATTGCATTCTCAGAGGAGATGAAAAAAATGTAAAAGCAGCATAAATTTTTATTATGTTGGATATCATTTATACCTCTCAAAAATTATTCAGAAAAAACTTTTTTACTGGCATGACAGCAATCAAACCCTTCTTATATATATGCTATTTAGTTGTTTGCATATTAACACTAATATTGTTGCAATTTATCTGAATGCCAAGTCTTTGAAGCTCTGCACCATCACCCTAATTATTCACTCCCTCTACAGATTCTCTATCAGATTCAAGACAGCACTCCAGCTTGGGCATTCGAAAACACAATTGCTTTCAAACAACAGAAGCTTGAGGGTAAAATTAAGCTAATTTAACTACTTGAATTTGTTTAAACCTAAATCTTTTCAAAGCATGAACAATTTTGAGCTTAACTAAGATTTTTCTTCTCATCGTTCAGATTTACCAAAGTGACAAAAAGCTGCTTTTAGAGAAGTTCCTTTAGAACAGCTCTCTGTGAATTACAAGCAGGGTTGCGGTCATTTTTTTTCTCAACTAAAACTGAGGTGTATGTAATTTAGCTCCAGAACCTTTTTATTTCCAAAAGAAAGTTCTCAATGGGTGATCTACACTCATGGCTGAAAGTTTTGTTTTGCAAACTTTGTGGCTTCATGGTTTGTGGTAGAAAAAAACATTATTTTGTTATTGTGCAGAATGTTAAGGTGCTTATTGATTCATTCTCATGCTCTTACTGTGAAACAAGTGTACATTATTACTCACTGTTTACTGAGGACTGCTGAAGTTACAGGCTAGTCCTCCCACCATTGCAGAGTTTGCTCAATGCTGCCATAAATGTGTTGGCAGCAAGAAATCACATTGTCCAAGAAAACCCTTTACAGACTAAAATTCTGCAGAAATTACAGGGATTTGCAGCTGCAGCAAATCCAAATGCATAATTCTAGATTTATCTCAATTATAAATCCAGATGATCGTTTTTAGATGATCTGTTCTTGTGATAAGGCATCCAGATTAAGGGTGGTAGAATTTTATCACAATATTTTGTATTACTACTGTGATAATAAACTACTGATTACTTCCTCTTTAGGTAACTGTATGGCACAGCATTCATAGCAACAAAAACAGAAACGCTGCTCTTGAAAAACATTCCTATTTGAAATAGGAATGTTACATTCATAAAGAAGGGTGAGTTGTTTTATTGAACTGCACATACAAACTTTACTGATTTTATCTACAGTTCAAAGATCAGAGGAGAAAATAATAAAATTTAACATTCCTATCATGACAAGACATTTTTGACAATAAATTAAAACAAAATAAATGCCTACCCCTAGTCCAGCTATAACCCACATATAGGATTGGTTCTCATCTAAAGAAGTGGAGCGACACCAAAATTTCTAAAACCAACTGCAGTCATCATCTGTATGTGTTCCAGTTAGATGATGATGAAGTAGCATTTTGGGATATATGAATTAAGAAGCTCATAGATCATCTTAGCTTCTCAGAGAAATGCAGTCAGTTCAAAACGCATCTAGATAAGTAGAACCCAGCAAGCGATGATCAAGTCCAAGTTCAACAAGAAGACCTGGTCATCACCAAACAGGACTTTACTTTACAGGCTGAAATCCAGTAAAGAACAGCAAGTTAAAATGAAGACGTGTCAACAATGTAAAAACTGACTTTTTGCGATTCGTGTATTTGCCAATAAAAACGCGTCTAAAACAAATAGTGTCTCTCTTAAATATAAAAAGCTGAAGCCACAAACAAAACATATGTTTCCAACAAAACTTTTGGCCTTAAAATATTTGGAAATGGAGTATAAAATGTACTCCACACACTCCTCAACACACTGAGATGAATAAACAGTTAATATAATCTTAACAAAAGAAAAGGTGAGCACAGAGATCCAAAGCTTCAAATAAACACCAAAATACTAAAATGAAACAACACAGAGTGATAGCTGGTCATAAATAAACTGAGGCTGGTGCTGCCATATATGACTGCAGAATCAGCCTAGAATTGGAGGTAAGAGCGCCACCTGGAGGGCAAGAAAGGCAACTGAGATTATCTAATAATGGTGTTGAAAAAAGTTCAAATTCATGACATTACACATAGACATTACACATAAATTTGAAGCATTTTCAAATTTTATTTATTGCTTATGACTTGCACATAATAAAAACCCAACATTCAATGTCTCAGAAAATGTGAATATTACATGAGAGCCATACAAAAGGATATTTGAAACAGGAATATCAGGGTTCTGAAATGGAGGTACATATCTGTGCACTCAGTATTTGGTTTGGGCTCCTTTTGCATGACCTACTGCATTAATGCACCGCAGCATGGAGGAGATCAGCTTGTGGCTATGCAAAGGTGTGATAAACTGCCTCATTTGGTTGGCTGCCTTTCATCTTCCTCATGACAACAGCCAAGAGATGTTTTAGAATCTACCGGATTAAAGGTCAAGGGATTTTATTGGCCAGTCAAGAGCAGGAACTCCATGGTCACTGAAGCAGCTGTTGGTGCCTTTGGCAGCATCTGCCAATACCAACTCCTGCAGGAATATAAATTCAGCATCTCCATACAGTCTTGTCAGCAGACAGACTCTGGACTTAAGCCAGCTCAGTGGACCAGAACCAGCTGATGACATGGCGACCCAAACCATCACTGACTGTGGAAACTTCACACTAGACTCTAAGCAACACGGATTCTGTGCTTCTTCCTCCAGATTCTGAGATCTTGATCTTCAAAGAAAATTCCAAATATACTTTACTTTAAAACGATGATTTATCCTTATGGAGAACACATTTCAATTGCTTTAGAGTCCAGTGGAAGTGTGCTCTGCATTATTGTATCCAAAATTTTGCATTGCACTTGATCATTGAAGCTGTCAATTCTCTATCCTTGAGTTAATCTGAACAGCACATGAGGTTTGGAGCTCCGTCGCTGCTGACCTCTGGGCACTGGGCACCGCAGCATCCTCTGCTCCCACTCCCTGGTTTTCTTGTTCTACCACTGAATGGCTCAGTTGTTGTTTTTCTCAAATAATTCCATTTTGTTATGATCCCACTAACTTCTGACAGAAAATGTCATTACAGGACAGGTGACATCCCATCACGGTATCCCTGTTGGGATTCACTGATCCCATTTATTCACAAATGTTGGTCTCATTCAACCACCATGTAGACACACAGTCAGGACTGAAATTTTTCTATTATGCCTCACAGCTCAATGAAGCATAGCAGTAGCAATTTTTGACAAGTCGTACCTAAAACATTGTAATTGGAATTTAGTAGAAGACATTTTGTAACTGGAATTGTCATTTACTGTGTATAAAGTGCAGAATTTTTGGAACATGAATTAAAGTGAATTTAATTAGAGACAGCACTAACACTTTGATGTTAGTGCTGTTTTATATGTCAGTCATTCACCAATTCTTATTTTTGGTTTCTGAGTGCAAACCAGAAAAGAAAAAAATTATCAGAATAATTGGTTTGAGTTTCACAAATTTAGTTGAGTTGGTACAACTAAACTATTTGAGATTTGCTTTAGGCTCCTTTTAGTTGTTAAACTTAATTCATAAATTTGCCCAGATTTATGGATTAATATCCATCCAGATTAAATAAATTCAGAATGTTTTATTGGTTACATTCTGTCTGTTTTATCTGTCTCCAGTCACGATGGGCTGTAATACACAGTAGAGATTCACAAACAAAATGAACCTAATAGTCAGCAGGTCATTGTGAAACATTGTCTGAATCAAATTTCCCACCTTTGCACTTACTTCTGAAACACGCCCTGCCATATTGACACGTTTTAACCCGTCCTAGGGTCAGGTTACTGTTTACAAGACAAATATGACACTTGAGCTCTGCAAACATCAGTGGTCATTGCTGTCAGTATCATGTTCTTCAAGACACTGAATTCATAACAGTCAGACAGAATCTTAAAAACATACCTTTAATCTTTGATTTTGTCTCCACAAAATAAGAAAATGCTGGCAATCATTTGGGTAAAAAATCCGATGTGAAATAAAGATTATTAGTCACATCTTTATGAACTCATAAATTTGGTCATGAGGTTGACATCTTGATGTAAAGCCCACATATTCCTTGGTATGAACTGTAATTGCAGATGAGACAGGCAGGCTGTTACATTCTTGCTGCTAAATTACTTTTCAGTTTAACATCCAATACTTTGACTCCTCGTTAAACTTGAGCTGTGATGGTCAAAGCCTTTGGTCAACTAAAGTCAATAAAAGTCAGCACAGCGCCACCTGTTCGTACAGAGAGCAGAGTGAGCTGTGTGAACTAAGTTAGGAAAGCAGACAGAAAGAATGTGGTCTTGCCAGTTCCCTTCTCTCTGTTTTCTGTCTCGGCCTGTCTCCAGCTCCTTTTTTATGAGAAAACCTGCAAGCTCAACTTTTAGACATTAGGAAAGCAGTTGGAATGAATTTGGCTCTGTAAAGTTGATCAAGATGTATGTCAAACAGTAAGAAGAGAAGGGAAATACCAGCCCAAACTTTTTCATGTAAAAAATGCAAAGACTACTAAAGACTTCCAGATGTTGACTGAGTCATGTGGCTGGGATAATTCCTGAAACAGATTTCTAAGTTTACCTTAAGCACATTGATGCATGAGATTATGATTGATAGATTGGAAGGTGCATGCATTTGGTTGCATTGTTGTGTCAGAGGTGTAACCTGGCGGCGTTGCGATAGCTCCCAGCTCCTCCTACCTGCATAGGGAGGATCCAAAAGAGCTGCCAACTGGTGACAGACGCGGTGCTCCACTGACACACAGCAGACTCCACAGGAAGACACTCCGTACAGCCGACATGCCTGGGGTAAGAAACTCAACTATTCGATCACTGCATGAAAAGCTGCTGCTGTTTGTATTCTGTATCAGGGTCTTCGGTGAAGGGGGACGTTGTAACTTCCACACATCTCGGCTCTTTGTCGGATGAACCCGCTGAAAACAGAAGTAGAGAAACTTTTCAGCGCTCCGGTTTATTGAACTCTTTTAAAGTTTGAAGTTAGCCCAACTTGACAAAGTTTATTTCCAAACTTTTGTTCCGAGTAAAAACTTTCCAGATGTGTGCGTGTGTGTGTGTGTGTGTGTGTGTGGAGCCAGCGGCCCCTCCCTAGGAAGAGGCGACGCAGCGTCAGCCGCTCCTGTAACAACGCGATCCATGCAAATCTTCGTCAGTAATGTGGCTGCTCTGCTGTCCATGGCGGCAGCTTCTGGAATGTTCAATACTCGGTCGACTAGGAAGCAGGATGTGAATGTAAGGGAGCTCTGTAGGAACCTCACGGTGCGTATTGCAGGCCTTGAGCGAGCATGACGCACAACGCAGCGCTGCTCCTTCTATCGCAGGGCGTCATGCGAGCTGTTTGAAATCAGTAACAATTTCTTAACCGATCAAGGAGAAAATCCGAAGATTTTTGGTTTCGAAGTGTTTCCTTCTCCCTGCGGGAACATAATTTTTTTACTTAAGAATCACTGTTGAACGGGCGGTTACGCCCTGAATCTTAAAATAAATCACAGAAAACAAACCATGTAAGATTGCAAACTGTATGAAATAAAGCTGAAAATAAACTTTGTCAAAACTCTTCTAATATCTGAATGTCTAAATCACAGAAGTACACCGGAGCTTTGTTCCAGATCACAGAGACATGGATTTGGGTGTGGCAGACATGAACTAAATGCGATCTGGTTGACCAAACTGATTCACTCAAAATGTTGAGAAGCTGTGACAAAATAAAAAATATAAGGAACATTTCTCTAAAAGAGGATTGGATTAAGGCAATGGATGTCTGTGTGGAATAAAGGCAGATATGTGAAACTTTGCCAAAGCAATGCCTCAACACAAAGGCATTGCTTTGGCAGATAAAGCCAGAACGTTTGACTGTAAGAAGTTAATGTAACAAGAGTGACTGGAATGTTGTCATTCTTCTGGCTTCTCTTACCTTGAGAAAGAAAATCAGTTATAGAAATGTTTGACATGTTAAATATGAAGACAAATAAGAAAGTTACTCTGTTTAATTTAGTAATACATCTCATTTAGTTGGTATCTAATTTTATGCTGGTTTAATTTTAATGTAAAGAGACCTAACAGAACAAATTCAGTGAGTTAAAACAAATTTTCATGTCAGTAAATCAAAAAAAGAAAACAGGATTTATCACTTATTTGGAAAATGATCAATAGGACTGCATTATATTATAAAATTTTGCAATAGTGATTATTTTTTGATAAATCCAACAACAATATCAGTCGCAATATATGTCTGATTTCTTCTTTCCTCTCCTCCTTACTTATTTTTCTATCACTCTGAGACTGTTTGCATTTTTAGTAATGATATTTGTGTCACGTGTGAGCAGCTGCTGATATGAGACAAATATTACATCAATGTGAAAAATGTAAGTTCATAACAACAATAATACCCAATGATTTCTGCAGCCGAACAGAATCCTGGGCTTTTGAGAAACTTATTCCATTTTCTCTGCAGAGTTTATGTAGGATTCATGAGTGCAGTCACTCCTTTGTTGACTGGGTGGATAGTATTGGGTCACTGTGGATGACCAAGGTCAAGAGGAGTATATGTAATAGCATACTGTATGGATCTTTCTGCCCTGTGACTGTATATGTAGCTGTGGGGTCAGAGTTCAGAAGGCGATGAAACATCTATTCTACTCAATGACAAGCAGTTCAGTTCTAATATTTTATGTAATGTGTTTTATTTAAAAAATTTTAGGTGATAACACAACTCTTCAAAATAAAATTTAACAACTTCTGCTATATTTTTATATGTGAGCAAACGTACAAAAACAGCAAGGACTCAAACAGTTATCGGTCGGGTGTGTCTCTTTGAAGCTCCTTTTAGAATTGTAGCACAGATGAAAGTGTAAACAGTTGCTTTCTTCTCTTTAACTTCAGTTGAGACATTTTTTTCTTCTGTGTAATTTAAGCATGTGATCTGTCAGTCAGGGTGAAAACTTCATCTAATTTTGGGCATTATGTGACACCAGTGACCCATCAGAAAAGGTCAAATAAGCTTAGCAGTGTTCATGTTATGATAAAAGCTGGTAGTTATTTTGTGTTGGCCAAGAAATTTGAATTCTGTTCAAATTTTGTCTACTCTGAGTGTTCTGTTTCTATTCACTTGATTAAATTAAATAGTGGTGTGCATTCAAATAGACAATTTGATCAGTCAGTTGTTTGGATTTGTATCCATTTGACTTGTTTCTTCCCTAAAAAGCTTGGTCAGCAACCAAGTAGAATAATATTGGTGTAATTTTGTAAATAGGCAACAGTTAATTAACTTTAAAGCTAATCAGATAAATGGAAATCCTGCAACATTGGATTGATTAAGCCAGTGGTGTCCAAACTCAGTCCTCGAGAACCGGCATCCTGTTTGTTTATTTCTCTCCCTGGTGGGGAGAGAACTAAAACATAGTTTTGATATTCTCAGCATGTCAATGTTCTTCTTAAGCCTTTTAATGAGCCATCATCTTGATTCAGGTACATTAAACCAGGAAGAGAACTAAAACAGGATGCCAGCCCTCGAGGACCGACTTTGGACACCACTGAGTTAAACAATATATAAAGTCAAAAATTAGACACTGGCTCCTATGTCCCAGTTGCCTTGTAGGATAGAAAAGAGTTCAAGACTCTTAGCTGTTTAGTTAAGCTAGTCCAAAACACTGGAAAAAAGCTGAAAGGTTATGTAAATGCAACAATTACTGGGAAACATTTAGGAATGTAAGAGCATTTGTAAGATATTGTTTCAAACCAAAAACTTGTCCTGTTCAGATATGGCTGAACTACCATGAACCTCAGTACACTGAGTTCTTATCTCTGTGTGTCTGTATGCGTAACTCCAAGGAACATCTATAATTTTAGCATCCTTCTTTAACCATTCATTCATTCATTCATTCATTCATTCATTCATTCATTCATTCATTCAGTGTGATCAACTTATCTGAGATCTGGTCATGGGAGTGACAGATCCAGGAGAACCCTAACCCTAATCCAGGCAGTGTGTCCAGATTATTCTGGGTGGTTCCAAGGGGTTCCCAGACTCAGAGAACTCCAAGTTCCTTTAGTAAGTGTTCTAGTCACATCACCAATGCAGGCGTCAAAACTCAAACAATAATTACAAACTGAGGAAACATTCTAGGACACTCATTCATCTATAGCTCTCTTAAAGGAAAAAAGACCTCCTTACAGTTTGGCACTTTGTATGTACTCTTAATGTATCTGAGGTTAAATGATTATGCTTCATGGCTCTATGCAACCACACCAGTATGTTCAATATCAGGTGTGTGTAATGTTATTTAAGATCAGATCAGTAAAATTGTCAAGCTCTTGAAATTAATCAAAGGTAGCATTAAAACAAAGATTAGGTTCAGGCTTAGTGGGTATTGCATAGCTAATGAAAGCAGTGTAGCTAATGTCTAATTGAGAGCAATTAGACATTAGCTAATCGACATGATCAGATTAGGCAACTAAATGTACATGTATTCACAGAATGCCGGCTAACATCAGATTAGCTGACTGTCATTTAACAGGAATGTTTCCGACATTTCAAACAACTATTGTTTGTCCCCGTCTCTGCTCTAGTTGTTTCTGCTCTTTCTCATGTATCCAACAAAAGTTTTAAATAATGACAGCAGCTGGTAAAGATCTACAGGCATTATGCTATTTATGCCTGTTTCCCAAGAAACAGTTGTTTCTTGGGAAACAACTGTCTTGTTTCCCAAGACAGTTGTCATGGGAAACAGCCTTATTTTCCTGTCTCAGCTTGGATTGTGTAAAATGTTTTATTGGTGTAAATGTTTTATTGGAGCCTTGCAGTGGCCTGTTTTGTAAACTTGATTAACAACTGGTTTTAGTCTGATTATTCTAATAATAAAAGCCAGAGAATATGTTGATTACTTCCAATACTATGATGAATTCTTAAAGAAAATAAAATCAATCTATTTCACAAACACTTGAAGGGTTTTGCGTTACTGTAACAGTCATTTCTGTTCACTTACAAGTTGTTGTTAAAGCTAAACATAATTAATCTTTTCATTTTATTTCTTTTTCTGCTTAGTATTCTGAGTTGGAGAAAGCCATTAACACTCTGGTCAGCCAGTTCCACTCGGCTTCAGCAGACAACAGTCCAACACTGAAAACAGAAGAGTTCAAAGGTCTTTTGTCCTCCAACATGCCAAACTTGGTGAAGGTAAAACTGCCATCAGCGTGCATGTGCCTCTCCATGCGCCAGATCTGCTGTTGAATGTAACACCTGGGTGTGGCCGCCGCCTCACCTTACTCAGCTCATACAAAGGCTTAGCAGAATTAGACAGGCACCAGCAAACAGAAACAATGAAGACACAGACACACTCTTCAATCTTCAATTTTCTTATACAAGTAGGAACTTAGTTTGTTTTACACATATTCTTTCTTTGATTTGAACATTTAATACAGATAAAAGAAAACTCCAGAAATTATTCTCTTAATGAGAGAATAATTCTCTTTCATTAGACTTGCATTATTGTAAGGTATTATAACTAGGGTAGCACAATATTAGAAAAATGTGTCAAACATGTCACAGTCTCCATGAACTTGAATATTCTCAGCCACTAAAAGTGTATATTGTTGTAGCTATTAAAGCCAATTAGTGCCCCTTAGGCAACATACTGATAGCTATATGCTGTCATATGTAGCGCAGGAATATATGACAGTTAGTAGTGTAGCATGCCACCAAAAACTGAGCCCAGGCAGCCCTTTGTGATTGGCTATATTGATATTGTAACTATAATTCAATGCATCCCCACTAAACTCTAATTAGCAGGGATACACAATGAAAAATTACATTGTGCATCCATCCATCAAAATTACACTGGATATTGCTGATATCAATATCCAGTATCAATCTCCAAAGGTCTATAATCAATATTATATAAATTTTTGTGCTATATCTAATAGTGCGAAAAAAAAGACGGACACACTTTTGATGTTTATCTGCTTCACCTAAACTTCCCACAATCCTTCGCTGCACCAGTTGTTACATGTCCAGACAAATATCACATGACCAACCTCCTCTACCATCCCTCCAGAAATGAGATGGAAATGAATATTGATGGTTAATATTGGTCCAGTTGTATTTTTTGGACTGATACTGATATGTTCAGATGACTAATAATGGCTGATACTGATGTTGGTGCCGATACTGTGCATCCCTACTAATACACTGCATGATAACTTGTTCCTGAATTTACCTCAGTAAAAACATTTGCTATTTTGTAATTGTACTGTTGAAGTACAACTTGTTAACTCTTGTTAGTTTTAAATATGCCATATAGATAAACATGATATGTTTCAGTATTTTAAACAGGAAGAAGTGAAGGAAGCTACATTTTAGAACCATCTTAGACTGTTTGCGAAAAGCAGTCCCCTTCTTAAGAAGGTTTCAGTTTTGAAACACTGAACATAAAAACCATTTCATCAGTTGTAAATGGAGTTCCAGTAGTCATGTGACTCCATGAGATTCCACCATCTCCTTTTCCTTATGTTATTTACCAGAGATGATTTCTATACTGAAATTAAAGTTGATGGTGGTGTTTAGATGAACACTGAAATGTTTTGTAACTTTTGTTAAACTGTTTTATGTCCAGTGGTTTTCATATTAAATCTTTTAGTGATAAGTACCACCACATAAATGTCTAAATGAAAGTGTAGAGAAACAAAGGGGTCTTTTTATTAAACAATTTTAACGGCCAAATTTAAGAATAGTCAGCTTTGCTAACGTTTGCATCCATTGAAACCTAACATTAAGCAGGCCCCTTTTTGGTTCTTAAACAACATTAACTTATTAAACAACACTGAATCTCTAACTGTGTTCTGTGGAATCTGGTTCCAAGCGGTCAGTAGCAGATTCTGGACTCATCCTGAATCCTGGAAGCTGCAGCAGGGCCCTCAGGTCAGGCTTAGTAAGACTTTCCCACAGGACCAAGATGGCTGAAATCTGGAGAATCCAGAAACATAAATTGGAACTTTATGTGTTCTCTTGAATCATTTTAATAGTAAGCATTCATTTTGATGATGATAATGACAGAGAACGGGCTACACGGGCCTTTAAAAAGATACACAGCATCCTTTCTGTTTCTCTTTGTTTGTACTGTTATCCTGCTGTCAAAGACACACACAGCAGGGATAATAAAAAGATTTGTGACATTTCTCCCCAGATTCCAGTAACAACACGAGTCATCTACACGTACAAGAAATCCACACAAGTTAGTCTAGAAATTAAGTGACATGTGAGAAGGTGTAATAAATAGGTAATCATTTTTGGGCACATGAAAGCTTGTGAAATAGGCCTAGAGAGCCGATACACCGGCTATCCTGCTTAGTATGGCTGATTTTGTCCTAATTAATGATATGTAAAAATGTTTGTCACTACTAAGATAATGGGGAAGAAGAGTGATGGAAAACCAAAGTGCTTTAATCTGAAAGAATTTGCAGAAAATCTACCCAGAAGTCAAGGATCACCTCTGAAGAGCTTCTGAAAGGCCCAGTACTAGCAGCTTCATTAGTGTGATTGAAAAACAGCAAACTCAGCTACCCGCTTTTCACACTCACTCCATAACACTCTATTGCTGAAGAAAAAGCATACTGAAGTTTGCTTTTATGCTGCAAATCTCTGATTGATGGCTAAAAATCAAATCTTCATTTCATTCTGTTCATACAGGGCATCAACACAGAACAGGGACTGGGAGAGATTCTGCGGAAGATGGGTGTAGCAGATGGAGAGGGCATCTCTTTCAAACACTTCTGGAGCTTAATCGAGTCAGTCGCCTCCAACCAGCATAATGTCCTCAGCCAGGCAGGTTCATCTTGCAACTGCATCCTCCTGTGAAGGGCAGGCTTTCAGTTCATCAGCAAGTTTTCAGTCTGGAGTTCAAAAATGGATCTGTCTTTCATACTTACATTTTAAGCAATATAACAAATGTCCAATATTATTTCCACCACATCACATGGTTTCCAACCCCAACCAAGCAAGGGGTTAGTTATAAAATCATGTTATCATGTCGTAATTATCATTCCCCTGTCACTGTCATGAAATTACATGTTTTTTAGATAAAATACAACTGGAAAGTATACTTCATTAAACAATATTTTATTAATCCCCAGATTTTTATGTTGTTCATCTGCTGGAGGTGAACAACATCTGAAGAAAAAACGTGTGCATCTGCCAGCTAGCCCATCATGCTCAAGATTAACATTGACAGATAACACAACCATGTCATTTTTTTAAGTTAAAAAAAACGTAACAATAAAAACCTGAAAATTATATGTGTATTATTACATTGTTTTAGCATAAATGTTAACATATCTAACCACACAAATTGAAACTCTTCTTTGTTTAAAAATAAAAACATTTATTTCAACTTCTTGTGAATTGACTTTTTATTCACCTGTATAAAAAGTCACAGAGAACGCAGAGAATTTTTTGGGAATTCTCTGTGTCCGATCAGTAAACTTACACTCCATTAGGTGAACAGGCATTTCTAATGGTTTTAAGACTTGTACAAATACCAGGGTTCTTTAATCAATATATATGACATATGTTCAGTAAGTTGCAGAGTGAGTTAACCAGACTGACGTTAGAGTCTAATATCTGGGTTTTAACAAAACCAAGGTGGGGTTAAAACTCTTGTGATAGAACAATGAAACCAGCAAAGGCCCTCTTTGTGGCCACACCCGTCCTGCTGAATGGGTGCCAGGGGCATTCCACCATGGCAGTTTCATTTCCATATCAAGAGCAATGTGTGACAAAAACTGTACCAGATATGTTTAATATACTTCAACTTCTTAGACCACCTGTTACCAGCTGATATTTCCTTTGTGTGCCAGATTTTCACCAAATTTTAATCGAGACGCTTATCTGGCAAACAATGTGAACAATGAGAATAATGTATCTAATATGTTAGTCAGAGGTTCTTCTTTTCATTCTGTGCCTCACCAGTAGAGTTAGTTTCTCCTGCCCTCAGTCGGCTTTCTTCAAACTCTGCTTGCTGTTCCACCCTGGACACTTTACTGGGCCGTCTCTGCACGGCCCAGTAAAGAGAAACTGGTGGGAAATGGTAGTGCAGAGTCACAGGTCGGCCTGTGACTCTGCACTACCATTTCCCACCAGTTTCTCTGTCTCATGAATATGTGACTTCAGTTCTGCTTCTCCAGCAGAGTAGCTGGTAGTGGGCCCAGCTATCTCATTTCCATATTTGTGGTTCCTGAGAAATCAGCCCCTCATTCCCCAGTCTCAGGAAATTCAAAAACAGCTGCAAGATAAAAAACAAAATAATTTCTATGTATCAACCTATAAGTCATTAAGAAGTTATTTCTCAGGCCTTCCACTGCACTACAATGAGGAGTTTTATCCCAAGCAGAGAACACGAGTATCTGGCCTACTACAGTTACTGGATGCAACCAAAGTGCACCGTTTAGGGTTTGGGGTTTTCTGGGTTCTTAGTTCTGATTTTTCTTTTTTATCCGTTCATATTGTGATTAGTGATTGTTTTAAGTGAAGTTAAAGTTAAGTCAACTTAAAGCACTAAAACAGAGAGTAGACTTTCTGTTTTACTTCTGTCCTTTTCTAGTTTATGTTATTCTTTCAGCTTCGTTGTTCATCGTTACAGTTAGATAATTTTTTTTAGTTCCCATTTGAGTGCTCTCCCTCATTCCTTCTTTCTTTCTCTCTCCTCAGTTTTCCTTCTGCTCTCTCTCTTCCCACCTGTGACCAGTTAGGCAAACATCCCAGGTCTATTGTTCCATCTAGTATTTAGCACCTCTCCTGCTTTCACTCCTTGCTGGTTCCTCATGAACGTCCTGTCATGCGTTTTCTTTTATGTGGTTCCTGTTGGTTTTTATGTTTTTAATGCACTCATGTCTTTATGAAACCAGGAGAATTCATTTTAATAATACAAAAGTACTTACACCCAAAAAATGATCAAAACAAAATTGAATTCCCAGTGTTTATTCTTTAAAGACTGCAGTAAAAGAATTCCAAAGCCTGTTAAACATGTCATCATATTTATGCTAACAACTAATCTCCTACGAATTCAGAAGCTATAACAGAAGTTTCATGATAAAAGTGTTTATTTAATGCAGACAGTGGCAGACATCTTAGCACTAGCTGGGTTATCATTCACATTGAATCTAGCCCAAACATATTAAAACTGTGTATTTTAGCTCTCATAGAACAAGGGAGTGCATCCTCTCTTGAGTTTCTTGCCTTCAGGTGTACCACGAAAGTAATCCAGATAAGATGAAAACACATACTTGTTCATGACTTTAATCTTGCCAAAGATCTCCAACTCAGTTTGGTCATTGTGATTAACAGCATCCATCATTTGCTTTGATTTAATGTACAGAGAATTTTCCTTTGCAACAACTTGATCCAGCCAGATCCGTCTGTTCTGTGGTGCCATTTCATAGTTGTCAATAGTGCAACCATAGAATCCTCGCTTCAGGTGGTCAGGCCAGGGCTGATCAGTAATCATGGGGTGGTCATCGCCAACAAACGCTGTGCACAGGGCACTGTCAGTCCCTCGAGTGTGTCCCACTTCACAGCCGATAACACTCATCAGAAAAAGTGAGAAGGTTCGGAAATTGCGTACTGATGCTGAGAAAACTGCTGCCATGAAGTAACGACCCCACCTTTCACAGTTGTAGGTACACTGCTGGAACTGAAATGTCTGGCGGCAGAAGTCAGTAAATTTGGATGCTTTAAGGCCTTGCTGCAGCTCCAGTAGGGAAGATTGCCCCTGCTGGTCACCAAAAGTCTGACGAAATAGTTCAATTTCAGCTTCATTGTCAGTCCTCATAAACTTTCCTACCAGACTTGCACTCAAGTTTTTTTCATGTATTTTATAAATGCAGTCATTTAGAACATAATACTGTTCTGAGGCCATTTCCTCTCTAGCACTGTAGCGGATCTCCACAAGAAGGTCCTGTATGTTGGAGATATGTTTAAGGACAATGCTGTTCTCTTCTGTCACTTCAAGCCAAACAGCTTTCAGATGGTCATTTTTGGGGATATAATCTGGAGCGCGTCTTTTTTCATTTTCCTCAAAGAACAAACTCCAAGTGAGCCCCTCCAAGCAGTCAATAGAAGGGTACTTTTTGCGCAGCTCCATTGGGACAAACATTTGAGGATATCTTGGCCACTCTAGACTTTTAAAATACAGAACATTTCCTTTATAATTTGGAAATACTGAACCTGCACAGCCAAATGTTTGCCTTGTCAACAGGTCACTTGTTGGGCTGAGTTCAGCAATGACTCTATTGCTGTAGTCATGGGACCTCCAGACACCCCCTTGTCCGCTCATTATCCCCCCATCAGAGGAGACTGAAATGAGCGTCTTGTGTAGGTGCAGCTTTGTTGCCACATTCAGCAATTGGAGACCTTGGAGCAGCTTCAGGGCAAAGTTCTGGTTATTTCCAAGGTTGCAGCTGATTAGACTGATGGTGTCAATGATATCAATGAGGGTGTCTGTCTTCAGGCTGGATACCAATCTGGCAATTTCCTCTGCACCATAACCAGACAAGCAGAGTTCTCCTGTGGAAGCCTCTCTACCATGGCCAACAAGTACAATATCACAACTTCTGATTTTAATCAAATGACCACCTCTTAGCATATGCAGTACCCCCTTGTGGTACTTCATCAAAGTGGATGAATATGGATTCCTCTCAAACAGAGAAGTAGCTGATTCAATCACAGTAGGGTCTTCCTCCATTATAATGATAGTCTGGTGGCTGGAAATATGGCCATCTTCCCTAAAGGTCACATGAGATTTGTTAGACAGCCACCTTGTGTTAAATGTTTTGTTTCATTCACAAAATCTACAGTTATATGTTGACTGAACTTTGATACAAACATTTTAGTTCATAAAATCCACATATTCAGCAAAATGTTTTATCTTTGAAATATATTCTTCTTTATTCTTATTTGCATAGCCATTTGCTGTTACATTTTTAAACAGTGCCACTGTTTTTCCAGATATTTCCAGATTTAAATTTAAAAAAGACCAGCACTGTCTCATAGCTTACCTGTCTCGGGGGATGAAGCTTGGATGTGTTCTCTCAAGTTTCCAATCTGAAATTATACATTTAGATGTGTAGTAAAGTATCTTATTTTTCAGTTTATGGTAAAAAGATGTCAGAAAAGGAAAATGGAACAAATCTTCAGCTGAAATTAAATGTGAAAGAACATAGTGTTCACATCAAGCGTATTTGTGGGGGGGGGGGGGAAACCTTATTTCTGCTCAAAATGATCTGTTAAAAAAAACCATAATCGCATCTTCTGTTTCACTTTCAGATAGTTAATATTTGCATATCAATTGTGGTTAGAGCTAAAACACTTAATCGCTCCACATTTTCAGATACCATTTTGAATGTGCAGTTCTGCTCAGGACCGCCAGAGGTCCTCATTTTTTCAAACTTAAATAGCAGTTGTTGGTCACCCTATTGTTTGGACTAACCAAAGAGGAGCCTTCTTAGTCATCTGTGAGTGGAAATCATTTTGCTGTTTTCATGGTCAACGTGTCATTTTTGGTGTAATGTTAAGTCAAAGAGATTTTTTTTTCTGATAGTCAACCTGATCAAATTCCTTATAGTAGGAATTATTATTATTTTTTTGGTAGGAAACATAAAGCTTCAGTGAAAGCACTTGAGACTGCTGTTCTGTTTTTTTTTATATTTTTAAAAGATAACTAAAGTTGTTTTGAATCAATTTATGATAGATTGGAACCAACTTCTGCTGTGAGTCTGTGAAGCTTTTTTAAGGATATTATTTAAGGACTGAGATCATTTTGTGATACAGCAGAAGGACAACTCTATGTTGTCCTTCAGGTAAGCAATGAGTTACTTACCTCTTATTTAACTTTAACACACTGTTGTGGTTATAGTGCATGGCAAAAAACATTGAAGAATAAGCAGTCCATACGCCTTCATAAATCATTCTTTATAGGACACATGTGTGACATGTGTTGTGTGACCTTGTATTTGATACATTGAAAGCCCCATTTTCCCAAAAAATACTATTTTGGGAAGACGTAACATAGTATTTCAAGGCCCAACAACTGGGTCCTGAAAGAAGAAGCACTGTCTCTACATCAGGCGTTGGTTAAGGTTTAAATTGAATTCAGGGTCAGGGTTAAGCATGTACTGATAACATAATAGAATGCCTGGGTTAGGCTGTAGAAATTAAGAAAAAAAATTAATTGAGATCAGTGATAAGTATACTATTTTCAGCATTCTTCTTATGTCCAGAGCGTTTGCACTAATCAACTAACACTGGCAGGTGAACGCATGGCATGGTTCCAAAAATGACATCCATTTACATTTACGGTAAATGTGAATTGATCAAAGGTTTCCTCATGAAGTCATTTTGTTATTGGTTACTCTCATGTTTAAAAGATTTTATCAAATGATCCAACCAAAAGCAAATATGAAAAATCAAAACAAATCCACATTTTGTTTATTCAGGAAGTAAAAAGAATCCTACCAGCACTCCACCCTTTAGCCAAAGACATCAGAACAATAACGGCACAAAATCCATAGAGTTTCATCATGGCACTAGCAAAATGTGCAGCAAAGCTGGTCAAACAGTCATAATGAATTCATAAGGCAGAGAACTTTCGGGTCACGTTGCAATGCAAATTTGGTTAGATATGAATGTAAATGACCAGGTGGCTGTTCATCAGTTAATGTAAAAAAGCTGCCTATTTGCTTCAGTATTATAACATGGCTCTATTTCATGGTAAGTTAATTTGTTACTTAGTGTTTGCATTTGATTTTGTAATCATGACTATCAAAACATATTGGAGGTTTGAGAAAATTTATAATCTACAATGATGAAATATAACTGGCTTATTGTCTATTATTATGTCATTAAACTTTATCTGATGGTTTTAAGAAGTTATGAGTATGATCAATTATGTGCAGAGAAAGTGATACATTGGATTCCACTATTTCATTTAATTATTTTTTTTCTTGGACAATCTATGCGCTTAGTAATTAATGAACACAATTAGCTCAAATAAATCTTCTCCACACACACTTTATGCCACCCTGCCATCGACTGGGCCCTGAAAGAAGAAGCAGTGTTTCTGGGTCAGGGAAGCAGCGCTTTCCCTGGGTTAGGGCCATATTTCTAGTGAACATGGGTCACTAGAAATTTGCACATACAAAGCAGTATGTTGCATCAAAGATTTCAAAATAAATTTGAAATGGCTGCTATTTGAATTGTCCTAGGTTTGAACACGGTTATTAGGGTTGCCCTAATAACCTTGTGACAAACTGGCAATCTGTCCAGTGACTGATAGAGACATTGACCCTCCCAGTTCCAGTCCAGTGTTCCCAATACCAGCACCCTGCCATCTTGCTAGAATAAGCACATAAATGTAAAAGATGGATGAATTTTTAAAGTTATTATGACCCTTAATTCTTTGAACAATTTTTATGACACAGTTTTGTTTTTCTAGTCAGCGGTCTTTCACGGACACCATAGAGGGACTCATAGTTTTGCTCAATGCCAACCATTAGTCAGCATTTTCATGTTTGACACTAGAAGGGACACAGCCTGTAACCACAAGGCTGTTTCCAGGTCACTGCTAATCCTCTCCAAGCTTCTTTTCTCCTTATTAGCCATCTTACACACTCCATTCCTCACTGCACTCACTGTAAAACTCCTCAAAGTTTTATTCCCTGCAGTGGTTCTTTCCTCATACAGCTGTGTGAACCTTCATTTGGACCCTATTCTGGAATTTCATGGTGTAACTGGGAGCCATGCAGGTGAAAGTGATACGTTGACATTGGGATGAAGTTGAATGGAGAAGTGGTGTTACCTTTGAAAAGAACCAAGAAGGTACTGTCTTCCAACAAAGACCTTTTGTAAGTAGAACACCAACAGAGAACTGTGCAGAATGGTTTCACCAGCTCCACTATAACAACTCATTTGTGTGTGGAAATAATGGAGGAGGTGAAAATTTAAAGAACTGTGGAGATATTGTGTGGAGGAAGTCAAATTAATAATTCTTCAGACAACTTTGCAGGAAACAAGCTACTCAACTCAAGGTACTCACACATTCAGTTTGTGACCAATTTAAAAACATTGTAACATGTAATGGACTTAGAAACAAATCAGTACCTAGTAGGTGCTCATTCTAAATCTCTATTTATTTATTTTTTAATTTTGAGATCTTCAGTTGCATGTCAGCATACATTAGATGTTTACTGACATGCTGCTCTCAAAGACATACAGAAAAGAAAACTTTAGGTTTTTCTTAATAAAATTATTCTTATTTTCATTACTGTACTTTTCCCAAGTTTTCTATTTCTAAGTAAAACCCTCCTACCCTAACCCTCCTCATGTCAGGCTACTTTTGACGGAAGTTTAACAAAAATGTAAATATTTAAATTAAAATTGCGTTAACTGGGTTTCCTTGATTTCTTAATGCATTTCTTTTTAGATAAGAATAAGATATTTACAGAGACTTACAATTCATGCAAACCACTGTCATTAGACATGACTATAGCAAAAGAGCCTTACAGGAAGAGAAAGGCAGCTGTAGTCAAGAGCCATAAACAATTGACTGAGTCATCTGTTGGACTGTACGTATTTTAAGAGTTTCTCACACTTTAATTTCATCCGAGTTCAACTACTTAATCCTGCCAGGGTTTTCAGTATGTTGGGGGTTGTTTAGTACACACTTACACTTAGTGAGATTTAGAGAGCTTATTAACATGCACAGTTTTAGGATGTGGAAGGATTCCACATCAAGCATGCAGAGAACATGGAAGCACAGAAAGGTCTGCAAAAATCTGAGTCTTGAGTCCTGCTTTACTTTGTTCCTTCTCCATGTTGTCATAGCAATGTTCCACATTAGTTTTAACATCAACCTTACATTACTTAAACTAATATTAATAGTAAAATCAATATCTGTAGCTGACAATGGAAATTGGTCCCATAGAACCAATATTTTTTTTCTTTCTTTTGATTTTGTTTTCACGAATTTGTTGATTCACACTGAGAGATTCATCATCACCATCTATGATAAATAACTTATTCCTATTTAGTAGCCGTGAAGAAACCATCTCATACCCACACTCCTTCTGACTGATGCCAGTTTCCACCTGTCACATGTTGATGTGCCCCTGGGGATGAAATAACCACATACTTTCATCACTGTAATCAAGTACGATTTGTATGTACTTTTTATCAGTTACTTGTAATTATAATCTGTATTGGTTGAAGCTGAAAACAGAGGATCAGGTTCTTAGTTTAGAGTCAGTTATTTAAAACTGTTAGATAGGTGGAATTGTAAGTCAGTTTTAATGAGGTACTTTTTACTGTTATTTGATTATTAATCTACACTCTTAATTTTACTTGTATTTAAGTAAAATCTTAAAGTAACTGTATTTTAACTTGAGTGCATAATTTTTGTATTCTTTCCACCTCTGAGCTAACATTTAGAGCTCATGACATTTTTTCCTTCAGGAATACTTTTTTTTTTTTTTTTTTATGAAGGTGTCTTCTTTTACCTCTGTGCAATGCTTTGATAATGAAACATCTTAGCTTACTGCACATAGTGGCAGAAATATTCTGTGGCTCCCACCAGATTTCAGCTGGTTTCTTTGCTTTCTCTTCCTTTTTGTACATCCCGTTCAGAAAACAAATTGATGTGATTTATATCTTTTTTCAGCACTAAACTCTTTCTGAAGAACCCCAGGAAGACTCTTTTTGTACCTTACATGATGAGATAATAGCCAGCAAAACACTAGTATAAGTCTGTAACCATGTGTTACTGTTTGTGAGACAAAACAGTAACAATAATTTATTACCTTGCTCAACTTCTTGGTTTATTGGCCCATTCCGTGCACAGCTGTGACTCTGGACTGCAGTGAGAATAGCATGATGTCAGACATCACACCGAGATGAAGGAGAAGAGAGAGGTCGAGGGCAAGAGAAACAAAAACGTCTGTGGTTTGTCTGCAACAGTTTTTTCTAGTATTAGTGCAGAGGTTTCTTAGAATGTCCTGCCAAAGGGCAAAATATAAAGTGTTCCTTTAAATATCTTGTTGTCAAAGTATACAAAATCAATAACTTTTAATGCATAAATTTGATCTGTGAAATGTTCTTGAAAGTAATATTAAAATGTTGTATTGTACAGACAGACAGACAGACAGACAGACAGACAGACAGACAGAGATAGATAGATAGATAGATAGATAGATAGATAGATAGATAGATAGATATTAACTCGATGAAGTACGAAACTTAATCAACTTTTAATAATTGATTGTTAGCTGGAATGAATTGAAAGTATATTTTGTGAAGTACATTGAAATGACATTTGTTATAAACTGGCGCTGTGTAAGTAAATTAAACTAAATTGAATAATTCGTTCACAAATGCAATGTTTGGATTTGTGGAAAAAACGCAGCTGAACATCCAATAGCAGCGGTCTTGATTCCGTCCTCCTTCTGCTGCACATTCTCAACAACTTCCGGTTTTCCAGCTGCTGTCGTAGCTATCAGCAACTGCAGATACTTTGTGCTCACCGTGGGTAGTTTCGGGTAGATTGACCAGTAGATCCGCTCTGCGGTTTGCTTATGGCTGCAGGTTAACCTCGCAGGATCAGCCAGACAACAGGAGGCTGCGATGGAGAAGAGAAGAGAAGAAAAGAAAAGAAAAGAGAAAAGCCACAGTAAGATCAGGCTGAACTACTGAAACATACAGAATGTGAGAGCGTTGTTTTGCAATGATAATCATAACAACAACAACAATAATAATAATAATAATAATAATAATAATTATAATAAAGGTACAGAAGCCACACGGAGATAAGTGGCTGTTGTTGGTGTGAAGTTTAAAGGCAGCACTTTGCGCTTAAGGCCTTCAGACTGTGAAGCAACAGAGTGATCATCTCAACTCACGTGTTTTAGCAGCTTAACACACTTTATAGAACCACACAACCATAAATCCCTGTGCTGAGCTCACTGCTTCCAACACTGGACAAGTTTACAGAAAACTGTTTGTTCCACAGTGTTATCTGAAACATCCGCTAGGGGGGCGCTCCAGCTAGCTCTGACCAGACACCCCTACCTGCATTTAAAATAGAATAGAAACATCCTTTATTGAAACTTGGGGAAAATTCTGTGCAACAGCAGCGAAGTGAGCCAGGCAATCAAAGTAAAGTCGTGAGACTCAATATTTAAAAACAGAATAGAAAAAAAAAAGGGCAAAATTTTAACATAAATACTGTGTAGATTGTGAGAAACCTTCATTTTTATTATCACACAAGAAACAGAGAAAGAGTCCTCATACACCACAGTTGCCCAGATGTTGCAAAGTAAGCTGATGCTGCTGCTTGTTTTTCAACTACACACATATTTCATTAGAATAACATGGCATTTCAGATGTTAGCCTGGACTCTGTTTCAGGAGGAATCATCTTGAATGACCATGAAAACCAAGTTAAAATGAGAATTTATTAAAGCCAAATAAGAGATCATATGGTTTTGGAAAGACAGAGAAACAACTTACCATTTCAGTGTTGGTCCATCATTATGCTTCTTTATAATGAAGCAGGTTAGCAGGAAGCAGGTTAGCAGCTTCTGGTTCCTTTTCTAGGTCTCTATTTATCCACCCTCCTCATTTGCATAATGAGGTAGAAATGCATAAGGAAAAGTAATAGAAAAGGAGAGATGGTAAGAAGAAGAAACACTTGTATAAGAAAAAACAAAAAAAATACTTAATTTTATGCTTTTACTTTTTATTTTGTAAGTTTTGTAATGTCTCTATAGTGATTCATTTCAAGGTTGTGCCTTTAGTCTTGATAACCAAGTCCAGATGTGAGACAAACTTGTTAACCATTGTATTAAAGACTGCAGGTAAATAAAGCAGCACCAAGACAGCAGCATTAACAGTCATCTTGTAATAATCATAAATAATTATTAAACACAGAGTTTCTGTGCTTTTCTAAGTTGATATTTTTCAGATTTTACTGCATTTCTGTCTGTAGCTGTTCTTGATGAGAACATTTTGAACATCATTTTAAACACTCTAATAAACAGTAACAATTTAGTAAACATAGCAGCAAATTATGTGATGTGTCTCTGATTCTGTTGCAGGTTTGAAGATGATTTGAGATTCCAGTATAGCTTCATTTCCTCCCTGCTAAGATTCTGAGGGTGTGTGTGATGGTCATCTAACCCAGTGCTCCCCTTCTGACTGTCCATGTCATCAGAGCCAATGGACAGTCACTGCCTGCTGCATCTCTCTGTAACCCTGCTGGCTTTGCTGAGCCCATGCCTGACAAGGCTGACTCCCAGAGTCTCCTTCCCAATGGGTGAGTGAAGCCTCGTCTTTGTGTCCCACATGATTGATGGTCTGATATTGGAAGACAGCGAATGCTTTACCCTTCACCATCAGGAATGAAGCACTGTGCCTCTAAGTGAAGTGAAGAGCCGAACAGAGAAGCAGTGTTAGGCACTAACAGATTAGAGGGGCGTTATTATGTTAAAATGACTTTTTGGAGCTTTGCATCATGTTATAAAGTTATCCCTCAACAAAATGGAGTGTTGCCTCTATTCTTTCATGTTTGTTTGAGAAATTGTTGCTGTGCAAAAGTCTGGACCAATTAGCAAAAACCTGGTTGAACTACTCAGAATACAAGCTACTTCTCTGTGCAATGCTGTAAACACATTAAGGTGTTAATAGAGAAACAATTCTGTGACAACTTCCTGATGCAGAGTTTCAGAAACAGTCTGCGTTTTTAAAGAGACAAGAGCCCAAGTTTAAGGTGTTAAATTAAGATCATTTTAGTTATAAAGTCTATTAAAGAAGAACTATATAACTGAAACCTACCACTTTCAGAAAATGAAAATCATTGGAATTTTGATGGTGAATAGGACAACATTTATCAACTGAGTTCTACTTAGATTTTAAAAAGCCCAAATCTGCTTACATATCCTGGTCTTATTGCAGAAAACAGGGTGAATATTTTTTCATCTGAGCCCAAAATAATTTACAAGCAGGATTTATTTCTTTTAATAATGTGAACAACTCATTCTACAATGTTTTAAACAACCATGCTTTCCGACAAACAAGCTAACTTCTTTAAAATTATTGTATAATTTCTTTATTGTTGCCATCAAAAAAAATACAGGACATTTTTTGTGGTTTTAAACATTTTCTTGTCCAGTGAGTACTTTTGACTTGACAATTTTGGTCCATGTTACAAAACGTTTGGACACCACTGATGTAGATGAGTTTAATGGACCTTTTAGTGGTTTCATTAAATTAATTATGTTCCATCCAGTAAAACATAGATTGAATGATAGAATGCTGTAAACTAGTTACAGTATTAGGGTTGAAACAATGTGACAGAATACAGAACTCAAAATGTGTGCAAAATATCAAAACATTTAGTTTTTCTCTGAAGGCGAGTCTGTACAACATCAGGACGACATGTATTTCTGTTATTATTGCTGGAAACTGTGATGTTGATTACAATATTACTCTTTTTTTTTATTGTTTTTTTTTCTTTTTTTATAATCACACAATGTACTCTATTCTGAGCTTTTGTGTCACAGCCATCAGCAATGTTCATTGGGTCTGGACATTGAAGGTAGTTTGTCCATCTAACTGGCCAAGTATATCACTGAGATGTAGAGCATAAATGCATGACACATAAATTCTAACAGTTTACCAAATATTGTTCCAAAACTGTTCTTAGTGACACTTGCATTGCGATGAGGATTCATTCAATATGCTGTGCAGAAAACTAGCTAAGATTCCATTTTAAAACGTTTCCCTGCATACCAAGCTGGTGATTTATTGTTCAGTAACTTTGCGTCCATCATTTTTAGTCTTTCCTCATCCCATTGATGCTTTTCTGACTTCTCTGACATGATAAACTTCAATATCATGTAAGGTTTTGTTTGGTCTTCTGTCCAATAAGAGGCCCCATCTGTTTACACCTTAAGCTCTTTTATTCTGTTCTTAACTAAGATGTGTTGCTGTGTGTTAAATAACAGGTAGCCCAGGGAGACGTCTCACCAGCTTCAGCAGCCATGACCTCAGTAACACCACAACCCTGCTTCTCAGTGAGGATGGAGAAAAGCTGTATGTAGGAGCTCGTGATGCTGTGTTAGTGCTGGATGTTGGTCATAAAGACACTGTCCTTCTGAGGAGCAAGGTGAGGGAATCAACAAAAAGTTCTTGAGGCCAATGTAATGATGTACTTGTGTTTTATAGCCTAACATTTTTTTGTGTTGTATTTGTGGCTGTCTCTTGGCCAGGACTCTTTGGAAAAGAGATTTATAATCTCAATTATTTTTCATCCTGGTAAAATATAGATTAAATTAAATAAGATGATCCCTGTCTGTCTCCTGACCATTGCAGGAACTTATTACTGCCACTGGTTTTGATGTAGAAAAGTGAAATTGAGGCTGGAAAGTTTCACTCTGTCTCCATATGAAACTCCAACTTAAGTGAGAAGTAAAGAGCCCTATTCTGCAGGAAATGAGAGAAATGTCAGTTTTGAATGCTGAGATGGTCTTCATTTACATCCCATGTGAAAGAAAAAAAAAACTGAACACCACTGACATGAAATATAAAAACAGTTTTACTTAGTTTTTTGTAGTTTTTTTTTCTTCAGGGTTTCAAGTTGAGCGATAACTATATCTGAGCATGTAGATAAGGAGTGTCTAAGTGCAAATTAAGGGCCATCTGCAGCCCACCAAAACAGGTAATTGATGCAGATGGAGAATTTTCTTTTCTTTAATTAGACCAAAATTAAGACTGACAAATTCCATTTTTCTACAATGGAATTTATTAAGTACAACACAAAGTATTTGTTTTTAACAACCAAGCTTTCTGTTTAATTTGATGGTGAATCGGACAACATTTATCAACTGAGTTCTACTTAGATTTTAAAAAGCCCAAATCTGCTTTGAGTTAATTTGTTAAACCTGACTTAACAAATTAAAGAGAGTGACCCACATCCTGGTCTTATTGCAGAAAACAGGGTGAATATTTTTTCATCTGAGCCCAAAATAATTTACAAGCAGGATTTATTTCTTTTAATAATGTGAACAACTCATTCTACAATGATTTAAACAACCATGCTTTCCGACAAACAAGCTAACTTCTTTAAAATTATTGTATAATTTGTTTATCGTTGAGCATAGAAAAAAATACAGGACATTTTTTGTGGTTTTAAACATTTTCTTGTCCAGTGAGTACTTTTGTCCATGTTACAAAACGTTTGGACACCACTGATGTAGATGAGTTTAATGGATCTTTTAGTGGTTTCATTAAATTAATTATGTTCCATCCAGTAAAACATAGATTGAACCCCACCTATGTTCAGTTTCCTTTGGAAGTCACAATTCCACCATGCAAAGGCTGAGCTGTTTGCAATGTAACAATGCCAAACACTGGTCACTAATATCACTGTCATGTAATGCCACAACATATAAAGAGCAACAGGTCAGTGGTGATTAGAGGCCATACATTCACCTGAAGCCAAAGCCTCTGGTTGTCTGACTCAGTCCTCATCAGCAGTTCAGTGCAGAAACTAAACACTGAGCTGTTTGATACCGAAGGTTCTGGATGATTTAGGATAATCTGAGATGCTTCAGGTTCTGTTCTTTGAGATTTCTATTTTAAATGATTTGCTTCTAAGAATTTATGAAAATGTATGTTTTCTTTACTGAAATGTCTGTTACTCTTACATTATAGGATCATTGTTGCAGGGAAGCAGCCTTTTCCCTTTTTCCTAAACCAGCAGTGACATAATAATTGTTGCCTATTGTTGCACCCTCTGGTGGTTGATGTGGATATTACACTCATTGAATCTGTTGTTTTTTGTAGCTGGACTGGAGCCCTTCAGAAAAAGACCTAGAAGAGTGTTCCATGAAGGGCAAGAAAATGGCAAGTGTTGATTTGCAGTTATACACAAAATTCCGGTATGGACTATTAACTTTACGTTTTCCAGCCAGAACATTTAATCCCAAGGTATCGATGATTAAAAACACATTTAAATGATTACAGTGACAGTGTAATTATATCATTCATGTCATTCTCTCCATTCCAAAAAATTACTGACATAAAATATCACCATAATTTTTGAAATCATAAGTCATATATTTAAATGAAAACGTGTGAAGCATGTTAATAAATATAAATGTAACAGATCTGCGTGAGAAAATTAAAATCTCTTCATATTTTCATTCTGACCTTGCATTCTGAAAATGTTATTCCATAAGAGTCCACTGTAGTGGCTTCAGTAGACTATTTTCACTGTCATTTAAAATCTACAGCTGCAAAAATCATCCAGGCTTATCAACCTGCATACAGGGCTTATATTTTCACTGCATATGCTCTTTACTGTTTTGATTTGTTCCACAAATTAAAACATCTCATGGCACCCAAATGGCTAATGCCATTTGACCATCGCTATAGTAATGGATATAGTGGAGCTGTAGGCTTTGTGGAGTTCTCATCAGGTTCTGACTGATGGGTTAGTTATCAGTGGGAAACTGGTTTTACAGAATCATCTCAACTCTAACTTTTCTGTTTGGATTTTTAAGGCGGACTGTCCCAACTTCATCCGAGTTCTGCAGTTCTTAAACAGCACTCACATGTACGCGTGTGGAACATTCGCCTTTAGTCCACGCTGCACATATATTGTAAGTTTTTATGCTGCCATATCTCTGCTGTGACATCACTTCATTTTATTCAGTTAAAATGAAGGATAAACCTCTGCAGCTGTTTTCAGATGATTGGCTAATCAGGGTGAAATTTTCACAATAT
Organism: Poeciliopsis turneri; assembly: GCA_922788865.1. Lineage (NCBI taxonomy): Eukaryota > Metazoa > Chordata > Actinopteri > Cyprinodontiformes > Poeciliidae > Poeciliopsis > Poeciliopsis turneri. The sequence goes on along the minus strand of CAKLNU010000516.1, from coordinate 44,425 downwards.
AACATTTTCTGATGCACTGAGTTTTGTGTTTTCATATTCCAGGTCAGCCATAGTTACCAAAATTACATAAATATGCTTGAACTATTTCACTCTATGTTTAATAAGACCATTCTAATACATGAGTTTTGCTTTTGGAGATCAGTGACATTTTCACAATATTGATAATGAAGAAAATGTGTCCATGTGCAAGATCATCACACCACAATGTCGCTTGGATATCTTAAAATCCTTTAGCTGATGACTTTTGACTTTTCTGACCAGAACTCACAGACGCTCACAATGAGCCTCAACACTGATGAAGGGAGAGGTCGCTGCCCTTATGACCCCTACCAGCGCAACACTGCTATCATTGTGGGTAAGGCAATGCTGCCACGACTGCAACTGCTTCACTCTTAGACATTTAACATAAAATCTATCAGTCATTTTTATGCTCTCTACTAAAGAGAGCAGACTCTACTCACCTTCTAAAGATGTGTGTGTGTTGGAGGTTTTATTGTTTAAATGTTAGTGTTCACTCGCTCCTTTTTCTTTATTCAGACCTCAAGAAATGAGCAAATTTAACAAAGAAATCCAGCCTATCATCTACTGTTTTTATTTTACTTTACAGTTGTTGGAAAACAGCGCACTAAGTTAGACCTGAGTTAAATCATATCTTCTTTTTATTTTACCAGGAAATTAAGAACATATTTTGCTGAAAGACAGAGAAAATCAGTTTCTCAGTTTTGTTGACATTGATACAGAATCTGCCTCTAAAATGAAAACAAATCATCAGCTTTTCTCTGACACACTTTGATATAGTAAAGTTGACTGCTTTCCAAAAATATTGAAATTCTTAAGTCAATGAAACCAGGCTGCAAGAAAATGAGTCTTTTCCCAGTGACTGATGCAAAAATAGTCCATCCTGTAAGAAAAGCATAACATAAAAATGAATCTTGTGCTGGCTACTGTGTGTTGTGTGTGCTACTTAGGGGGAGAGCTTTACACCGGCACAGTGGCAGATTACAGAGGGAACCGACCAGTCATCTCCCGACACCTAAGTGAGGGCAGCCGGGTGGACCTTAAATTGGATGACACATTAGGATGGCTGGAGGGTGTGTGCACTGACTCTCATCCTGACACATTTCAAAGTAATGCAGTTGTACTCAGGCTCACTGATAAGTAAATACACTTTGCTTAACCTTCCAGGATGCTGCTTTGTTGTTTGTTTAGTCCAACTTAAACAGTTTGCAGCTGATGATAGTCTGTGGAATGCTGTTCATTCCAGTGGTCTGGAGTAACAGCTTCAACATCTTGCTGATCTGGGTCCAGTCTGCAGCATACACAGGCAAAGGCGTGAAGAAATCCTACTGTACTTTCACATATTTTTATTGAGTAAAAAAGATGCACATCTGTTCCATCATTTAAAAGGCTGACATTTCCTTGAGAGGCCCAAGTCAAAGTTCTCAATCTAATCTGTCAGAATTTTTTTGGGTCACAGTTAATGTTTCTTCCTGTCCCACTTTTTACAAAAGGCTGCAGGTGCTTTAACTGTTTCATTATATTGGTGCCTCAGCATTAGACACTAACAGCATATTTAGTGTTTGGCTACCTTTTGCCAATACAGATCCCCTGTGACTGTGTTTGTGTCTATGGGGTAGACTTCTGATATGAGGATTTCTGTAGCCAGTGCTCATGCTAATATTTAGAAGTTATGGAAGAAGATAACTAATATTCTTCACCATTTGTTTGGGATCTTTTTTGGGGCAGAACTCTTTCTTCCATTTACTTGACCTGCTATCACTACTTAGCTTTTCTTTTCTTTGGTGGTGGAACTTCAGTGTGTTACAATGGCCACAGAAAGCAAGTTGATGCATCCTGGTGTTCCTATTGAGTCATTAGAGAAACTCTGTTTGATGAGCTCAAATAACACAATCTGATAATATGTTTATGTTTGGGATTCTGATTTTCTGTCCAAACTGTTTTTCCCTGTTTCATGAGGGTCAATCAATCAATCAATCAATCAATCAATCAATCAATCAATCAATCAATCAATCAATCAATCAATCAATCAATCAATCAATCAAATTTTATTTGTAAAGCACATTTCAGCAACAAGGCATTTCAAAGTGCTTTACATCATAAACACAAAAATACAAAGTCATGCAACGTAGAATAAACAATACATTGTTCCATCATTACATTTTTAATTGATTACGTTTCAAATAAAACTCTAATCAGGCGTTTTTAGTTGAGATTTAAAGGAAGTCAGGATTTCAGCTGTTTTACAGTTTTCTGGAAGTTTGTTCCAAATTTTTGGTGCATAGATGCTGAAAGCTGCTTCTCCTCTTTTGGTTCTGGTTCTGGGGATGCAGAGCAGAACCAGAACCAGAACCTGAGAGTCAGGAAGGTTGATACAACAACAGCAGATCTTTAATGTATTGTGGTGCTAAACCGTTCAGTGATTTGTAAACTAACAACAGTATTTTAAAGTCTATTCTTTGAGCTCCAGGGAGCCAGTGGAGGGACTTTAAACTGGTGTTATGTCTCTATCTTCCTGGTTCTAGTGAGAACATGAGCAGCAGCTTCTGGATCAGCTGCAGCTGGAGGATTGATTTGTTGGACAGGCCTGTGAAGACGCTGTTGCAATAATCAATGCGACTAAAGATAAACACATGAATGAGTTTCTCTAGATCTGGCTGAGACATCAGTCCTCTAATCCTGGAGATGTTCTTCAGGTGATAGAAGGCCGACTTTGTAACTGTCTTTATGTGGCTCGCAATGTTCAAGTCCGAGTCCGAGGTCATAATAAATGCCCTATTGGGGTTCAAAACATGACAGATTGAAGTCATTATTATGTGCTATTGAGCATGAATGTTGTTCTATCTATGTAGGCAGTGAGAATATTTTATGAGTTTTAGATGCGTTTATGAGGTTCTTTGCAGTGAGAGAATCTGCGCGTAAAATTTGTTGAATTTCGACTCTTCTGTTTTCCTCTTTGCAGTAAACATATTGAGTGTTGTCAGAATTAGAGTTTCTGCTGGAATTATTCTCTAACTTTCTCCATCTCTTATGCAGCTGCTGGTTTGCTCATTGAAAAAGATTAAACAAAAGTGTAACATTAATTTATTTTCCAGAAGTGTTTTAAAATTGTCCCTTAATGAGAACATTTAACTTTAAGAAGAATATTTTCTCTGTACATTTGCATACACTGACCTTTTGTATCTTCTTTCCTGCAGATCCAACCTTCATCAGCTCCAAGTTCATTCCACATGAGGAGAAAATCTACTTTTTCTTCAGTGAAGTGGGCAGAGAGTATAACTTCGTAGATAAGTTCATTGTCTCTCGTGTTTCTCAGATCTGCCTGGTAAGTTCAAAAGCAGGACAAAGGCAGTTAAAAACTCAGCCAAAAGTTGCAAAACAGTGAAGATGGAAACACTGAACTCTGACCTTGGGCAGCAACACACAGCTAATCACAGTGATCACCGAAGTTAGGAGCAGAGAGACTTGGAAACTTTCGAAACTACTTTGAATAGTTAACTGGTCATATTGTACTGTTTGATAACTAGATCAACTGGAATGGATGTGTGACTGAATTGTAATGATTTGTTTTTGTAAAGTGCCTTGAGTTCATAGCATTTGTTGTGAATTGGTACTACATCGATAAACTGAAGTGAATTGAGTTGTGGTAGCTAAATGTTCAGCTAGAATTTAAATCGATAAAGAGAAGATTTCCGTGGTGATTAGTCCAGCAAGCAGCAGGCAGTTTAACACCTGCATATGGCTTTAGAAGCATATGAATCAATTCTGAACATACAGCCAAGTTTAGAAAAAAAGCACACAGTCTTTGAAGTCTATAGTTTTACTTACCTGGACATAATGGAAAACATCAGAAATAAATCAAATCTAACCTGAAGTACAGAATGTACTGCCATTGTTTACTGAGTTAAAATTAAATATGAAGCTAAAATGATCATAAAACTAGATTCACTCTAGATGCTTTTATGACAGCAGCCAGATGCAGCTGATCAAATCCACTTGATCAGGTTCTGTAAAAGCTGGAATAAATGCTGTTTGCTCCTCTGGAACACACAGACATGTGTGTTAACATGAAATTATGATGGAAAGACAGCAGGAATAACTTCCCATCAATGTAGTGAACGGTAAAATGTCACCAAACCGTCTGTAAGTACACTATGGAAGGTAATTCCCAAGTGGAAAACATTTATTCAGCTCCCAGTCTGATTCTTCCTTATCTAAATGAAATCCAAAAGTAAATGTATTTTTGTGATAATTCCACATGTCCATGTTAAGTAAAGCCAAAGCTTAGATATGAGCACAATCCAAACATAAAGCACGGTGGCGGGGTGTTAATGATTTGGCTGTGAAATGCTCAGTAGTCTGAATCAACTTTTTCAAGTGTTTTTCCTGTGACCCGTCAGAGTGACGTCGGAGGTCAGCGCACTCTGCAGAGACGATGGACCACGTTTGCCAAAGCTCAACTTTGGTGCCAAGATGGCAGCGAGCTCCCTTACAATGTGATCCAGGATATTGACATGCTTCCACCAGCAGAGGGCGCTTCAGAGGATGACACACTGTTTTACGGCATCTTCACCTCTCAGTGGTCAGTGATGCAGGTTCTCTGGCTCCAGGACTGTTTTCCTGGTTACTCCAGGATTGTGGACGGGGCTTCAGGTGGATTTGCTTTAATCTGTTTGACATCCACAAATTAGAGCATCAATTCAATACCCGTTTCTTAGAAGAGTAACAATGGCTCTGCTTGTTTGTTCTATTGCCAACAATAGAAGATGATGGTAAAACATCATCCTACTCTTTTAAATTAGTCACTCTGTTAGGCTTTCTGAGTGATTTCAGCTGAGCCATGTCAGTTTCAGTAATACTGCACAAAAGTTTGTCATTTAACCTTTGTCTGGAATAAACCAGCTTCTACTTCTTTTTAAAAGGTTTTTGTGGCGGTCCGACCAGCAAACCCAAGGACAAAGGTTTAAAAAAAACAACTATTTAATTTTTCAACAAAGCTTAACAAAAATTTTACAACCAATCTCAAAAGAAATATAAGAAAAGTGGGCCCCAAAAAAATCAACTAAGGCATACCAACTCAACAAACAAACTAACTAACTTCTTCACAGAACACACAGGGGAATTTATATACAAAGGCTAGCCTACACACACACAAGGAGGGGCGGGGAAGAAGACAAAAAACAAACAATACATAAACCTAAATAACAGATTCAAATCACAACATTTTACTTCAACACAACTATAAAACAAAAAACAACCTAACACCATAAATGTTTTAACAGTAGCGAGAGGAAGAATATCAATAGGGCGAGAGGAGGAATCTTCCACATCAAACTCCCCGCTTCCAGCAGCCTGATGGTTCGTTCCATTTACTGGTTTGACCCAAGGCAATCAACTCCTCTCAGCCAGTCCTTCAATTCAACAAAAAACACAAAGTAGTTAATATTCTAAATAAACAAAGTGTTTACTAAAATGTGTGCACCCAATCCAGTAAACACTTAATACAAAAATCCACCACCAAAGAAGAAAGAAAAAAAAAGAAATATTAAGTATAAAACATTAACTAAATACTAACACGATGAAGATGGAGGAACCTCCACAGTTTTATTAGCTCTAGTGGTCTTTATTTGACAGTAAATTGGGTAATTAGAGATGGGGGAAGACATGCAGCAACCGTCACCAGGGTGGGAATCTAATTTGCGACAGCACCACCTCAGTACCCCAGCTTCTACTTCTTAATTCCAAAAAATGTTTGTTTTTAACCAGTGACCTCAGATCATCTCATCAGCACCCCACTTACCTTTTATGCCTCCTCAAAAGGCTTAAAAGGCCTTTAAACCTTTTAAAGCCTTTTAAGGCTTAAAGGCCTTTTAAGCCATTTTGGTATCAATTTTACACATTGTGCTCTAAAATATATTTTATGATGCAAGATTTTAAATAATTCTCACTGGAGATTCTTAAAAAGTAGATGCCAATGTGGGAAAGTTTGACATCTTTATCAAACTCAGACTTTGCCTTTATACAAATTTTCCCACGTCCTCATTTAGGAGGATCTCAAAGATGATTTCTACAGACATCATCATTGTTATTTATTTATTAATAGTTGTTTTCTATAACACAGGACTGTGAGCTTTGGAAGGTCAGCGGTGTGTTCCTTCACTCTGACTGAGATCAAATCCGTTTTCTCCGGGAACTACAAAGTCCTGAACCGAGACACATTACAGTGGAGCGCAAGAGTCCAAGAGAAGGTGGCAAACCCAGGAGAGGTAAAACAAATCACACCGAGAATCTGATCAACTAGTCTTGGCATTTCTTTATTGTTTGAAAATGGAAAACTCACAGGGTAATTTGCATATAAAATGAAAAATGTAAGTCTTGAAGAACTGTCTTAATTCCAACCTGCAGTACCTTCAGGTTCTTGCAGTGGAAATGCACCTTTTCAGGAACCAGGGTAGTTTTTCTCCCACCCTGCTAAACATTTCTCACTGGTTTCATCCTCTTAGTATTTTGTTTCTTCCATTTCCAAGTTTAATGTTGTATTAGTTATACTTTCTGTTAACTTTAAATAACTCAGCATGAGTGCTGTGTTTTTATACTGTTACAATGTTTTGCAAATTCAGCATTTCAACTAAAATGTATTACTCAGTGTTTGCAATTAAGTACATTGAGAACACAAGCCACTCTATGGAGAAATAAAGGCAGAGTGGACTGCAGCATCTCCATGGAGACAGAGAGTTGTGCTCTCATTAAAGCCTTTAAGAGTTTTACCTGGTCAAGTTAAATTAGTTTTTAGCATTTATGTTCTCAGATTAACGTGACTACAATGTGCAGGGCTGGACTGGAGTGGACACACTGCTACTGTGTGAGGACGATGTTCCTACGATACACAACGATATGTAACTCATGGACTTCATAAAGATCTGTGGATTATTCCAAACACATACAAAGTTGATACTAATATTGAATTCCATGTCAGAGGTCAACCACTCCCAAATTGCCACTTGTAGCACTGCCACTATGTGTAAATTCAGATCCTTAGAAGCAGAAGTGAAGTGGTAATGTTAATTCTCAGGTTGCAATTGAATACAATGATTATGATCCTTGTTAAAATCTGCGTCAAAATTTGTTTTTGTGTGTCTGTTAGTGTGGTCTGCACAATGCCTCAGATAACGCACTGCGCTTTGTGAAAGAAAACTTCCTGGCAGAGGACAGCGTGCGTCCGGCTGGAAGACGCCTGACCTTGGTGTCTAGTGAGCACACCTACAGCCACCTGACAGTTCAGAGAGTCCAGGCTGCCAATAAAAAGCTCTACACTGTCCTGTTTCTGCTGACAGGTGAGCCATGAGACACGGCATATTGTTTCCCGCTGCCAGAGGAAAATGTTTAAAAGTTTACTGTCATTTCTCTAAGGGTTTGTTTCAGAACACGATTTGTTGCCCTTACTGTCTTCCAGAGTCTGGTCACTTACACAAAGCAGTGCTGCTCCAACAGGGGCCCTACATCACAGAGGAGGTTCAGGTTTTTAAGCCTCCTCAGCCAATCAGGAGTCTGAAGCTGTCTATCCCAAAGGTACAAACTGAGGCACATTCAGTTTATGTTCAGATTTTTTTCTCATCTATTTTTGGTCATAGATTTTAGCTAGATCTTGTTGACCATCTATAATGTTCACCTCACAGGTCAATAATATGACCTGTTTGTTTAATAAGAACTTATTGTGTTAATACAGGGTATGCTGTTAATGCACTTTTGAATGCATTACTGATAATGCATTCAAAAGTGCTTTAAAAGTAGTCCATTCAAGTCCCAGCCTGAATGGACTTGAATGGACCATGGAGCCATGAAATGACTGACAGTTGCAGTCTCCATGGTGATGAGACTGCCAGAAGGCAGTCAGTTAATATTGCATAAATCCAAATAGACCGACCGAGTGATTACATTGATGTGAAACTGAAACATTCTGCAGGCTGTTTATGGCATTCTGATTTCTGACTCTCAGAAAATGAAAATTCCAGCTGGTAACATTGACATTACCTATGGCTGGGCAATAGATCCTCTTTATTGATTAATCATATTTTCTGTTTATGACAATTTTATTTTTTTACAAATGCGCTTCTTTTGTTTCAGAGTGATGTCAGCCTACCCATGTCCGCCATCTTGTTTTACAAGCGTGTTTTACAGCTTATTTTTAAGCTAAGTTTATGGAGTCTGTCAGGAAAGTTACACTCATATCTTGAGGTCCATGTAATGAGTCTGTTTGGGTTGCATTGACCATCAGACAATGGAGCACATTTACTGATTCTCTGAATTGCATGAGTGATGCATCAAATAACTTATTTTTTTAAGTTCACTGACAATCTACCTCATACTGAAAGCACTAGCAGTTGGTTGTTTTTCATAGTGTCCTTCTCTAGCAGCTGTTTGCTCAGTGCTTGTTTCAAGGACTTGCACTTATGTTACATGAAGGCTCAGTGGCTCTATACATGTTGAAACAGTGAATGATCACATCAGGTTTGCAGAAACATGACTGACATTATTACTTTGTGGAACAAATGTTGCACTGATTGATTACTCATTGTGTTAATACAGGGTATGCTATATGTTGGAACATCAGAGGGGGTGGTGAGGATTCCAGCTGCTAACTGCTCCTACTACTGGACCTGTGCCCAGTGTGTTCTTTCCCGGGATCCTTTCTGTGGTTGGGATGCAGCCAGCAGGGCCTGTGTGGAGGTCTCTGTCTCCCAGACTGCGCTGTGAGTCCCACACTGCCACCATGAACATGGGCTGTCAGTAGTATGTACTGTTAGGTGATATAGGGAACAAAATTTTTACAACAATTTCATATCAAATTCATCGTATGCTGTATGATGGTAACCATGGAGATTCTATTGCTGGGTAGATAGACATGTTTGATATGAACGGCTTTACCTTTACCTAATTCCGCCACAGCACCATTAGAATAAAAAAAAAAAATTCAGCCCCAGAGCTTGCTTTGGCCGACAGTCATGAAGTTCTGTATCTTGACAGGACCTACAAAAAAGTCTCTTGGAGCCATGGCCTCTTGCCAACTTCCCATAGGAAGTCGACTGTGTTGGATCAAAGCCGCCATTTTGTGTGTTTTACACATGTTGTAACTGAGAGAACTCCTCCTTCAGCTTTTGGGATGCAGGCTTTGCAATCACTCAGCACATTGGAGACATTGAAGGTCAAAAATTATCAAATTCCTTTGGCTACATCCAAAGCATGTGGATGTGGCTAAGTCTCAAATCTGACCATTCGCCATAAAACATTAAGGTAGAATAACTTCCACACGAGTCCCAGCTGCCTGAGACTTTATGTCTGTCATAACCAACCAGCACTGATCACATTCACATGGTCAATTGTGAACATGGTCACATGGTCAATTGTCACCTTAGTCCCGCCCCCTTTGAACAACAAGTCACCAGTTTTCCTACTAGTTCTCTTCCTTTTACTCCATGAATTATAAAGATTTGAACCTATGTTCAATGACAATATGAGGCTCAACACTGGCTGCTGGCTGGAGAATGTGGGCACAACTGAATGACTCCAAATCACACATCCATCATCTGATTTGCACCATACTGGATATAAGTGACCTTTGTTAACCTCTAAAGATGCCAGTGGGATTATTTTGGAAGTTGACTCCAGTACTTTCCACCCCCAGGTTATTTGAACAATAATATCTCCCTGAATATAAAAATCTGATGATCCACCAGGTTTTTGGTGCATCATCAGGGAGCACTGTGCAACACATTGGTGTGCAGAACCCAGTGGACCGGTGCATGAACTGCGCTTGAGCATTAATGTCAGCATATGGGTTGTGTAGCTGGGGCTCCCGTGGTCGCGACAAGAGTGGAGCAGCGCTGAGCTGCAAAGGAGCTTTAATTCTGTTAAACATCCACTTGTTGACTGTACTGTCCTCTCTTTAGAAGCCAGGACATAGATGGAGGAAATGTTGAAGAAGCCTGTAACAGTGTTTTATTAACACACAAAACTAAATTTGGACCAAGTGAGAAGCCCACAGGTATGTGTCACGCTATGAAACAACCAAGTGGCATCTTTGTTCTGGAAATGTGTTCACTGAGATATTTTATGAAACGCAAAACAGTTTGAAGTACTTAATGAGAATCCTTTAATCATGTATGTATGTATGTATTACTATTATTTATTATTATTATTTGAAAGTAGGGGGCATCAGGTCAGTTCATTAGTTCTTACTCTAGGAGTAAGAACCAATGAAATTGGTTTCTAAAACGTACTGGAGTACTGCGGTAAAGTGTAATCTTCTTCTGGTTCCCCTTAAGTCTTGCTGCAGCATTTTGCACAATCTGAATTTGTTTAATTTAGTCAAACAAATTAAAACAACAATGCAGCAATATGTTTCAACAATATAGATATGTATTGATAAAATACAACTTTTAACAACTTCAACAGGTGTTTATGTAATGTTCTCCATTACATAAACACCTGTACAGTTGTTTTACATAAATCTGTTGTCGCTTATTAAATCTTTGTACAAAACAATAATAACGTCAAAGATTTTAAACCTTTCTGTGTTTTAAATGAGGGTATTTTATGCATTAGCCTGCCAGCAGTAATAAATAGCAATAATGCATTCAATCTATGGTCATATTTGTGTTCATCACCAGTCAGTCTGCAGGTTTTCTCTGCTCTGACCCATGAGTAAGCTCCAGCCTGTTTGTCAGCCTCGTGTCCTGCAGGTGAGCTGATCTCTGTGTCTCTGAACGACGTGGTGCGGCTGCATTGTCCTGCAGCGTCACAGCTGTCCCACCAGCTGTGGGAGCGTCCAAACAGCCGCCTGTCCTCAGACCTCTACCTCCGCCTGCAAGATGGGAGCCTCAGCTTTGTGGCCACCCCAACCACCCTGGGCCTCTACCTCTGTCTGTCCACAGAGAACGGCTACCGACAGACCATGGCCATTTATCATATCAAGCAGAAGAGCAGTCCCATGGCTCAGACTCCAACCAGCTCCACCAGGAGCCACATGCGAGCCCAACCTACCAGGGAGGGGTCTAAAGCGACAGAATCCAGACCAACAGAGACAAAACCCTCACTGTCTGTCGGGAACACTCCAGTCACCACTAGGCAGCTTGATAGAAATGTAACTTTGTGGTTGAAAGAATATGAAAATCTGGAAACAAAATTCCATGATGGGAACCCGCTGCTGTCAGCCCGCTGCCCCAGCTACCTGAAGGAGCTGGTGGTGGTGTCCGTTCTGCTGGTGCTGTGCCTCAGTCTGCTCATCACAGGCACTCTGTATGTTCTCAGACAGCAGTGGCGGAGACAGACTGCACCTGGAATGGGAACTCCAAGCAGGAGCTCTGACCGGAGGACCAGTGAGGAGCAGGAGGCAGGAGAGCAGGAGAATGAGTTTGAGAGCAAAGCCAATGGCCAGGCGCCCTCTGGTGGACATGCCAGTGGCTTGGTTTGTAATGGGAACCTTACAGACTCCACCCAGAACTTGCCAAACACTCCTTTCTGAGCAGCAGCCAAAGAGTCTTTTGAGCTGCTACAGAGCAGAGCATCATGGAGGGAGAATGTTCCAGTAGCAAGGTTCATTTGGTGAGCGCTGCACAGGAACAGTACAGGGCAAAGTTTGACTTCCTGAATTTTTTGAAGCCTGAGTCTGGTCCAGCTCAAGTGGCTGCCCCACTTGTGCTTTTTAAAGGGAACTTGACCTTTTCCGATATAAATAAATGGTAGTTGGATCCTAACAAACAAAGCAGAGCTTACTCTTTAAACCACATCTGAGATCTGACTGTTAGCTCAAGTCTAATGACATGTAAAAACTGTTTTATGAACTGTTAGCAGTTCAACTGTAGGTCAGTAGCCAAAACCCACCTATCCTGTTAGAATGCTGCTGAGGTAACAGGGATTTGATGGTAGATGGAGCAGTTGTGATCAGACGGTGTTCCACACCTCACTTTTGTGCCTTGGATGCATTTTTAAAGATGTTCAGGTGGAGTTCTTATCACTTTATCTGATTTTCTTTTCATCACATCCTGGACTTTTTTATCTCAATGATATTCCTAAACTCCTGTTCTGATGACAGAACAGGAGTTTACCTGCTCATCAATAAACCAACTGCTCTGGCAAAGGAGTTTTTTTGATGCATTCGTCCCAGTGGATCCTGTACAGTCATATCTGTAGAAGAAGAAAGAATCATATAATAGAATATGTTGTCATGGAAAAAATACTATTTCCAAGCACTGTTCAGGTAGAATCACTCACTCAGGTTTATTCATGCATTGTGCACAATACAGAGAGCTCATCAGACAATAATCAAGCCAGTCTGGATGCAAGGCTCCCTACGCTCACTAAGCTCTGCCAGGCAGAGACAACATGCAAGTTTTTATACAATGATAAGGAAGGAAAATAAGGGGCAAGACGGTCTGGTCCTTACGCAGCTGTGAAAAACAACCTTCCAACCTCGTACAAGTAACCCAAATAGTTCTTTAGGTGAGCGTTCACAAACATTTCATATGACATGACTAGCAGATGTGACCTTATTGTAATTTTTCCAGGACAATGTGTAGGAGAAGCATTCTTCTAATCTGTCCTTCATCAATATTCCAATAACTTTTTCTTTGTGTTTCATTTTTTGTTGCAAAATGAACTAAGAAAAACTTAAAGCAACACTGAGTCACACAAAAAATATCCATTCAATGCCTACAGAGTTCAGTTGAGTTGTTGATCTCATGTGACATGTGGTGCGTCATCAAACTGTTCCTGCAGTTCATTGTAAGATTCAGAAAGAGAAGGCAACATGGAGGCACACAGCTGAGGATTAGTCACTCTCAGCGTATCAGAGCACAGTCTAGCTTTTACCAGTTCTACCTCCTTGTACAATACTTAGTGACAGTTCTTACAAAACTAGCCATTTAAATGCACATAGCTACTAGAATGCTCATTGACTAATAACAACTGTTAATTAATTTCAAAAATACTTTAAAAATCTCAGAGGGAAAATAAATGCAGCATTTTGGTGCAGTCACTGGAGGGAGCAAAAGGCCCAGCATGGTCAGGCTGGAGTCAAACTGCTGGCGTGTGCTCACATGGTTTATAATGTTTGTTTTTGTACATACCCTTCAAGGTTCACAGTGAACCCTCCCCCTGCAGAGGATGTCATGGTGATTTGGCATATGTGTAATTCACAAGCATACAATAAACACAGGGAGTCTGGAAGGGAGGAACAACTACTGCGAATTTACAACTTCAGAAGAGGAGGAAAAATGGCTGAGCAATAAATCAATGATATATGACACAATAGACACGTGATCAGTGTCAATAGGTAAAACATCTGATAAAATATTCATCATATACAATAAACAGTGAATTCTTATCCAGAACCACAAAGCATTCTAACATTCACTTCCTCTGTCTCTCTTTGGTGCTCTCAGTGTCACTTTTGTCTTGAGACAAATTTGCTCTTGCATCATGGGAGATTTAGGCATACCCAGCGAATCAAGGTTGGTGGCATCAACAGACTTACTCACTCTTTGGTTACTTAGTAACAACTTGGTAAGAAAGTTGCACAGCAGCAGTATCAAGTTTTGCACTCAGAACTGCTTAGAAATAAAAAAACATTGTGGAATGAAAACTGCATTAAACAGTTAAAGTCACTTTTTAATACACCAGTTTGGCAGTATTTCAGATATTTAAAACAAAAACTAATCAATATCAACAATTACTGATATAGACTGATATGAAACACTCTGATTCCGTATTTTCCAGATATTATCTACTGTAATATCTGGAAAATAGGCTGCTACTTTTTCAAACACTTTGAACACAGCAATGTAGCTAATACACATTTTTACCATTGAGTTTCATGCTTTTCTTGCATGATGCAAGAGCAAATTTGTCTCAAGACAAAAGTGACACTGAGAGCACCAAAGAGAGACAGAGGAAGTGAATGTTAGACTGTTCAGTTTCAACAGAGAGGAAAATGGCAAAATGGTTTTGGTGCGCAGGATTGAGATGAAGATGGTGATCAATGATTTTCCTGGTAGGCTACAGAATTTTATTATGTTTTTTATTAAGCAGCCATATTCTGAGCATTGTTTGGAAGAGATATTTATGATATGTATTTGTGTGTGTAACCAGTACCTATTTATTTTAAAAGGTAAAAAAGAAATTTTTCTGTATAAATAACCATAACAAATGGACATCTATACATGTACATCTGTTTTCTTTTCAGTTAGTGGGTGCACCTGACATTCAGGTGGGCTCAGTTGTCCAGAAACAACAGAACTTTCTCTCCTTATATCTTCCTTAATGTTGTATGATTTGTGAGTTCACTCTGCAAAGACAGTTTTTTAAAGCAGTACATTTAACATATTTCATAAACTATTTGTTAAGATCTTGTTTTGGAAATTCATAAGATTTATCTTTTTTTAATGATGCTTTTACAAAAGCTGAAAAGGAATTACATCTCTCACTATTTACTTTAATAGACCTTGATCATTTTGTATTAGAGGATTCATATGAATGCTTAAAATCCTTGAAAATGTTTGAATTCCAATTAGGTGTTTTCAGTGTTTGGAACTGGAGGAAGTGGAAGTCTGAGCCTCCTTTCTGAAGCTGCCACCCCCATGACCTGACCCCGGATAAGTGGACGGACGGTCGGACGGACGGTAAATGTAAACCATTTACCATTCTTTGCTTATTTGTTGAAATTTCCTCTATTATCTACATTAATGAGATTTGTGTTGCTGTTGTTCAGTCCAGAACAACAGCACTTCAGCTCTGTCCTGCTGCCTATTACCATCCATCCATCCATTTTCTTCTGCTTATCAGGGATCGGGTTGCGGGGGTAGCATCTTAAGTATTTGCTAGATTACTAATCTAGCAAAAACAGTTCATCCACCGACAGTTTCTAATTGCACCATGCTAAAAAAAAAAAATGCACCATGCTAAAACCTAATGTCCACTGTGATAGTGGAAATGCGGTAAACAAATAGTTTATCCACGTTTGGATGTTCACATTAATCCATTCTGATGTCAGGACAATTACCTCATTTTTCTGAAAAAGAACCACTGCTTACAGTTCATTGTGGGTTTTGTGCTCCTGAAAGTCCACATTCTAAAATCACCTCAAATAAAAACATCTTTAAACAAATTAAGAAACTCTTCAAACAACATTGAGTCATACCAAGAAATCTTCACTTTATATTCACAGTTCAGTTCACAGTGACACCAGGTGTTACATGTTTATATCATGTGACACCTGGTGCGTCACCAAGCTGTTCATACAATTCATTGTAAGGCTCAGGAAAAGAACCAAACAAAGAGGTTATGACGAACAGTTAAGAATTAGTCATACTCTGGACATTATCAGCTGATATTTACTAAACATCCACAAAATGATGTTGATCTTATGGGTTATTTGATTCCTTTGGTCGGGTTTCTCGCTTTCGTTTTCTCAAAGATTATAGGGGAAAAAAAGCTTTTAAGACTTAATTGTAAATTTGTAAGTTCAATTTTGTGACTTCAATGTACAAATATTACAAGACAGGAATTCAATAAGATATTTATACGCAGAGTTGGGTAACTAGTTACATTTGCTCAATTATATTTATTTAAGTAACTTTTGGAGAAAGAAAAATTAAATATATATATTAAAATTATAGGAGTATTTTAAGTGTGCTGTACTTTTTCATTTTACTTGAGTGTTTTTATTATGAAGTACTTTAGTAAAATTTCTGGATTCTCCTCCCACTGAATGAAAAAACAAGAAATTCATCAAGACACACATCTGCCATTTATGTTAAAGTTTCATATCTTTTATTTTGAAAGAAACTGATTTGGGAAAATGTTCTTTTGCCTCATTTTGTAATTTTTGTTACTTATGTGAATTATTTTTATTTTGGTCCCTAACATACTAAAATTTCCACTTGACTTTATATTTTGGTCTGTGATGATATATTTTTTAAATACTAAATGATAGATTATCTGATCAGTTATTCAATATTTGAGTAGACCTTTTACCAGTTACATCTTCACTCTTGCTTGAGTAATTTCTAAAAAAGCTACTTTTTACTTGAGTAAAAATATGTTGACATAGTGCTACTCTTACAGTTTTTGGATTTTCTTTCCACCTCTGTATACATAGCGTGTACCATGGTTTACTGAGCCAGGAGAGAATGTTCCCCTCAGAAATTCATATCAATTAACATTCAGCTGACATCTTTATTTATTTTTTATTTTTAAAGTCCTTTTAGACAATGTCTGTGTGAAGTGGTGGTATGTCACAAAACTGCCTTAAAACTGAACTGTATCGAGAGGGAAATAAAAGTGCATGTGTGGCGCACAAGCCATTTTCAACACCTGGGAGCGCGGCGCCAGGCGGGACGGCTGCGAGCACGGCGACGCCGCCATGGCCGACATCAGCAGGCCGCTGCTGGCCACGCCCCCCTGTTGGAGGTGGGGGATGGAGGACGACACGCCGCTCCTCTGGCTCGGCGTCTTGCTGTTGTTCCGGATCTTGTTGCCGCGGCTACCTTTGGCTCCGCCCCCTCCGCCGCCGTGTCTGTGATTGGTCAGAACGCCCTGGCATTCTCCTTCTCCCCAACCCCCGCCCCGCCCCGGGTCCGCCCGTTGCGCGCTTCCTGTCCGTTGCTGCGTTGCTTCGCCACGAAGCCATCATGCAGCGAGGACGGAGGGATCTGATTGGACGAGAGCGGCGAGGGGGGGGGGCAGGGAGGCAGAGTTTTTCCTGCTCCGCTCCGGAACGTCGTCCTCCTCCTGGTCCATCAGACCGGGCTTCCGTCTTCTTGACGGCATGTCGGCCCCACCCCCTCCTCGCCGCCGGGCCTTGTCTCCGCCCCCTCGCGCCGACTCCTCCTCTCGCTCCTCCTCACCCCGCGACCCCTCGCCCTCTGAGTCGTCGCTGGCGCTGAAGCCGAGTTCGGCCAGCCGCCGCGCCCGCTCCCGCTCGCTGCGGCTCCGCTCCCGCTCCGCGCGGCTCCCGCCGCTGTTGCCATAGACAACAAGAGGAGGGGCCGGGGAGGACGACGAGGGCGAGGACCCGCCCCCCTGCTCGTCCAGGAGCGAGTCGGACTCGGAGTCGGACTCGGAGCTGGAGGACGAGGAGGAGGAGGATTCGGGCCGGCGCTCTAGCAGGCACATCCTGCGGAAACGCTCCAGCTTCTCGCGGTGATGCGAACGCTGCTCGGCGCTGGACGCCGCTCCAGCCGCCGCCGCGCTGCCCCCTGCTGGCTGGGAGGAGGACGAGCTCTGCTGGCCTCCCGGCAGCGCCACAGACGAAGAACCGGGTCAGTTCAACTCGCCCACTTCCTGTTTGGGTTTCTTTTTGAGGCGTTTCTCGTGCGCACCTTTAAGATTAAGATTTAAGATTGGGCCCGCTGTCCATTGGCTGCTCCTTCTCCTTCTTGTGGCACTTGGGACACTCCCAGCAGTTTGGGATCTCGTCGTTGATAATCCCATCCGCCTTTCCCATCTTGAGGCAGGTGGGGTGGATGATCTCGTTGCATTTGGTGCACTCCATCAGGCAGAGGCTGAACTTCTCCTCCTCAGAGTCCACTGTGTCTTCCTTCCCCGCCTCGCCGCACGCAAAACACACCGCGGTGTGAGGCAACACAGGCGCTGTGCACTGTCTCTGCAGGCAGGACTGTTTCATCCTCCCCGGTCCGCCGAACTTCTTCATGTCCTTACAGAAGTGACACTCTCCGCACTCGGTCCTCATGCAGGCCTGGCAGCGCCGGCACCGGGTCCGCCTGCGCCGCGCCCCGCTGCCCGCCCCTCCGCCCAGCGCCTTACTGCCCGACATCCCCCAACAAGTCAGCTGTACCACACCTGTACAGACACCCAGTCCCTGTCCATAGCCCCCCATCCACACCTCTTCCTGTTAGCTCGCATGCTCCTCGCTGGCTCATTAGAATCGATATTAGCCAACAGTTAGCCGTTAGCTTTAGCTCAGCGCTTCCTTGTTTGTTCCTCCGCGGGGCTGCTGCAGCTGCTCTGTGCTCCAGGCTGCTCCCTCACTCGTGTCCCATCACGCTGGTTCCGCCGCTCCGCCGAGCTCCTGGGCCGGGCCAGCCTCACGGACCCGCGCGGGGGTCGAAACGTCTCAGTTGGTGAATCGATCGCTGTGGATAACCTCAACCTGGCAGGCTGTGTGAAGCTAACTGAACAGTGCGTCCAGCTCCTCCAGTGCTGCTCCGCCCTGCAGACGGTCGACCTGCGCTCCTGCTCCCTCCTCTCCACCGAGTTGGTGTGCGGTGTCTCTTGTGTTCTAACGGCTGTGTAGCGACACGCTAACAGTTACTTTGTAACGAATATTAAATTAAATAGGTTTAATTCCCTCCTTGAAACTTCATATCACTCTGCATGACACCACTCCAGTGAAGAAAACATATATGTCAGTTCCCAAGCCGTTACATCAGGAAGTTAAAGAATACCTTCAAGATCTGCTGAATAGAGGCTGGATAATGCAGTCACGTTCTCCATATGCATCACCAGTGGTGTGTAAGAAAGAAAGATGGGACTCTGAGGTTGTGCTGTGAACCGAGAATTAAACAGAAAAATCTGTCCCTGACCGCCACCCCATTCCTCGAATCCAAGACGTGCTGGATTCTCTAACTGGCAGCTCCTCGTTCTCTGTATTGGATCAGGGGAAGGCTTACCATCAAGGGTTTCTGGATGAGAAAAGTCAGCCCTTAACTGCTTTTATAACACCATGGGGTCTGTACCAGTGGATCAGAATCCCCTTCGGTTTGAGTGCTGCCCCAGCAGAGTTTCAAAGAAGCATGGAGGAGTGCCTGATCGGTTTAAGGGATGTGATACGCCAGCCCTATCTGGACGACAATTTAGTTCACAGCCCAAGTTTTGAGGATCATCTCAACCACATGAGAACTGTGTTGCAAAGATACCAGAAGCGTGGAGTGAAGCTGAGTCCAAAGAAGTGTGAGGTGTTTAAAAGAAAAGTGAGATTTCTGGGGCGTCTTGTCTCTGGTGAGGGCTACACGATGGATCCGGCAGAAGTGGCACCAGTTCAAGCTTTGAAGGAGAGAACCCCCACAACTGTAGGAGATCTGAGAAAAATGCTGGGATTCCTCTCCTATTATCGAACATACATACCAAACTTCTCCAGAATGGCTAAGCCCCTCTACCAGCTTCTGGTCAGTTCACCTGAAAATCAACCTGAAAATCCACCATTGGAAAAGCATAAAAACAGCCGGAAAATCAACACTGCAAGAAGTAAAGGTAACCTCCCATCAAACACTCCCATTCACTGGACACAGAACCATCAAGAGACAATAAACACACTTATTGACAAACTCAGTGAGCCTCCCATCCTTGGGTATCCAGATCTCACCCAACCATTTATTCTGCATGTGGATGCTTCCCAGGAAGGATTGGGAGCGGTTCTGTATCAAAGACAGAATAACAAAATGGTTGTCATTGGGTATGGATCTAGAACACTGACCCCACCTGAGAAAAATTATCACATGCATTCAGGAAAATTGGAATTCCTAGCACTTAAGTGGGCAATATGTGAAAGATTTAGAGATTATCTGTATTATGCACCTCACTTCACTGTATATACAGATAATAACCCCCTGACCTACATTCTCACCACCGCCAAATTAAATGCCACAGGTCACAGGTGGGTTGCCCAACTTGCAGATTTCAATTTCACCATTAAATATTGTCCAGGCAAACACAATACAGATGCAGATGGCCTCTCTCGGATGCCACTGGACATACATGACTTATTGCAGCAATGCACACAGGAAGTGACTCAGGACGTGATTAGTGCTTCAATTCAGGGAGTGACTGTGCTTCAAGATTCCCCATCTGTCTGGTTAACCACAGCTTACATCAAAACACTGGATTTAGTAAGTGATGCATCTTCATCCTCATTGCCTGCCCCACTAACACCAGAACAGATCAGAGAGAGATCGCTACCAAAACTGCCACCCATGTATCAAACAGAGGAAAAAAAGGATATGACAAAAGAGTTTATGGAGCTGACCTGCAGCCTGGGGGGTGTGTGCTTGTACGCAACTTATCAGAGAGAGGAGGCCCTGGTAAGCTCAGATCCTTTTGGGAGGATAAAGTGCACATGATCACAAAGAGGAGAAGTGATATCAGTCCAGTGTATGAAGTAGTACCAGAAGGAGGTGGCAAAAGTCGTGTGCTGCATAGGAACCTCCTGCTCCCCTGTGACAGTCTTCCAATCGACAGCGCAGAAAAGAGGCTTAAAAGGGACTAAAAAGACTAGAGTCGAATACATTGTCACGTCATCTTTGTCAACGAGAAGAAACTTCAGACAGTGAGAGAGATGAGGAAATGGAGCTAGTATGCCGGTTTCCTCCTGCTCAGCACAGTGGTCACCGAGCTGTCAGCTTAAACCCAGATGCTGAACCATTTACACCAGACCTACATGACCAAGACAATGCACCAAAAGTGAAGGAAATTCAGGCTACATGGATGGACAACATACCAGAAGAAGAGGATGGAGGCCAAGATGTGGAGCTGCACCAGGATCCTCCTGAGCTATCGGTAGAAACAGCTTCTGAGAAAGAAGATGATCCAGCTGTCTCACCACCTACATCGAGCTATCCAAAGAGAGAGCACCGCCGTCCGAGGATGCTGACCTATTGTGCTTTGGGTGAGCCAACCATGGTGTAAGTAGGCTTTAAAGAACTACCTGTAAGTATGACTCCAACCTCCAAAGAACTTTGGCGACCCTGGATAGTTCCAGGTGTTCAAGTACAGAGTTGAAGACACAATGTATATAAGTTCAAGAACTACATTCAAAAGGAAAAGGACTATGTATGAACTCTCCAGAGACAATGTAGTGACTGTCATTTCAAGACAAAAGACTGGTATCAGAATGAAAGAACTGTGGCTAAAATTAAGGTTCTGTTACACTAGAGAGATGATCTGAACAGATCTAGAAGTACTTGTTACTGGACAGTTGTAATCTAAACTGACAAAATCCTCGGTTAGTAGTGGACACTATTATAATAATATGAATGTCATGTAAAGTATCTCACTTACGACATTACTTCCAGTAAAGGGGTCAATAGGTGATGATGAATGCTCTTTTAAATGTCAGAGGACTTTTTTTTTTTATTGAGGGGGAGAGTGTGGCGGACAAGCCATTTTCATGGAGTGGTTGTGGTGAATCAATGCTGTTTTGGGTTTTGTTGTGCGTTGTATTTACAAGTTGTCGCAGTTCGACGTGGTTGCGGAGGGGGTTGATATCCCTCCGCCGTTGCCAGGAGACGGCGGCTGGAACGGTTGGGGTGTGCGGTGTCTCTTGTGTTCTAAGGGCTGTGTAGCGACACGCTAACTGTTACTTTGTAACGAATATTAAATTAAATAGTTGCGGAATCAATCACAAAAGCTCGTTTGATTGTATCACCGCTACACATGCTCAACTCAGAAGAAGCAATTTGACAAAAGATTCTCATCAAAAATAACAAAAATATGTCAGGCAAAATATGTGGGCTGTAAACAACAATAGAGAGGCAACAACATCTAACTTTATGTAAACTTTTAAACACACAAAAATTGATGAGTTAAAATTACTAAAGCAATAAGGTAACGTCATTTGAACAACTAAGGTTTTTTTTTTTTGTTCTAGCTCAGACATAAATATCAAAAGAATAAAATGTGGGTTTTAGTACAGCAGGTCACTGACCTTGCAATAGTGAACTTACATGGTAAGATTATAAGCATTTCTGTCTTTCAAATATGTTCTTTTATTCTCTGAGCTTTGGGACAGAAGCTTAACAAAGCCTACATCTGTTCTGATAAATGTTAACAGCATAATGAAATTTAATTAAATCATTTTAATCACAAAGTCTGTTCTACTTGCACATATAATACTAATTGTTAGTTTAATCTGATAATTATGTAATGCCAGAGCATATGTGCTGTTGATGTTGGTTAACCCCTTAGCCAGCAGCTGAACGCCTGCATTCCATTTTTACTTCCGCTACGCTTTAGAGCATCCTGCACTGTTTCTGTAGTAACATATTTAACATTGTGATCATTATAATGATGCATAAAAAAATTTAATTTATTGTGAATCATTATCATGTTTAATTTATTTAAAGTTAAGGATTCTGACTTGATTGGAGACTTGCCTGTTTGATCTTTGGTCTTGACTTGGACCTTTAAAGTCTGATTGGGACTTGACTCAAGACTTGGGTAGAGCCTTAAGCCTAACTTGTGACTTGCAAAGCAATGACTTGGTCCCACCTGTGCTATTTATATTTACAAACAGATGATGCAATTGGTTTCAAATGGCGCAAAAGGAGCATCTTGGTTTATGCCATCAGCAGTTGATGTGTTTTTCATCATTATTTTTCCTATTTTAAATGCTTGCGTGTCTGTGTTTGTTTTCTGTCACTACATGTTCTATGTATTTTCACTCTGTGCTTCTACTGCACCTGTGACTCACAGATAAACAACACAGCAGGCAGTATGTGATGTAATGCAGCATGCATATAAGTCCGGATGGTTACTTGGTGAATGACTGTCTGAGGATAAAGCAAAACCAGAAAACACCATACAAATGAAAAACCACATGCAATCACATGGATGTTTAGGGATGTTTCAGTATGCACTCTATAATGATTTTCACCATTTAGAAGTCCAGAATTGTAAGCATTTTTTTAGAATATATGCTGGTTTTTATCTCTATTTTTGCCTATAAGTGAAAAACTTAGGCAATACCTGAGTTGCTTTTATCACTGGCATATAGAGTATGTCATTTCCAAAGTCCAAGATTTCTTTTTTCCTGTATGGGATCTTCTTTAGCAGCTTATATGCCACTGTTACACTCAGCAGGACAAAACAGAGCATTCGCAATGCCAGATCATTGGTGCACAGCAGCAGCTTCACTTTGAACAAAAGAGAAGATGCAGAAAGAGATGGACAGTATCTGCTGGGAATAAAAAGACTTAGAAGACTTTACTGTAACGTGGGCATCGGCTTCCATATTCAGGTCCTACCAAATGGAAAAATAACAGGAGTACACAATGAAAACAAGTACAGTAAGTATTTTTGACATTTCATGATAAAATAAAGATTAATGTAAGGGATTTGTCAGATAGTTTATACATTGACTACATTTTTATTTTTAATCAGCACAGATTGGTATTATTGTAGTTATTCAATTTCAACCTAGACATTTACCATTGCATTATGCAAACTATAAATGTTACATTAACTGTATTTTGTCTTCCCTTAATACAACAAATAGAAATATTGCTGGTTAAATGTTCTTTTTCGGAAAATTATTTTTTCATGGAGGCTATCAGATGAATGAAAATCTGTGATTTAAGATAAGG
The DNA here is from genome assembly GCA_922788865.1 of Poeciliopsis turneri. Taxonomy (NCBI): domain Eukaryota; kingdom Metazoa; phylum Chordata; class Actinopteri; order Cyprinodontiformes; family Poeciliidae; genus Poeciliopsis; species Poeciliopsis turneri. Next base: position 21,035 of record CAKLNU010000516.1, on the reverse strand, counting down.
AGGAGATAAAGAGTATTAGTAATATTAAAGATAAAGACTTTTGTTTAGTAACTCAGTAAAAGTTCAAAGTTTTTAGAAGTAAACTTTGAACTACTTCTGAATGAATTGATATTTAACATTTTTCATTTTTACATTAATGTGATTTATTTAATTGCAAAACAATTAATTGATTACAGTTGTGATGTTATTTATAATGAAGCAAATTTGAAATATGTCTCCATATTGGACCCCTTTGTGTCAAGGTGTGGGAACAATCTTGAATGTAAACAAAACAAAGGAGATCATTTTAGATTTCAGGAGGAACAGGGTTACATCACATCCATCATTGGAAAGGAAGTGGAGGTGGTTAAAGAATAGAAATACCTCAGTGTTCATCTCGACAACAATCTGAACTGGAGACCCAACAGTGAAGTGTCTGTAAGAAGAGACAGAGCAGTCTGGACTTACTGAGGAAGCTGAGATCCTTCACAGTTTGTAGTAAGATGCTTCAGATTATCTATAAGTCTGTTGTTGAGTTTAATCTCTTCTGCTGTCACCTGTTGAGGCAGCAGCATCAGAACCAGGGACCTAAAAAGGCACAACAACCTGATAAAGACAGTTGGTTTTGTTCTGGTTCTGCTCTGGTTCTGTTCTGGGAATGACTGTAGAGCCTCTGGAGATGATAGTGGAGAAAATAATTCTTCATAAAATAAAGAAAATTATAGTCAGCTCTGACCATCCTCTTTATGAGACTGTCTTATAAAACGGAGTATCTTCACTAGGGACTTCTTCAAATTCATTCCAATAATGACTGCTACAGGAGATGTTTTCTGCACACTACCTGCAATAATTCTTTCATTAAATGAGCTACAAAAATATTTCATTTCCTTTTTCATCCCCTAATTTTTTAATTGCTTATGACATGTTGGTGAAAATAATGAAATTTAAATATATGTCATATAAGTCTTCTCGAGCAAAATGTTTACACAAGTTGTAATAATGTGTGAGGCATATATCTAGACGGATCCTATCGTAGGATAGGTCTTAGCTACATTGTATGAAGAATCCTTTAAAATAAAATGCATTTTCAGATGTAGTAGATGTGCTTGGTGTATTTTGTAGCTTTCATCAATGAAACTAAAACTTGATGCACACCCATGCATCTAATGTTGCAGATTTCAACACCAATCAACATTAATATGTTATCTGTTGCTCTCTGTGGTCAATTTGCTTAAGTTTATTAGTGTACTTCTGCTCATTTGACTAAACAAGTGCTTAAATCTTCACAATAATTATGCTGTGAGGTCAATATTTGAGGGACAGAAAATATCACAAACAACTGTTCTTTGTCTTTATTCCAACTTGGGAGTCAGAATTATTTCTGTTCACATTGGGTTTCTCTGTAATCTTTAACTGCTGTTCTTCCCTCCAGGCCTTTTACAAATTTCTCCTGTGGAAAGAGGAGTTGTGACTTTATATGGGGTCAGAAGTGGCCTGTTCATTGCCATGAGTGACAAGGGGAAACTTTATGGTTCGGTAAGATATGACCCTTCTCTGCTTAACTATAGAGGTTTTGATTTAGAGTATTTGGTGTAAAACATTACTTTATTGTCTAATAAATCAGGCATTGGCAGACCATTAACAGTATGGTATATTTTGATATCAAGATCCTACTCTTTTGTTCGTTAATTGTTTTCTTTAAAAAAAAAAAAAGAACAATAACAGATATTTTAATGGAACAAATAGTTTTTGGCTTTGAAAGTTTAATAGTATTGTAATTACCATACCATACCAACTTTATTTATAAAGCACTATAAAACAACCACAGCTGATACAAAGTGCTGTGCAAAAAATAAAACAAAAAACAAATACAAACTCTTACAGTTTAAAACAAGCATACAATGTAAAACTAGATATCGCTGGAGTTGAAAGCCAAGTAAAATAGATGGGTTTTAAAACAAGCTTTAAAAGCAGCACCCTGGACAGCAGGGCCACAACATCTTTGCCAGCAATAAAATTTTTTCTACATGCCTCTTGCTCTGATTTCAGTTGCTTAATATTTGGAAGAATGTACAACATGGACTGAATGGCTTCATTCACTTCCTCCAATGCCATTCTAAACTATAACCTTCTACAGGCACATGATATTTTAAAAATAGCAGAGAAAATCAACATCTTTCTTCACAACCCCTCCTTCTGTTTGCTGAGTGGTTGAAAGTCAACCAGAGAAATTGACTTCATAGGGAGAAATCTGAGATGGAGCACTGAAGGGAGATGAGAAATAAGTGGAATTGCTGAGGAACGCATGGCCAGGGGAGCTATGCTTCCCTTCTCCATCACACCTGAAACAAATAGTTAAGATTTCAAACTAATTTTGATGGCAAATTTATCCCTATACACAGATTTAGAAACTTTTACAGGGATCATTTGGAATAATGGTTATAAAGCGTAGTACGAATTTTAATGATTGTTACATTATTATATCATTATCATTACTACCCCTCCTCGGGCTGCCACCTTATTGTGGTGGAGGGGTTTGAGTGTCCCAATGATCCTAAGAGCTATGCTGTCGGGGGTTTCATGCCCCTGGTAGGGTCACCCAAGGCAGACAGGTCTTAGGGGAGGGACCAGACAAAGCGCAGCCCAAAGACCCCTATGATGCACACAAACTTTGGACCTAGTGTTCCCTCGCCCGGACGCGGGTCACTGGGGCCCCACTCTGGAGCCAGGCCTGGAGTTGGGGCACGTTGGCGAGCGCCTGGTGGCCGGGCGTTTACCCATGGAGCCCGGCCGGGCTCAGCCCAAAGAGGAAACATGGGTCCCTCTTCCAATGGGCTCACCACCTATAGGAAGGGCCACAGGGGTCGGGTGCAATGTGTGATGGGTGGTGGCCGAGGGAGGGGGTCCTGGCGGTCCGATCCTTGGTTACAGAAACTGGCTCTTGGGACGTGGAATGTCACCTCTCTGGTGGGGAAGGAGCCGGAGCTGGTGTGTGAGGCTGAGAGGTTCCGGCTAGAAATAGTCGGTCTCACCTTGACGCATGGCTCTGGTTCTGGAACCAGTCTCCTTGAGAGGGGCTGGATGTACTTCCACTCTGGAGTTGCCCACAGTGAGAGGCGTCGAGCAGGAGTGGGCATACTTGTTGCTCCCCATCTCAGCGCCTGCACATTGGGGTTCATCCCGGTGAACGAGAAGGTAGCCTCCCTCCGCCTACGGGTGGGGGGACGGGTTCTGACTGTTGTTTGTGCTTACGGGCCAAATGACAGCTCAGCCTACCCACCCTTTTTAGAGTCCTTAGAGGGGGCACTGGAGAGTGTCTCTACAGGGGACTCCCTCGTTCTGCTGGGAGACTTCAACGCTCACGTGGGCAATGACAGTGAGACCTGGAGGGGCGTGGTTGGGAGGAACGCTCCCTCCGATCTGAACTCGAGTGGTGTTCTGTTGCTGGACTTCTGTGCTCGTCACGGATTGTCCATAACAAGCACCATGTTCAGGCATAAGGGTGTCCATATGTGCACTTGACACCAGGACACCCTAGACCGAAGTTCGATGATCGATTTTGTCATCGTTTCGTCAGATCTGCGGCCGTATGTCTTGGACACTCGGGTGAAGAGAGGTGCGGAGTTGTCCACTGACCACTACCTGGTGGTGAGTTGGCTCCGGTGGTGGGGGAGGATGCCGGTCAGACCTGGCAGGCCCAAACGTGTTGTGAGGGTCTGCTGGGAACGTCTGGCGGAGTCTCCTGTGAGACGGAGCTTTAACTCCCATCTCCGGCAGAGCTTCGAACACGTCCCGGGGGAGGCGGGGGACATTGAGTCTGAGTGGAACGTGTTCCGTGCCTCCATTGTCGAGGCGGCTAATTGGAGCTGTGGTCGGAAGGTTGTCGGTGCCTGTCGTGGTGGCAACCCTCGAACCCGTTGGTGGACACCTTCGGTGAGGGATGCCGTCAGGCTGAAGAAGGAGTCCTATCGGGCCTTTTTGGCCTGTGGGACTCCGGAAGCAGCTGATGGGTACTGGCGGGCGAAGCGGCTTGCAGCTCTGGTGATTGCTGAGGCAAAAACTCAGGCGTGGGAGGAGTTCGGAGAGACCATGGAGAAAAACTTCCGTATGGCTTCGAGGCGATTCTGGTCCACCATCTGGCATCTCAGGAGGGGGAGGCAGTGTAGCACCAACACTGTTTACAGTGGGGATGGTGTGCTGCTGACCTCGACTCGGGACGTTGTGGGTCGGTGGGCAGAGTACTTCGAAGACCTCCTCAATCCCACCAACATGCCTTCCATTGAGGAAGCTAAACCTGAGAACTTTGGGTTGGGGTCTCCAATCTCTGGGGACGAGGTCGCTGAGGTAGTTAAAAAGCTCCTCGGCGGCCGGGCCCCGGGGGTGGACGAGATTCGCCTGGAGTATCTCAAGGCTCTGGATGTTGTAGGGTTGTGTTGGTTAACGTGACTCTGCAGTATCGCATGGACATCGGGGGCAGTCCCCCTGGATTGGCAGACTGGGGTGGTGGTCCCCCTGTTTAAAAAGGGGGATCGGAGAGTGTGCTCCAATTATAGAGGGATCACACTCTTAAGCCTCCCTGGCAAGGTCTATTCGGGAGTACTGGAGAGGAGGGTCCGTCGGATAGTCGAACCTCGGATTTCGGAAGAGCAGTGTGGTTTTCGTCCTGGTCGTGGAACACTGGACCAGCTCTACACCCTCGGCAGGGTCCTGGAGGGTGCATGGGAGTTCGCCCAACCAAACTACATGTGCTTTGTGGACTTGGAGAAGGCGTCCGATCGTGTCCCTCGGGGTGCCCTGTGGGGGGTTCTCCGGGAGTATGGGGTACCGGGCCCTTTGATACGGGCTGTCAGGTCCCTGTATGACCGGTGTCAGAGTCTGGTCCGCATTGCCGGCAATAAGTCGGGCTCGTTCCCAGTGAGGGTTGGACTCCGCCAGGGCTGCCCTTTGTCACCGATTCTATTCATTACTTTCATGGGCAGAATTTCTAGGCGCAGCCAGAGTGTTGAGGGGATCCATTTTGGTGACCTTAGGATTGCATCTCTGCTTTGTGCGGACGATGTGGTCCTGTTGGCTTCATCGGGACGTGATCTGCAGCTCTCACTGGAGCGGTTCGCAGCCGAGTGTGAAGCGGCCGGGATGAGGATCAGTGCCTCCAAGTCTGAGACCATGGTCTTGAGCCGGAAAAGGGTAGAGTGCCTTCTCCGGGTCGAGGGAGATGTCCTGCCTCAAGTGGAGGAGCTCAAGTGTCTCGGGATCTTGTCACGAATGGGGGAAGAAGGGAGCATGAGATCGACAGGCGGATTGGTGCAGCGTCCGCTGTGAAGCGGGCGCTGAACTGGTCCTTCGTGGTGAAGAGGGAGCTGAGTCAAAAAGCGAAGCTCTCGATTTACCGGTCGATCTACGTTCCTACCTTCATCTATGGTCATGAGCTTTGGGTAATGGCCGAAAGAACGAGATCGCGGATACAAGCGGCCGAAATGGGTTTTCCCCGTAGGGTGGCTGGGCTTTCTTTTAGAGATAGGGTGAGAAGCTCGGTCATCCGGGAGGGACTCAGAGTAGAGCCGCTGCTCCTCCACATCGAGAGGAGCCAGTTGAGGTGGCTCGGGCATCTGGTCAGGATGCCTCCTGGACGCCTCCCTGGTGAGGTGTTTCGGGCACGTCCCATAGTCCCTCCAGGACATGCTGGAGGGACTATGTCTCTCGGCTGGCTTGGGAACGCCTCAGGATTCCCCCGGAGGAGCTGGAGGAAGTGGCTGGGGAGAGGGAAGTCTGGGCCTCCCTACTTAAGCTGCTACCCCCGCGACCCGACCCCGGATAAGCGGCAGAAGATGGATGGATGGATGTCATTACTATATCACTATAGCAAATGGTCTGTCATCACTAATGTATGCATTCTGTGGTTTCTGATTAAAATGATTACTTATTAGTGCTTGATTTCCAGATTGGGAGAGACAAGGATGGATAAAATCAGAAATTAATACATCAGAGGAACCGCTCGTGTCAGACGTGTAGGAGATAAAGTCAGAGAAGCCAGACTGAGATGGTTTAGACATGTACAGAGGAGAGACAGTGAATACATCAGGGTGCTGAGATTGGACCTGCCAGAAAGAGACCCAGAGGAAGACCAAAGAGGAGATTTATGCATGAAGTGAAAGAGAACATGAAGGTAGTTGTTGTGAGAGAAGAAGATGTGGAAGACAGGGTTGCATGGAGACGGCTGACTCACTGTGGCGACACTTAAAGGGAATAAGTTGAAAAGAAAAGAAGAAGAAGTGCTTGGTTCCCAGTTAGCACCCTGATAAGTTATTAACTTTGTTGATAATTTGCTCATAAGTAAACGCATAACAAAAACTGAAAACTTATTGTTAAACAGAAATATGTGTCTGAACAGAACATATCTAGCCCTATAATCCAAGAGATGGTACTCTGTCATCTATGTATTGTTTCTTCCTCTGGTATATTTTATATTACAATCAACACTTCTAGATAAATATACCGCAAGTTTATTTGAGAAGAAGCATTTTAGAACTAGTGAAATAAAATATATAATACAAATGAGACCAACTGAACAATCTTGACTTAATTACTCTGTTTAATGTTTCCTCAGTTTTATGACAAACGTCAAACAGCAATTCTTAGCACCCACACTGCCCCTGATTCTTTCTTCACATGAAGCCGCCTGAATTATGGAGAAAAATTGTAATACAGTTCTGACAGGTCTTGGTTAAATTCATGGTGGATAAGTTGTTAATAAGGCTTGACTGTTAACCCTCAGAAAATGTCAACTAGCGGCAAAGCCAGATCCCAACAGAGCATTTGTAATATTTGTCATATTTTAAATGTCTCAAATGGACGTTCCTTTGGAATTCCTTTTCTTTGCCATGCAATTAAATATTTACATTGTGTGTTGAAGATTTATTTTTTCCACTTTTGAAAATAAAAAAGTGAATGATGAGCAAAAACAAGTTGGAAAGTTGATCGTTGTTTTCTGTGGCTCTCTCTTCACTTAGGGAAGCTACAGAGATGACTGCAAGTTCAAGGAGAACCTCCTGGCCAACAACTATAATGTCTATGAATCAGCTTCCCATCCTGGAATGTTCATTGCCCTCAGCAAGATTGGGAAAACCAAGAGAGGCAACCGTGTGACGCCCACAATGACTATGACACACTTTCTCCCCAGAACATAGTGTTTCTAAGCTAACTTTAAGGCACAGATCTTCCAAGAGAACAGTTTGATCATAGATGGAGATTCTCTATAATCTAAAATGTACATATTTAGATCAAATATATTGTTCACTGTGAATGATTAAAGTTATTTATTGACAAGGATTGGATTCACATTCCAGAAGCAATGAGAATTTTATTTGAAATACTCAAGGTTCGAAAAAAAAATCACATGTAGCATTAGCAAAGTAGTTAAACTATGTCACCAATCTTTTTTTGATCTGTCTTTGGCTTACCAGACTGCAACTGAGTTCTCCAGAAAATACAAGACAAAATGAAAGTGTCTGAGCTCAAACAAGAGAAGATTTGTTTTGGGTGAGCTCAGTCACAACACTGGTTTCAGAACACACTTCTTCCTGATTCCATTAAAGTTATTTATTGACAAGGATTGGATTCACATTCCAGAAGCAATGAGAATTTTATTTGAATTCTCATGGTGTTTTCACACCAGCAGCATGTGCTTCTGGGTAAGTAGCTGGAGAAAGCAGTGGAAAAAAGATGTCAAATCCCCAGTGCAGTGGGATTCAAAGACAGTGGCCACATGGAATGAAAGTGATTTCACAATCAAGGTCCACAATTTTTAAGAAAAGTCCTGTTTACCATCCACAATAACTTGTGATCTATTGCTGCACAACATCAACCAGAGGATCACATTTGTGTTTCTGATGGGCAAAGCTTCCATCTGTTTTTCTCTTTTTCAGCCCAATTCAGTTTAAAACCTCTTTTTAAGTAGTCTTACAAGATTTCTAAGGAAACCCAGAAGATTCCATCGAGTTATTGACTTGCAGTGACTTGGGTGAGCACATAGCAACAACTGCTTGCATTCTGTCACTGAATTTGCAGCAGTCCCTCATACCAAACATGTATGAAGCGATAGTGGAGAGGAAAAATTCCCCCTTTAATAGAAAGAAACCTCCAACAGAAGCAGAACCAGGTTCAGCACAAGAATCCATCTGCTGTGACCGACTGGGGTTTGAGAAGACAGAGCAGAATGCACAAGAAGAGACAGATGAAGTGATGAAGGATTACTTTTAATGTTCATGAAAGTGAAAATTTAACAGGAGGAGAGGGAGAAGGATGAGGTGATGGCAGCATTATCTCAGCCATTGTCATCCTCCGGGAAGATATAACAGCCAAATGGAGTACCAGACAAAGTGTAGCTTCTGTGGAGAGAAAAATAACAGAGAAAACAAAATGTTAACAGGTGAAATAACAGCAAATGATGCAACTGGAGAAGAGCAGAAGAAGAGAGGGAGAAAAAGTTTGGTTTAATATATTAGATCTATCTATTGTGCTCTAATAGATTAAATCAATGGAAGCATAACCACAGAAGTAGCTTAGAATAACCTGAGCAAGTCTTACTACAAGCTTTATCAAAAAGGAACGTTTTAAGTTTGGTTTTTGAAAAAAAAAATCTCCAATAGAATATTGAGTGATGGAGAAACTGAACAAAGCACAGTATTTCTACAAAGAACTGTAAAAGTACAAATAAGCAGACAAAAATGTGATCTAGTGAAAGCAAAAGTACCACATCAACATTTTACTTGGGTAAAAGGAAGTAAGTACTTGCTTTTAAAATACTGTTGAATGTATGCAATGGTCTAGAAATAAGATTAAGTGTGCTTGTATGTATATTTTTTTAAATAAATCAATAGTATGCCAATTTAATGAGCAATGCTGCAAATAATTCATGTTTTTATCGTGATTCTGTGCATCAGAATTTCAGGGATGACCTGCAGAGTTAAATGCTGCTAAGCAAAATAAGAAAGAGTAATGATTATACCTCTGGAAGTTTTTATTTAACGCAAAACATAACTAGTGTGTTATTTTAACTGCAGTAAGCATATTCAAGTAAATATGGTCTGCCTGAGAAAGGGACTTTAGACACAACTGACCACAGAATAGGCACTGATCATTTCCACTGATCAGGTTAGTTTCTTAGAGACTGATTTAGGAACAAGGCTCCTTGTATCTAAGAGGTTAATAACTGAAGATAGGAACAATTACAAGAAGAAGTATAAATTTAGTTACTCCGTTGAGATATTTAAACAGTGTAAGGATAATTTGGTTATTTTAGATGAGGAATTTCTCAAGAAACAATGTATTCATAGAATTCTGCTTGTTACAAGAGTGAGAAGAAAGATTACGTTAGTAAACAAATACCAATGTTATATTTTACCTGTTTGATTTATTAATAGTTATTGCTAAGTAATCGTTATATTAAGTAAATTATCTCGTTTTTAACTACTCGTTATATCATGAAAACAAGACAAACACTGTTAATAATTTAACATGAAACACAAAATAGTATGCACCAGAATATATTATTAAATGTAATGTTTTTTTTACTCTTCATGACTTTGTCAGTAATTAATAAAGAGACAAGCCTGTCCAGCTCAGCATCAACATGAATTAAATTCAGTTTCTGTGGCTGGCTCCATCTCCTGTTGAAACTCAGAAGTGCAACAGAGTTGAGCTCAAGCTTTTTGTGCGGGCCATATTCAATTATATTTTCAGAATTTGCTGTGTTGCAAGAAAACTGGTAGTTTGGACACCCCTGCGCGATCTAAAGTTCTTGATGATTTTGGGGCTAAAAAACAAATATGGCGTAGGTCTAATCAAATAAATAATTTAATTAATTAAATTGGTTTGCTTTTGGATTTGAAAGAAACTTTTGGTGACAGCTCCATTATCTAACTAACTCTACAACTAACTCATTGGTTCATTTTTGACTTATTTCAGTGAGATAAAGCGTTTTTGGTCTTAGACCAAAGCTGAAATTTCAAGATTTTGCTGAAAATTACAAAGTGGTGCATTTTTTTCACTGATGATGATTGAAGTAACCCAGAGCAATATGGCAAGTGAGGTCCAAACCATTACCCTGGATACAGTAAGAAATTAATCAGTGAAGACCAATGTGAAAAACAAATAATACAAATGGAGAAAATACTGTCAAGTTCCTTTCGTTGATGTCACTGCCAGGTTTGACGAAGGCTCAACAAACAGGTGTCACAACACTCCAGACATATATTTAAGCACTTGATCACTGATGAAGTGCTCCTGGGGATTGCAGAATATTTTCCACTGGTTCAAATGAATAGGTTCATTATTCACTACCTGTCATACTAGATCACAATTAGTTTGTTGTCCTGATTCGCTCTGAAGTCCATTCACCATCGTCCACTGTTCAATTCATTTCTATTCCTCACGAAGCAGTTTTCCATTCACTCCAAAACTGATACAGTGGTTTTCAAGCCAGCCATTGTTGAATCACATGAGTTCATGGGAACTCATGTGAGTTCATGAGAGGTGTTGCTCTTCTTGATATATTATCAGCCTTTCTGGAGTTCGGCTTTAGATACCAAAGATGGTGCATGTAAATATAGTGACACGTTGTTACAGTAACCATCATCGATGCTTGAAACCACTACAGAACAGATTACCTGAAGCTACACATGAAAATGCTTTAGTTGGCACTTCTCCTACAAGCGCAGGAAAAGTCAAAATCAAGTTTGGTAGACAACTTTCCTCTCCTGAAGCAACTTCACCGGCACCCTGTAGAAGAACAAGCTGCATTGTGCCTCTTGATGTGAAAAGAATGGCATTGATCATTGATCATTTTCCAACATGGGAAGCCCAACAGAGATGCAAGCACTGTTCATTATGTTGATTAATAATAAATATTTCCATATTTATTTATTATAAGAAGAGGGGATTGTCATGGTATAATTACAATAAGGTCACATCTGAACGTTGCGTGGAAAGAAGTTTTTGTTTCCACGGCACGCAGGAATTAGACTTCGTTTATATTTCAAACCATCAAAACTACAGCTCTCATTTCTATGCTGTTTCAAAGTGGGTGTTTCTAGAGACGGAAATAGACCTGCTCTCATTTTTGTTGCTTAGACATAAAGATCTAAGCAATCTTAATATTTTGAGCACGTGCTTTAGAAAGACGTAGGAGCATTGACAAAAAACAGTTGTGGGACTTGAAATTGAGAACAGAAACTTATATCTAATCGCACAACTCAATCTAAAATCAGAGCAATTCATAACAATGTAAATGTAGGAAAAAAGTAACATATTACCAGATGAAACGAAATGTTAAATGAAACATAAAATGCATATGTAGAACATGCAGAAAGGACAGGCATCTGTTTTTGTTGTGAAACATAAACATTTCTATAATTCGCAAAGCAGAATAGGAAATCTAAGCTAGGATACTAGCCTTAAAATATCAATAATTACATTACTTAAAACAAAAAAAAAAAACATTACACATCAACTTCAACATCACTGGAGGACAAAAAATCCAAGTTATCAGAGTAAAAAATAGACAATACAAATTGGTACAAGATGAAGGTGTGATCGCTGCCATGACCTTTTCTTTCCTTTTCTTCCTCTCTCCGGAATTCTTTTAATATTTATTTAAGGATGATTTGGTTATTTTAGATGAGGAATTTGTCAAGAAACAATGTATTAGTAGAATGTTGCTTCTTACAAGAGTGACAAGACAGATTATGTTAGTAAACAAATACCAATGTTATATTTTAACTCTTTGATTTATCGCTAAGTAATCGTTTTATTAAGTAAATCATCCATTTTTAACTACTGGTTATATTATGAAAACAAGACAAACATCGTTAATATTTTAACTTGAAACACAAAATAGTATGCACCAGAATATATTATTTAATGTAATGTTTTTTTACTCTTCATGACTTTATCAGTTCTTATCCTGAGACAAGCCTGTCCAGCTCAACATCATCATGAATTAAATTCAGTTTCTGTGGCTGGCTCCATCTCCTGTTGAAACTCAGAAGTGCAACAGAGTTGAGCTCAAGTTTTTTGTGCAGGCCATGTTGAAATATATTTTCAGAATTTGCTGCTGGCCAATAAAAACTGGTAGTTTTGACACCTCTTATATAATGTTCTTGATGATTTTGGGCTACAAAAAAATATGACGTAGGTCTAATTAAATAAGTAATTCAATGAATTAAATTGGTTTGCCTTTGGATTTGACGGAAAATTATGGTGACAGAACATTGCAGAACATTTTCCACTGCTTCAATGCCAACATTGAAACAGTAGCATTGAATCAGTGGTTCAGTGATTCACTATTCACTACTTGTCATACTAGATCACAATTAGTTTGTTGTCCAGGTTCACTCTGAAGTCCATTCACCCTCTTCCACTCTTCAATTTATTTCTATTCCTCACGAAGGAGTTTTCCATCCAATCCAAAACTCATACAATGGTTTTCAAGCCACCAATTGTTGAATTAGATCTGCAAGTCATGTCATATGAAATGCTGATCCACTGCCAAGTGGTCGAAGTGGGGAGTGAAGATTGAAATAAATATTAGAAGAGTTCCAGAGCGAGGAAGAAAAGGAAAGACAATCCTTGCTTGGATGTCCTATACTGCTAATCATTGTATAAAAACTTACATGTTGGATGCTGGCAGAACTTAGTGAGCTGGGTTAGACTTGCATCCAGACCGGCTTGATTGTCTTATGAGCTTTTGCACAATGCATGAATAAAGCTGATTGAGTCGTTATACCTGAACAGTGCTTGGAAAAAGTTTTTTTTTTTTTTCCACGACATGCTGCAATTAGACTTTGTTGATATTTCAAACCATCAAAACTAGAGCTCTCATTTCTATGCTGTTTGAAAATGGGTTTTTCTACAGAGAGAAACAGACCTGCTCTCATTGTTGTTGCTTAGACATAAAGATCTAATCAATCTTAATATTTTGAGCACGTGTTTTAGAAAGACACAAAACTATCAAAGACCAAAAAAGCAAAAATATAAGTTGTGGATGATTTCAGGTGAAACTAAGCTAAAATTTAGTGTTTCAGGAAATCCCAAGCTGAGAGACCACCAAAAAAGCTTTATCTCAGCGAGAAAATGCAAAATTGACACACTTTGTGTTTTGAGCACTATATTCATTTTTCTATCTTATTTTCATTGAATCAAGGTAGAAAAATATAAGTTGTGGTTGTTTTAACATGAAACTAAGCTAAAAGCCAGTGTTTCAGGAAATCCCAAGCTGAGAGACCAAAAAAGCTTTATCTCAGTGAGAAAATGCAAAATTGACTGACTCTGAGTGTTCAAAATTATATTTTGAATTTTACATCATTTACTATCAAAAAACTTAGAAAACAATAGGTTCTGGTTGTCTGAAGCTGAAACAAAGTTATAATCCACTGTGACAAGAAATATAAAGCTGAGAGACCAAAAAAGCTTTATCTCAGCGAGAAAATGCAAAATTGACACACTTTGTGTTTTGAGAACTATATTCATTTTTTTATCTTATTTTCATTCAATCAAGGTAGAAAAATATAAGTTGTGGTTGTTTTAAGATGAAACTAAGCTAAAATCCAGTGTTTCAGGAAATCCCAAGCTGAGAGACCAAAAAAGCTTTATTTCATCAAGAAAATGCCAAATTGACTGACTCAGAGTGTTCAAAATAATATTATGAATTTTACATCATTTACTATCAAAAAACTTAGAAAACAATAAGTTCTGGTTGTCTGAAGCTGAAACAAAGTTATAATCCACTGTGACAAGAAATATAAAGCTGAGAGACCAAAAAAGCTTTATCTCAGTGAGAAAATGCAAAATTGACACCCTTTGTGTTTTGAGCACTATATTCATTATTCTATCTTGTTTGCATTGAATCAAGCTAGAAAAATATAAGTTGTGGATGATTTCAGGTGAAACTAACTAAAATTTAGTGTTTCAGGAAATCCCAAGCTGAGAGACCAAAAAACTTTATCTCAGCGAGAAAATGCAAAATTGACACACTTTGTGTTTTGAGAACTATATTCATTTTTTTATCTTATTTTCATTCAATCAAGGTAGAAAAATATAAGTTGTGGTTGTTTTAAGATGAAACTAAGCTAAAATCCAGTGTTTCAGGAAATCCCAAGCTGAGAGACCAAAAAAGCTTTATTTCATCAAGAAAATGCCAAATTGACTGACTCAGAGTGTTCAAAATAATATTATGAATTTTACATCATTTACTATCAAAAAACTTAGAAAACAATAAGTTCTGGTTGTCTGAAGCTGAAACAAAGTTATAATCCACTGTGACAAGAAATATAAAGCTGAGAGACCAAAAAAGCTTTATCTCAGTGAGAAAATGCAAAATTGACACCCTTTGTGTTTTGAGCACTATATTCATTATTCTATCTTGTTTGCATTGAATCAAGCTAGAAAAATATAAGTTGTGGATGATTTCAGGTGAAACTAAGCTAAAATTTAGTGTTTCAGGAAATCCCAAGCTGAGAGACCAAAAAAGCTTTATCTCAGCAAGAAAATGCCAAATTGACTGACTCTGAGTGTTCAAAATTATATTAGGAATTTTACATCATTTACTATCAAAAAACTTAGAAAACAATAAGTTCTGGTTGTCTGAAGCTGAAACAAAGTTATAATCCACTGTGACAAGAAATATAAAGCTGAGAGACCAAAAAAGCTTTATCTCAGTGAGAAAATGCAAAATTGACACACTTTGTGTTTTGAGCACTATATTCATTCTTCTATCTTGTTTGCATTGAATCAAGCTAGAAAAATATAAGTTGTGGATGATTTCAGGTGAAACTAAGCTAAAATTTAGTGTTTCAGGAAATCCCAAGCTGAGAGACCAAAAAAGCTTTATCTCAGCAAGAAAATGCCAAATTGACTGACTCTGAGTGTTCAAAATTATATTATTAATTTTACATTATTTACTATCAAAAAACTTAGAAAACAATAAGTTCTGGTTGTCTGAAGCTGAAACAAAGTTATAATCACTGTGACAAGAAATATAAAGCTGAGAGACCAAAAAAGCTTTATCTCAGCGAGAAAATGCAAAATTGACACACTTTGTGTTTTGAGCACTATATTCATTTTTCTATCTTATTTTCATTGAATCAAGGTAGAAAAATATAAGTTGTGGTTGTTTTAACATGAAACTAAGCTAAAAAGCCAGTGTTTCAGGAAATCCCAAGCTGAGAGACCAAAAAAGCTTTATCTCAGTGAGAAAATGCAAAATTGACTGACTCTGAGTGTTCAAAATTATATTTTGAATTTTACATCATTTACTATCAAAAAACTTAGAAAACAATAGGTTCTGGTTGTCTGAAGCTGAAACAAAGTTATAATCCACTGTGACAAGAAATATAAAGCTGAGAGACCAAAAAAGCTTTATCTCAGCGAGAAAATGCAAAATTGACACACTTTGTGTTTTGAGAACTATATTCATTTTTTTATCTTATTTTCATTCAATCAAGGTAGAAAAATATAAGTTGTGGTTGTTTTAAGATGAAACTAAGCTAAAATCCAGTGTTTCAGGAAATCCCAAGCTGAGAGACCAAAAAAAGCTTTATTTCATCAAGAAAATGCCAAATTGACTGACTCAGAGTGTTCAAAAATAATATTATGAATTTTTACATTATTTACTATCAAAAAACTTAGAAAACAATAAGTTCTGGTTGTCTGAAGCTGAAACAAAGTTATAATCCACTGTGACAAGAAATATAAAGCTGAGAGACCAAAAAAGCTTTATCTCAGCGAGAAAATGCAAAATTGACACACTTTGTGTTTTTGAGCACTATATTCATTATTCTATCTTGTTTGCATTGAATCAAGCTAGAAAAAATATAAGTTGTGGATGATTTCAGGTGAAACTAAGCTAAAATTTAGTGTTTCAGGAAATCCCAAGCTGAGAGACCAAAAAAGCTTTATCTCAGCAAGAAAATGCCAAATTGACTGACTCTGAGTGTTCAAAATTATATTATTAATTTTACATTATTTACTATCAAAAAACTTAGAAAACAATAAGTTCTGGTTGTCTGAAGCTGAAACAAAGTTATAATCCACTGTGACAAGAAATATAAAGCTGAGAGACCAAAAAAGCTTTATCTCAGCGAGAAAATGCAAAAGTGACACACTTTGTGTTTTGAGCACTATATTCATTTTTTTATCTTATTTTCATTGAATCAAGGTAGAAAAATATAAGTTGTGGTTGTTTTAAGATGAAACTAAGCTAAAATCCAGTGTTTCAGGAATTCCCAAGCTGAGAGACCAAAAAACTTTATCTCAGCAAGAAAATGCCAAATTGACTGACTCTGAGTGTTCAAAATTATATTATGAATTTTACATTATTTACTATCAAAAAACTTAGAAAACAATAAGTTCTGGTTGTCTGAAGCTGAAACAAAGTTATAATCCACTGTGACAAGAAATATAAAGCTGAGAGACCAAAAAAGCTTTATCTCAGCGAGAAAATGCAAAATTGACACACTTTGTGTTTTGAGCACTATATTCATTTTTCTATCTTATTTTCATTGAATCAAGGTAGAAAAATATAAGTTGTGGTTGTTTTAAGATGAAACTAAGCTAAAATCCAGTGTTTCAGGAAATCCCAAGCTGAGAGACCAAAAAAGCTTTATCTCAGTGAGAAATGCAAAATTGACACACTTTGTGTTTTGAGCACTATATTCATTATTCTATCTTGTTTGCATTGAATCAAGCTAGAAAAATATAAGTTGTGGATGATTTCAGGTGAAACTAAGCAAAATTTAGTGTTTCAGGAAATCCCAAGCTGAGAGACCAAAAAAGCTTTATCTCAGCAAGAAAATGCCAAATTGACTGACTCTGAGTGTTCAAAATTATATTAATAATTTTACATTATTTACTATCAAAAAACTTAGAAAACAATAAGTTCTGGTTGTCTGAAGCTGAAACAAAGTTATAATCCACTGTGACAAGAAATATAAAGCTGAGAGACCAAAAAAGCTTTATCTCAGTGAGAAAATGCAAAATTGACACACTTTGTGTTTTGAGCACTATATTCATTATTCTATCTTGTTTGCATTGAATCAAGCTAGAAAAATATAAGTTGTGGATGATTTCAGGTGAAACTAAGCAAAAATTTAGTGTTTCAGAAAATCCCAAACTGAGAGACCAAAAAAGCTTTATCTCAGCAAGAAAATGCCAAATTGACTGACTCTGAGTGTTCAAAATTATATTATTAATTTTACATTATTTACTATCAAAAAACTTAGAAAACAATAAGTTCTGGTTGTCTGAAGCTGAAACAAAGTTATAATCCACTGTGACAAGAAATATAAAGCTGAGAGACCAAAAAAGCTTTATCTCAGAGAGAAAATGCAAAATTGACACACTTTGTGTTTTGAGCACTATATTCATTATTCTATCTTGTTTGCATTGAATCAAGCTAGAAAAATATAAGTTGTGGATGATTTCAGGTGAAACTAAGCAAAAATTTAGTGTTTCAGAAAATCCCAAACTGAGAGACCAAAAAAGCTTTATCTCAGCAAGAAAATGCCAAATTGACTGACTCTGAGTGTTCAAAAAATTTTACATTATTTACTATCAAAAAACTTAGAAAACAATAAGTTCTGGTTGTCTGACGCTGAAACAAAGTTATAATCCACTGTGACAAGAAGTATAGCACTATATTCATTTTTTTTATCTTGTTTGCATTGAATCAAGCTAGAAAAATATAAGTTGTGGATGATTTCAGGTGAAACTAAGCTAAAATTTAGTGTTTCAGGAAATCCCAAGCTGAGAGACCAAAAAAGCTTTATCTCAGCAAGAAAATGCCAAATTGACTGACTGAGTGTTCAAAATTATATTATTAATTTTACATTATTTACTATCAAAAAACTTAGAAAACAATAAGTTCTGGTTGTCTGAAGCTGAAACAAAGTTATAATCCACTGTGACAAGAAATATAAAGCTGAGAGACCAAAAAAGCTTTATCTCAGTGAGAAAATGCAAAATTGACACACTTTGTGTTTTGAGCACTATATTCATTATTCTATCTTGTTTGCATTGAATCAAGCTAGAAAAATATAAGTTGTGGATGATTTCAGGTGAAACTAAGCTAAAATTTAGTGTTTCAGGAAATCCCAAGCTGAGAGACCAAAAAAGCTTTATCTCAGCAAAAAAATGCCAAATTGACTGACTCTGAGTGTTCAAAATTATATTATTAATTTTACAATATTTACTATCAAAAAACTTAGAAAACAATAAGTTCTGGTTGTCTGAAGCTGAAACAAAGTTATAATCCACTGTGACAAGAAATATAAAGCTGAGAGACCAAAAAAGCTTTATCTCAGTGAGAAATGCAAAATTGACACACTTTGTGTTTTGAGCACTATATTCATTATTCTATCTTGTTTGCATTGAATCAAGCTAGAAAAATATAAGTTGTGGATGATTTCAGGTGAAACTAAGGTAAAATTTAGTGTTTCAGAAAATCCCAAGTTGAGAGACCAAAAAAGCTTTATCTCAGTGAGAAAATGCCAAATTGACCGACTCTGAGTGTTCAAAATTATATTATTAATTTTACATTATTTACTATCAAAAAACTTAGAAAACAATAAGTTCTGGTTGTCTGAAGCTGAAACAAAGTTATAATCCACTGTGACAAGAAATATAAAGCTGAGAGACCAAAAAAGCTTTATCTCAGCGAGAAAATGCAAAATTGACACACTTTGTGTTTTGAGCACTATGTTCATTTTTCTCTTATTTTCATTGAATCAAGGTAGAAAAATATAAGTTATGGTTGTTTTAACATGAAACTAAGCTAAAAGCCAGTGTTTCAGGAAATCCCAAGCTGAGAGACCAAAAAAGCTTTATCTCAGCGAGAAAATGCAAAATTGACACACTTTGTGTTTTGAGCACTATGTTCATTTTTCTCTTATTTTCATTGAATCAAGGTAGAAAAATATAAGTTATGGTTGTTTTAACATGAAACTAAGCTAAAAGCCAGTGTTTCAGGAAATCCCAAGCTGAGAGACCAAAAAAGCTTTATCTCAGCAAGAAAAATGCAAAATTGACACACTTTGTGTTTTGAGCACTATATTCATTTTCTATCTTGTTTGCATTGAATCAAGCTAGAAAAAATATAAGTTGTGGATGATTTCAGGTGAAACTAAGCTAAAATTTAGTGTTTCTGGAAATCCCAAGCTGAGAGACCAAAAAAAGCTTTATCTCAGCAAGAAAATGCCAAATTGACTGACTCTGAGTGTTCAAAATTATATTATTAATTTTACATTATTTACTATCAAAAAACTTAGAAAACAATAAGTTCTGGTTGTCTGAAGCTGAAACAAAGTTATAATCCACTGTGACAAGAAATATAAAGCTGAGAGACCAAAAAAGCTTTATCTCAGCGAGAAAATGCAAAATTGACACACTTTGTGTTTTGAGCACTATATTCATTATTCTATCTTGTTTGCATTGAATCAAGCTAGAAAAATATAAGTTGTGGATGATTTCAGGTGAAACTAAGCTAAAATTTAGTGTTTCAGGAAATCCCAAGCTGAGAGACCAAAAAAGCTTTATCTCAGCAAGAAAATGCCAAATTGACTGACTCTGAGTGTTCAAAATTATATTATTAATTTTACATTATTTACTATCAAAAAACTTAGAAAACAATAAGTTCTGGTTGTCTGAAGCTGAAACAAAGTTATAATCCACTGTGACAAGAAATATAAAGCTGAGAGACCAAAAAAGCTTTATCTCAGTGAGAAAATGCAAAATTGACACACTTTGTGTTTTGAGCACTATATTCATTATTCTATCTTGTTTGCATTGAATCAAGCTAGAAAAATATAAGTTGTGGATGATTTCAGGTGAAACTAAGCTAAAATTTAGTGTTTCAGGAAATCCCAAGCTGAGAGACCAAAAAAGCTTTATCTCAGCAAAAAAATGCCAAATTGACTGACTCTGAGTGTTCAAAATTATATTATTAATTTTACAATATTTACTATCAAAAAACTTAGAAAACAATAAGTTCTGGTTGTCTGAAGCTGAAACAAAGTTATAATCCACTGTGACAAGAAATATAAAGCTGAGAGACCAAAAAAGCTTTATCTCAGTGAGAAAATGCAAAATTGACACACTTTGTGTTTTGAGCACTATATTCATTATTCTATCTTGTTTGCATTGAATCAAGCTAGAAAAATATAAGTTGTGGATGATTTCAGGTGAAACTAAGTAAAATTTAGTGTTTCAGAAAATCCCAAGTTGAGAGACCAAAAAAGCTTTATCTCAGTGAGAAAATGCCAAATTGACCGACTCTGAGTGTTCAAAATTATATTATTAATTTTACATTATTTACTATCAAAAAACTTAGAAAACAATAAGTTCTGGTTGTCTGAAGCTGAAACAAAGTTATAATCCACTGTGACAAGAAATATAAAGCTGAGAGACCAAAAAAGCTTTATCTCAGCGAGAAAATGCAAAATTGACACACTTTGTGTTTTGAGCACTATGTTCATTTTTCTCTTATTTTCATTGAATCAAGGTAGAAAAATATAAGTTATGGTTGTTTTAACATGAAACTAAGCTAAAAGCCAGTGTTTCAGGAAATCCCAAGCTGAGAGACCAAAAAGCTTTATCTCAGTGAGAAAATGCAAAAATTGACACACTTTGTGTTTTGAGCACTATATTCATTATTCTATCTTGTTTGCATTGAATCAAGCTAGAAAAATATAAGTTGTGGATGATTTCAGGTGAAACTAAGCTAAAATTTGAGTGTTTCAGGAAATCCCAAGCTGAGAGACCAAAAAAAGCTTTATCTCAGCAAGAAAATGCCAAAATTGACTGACTCTGAGTGTTCAAAAGATTATATTATTAATTTTACATTATTTACTATCAAAAAAACTTAGAAAACAATAAGTTCTGGTTGTCTGAAGCTGAAACAAAGTTATAATCCACTGTGACAAGAAATATAAAGCTGAGAGACCAAAAAGCTTTATCTCAGCGAAAAATGCAAAATTGACACACTTTGTGTTTTGAGCACTATATTC